>CM038676.1:36912173-37610790 GCA_021605205.1 Aegilops longissima
TCGGGCAGAATAGATTCCCGCCGCCCACCTCCAAACAAGGCGGTCTGGCTCATCCGAAAGGTTGGCTGCGGCCACTGCACGCCAGAGCAGCACGAACTGACGGAGATCTAGCAACGGAAGGCCACCGAGGATGTCATCAATCCAAGCTCCACTTTAGGGTCCCATGGCCACACTTCGTACTTTGTGTCGACACTTATGAACCTTAGCGAGGATGCCAGGAGCGATCTCAGCCATCGACAGCCGCTGAGTCAATGATCAGACCAAAACCAGCAGGACTGGCCATTGCCCTGCTTGGTGAGAGTGGAGGCGTGGAACAGGGCATGCTACAAGGGAGAAGCTTGCATGTCGAGTCGAGCCCACTCCATGGCTTGGATGGATCGGTTTTGCTGAACCAAAGCCATCGAAGGCATAACGCCAAGCCCATGCGGTCGAGGTCCATGATGCCCAAGCCGCCAAGCTCAATACGGCAACAGACGCAGCTCCAGTTGACCAAGCAATTGCCACCCTTAGCCTTCTTCTGTCCAGCCCAGATAAAGGCGGGACGAATTTGGACGCATTGCTTACTGACCTTGTTTTGCAGGGTGACAGTGAGCAGCTAGTGAATAGGAATGTAGTTGAGCGCAGATTGGGCAAAAGTGATATGGCACGGCCAGCCTTGGAAAGGATTTGTGCCTTCCAAGTCAGCAGCCTGTTGGCGATGTGCTCGACAAGGGGCTGCAGCTGCACACAGGTTGGCAGCATGACCGTCAGAGGGACGCTGAGATACTTGAATGGGAATTCAGTAATCAAGCAACCGAACCAGGAGATTTCCTCGATGTCCTTGGCAGAGCACTTCAGGGGCGTGGCGGAGCTCTTCAGAAGGTTGGTGACCAGCCCAGAGGCAATACCAAACACGGGCAGCAAGCCCTTGATGGTGTCGAGGTCCTGCCTGGAGCGGTGGCAGAGGACAATGACATCGTCGGCTTACAGGGGGACCGCCAGGATTAGCCTAAGAGGGTGCAGCGGCTGAAGGAAGCTGAAGTTCAGGGCGTGTCGATCTAAGCGGCAGAGGGTATCCATAGCAAGAACGAAAAATTGCGGTGAAAGCAAACTTGAGCCATATCGGCAGAGGGTCCCCTTGCCATTGGCCTTTTCTGTGCCATATCGGTGCACCCATTGATCATGACCCTGGTGCTGGTGGAAGACCACAGGATGCACAGCCAGCCACAGAACCCAAAGCCAATGCGTCGAAGAACCTGCAGAACAAATGCGCGGGAGATCGAGTCGAAAGCTTTAGTGAAGTCGAGCTTTAACAGCGTACGGCAGCTTGAGCTGGTGGAGGAGTCACGCTGATTGCTGGACCAACACAAAGTTGTCGTGCAGGCAGCGGCCACCGATGAACGCACTCTGATTGTGCAAGACCAGAGAACTCAGCCTAGGCATCAAACGGAGGGAGAGCAGCTTGGCGAATAATTTGCCGATGATGTGGATGAGGCTTATGGGCATGAAATCGCTCAGGCAATTAGCGTTGGTCTCTTCAGCAAGAGGGTCAGCAGAGCCTGGTTAAGGACGTGGAAACCACAGCTTCTCAGGTCAAAGAACTGCTGAAGCACAGCCACCGCATCCCCTTTGACAGTGCTCCAGCAAGCAGGCAGGAAATCGGCAGCGAAGCCATCAGGGCCCTGCGCCGGCATCCTTTTAAGAGCCTGCATTTTGAGAATAGAGCCTGCAAAATTTCGCTCTCGCTGAATGGGGCTTCAAGCTCGGACAGGTCGGAAGGCTCAAAGAGAGGTGCGAGGTGCGAGGTTCGAGAGGTCACGCATAACCTCAGTACTGAGCAGCTGCTCAAAGTGGGCAAAAGACTCATCAGCCATGCCGTCCGTGTCCATGATCAGGGTGTCACCACGCTTCAGACTGAAGATCCTATTTTCCTGCCGATGGAAGGAAGCATGCAAATGGAAGAAAGATGTGTTGGCGTCGCTGTCTTTAAGCCAGTTCGCTCGAGAGTGTTGGTGAGCGATCATTCGCTCAAGAAGCCCGAGCTAGGACTACTTGAGGAATTTGCGGAAATCAGATTCGTCGGTCAGTCCGAGAGGAGAGAGCACAGGTTGTGAGTTTCAGTTTACACATGAGCCGCTGGAAGAAATCAGCCGCCACACGCACTGCCCATGCTTCGCCATCAACCTCCTGGAAGCCATCCAACTTCAACTAGAACAGCTCGAAGTGGAAACGCTTGCGCAACCACGCAGGAGGTAAGTAATCGAGGAGAGGGGTGATCTGAGTGGACAGGCAATGGAGGAAACAATCGCCATGCATGTCCTCCAAATCAACCGTGGCGAACATTCGGTGAAGGCACTCAAGAGTAGGTCTCTCCCGCTCATTGGACCAGGTATACCTGCCACCGTTAAGATAAAGCTCTTTGAGAGCGCAGTCATTCAGCATCCACCTAAAGTGCCCCATCACCCGGCAATGCAAATTATTATCATTCTTGTCAGCTTCCAGATGGACCATATTGAAGTCTCCGCAAAGAAGCCAAGGGCCAGTGAACACAGCGTGGTCATTAATGCTTGAGCTCAGGGTTTGACAATTTACTGTTAGTAGATCATATTGCTTTAATGTTTATCTAAGTGAATGTGACTTTAAGGAGATGGATATCATTGTGCAGGCAGTCAGGTTAAAACAGTTCGATGACTCGCTTGATCTTCCCTCAAAGTGTGCAGTTATTCATGGTCAAGAACCAGATAAGCTGAACATGGAACAAGGGGATAATAGCGCTGTTCACCAGGACAATGCTTCCACCGAGACTACAAAATCAACAGTTTTAAATGACTCTTGCAGCACTGACAAAGAAAAGGTTGATGCCTGTTCAAGAGCTGTAAATAACTCAGCTACAAGACCATATGTTTCTGGACTTGATAGTTCAGTTCCCGACTTCTCCATTTTAAGAGGGTAAGTCTGCTTGGATAATGTTACAATCCGAGAACTGGAGGAAGCATTTAGAACTACATTTGGGCGTCAAACTACTCTCAAGAACAAGTTGTGGCCAAAAAGACAGATTAAGATGGCAATGGCCAATTCCTGCTATGTTCAAAGTTCAGATTTTGTAGTTAGAGATTGTAAAATTGTTCACAAGGATGCCAAAAACGAGCTACCTACAATCAGTTGCCCTCATACCAGATTATCACTCTAAGGAACTTATCTTGTGCTAAAGTTTATTTCAACTAACTCTAGCCAGTTCCTAATTGATTTATTAGTTTTCTTCATTTAATTAATTACCCTATTTTGCTACCCTGGGATGTATCATGTGTGCCTTTGAAACCAGTTAGCACAAAAGTTTACACAATTTCCCAATGTAGGTAGCCATTTCTCATTAGTGAACTAACCTAAAAGGTTAATCTTCCAAGATTAATAAGAGAGAAGTTGTTAGAGTACGTAATTGGCCTAATGGGCCTGGGCTGGCGGTATAGCCCGTTAGTCTTAGGGTTAATTAGAGATAAGAGTCTCTTGCTTAGGGGTCAAGTAAGCCTTGCTTGGGAGTCAAGT
This sequence comes from Aegilops longissima, assembly GCA_021605205.1. Lineage (NCBI taxonomy): Eukaryota > Viridiplantae > Streptophyta > Magnoliopsida > Poales > Poaceae > Aegilops > Aegilops longissima. The sequence continues at coordinate 36,915,696 of CM038676.1, forward strand.
AAACCTCTCTATATCAAGAGAGGAGATGTATCAATCTAATCAAGCAAGAATTAAGAAGGAAATCCCTTCCCTCTTGCCCGGCCGTGGGCAAAAGGCCCCCGACCGGCCCTCTCGCGCCCTCCTTCTAGCAGCACCATAACAATTTGGTATCAGCTAGCTTCGGTTCGATCATGTCTTCCTCCGTCGCACCCGCCCCGCCGTCCTCACCCCGAAGGAGGTGTCCGGGGCGCTGCGGGACCTAACCCAGGCGGTCCAGGAGATCCGCCTGTTCTTAGCCGGGTCCTACAGGCCGCACTCGCTCGCCGCCCATCACCGCCATCAGCCGCCCGTGGCTGCCGCCGCGATGAGGCGGCCTCCGCCGCCGCCGGTCGCACTGGCTGCGCCGCCGTGGCAGCCGCCGCACCAGCAGCCTCCGCCGCTGGCGCCGGGCAGCTGCAGCTGCCATCCACCGCCACCACCGCCCGCCACAGCTGCGATGGCAGCCGCCGCTCTGGCGGCCTCCGCGCGCCCGACGCTCCGCCGCTGCAGCTGCAAAGAACCACCGCCGGTCAGCTCCGGCCCCGCATCGACCGCGCCGGCGAGAGTCCCGATCCACCAGATCAAGTTCCCGTCGTCGCCATCACCGCTTCCCCAGGGCGTCCCCATCCAGCAGATCAAGTACCCGCCGTCGCCGTCACCGCTTCCGGCAAGGATCACTACCCGCCACGTGTCGGCGGCGGTGAGGCTGCAGGCTGCTGCGCGCGGCCTCCTAGCGCGTCGGCGTGTGCGGGAGATGTGTGGTCTGCAGCTGCAGCTCCTCCCAGTTGCGCTTCGCTGCGCAAAGGACCTCGATCTCGTCCGCTGCGTCGGGGATCTTGGGCATGCTGTTTTCCCCACGGACAGCGACCTCAAAGTCTGCGACATCGGCAGTTGGGGGGGGGGGGGCGCACCCCTCCTTGCCATTCTCCATCGACAGCCCTCCACTCTTCTCTGTGCGGTGCAGACCAACAGCCATCCAGCGGGGAGAAGGCATGGTGTCACCGACAGGAGCGCACCACGTAGCACCACTGCATTGCGCCGCCGGCCGCCGCGAGGGCGCCTCTACTGGTCGCTCTTGCGACCACTTCCAGGTGGCCATACACATGCACTCCTTTTGTCCAGATGGTGTCCATGGGATCCAGGTGGCTGTACACGCGCACGTCCGACGTGCGGATGGTGTCCACTTTATGTTCAGGGGTCCAAAATAAAGCGTCCCAGTCCATTTCAAGTTGTGAGTAATAAAACAAGCCGAGATGTAAAGTCTTGTTTTTAGGTGTTAGGTTTGTGTCGCGTCGAGTCATGGTTATAAGTTGGTTAGGCTGCAGCTCGAGGACAAGCTGCATGTCCAGGTGGGGTTTAGTGTTAGAGTACGTAATGGGCCTAATGGGCCTGGGCTGGAGGTATAGCCCGTTAGTCTTAGGGTTAATTAGAGATAAGGGTCGCTTGCTTAGGGGTCAAGTAAGCCTTGCTTAGGAGTCAAGTAAACCTCTCTATATAAAGAGAGGAGATGTATCAATCTAATCAAGCAAGAATTAAGAAGGAAATCCCTTCCCTCTTGCCCGGCCGTGGGAAAAAGGCCCCCGGCCGGCCCTCTCGCGCCCTCCTTCTAGCAGCACCATAACAGAAGTTATGGGTCCTCCTGCTCCTGAAAAGATGGTCAAAGAGGGAAGCTGTATTTAAAAGCAATGCTGGGATATGCAATGCATTTAACCACTCATATTCGCCGTCAGTTCATCACCCATGTTCTGCTTAATTAAATGTAAAGATGAAGGCGAGCAGCTTCTCGAGTTCCCTAGAACATTAGTCAAGAATAAGGATTTGTGTCTCTTTAGAATACTTAAGAATTAGCTTTCCTCTATAGAATCCTTAATACTATTTACTAATGAAATACTGCAACCAGATTGCAGCATCTCCTGTTATGTTCTGATAATGTCCTTTGCTAATGAACAAGGGTTTAAGTTTCAGCTAGTCAGTAACTATCCTTCTTTTTCTTTGAGATCTTCAGTAACTATGAAGTTCTTTTGTACCCCATGCACACTGACCTTGGACTAGAAGTTAATATAGAAACTGAACCTGGTTGTCCAAGTTCTGCTAAATTTTTTTGCTAAGTGCACATGACTTATCTGAATTTATATGCACTTAGTTCAGATTACCAGATTCTTGCTGTGTACTTTGTTGATTCCGGTGTGCCAAGATGGCATCTTCTCTTGATTCAATAGAAGATTCTCCTATAGAACTCAACACCTGAAACAGAAAAGCATAAGAACTGGACTAATTAAAAGAAATCACAAAGCAGGTTGCAGTCTTGACAAATTTAGGACTGTAAAAGGAACACATCAGCTACTAGGCAAAAAATCAAACATTGAAGCAGTTTATTCTATGAACAGTTTTGTAAATATAAACAGCAGGATCATAGTAACAGATTCGCGTTCACAAAAGGAAGATGCTACCAGTAGATCATTTCTTATGACAGCGCTAGGTACTATGCTAGTGTCATCAGGTCTATTCACCCAATATCTTGAGGAAAATTACTTGATGTATTATGGTTGAACGTCTTAAGCTCGTAATAAAGAAGAAAATATCTACAGCAAGGTAATAGTACTGCACTAAGGAGTGGTGGTATCTAGAAAATCAGACTTCTTATCTCAGATGTGATGGTACCAGCCAGAATCAACCTTCTGCCCCTAGACTTGGATGAGAATAATGACTGGTACCATCCAATTCCTATCTCGAGACATCTAGCTAATTTTAAAATAAAATATTAGATAAAGGGATTTCACACATGACAAGAAAGTGAATCTGAAAAATGGAAATAGTATGTATAATAGGACAAATGTAGTCTATTCAGGACATGAGCTATTTTTAGCAAAACAATACAAATGATTCTATCCCCTGTAGATACACTTGGGACAAGAAGTATGTCATAGTGGTTATATTTGTTCATACAATAGGAAAGCAAGATTACTACCAGCAAAAACAATTGCAATTGGACAATAACTTGCTATTCTTGTGGTTTATCAACCACTCACGACGACACCGAGATCTTCGATTTAGCTCCCATAGGTCATCCACCCAGGGCGGAAGATAACGAAAGGGAGACAGAGTCCTAAATAAATCAACACACAATCACCTCAACCTTCTACCCATTCCATCCATCATATCAGTCGAGTCAAGGAGATTCGTTCTTATCTATAGATAAGGCAAGAGAAACTTATGACCTTGCGGATGGCACAAACCATCAATAACAACAAAATAAACAAGCATGACAGAACATCCGTTGCTCATCGACATCTAGCGATCGTTTTAGCAGATTCAGTTAACCATTTTCAACTCAGGATAAATAAAAAAAGAACGATAAACTACTAGCTTATGCAAATAAGACTGAGATAAACCTTTTTACAGGTTGTGCTGGACTGGGGCAACATAAGAAAAATTTCTCCTACTTGACCTCGCTTCCAAATTTTCCTGTGATATATGAATCTGATTAATAAGTCAAATTCTGACTATTAGTAATAGGAGAAGAAGATGCACGTCAGAGTACACAGGGTGAAGGTCCCAGTCTGTAATTACGTCAAACACCTCCAGTGCAACCGCCAGGTTGCTGTTCGTGGGCGACTGGGCGTGGGAGCGGAGACTGAATACAGGACGCTTCGGAACAAAAGGAGGGGGCGAATGGCGCTGACTGACCTGCTCGTAGACGGCGCGCTTGGCGAGCTCCTCGAAGAAGCGGGGGAGGCCGAGGGCGACACCTGCGGCGACGGCTGTTGACACGAGGTCGTGGACCAGGCCTCCGCCCACCGGCGAGATCATTCACCGCGGCCATCGCCTTTCCCGGCTCTCCGCGACCTTCACCCACACGGAGGAGCTCAGGCGGAGGCTACGCGGTAGTACTTGAGGAGGGAGTTGATGAGGGCGTGGCGGTCGCAGTCGCAGTTGAGCACCAACGTGTGGGCGTTCGTGACGACGCGGTGCGCTTGAGCGCCTCCGTGCGGGTGAAGGTCGCGGAGAGCGGGGGTTGCAGCCGGCGGCGGAGGAGGTTGGGAGGTCTTGCTAGAGCTACGATCTCGTCCATGTAGTCCTTGCGTGTAGTCTTTAGTTCTTCTTCAAGTTCGATGACCCTTCCCTTTGCATTCTTCAACTCTAACATCTGGTTCTCCTGGCGTCGAATGTGCTGGTTTAACTCCTGGATGCAAGCTGCAATGGATCTATCCTTCTTGGTACTGACTATCTCCCATTGTTCATCTCGGCGTCCGCAAATCTGGTAGATAGTGTCCTTGAGGTCTTCTTAATAAACTTCTCCAATGCGTCCCATGGTGATATGAGCTGCCATGCTCTTTATCAGACTCCAGGCTGGTGCACTGAAAACACTATCTATAGGCTTGGTGATTGGGGCGAATGTCCTTCCCGAAACGTGAGCTTGAATCTTCCAGCGCTCCTCTTCAGGCAGAGTGGCGTTGAAAGTCCCGGTGAAACTTGGTAGTCCAACGTTCAGGTACTTGGTGACTTCCTTCAAGTGAAATCCAAAAGGGGTGCCTTCATCTGGTTGGGCGTACTTGATCTTGGCGTCCTTCATCCTAAAAGAGTAGAAAAGATGAGGAGTTAGAAAATGGGAAGAGAGTAGTGATCTATGGCTTTAACTTAGTGGTCGTGTCCTACAGTCAGTGTGTGCTCTGATACCATCTCTCAGAGCGACCAGACCGAATGAATCAAGTCTCTGTGCTCGGTGTCATCCTGGATCGAGAATGACACCACACAAGATTTGAAGGATTTATAGCGAGTAGCAATCACACACTTATTACAGCGTTGTCCAAAAGAGGACTTATTACAATAATATGGCTTAAGGCCATCTAATAATAACAATGGAAGACTTGGAAGATAAGTGAGTCCATCAACTCCATCGGCATCATCGAGTACGAACCACGACCTAACACCTTACTGTCGTTCGAAAAGTCTCAACATGAAAGTTGCAGCCCAAAACGGGTCACACATGGAATATCTTGGCAATGCAACACATAGAGAGCAATGAAGTAATAAGCCTATACTACATGCATATATGGCTGGTGGAAAAGCTCTCTGATTACTGAGTTTTGCATAAAGCTAGTTTTTCCCTCATCGCAAAGGAATGATTTTGTTTAACTATCATGGTGGTTGTTAAACATTGAGAATGGTTGACAGCATCCTCAATCCCAATTAAAAAGTACTCATTAAAAACCCAATAACATTAATTAGAAGTAACATGATGATATTCACATGATATTCAAGTACTAGATACTCAAAACGTCCATAACCGGGGACACGGCTAATCATGATTAGTTTATACACTCTGCAGAGGTTTGCGCACTTTTCCCCACAAGACTCAATCGCCTCCGTTTGGTTCTCGCACTACATGGTGTTTGAGAGACGGATGACCGAGACACAGTCTTTCAGAAGCACTAGCACCTTACATGTGGGTAGACCGTACCAACCTACATTCCCTACATCAGTTAGCCTACCCGTAAGAGTTCGCACAACGTACTCAACTATGCCAGAGCCCATAATGGCTTATGGCTGCACACGGAAGTTTCTAGTTTGAATAATCTTATGATCCCTTAGAGCCTGGGTGGCGGTCCGAAGAAATACAGCAAGTCTGATAGAAACCAGTGCCTCAATCCACCCGGATGTGTGTTTAAGTTGCCACCTTAGATAAACCATTAATTAACATCTCACATCTGTTATGGATATTCACTCACCCAATCCACGTCTACTAGCATAGCATGGCATAATAAGCAAACGTAGAAGTAACTCCCAAGGTTTCATAAGTAAAACAGGTAATAGGCACTACCTCAATCTACTTCCCATCCCACAATTTAATTAGATCCTAACCATGCAAGTGTTGGAGGATTGATCTAATGCATAAAAACTGGGTAGTAGAAAAGGTATGATCAAGTGTTACTTGCCTTGCTGATGATCCACGAAACCTAGAGACTCGAAGTAACAAGCGGCGCACTCCGGGTGATCTAACGCAAACAAACAACAAGCATACAATAAGTACTCATCTAATGCACAGGTAAATCTCAAATAAAAGATCTAACCAGAAAGTTCAACTTAAGAACCCTGGTTGCAAAAAGAATCAAATCAACTAAGGCAACCAAAGTCGGATGACGAAAGAAAACAACTCGGTTTTAGCAATTTGAAACTAGGTCAAAATTTACAGTAGCAAAACTTTGTTTTAGTAGGTTAGTCGGAACGGAGGTTTCGAAACGAAACTCCATGCGCTTGAATCACCTGATTCCGATAAACGAGCGAGAAAATAAACAGATTTGAAGATTGGATCGGGAATCGAAATCGGAAAATAACGGATTAAATCCGATTAAAAGAAAACGTCGAACGGTTAAACGAACGGACTTTCGTTAACAGAAACTAACCGACGAACACGTTCGTTAAAACGAACGGATCGGTGAACGTTTACTAATTAATAAAACCGATATAAAAAAATAAACCAATCTAGGGTTTTTTTTAAAACCGAACAACGAAGGAAAAACCGGACGGTTTTTGAAACAAAACCGGACCGGGGTGGTGGCGCGGTGGCTACCTCCGGCGAGGTCGCCATGGGCTCGGCTCCCAAGGGCTCGGCGGCTTCAGCGGGTCAAGGGTGGGGGTGATGGCGACGTGATAAGCGACGTCGGGCGCGGGCGAGGCGACAATGGCTGGCTCGGTTGGGGGGCGGCTGGGTGAGGAGGAGAGAGAGGGGAGTATATAAAGGGGAGGGGGTTGCTTGGGGAGGGGCAGCGGCGGGGGTGGCGTGGCGTGAGCCGGACTCGGTCGGCGGCGGCGGGACTCCTCCCGAGCCGGGAGCGCGAGGGAGGGTCTTTGGGCAGGCGGTGGGCAGGCTGGGCCTTTAGCCCAAAGGGCGCGACGCATTTTTTTAAATAAAAAGAAACGAATTTAAAATAAAACTAAACGAACTCCAAATTAAGTAAAATTAATTTTCCCCGACTCTTAAAAATGAGTCGAACAAAATGAACTTTAATCCGGGGCCAAAATGCATATTTTTAAAATACTCATTTTTTTCCCTAAAGCAAATAACTTTGAAAAACCCAAAATTGATTTATTTATTAAATCTTCATTTTTCCTAAATGTTGGGAAAGTCATATTATTCCCTCTCTTTTTTTTGGAAAAATATATGAAGATAATTAAATAAATCCAAATGATCCTATTTTCAAAATTTGAGAGAACCCAAATATGAAAATAATGAAATCTCCAACTCTCTCCGAGGGTCCTTGAGTTGCGTGAAATTTTCTAGGATCGGAAAATGCAAGAAAATATGATATGCATGATGACTTAATGTATAACATTCCAAATTGAAAATTTGGGATGTTACAGAATTACTTCTCTTACAGATAGTTGTCAAAGAAAACCTTGCGTGGTTTGTCCCGGTCCTGCTGCGCCGTCGTCCACCTCAGCTCAGCTGCTCCAACAACAGAAGGGTCCAGCAGAGCAGGGATCCGGCCTCTATACTGTCTTTCGCCGCCTCAGATCTTCTTCCCCGCCGCTGGCAGCCATGAAAACTGCATTACCATCATCAACCGAGCAGATGACCTTGAGGACTACACGGTCCGCAAGAGAGGTCGCACTCTTTCGTGTCCGCCACGTTATGCATCGCTAATATTACATGCTACTTTATCGCCCTGTGCACCGATTAGACTCGAGTCACTCCAAACTAATGGTCAAACTTTAGTTTTTAAATGGTTGTGGGGTACATATCGGGCCGCTATCAATAGTATCTATCTACTATCCGGTTAATCTCCGGTGTCTACTATGAGTTTCATGTTGGGTGGGAAACAAACAAGAAAAAAGCCATTATCTGTATTTATTAACTGAAGCCATTATCTGCCTCGCTATTATTGGTTTTGGGTCTATCCACAGTTGCTACCATCACTCGATTTCTGCATGCACTCCTTACATAATCTCACTATGTTTTATTCCTATGCATGACAGCTTATTGTAAACAATGGAACCGAACATGTAGAGCAAAAGAGACGAGCCTTGCGTGGCAATATAATTTCATGCAGACGCCGCCCATGGTAGGCGCAAAGGCAGCCCCCCCCACGCATTTCAGATTGTAATCGAGAGGAAGTGTAGCGACCAGACCTCAAACAGTCGATCTCTATGCTCGATGTCATCCTGGATCAAGAATGTCTGACACCACACAATACTCGGAGGATTTATAACAGAGTAGCAATCACACACTTATTACAATCGAATGTCTCAAGAGAGAACTTATTAAAATAAATATGGCTTAAGGCCATCTAAATACGATAACAGCGAAGGCTTGGAAGAATAAGCGAGTCCATCAACTCCAACGGCATCATCGAGTATAGAACCACGACCTAAAAGCACCTTACTGTCGTTCGAAAAGTCTGCAACATGAGACGTTGCAGCCCGAAACGGGTCAAGACATGGAATATGCCGCAATGTAACACATAGAGAATAATGGAATGAATAGCCTATACTACATGCATATTTGGCTGGTGGAAAGCTCTATGGTTACAGTTTTTGCGAAAAGCCAATTTTTCCCTACTGCAAAGGAATAAATTTATTTAAATATCATGGTGGTTGTGAAACATTGAGAATGGTTGACAGCATTCTCAATCCCAATTAAAAGTACTCATTAAAACCCAACCATATTAATTAAAGGTAACGTGTTGAGATTCACATGATATCCAAGCACTAGATACTCAAGATGTCCATAACCAGGGCACGGCTAACCATGATTAGTTTACACACTCTGCAGAGGTTTGCGCACTTTTCCCCACAAGACTCGATCGCCTCCGTTTGATTTCTCGCTTTTCTGTGGTGTTTGAGAAACGGATGACCGAGACATAGTCTTTCAGAAGCGCTAGCACCTTACATGTGGGTAGACCGTACCACCTACAACCCCTACATCTGCTAGCCTACCCGTAAGAGTTCGCACAACTTAATCAACTATGCCAGAGCCCATAATGGCTTGTGGCTGCACACGTAAGTTTCTAGTTTGAATAATCTCATGATCCCTTTGGGCCTGGGTGGCGGTCCGAAGAAATACAGGCAAGTCCTGATAGAAACCAGGTGCCTTAATCCACCCAGATGTGTGTTTAGGTTGCCACCTTAAATAAACCATTAATTAACAATCTCACATCTATCATGGATGCACTCACCCAATCCACGTCTACTAGCATAGCATGGCAATAAGCAAACGTAGAAGTAACTCCCAAGGGTTTGAAATTAAACAGGTAATAGGTACTACCTCAACTACTTCCCATCCCACAATTTAATTAGATCCTAGTCAATGCAATGTTTGAGGATAGATCTAATGCATAAAAACTGGGTAGTAGGAAAGGTATGATCAAAGTGTTACTTGCCTTGCTGATGATCCGCGAAACCTAGAGACTCGAATTAACAGGCGGCGCACTCCGGGTATTCTATCGCATACAAATAAACAAGCATACAATAAGTACTCATCTAATGCACGGGTAAAACTCAAATAGATCTAACCAGATTGTTCAACTTAAGAACTCCGGTTTGCAAAAAGAATCAAATCAAACGAAGCAACGGAAGTCAAACGGCGGAAGAAAACAGCTTCGTTTTACTAATCTGGATCTAAGTCAAATTTTACAGAAACAAAAACTTGTTTAAATGATTATTCCGAAAGAGGGTTTCGAGACAAAACTCTAGGCGCTTGAATCGCCTGATTCCGAATAACGAACGAAAAGTTATACTAAAACGAAAATCGGATCTGGAATCGCGATCAGAAAAATCGCGGATTAAATTCAAGAAAAAGAAAAATTAACGACGAGCAGATTCGAATAATAATAAAAATAAATAGAAATAAAAAACCGAAAAAACCGAAGAAAACCGATTGGTCTTTAAAAAAACGGCACGGAAGTCGAGGCGGCGGCGAACCTCGGTCGGCGTGCAACTCCGGCGGCGGCGGCGGCGGAGGCGGCGGGTGGGCTGGGCGGCTCGGGTGGGCTTGGGGCTCGGGGGTGGCAGCTATTTAAAGGCGCCCCCGAGCGGAGTCCCGCTCGGGTACGGCCCGGTAAGGCGGTTCTTTTTTTTCTTTTTTTTTTAAACATTACTCGCAGAAAAAAAATTAAATGAAGTACTAAACGGACTCCAAAAATCCCGAAATAAATTTTCCCCGGTTTCTAAAATCAAGCTGGATTTAATGAACATTTATTTGGGGCCTAAATGCAATTTTGAGAAACGCGCATTTTTCCTAAATTCAAATAAAAAGGCGAAAAACTCCAAAATAAAATCTTATTTGATTTTATTATTAAATCTTCATTATTTCTTTATTTTGGGAAAGTCATTTTATTCCCTCTCTCATATTTTTGTAGTAGGAATAATTGAAGATAAAATAAATAAAATCAATGATCCTATTTTCAAAATTTGAGAAAACTCAAATATGAAAATAACGAAAATCCCCAACTCTCCCTGTGGGTCCTTGAGTTGTGTAGAATTTCTAGGATCGAGCAAAAAATGCAACGAAAAATATGATATGCATGATGCTCTATGTATAACATTCCAAATTGGAAATTTGGGATGTTACAAACCTACCCCCTTAAGATGAATCTCGCCCTCGAGATTCGGGTTGGCTAGAAAATAGGTGAGGGTGGTCCTTAAGCAAATCTTCCTCTCGCTCCCAGGTGGCTTCATCCTCAGTGTGGTGGCTCCACTGAACTTTGCAAAATTTGATAACCTTGCTGCGAGTAACTCGACTGGCAAACTCCAGAATCTTAACTCGTTTCTCCTCGTAGGTCAAGTCATCATTCAACTGAATTGCTTCTAGTGGCACAGTATCTCTCAATGGTATATCAGCCATCTCTGCGTGATACTTCTTCAACTGAGATACATGAAACACATCATGAACACTTGACAATCCTTCGGGTAATTCCAACTTATACGCAACTTCTCCCATGCGTTCCAAAACACGATAAGGTCCTACAAATCGGGGCGCTAACTTTCCTTTAACACCAAAACGCTTAATTCCTCGAAGTGGCGATACTCGAAGATAAACTCTGTCTTCGACTTCGTACTCTGTCCCCTTGCGTTTTGCATCCGCATAACTTTTCTGTCTTGACTGGGCTACCTTGAGCCTATCGCGAATCAACTTTACTTTCCGTTCAGACTCCTTAATCAAATCTGGTCCAAACAACTGGCGGTCTCCAACTTCATCCCACAACAACGGGGTTCTGCACCTCCTTCCGTACAAGGCTTCGAAAGGGGCCATCTTCAAACTAGCTTGATAACTGTTGTTGTAAGAAAACTCCGCATATGGCAAATTATCGTCCCAGCTGGATCCATAATCCAAAGCACAAGCTCTAAGCATATCCTCCAAAATCTTGACTCTCTCGGTTTGTCCATATGTCTGTGGATGAAAAGCTGTGCTAAACTCCAGCCTGGTTCCCAAAGTTTCGTGCAACTGCTTCCAGAACTTTGAGGTGAATTGAGTTCCTCTATCCGATACGATACTCCTCGGAACTCCATGCAAGCATACAATCCTGGTCATGTATATCTTAGCCAATTTGGAATGGAATGAGCTACCTTCGTCAAACGATCAACTACAACCCAAATCGAGTCATAGCCTGAAACGAGTCCTGGGCAATCCCGTGATAAAGTCCATTCCTAGTTTATCCCACTTCCATTCGGGTATCGGCAATGGCTGTAACAATCCTGCTGGCTTCTGATGTTCTGCCTTCACCTTCTGACAAACATCACAAACTACTACATACTTTGCAATATCCTTCTTCATTCCGGTCTACCAGAAAGTATTCTTCAAATCCAAATACATCTTGGTATTTCCTGGGTGAATCGAATATGGTGAATCATGTGCCTCTTGTAAAATCAACTTCCTGATCTCCGGGTCATTGGGCACATAAACACGGTCCTCAAACCATAGGGTATCATGCTCATCCTCACGAAATCCTTTTGCTTTTCCTTCGCTCATTTTCTCCTTTATAGCGGCAATCTCTTTGTCAGTCTTCTGAGCTTCCCTGATTCTACCCATCAAAGTTGAATGAATCTCCAATGCTGCTACATAGCCTTTCGGAACTATTTCCAAATATAGCTCTCGAAGATCCTCGGCTAACTCCTGTGGTATTTCTCCCGTCATTAACGTGTTGACGTGACTCTTACGGCTCAACGCGTCTGCTACAACGTTAGCCTTTCCGGGGTGATAATGCAATCTCATATCATAATCTTTGATGAGCTCCAACCATCTCCTCTGCCTGAGATTTAACTCCTTCTGCGTGAAGATGTACTTTAAACTCTTGTGATCCGTATACACCTCACAATGATTTCCAATAAGAAAATGTCTCCATGTTTTCAACGCATGCACTATGGCTGCTAACTCCAAGTCATGCGTGGCATAGTTTAACTCATGAGGCTTGCTGTCGTGAAGCATACGAAACAACTCTTCCCTCCTGCATAAGCACTGCTCCAAGTCCTCGACGTGAAGCGTCGCAATACACCTCATAATCCTTGGTCTGATCTGGCAGAATTAACACTGGTGAGGTAACCAAACGTTTCTTCAATTCTTGGAAACTTGCTTCACATTCCTCAGTCCATATGAACTTGGTATCCTTCTTCAACAATTCTGTCATAGGCTTCGCAATCCTTGAGAAATTCTCAATGAATCTCCGGTAGTATCATGCTAGTCCAAGGAAACTCCGGATCTCTCCAACTGTTGTTGGTGCTTCCCAGTTTGTCACAGTGGCAACTTTAGTGGGGTCCACTGCTATACCTTCCCCGGATATAACATGTCCGAGAAATCCAACTTCCTTCAACCAAAACTCACATTTGCTAAACTTGGCATATAGTTGATGTTCTCTGAGTTTCTCGAGTACCAAACGCAAATGCTCCTTATGTTCTTCTTCATTCTTCGAGTAAACAAAAATATCATCAATGAACACCACGACAAACTTATCCAAAAACTCCATAAACACTTTGTTCATCAAGTTCATAAAATAGGCAGGTGCGTTAGTCAGACCAAATGACATAACGGTATACTCATACAGCCCGTACCTGGTGGTAAAAGCCGTCTTAGGTATATTCTGCTCTCGAATCTTCAACTGATGATACCCTGATCGCAAATCGATCTTGGAAAACACTTTAGCTCCTTGCAACCGATCAAACAGATCATTGATCATCGGTAGTGGGTACTTGTTCTTAATGGTTACTTCATTCAATCCGCGATAATCAACAACCATTCTTAATGATCCATCCTTCTTCTCAACTAGAAGTACTGGTGATCCCCAAGGTGAAGAACTTGGGCGAATAAAACCTTTATCCAGTAACTCCTTAATCTGCTTCTTAATTTCCTCCAAATCCTGGGCTGGCATCCTATACGGTCTCTTAGATATAGGCCCAGTGCCTGGCAGTAGTTCAATCAGAAACTCAATGTCTCTATTCGGTGGCATGCCTGGCAACTCTTCCAGAAATACATCGGGAAAATCCCTTACCACTGGTACTTCCTCCTGCACAACTCCTGTTAAGGAATTTACTTGGGCTCTCCTCGGCTCATGCCGTGACACAAACTTGATTCTCCTTCCTTCTGGGGTGGTAAGCAAAATCGATTTACTGACGCAGTCTATGTTCCCTCCATACTTCGATAACCAATCCATGCCTAATATCACATCCAATCCTTGCCATTCCAGAACTATTAAGTCCGAGGGAAATACATGGTGTCCAATCCTTAATGGTAGTCGATCACACCATAAACTAGCCATGTATTCTGCTCCGGGTGAGGTTACTAGAATGGGTGACCTAAGGGCTTGGGTTGGTAGTTTATACTTATCCACAAATCCCCTTGATATGTATGAATGCGATGCACCAGTATCAAAAAGAACAACTGCAGTAAATGACTCAACCAAAAAACTTACCTATTACTGCATCTGGTTGAGCTTCAACCTCCTCCACGGTAACGTGGTTCACTTGTCCCCTGTTGAAAGGGTTCGGCTTCTTTCCTGAGCTTCCATTGCCATTTCCATTCTGGCCTTCTGGACACTCGTTTGCATAATGCCCAGTCTTGCGGCACTTAAAGCAAGTGATGTGGCTCAGGTCTACCTTGGATGGTGTTGACGGGGTGGTGCGGTTTTGTCCATTACTTCCTCCATTCCCGTTCCCATTCTTGGTGCCATTATGGTTGTGCGAGCTACCTCCTCCATGGGTATGCTGAAATTGTCCTCCTGGCTTCGGGGTAAAGCGTAGCTTCTGGTGAGCTCCAGAATTATACTTCCCCTGTCCATACTTCCTCTTGCGATTTTCAATCTGCTGCTGCTTCCCTTCAATCATGAGAGCACGATCTACTAACTCCTGGTAGTTATTGAAAGTGGCTACCATCAGCTGCATGCTAAGCTCATCATTCAGTCCTTCTAGAAACTTCTCTTGCTTAGTTGCATCTGTAGCAACGTCATCTGGGGCATAACGTGCTAACTTAATGAAATCATCCACATACTGGCCAACTGTCCGTCCTCCTTGGCGCAAGTTGCGAAACTCACGCTTCTTCATGGCCATAGCTCCTGCTGAAACATGGGAAGTACGGAAAGCTTGCTGAAACTGATCCCATGTGACAGTGTCTATAGGGTAAGTGGCTGTAAAATTCTCCCACCATGCTGCTGCGGGTCCTTCGAGCTGATGTGCGGCAAACTTCACCCTTTCTACATCTGTACATCCTGCAGTGGTCAACTCCCTCCCTACCTTACGGAGCCAATCATCTGCTACTATCGGCTCGGTGCTACTGGAAAACACCGGCGGATTCAGCCTTAAGAAACGAGTCAGATGGTCAACTGGTGGTGGTGGTGGTGGGTTGTTGTTGTTGTTGTTGTTGTTGTTGTTGTTGTTGCCTTGGTTCTGTACCAATGTTTGAATCAAGGCATTCTGCTGCTGAATCAACTGAGTGATCTCTGGCAGGAAAACAAATCCGGGGTCACGTCTCGGAGGCATCTGAGGGTTTAAGAAAAGACGAGAATTTAGAATAGAAAGAGGTCTAGAGAGAAACACTACCCATATGCACATGAGACAAATCACACAATATCACTCCAATCAATTCAAACAAGGGCATAAAACGATCTAACTATCGTTACAAAAGTGCTGCAACTAAGACTAATAAAACGGGGGAAAATCTACTACTATTATGGTGGTCAACTAGAAAAACTGCTCCGATGAAGATTCCAT
Organism: Aegilops longissima; assembly: GCA_021605205.1. Lineage (NCBI taxonomy): Eukaryota > Viridiplantae > Streptophyta > Magnoliopsida > Poales > Poaceae > Aegilops > Aegilops longissima. Next base: position 36,930,909 of record CM038676.1, read on the forward strand.
AATATCTGCTCCAGCTTCATCTTCGAAATCATCATCACTAGGATCGGAGTCGGTGTCGTCGATGATGATGTAGTTATCTGGACAGGAGCTACCTTCATCTTCTCCTCCGGGTGCTGAATTTCCCATGAGTTCTGCAATCTTCTCCTTAAGATCGCAGTTTTGTCCCACTAGAGCTACAATCTCGTCCATGTAGTCCTTGCGAGTGGCCTTCAGTTCTCCTTCTAGTTCGATAATCTTAGCTCTTGCTGTTTTCAACTCCAGCATGTCCGCGCACATCTGGTTCTCCTGGCGTCGAATATGCTGGTTTAACTCCTAGATGAAAGCTGCAATGGATCGGTCCTTCTTAATACCAACTATCTCCCATTGCTCGTCTCGGCGTCCGCAAATCTGGTAGATAGTATCCTTGAGATCTTCTTTGTAGACTTCTTCAATGCGTCCCACGGCGATGTGAGCTGCCATGCTCTTTCCCAAACTCCATGTTGGTGCATTGAAAACACACTCTATGGGCTCCGTAATTGGCGCAAACGTCCTTCCTGGAATGTAGACTTGAATCTTCCAGCGCTCCTCTTCGGGTAAAGTGGCGTTGAAAGTCCCGGTGAAGCTTGGTAATCCTATATTTAGGTACTTAGTGACTTCCTTCAGGTGTCGTCCAAAGGGTGTCTCTTCATCCGGCTGGGTGAACTTGTTCCTTGCTTCCGTCATCCTAAAAGAATAGAAAAGATGAGGAGTCAGAAAATAGGAGAAAGAGTAGTGATCTAGGGCTTAAGCTTAGTGGCCGTGTCCTACAGTCAGCGTGTGCTCTGATACCATCTCTGTAGCGATCAGACCTCAAACAGTCTGATCTCTGTGCACTGATGTCATCCTGGATCAAGAATCCGACACCACACAAGATTACTCGGAGGATTTATAACAGAGTAGCAATCACACACTTATTACAATCGAATGTCTCAAGAGAGAACTTATTACAATAAATATGGCTTAAGGCCATCTAAATACGATAACAGCGGAAGGCTTGGAAGAATAAGCGAGTCCATCAACTCCAACGGCATCACCGAGTATAGAACCACGACCTAAAAGCACCTTACTGTCGTTCAAAAAGTCTCGCAACATGAAGCGTTGCAGCCAAAAACGGTCAAGACATGGAATATGCCGGCAATGTAACACATAGAGAATAATGGAATGAATAGCCTATACTACATGCATATTTGGCTGGTGGAAAGCTCTATGGTTACAGTTTTTGCGAAAAGCCAATTTTTCCCTACTGCAAAGGAATAAATTTATTTAACTATCATGGTGGTTGTGAAACATTGAGAATGGTTGACAGCATTCTCAATCCCAATTAAAAGTACTCATTAAAACCCAACCATATTAATTAAAGGTAACGTGTTGAGATTCACATGATATCCAAGTACTAGATACTCAAGATGTCCATAACCAGGGACACGGCTAACCATGATTAGTTTATACACTCTACAGAGGTTTGTGCACTTTTCCCCACAAGACTCGATCGCCTCCGTTTGATTTCTCGCACTACAGGGTGTTTGAGAAACGGATGACCGAGACATAGTCTTTCAAAAGCGCTAGCACCTTACATGTGGGTAGACCGTACCACCTACAACCCCTACATCTGCTAGCCTACCCGTAAGAGTTCGCACAACTTAATCAACTATGCCAGAGCCCATAATGGCTTGTGGCTGCACACGTAAGTTTCTAGTTTGAATAATCTCATGATCCCTTTGGGCCTGGGTGGCGGTCCGCAGAAATACAGGCAAGTCCTGATAGAAACCAGGTGCCTCAATCCACCCAGATGTGTGTTTAGGTTTCCACCTTAAATAAACCATTAATTAACAATCTCACATCTGTCATGGATACACTCACCCAATCCACGTCTACTAGCATAGCATGGCAATAAGCAAACGTAGAAGTAACTCCCAAGGGTTTGAAATTAAACAGGTAATAGGTACTACCTCAACTACTTCCCATCCCACAATTTAATTAGATCCTAGTCAATGCAATGTTTGAGGATAGATCTAATGCATAAAAACTGGGTAGTAGGAAAGGTATGATCAAAGTGTTACTTGCCTTGGTCGATGATCCGAAACCTAGAGACTCAAGTAACAAAGGCGCACTCCGGGTATTCTATCGCAGACAAACAAACAAGCATACAATAAGTACTCATCTAATGCACGGGTAAAACTCAAATAGATCTAACCAGATTGTTCAACTTAAGAACTCCGGTTTGCAAAAAGAATCAAATCAAACGAAGCAACGAAAGTCAAACAGCGGTAGAAAACAGCTTCGTTTTACTAATCTGGATCTATGTCAAATTTTACAGAAACAAAAACTTGTTTAAGTTGATTATTCGGAAAGAGGGTTTCTAGATGAAACTCTAGGCGCTTGAATCGCCTGATTCCGAATAACGAGCGAAAAGTTATACTAAAACGAAAATCGGATCTAGAATCGCGATCAGAAAAATCGCGGATTCAATCCGAGAAAAAGAAAAAAAACGACGAACAGATTCGAATAATAAAAAAATAAAAATAAAAAAACCGAAAAAAAACGAAGAAAACCGATTGGTTTTTTTTTAAAACCGGCACGGAAATCGAGGCGGCGGCGAACCTCGGTCGACGTGCTCCTCATGGCCGGCGGCCAATAATGGGCGGCGGCGGCGGCGGGTGGGTGGGCGGCTCGGGTGGGCTTGGGGCTCGGGGGTGGCCGCTATTTAAAGGCGCCCCCGAGCGGAGTCCAGCTCGGGTACGGCCCGGTAAGGCGGTTCGTTTTTTTTTTCTTTTTTTTTGCAAAACATTACGCGCAGAAAAAAAAACGAAAGAAGTACTAAACGGACTCCAAAAATCCCGAAATAAATTTTTCCCGGTTTCTAAAATCAAGCTGGATTTAATGAACATTTATTTGGGGCCTAAATGAAATTTTTAAAAACGCGCATTTTTCCTAAATTCAAATAAAAAGTCGAAAAACTCCAAAATAAACTCTTATTTGATTTTATTATTAAATCTTCATTATTTCTTTATTTTGGGAAAGTCATTTTATTCCCTCTCTCATATTTTTGTAGTAGAAATAATTGAAGATAAAATAAATAAAATCAATGCGCCTATTTTCAAAATTTGAGAAAACTCAAATATGAAAATAACGAAAATCCCCAACTCTCCCCGTGGGTCCTTGAGTTGTGTAGAATTTCTAGGATCGAGCAAAAAATGCAACGAAAAATATGATATGCATTATGCTCTATGTATAACATTCCAAATTGGAAATTTGGGATGTTACAGGAAGATATCTGTTCTGAGGGGGATTTAGAAGGAGAAGATAACTCCTATTTACCCCCTGAGGTCTTCGCTCTAACTTGGCATGCTGATGTTGGTTATATCATGCATATGGTGTCTTGCATTGCTTACTTTATACATCAAATATGTCATCTGCTTAGTTTAGACATCCTTTATGCGAAAGCAATCTGTTTAGTTTATTCACCGTTTATGTGAATTATGCAACGCCACCTTGTTTAGCCAGGCATCATATATGTGAATTTTGCAATGCCATCCTGCTTAGCCAGTCATCTTATATGTAAATTATATCATGCCATCTTTTTTCGTTATATATTACATTCACAACAATGTTAGTACATTCAATCGCTTTTGTGTGCATCAGCCATTTGACACGGTGATGGCAAATTCGGAGTGAAAACAAGGTCTTCGAGCGAGACTATGCTATCTCGACGGCGCATATCTCGCTGGTTACGGATAGCTCCTCGAGGAGGATTCAGAGACAGATGACCAGTCCTATTCCCCCAAGGTGTATGCTCTAACTTGGCAGGTTATGTTGCTCATATCATGCGTATGGTGTCTCGCATTGCTATGCCATTTGATTAGTTTAGACATGCTTTGTGTGAATGCCACATGCTCAAAGTCTAATTACCATATATGTGAATTATGCATTGCCATGTTGTTGCAAGACATTATATATGTGAATTATACAATGCTATCTTGTTGCAAAGGCATTATATATGTGAATTATGCAATGCCATGCTGTTTAGCCAATCATCATGTATGTGAATTATATCATGCTATCATTTTTTGTATTACGTGTTCCATTTGTCGACAACGTTTGTATATTCAACTACTCTTCCTGTGCATCAGCCATTTTGAAGCGGTGATGGAAGTATCTCGGAGTGAAAACAAGGTATTCAGAGAAGATAATGCTACTCGTCAAGCGTACATCTTGTCGGCTCTGAGAGCTCCTCGAGGAGGATTCAGAGACCGATGACCAGTCCTATTTCCCCGAGGTCTATGCTCAAACTTGGCAGGGTTATATTACCCATGTCATGCATGTTGTCTTGCATTGCTTCGTTTTACATCATATATAGATTGCCATCTGCTTACTTGCTTACTATATAAATCATATATTTGAATTATATCATGCCATCATGTTTACATAGTACATACACATCATCTATCTGAATTATGGCATGGCAACCCATTTAATAAAGACATCATATAGTTATATCATCTCATCCTATTTAGTGTTTACAAATATCATATTTAGAATTATGGCATTCTATCCATGAATGTATGTGAATTATGGCATGCCAACCTATTTAATAAACACATTATATAGTTATGTCATGTCATCCTGCTTACATAGTCTCATATCTTGAACTATGTCTTTCCATCTTTTTTAGTTAGCCATCATAATGTGAAATTGTGTCATGCTATCCTGTTTAGTTAGCCATCATATATGTGAAATTGTGTCATGCTATCCCGTTTGGTTAGACAACATAAATATGAATTATTCCATGCCCTCTTTTATTCCCCACTATCCATTGCACCTGTCTATCATACAATGTCTATACTTTCAATTACTTTTCTTGTTTATCAGCCATTTAAATTGGAGAGCGTGATGGCAGTATCTAAGGGAATAACAACACGGTCTTCAGAAAAGATAGTGCTACCAGTTGATGCAGATAGAACCACAGTTGTACTTGCCCCAAGGACCAGATCCACCACACATAACCCAGACTCTCGCAGATTGTACCCCTACCCAGTTGGACAGAGAACCAGCTACGCCCTTTTTAACCCCAACCCCGGCAGATAGTAACCCAGTTCCAGTTGACACAGCACCGTCTCCACCACAGAGCACCCAAACACGAGCGGGTAGTAAGGGAACTGCAATGCCCAAAGCAAGAGGACCACCACTCCGAATCCCAACTCAACGCTTAAAGGAGAAGAAGATTTGTTCTCAGGTCAGGTTCTGTAGCTATGGTTCATACTCCTTTGCTCTTGCATTACTGTATTTACTCATACCAACTATTTTCAAATTTGAAGGATGGAACTGAAACTCCAATGGCGCAACAGGTATGTTTTAAACCTGTTTCTTTAACTGGTTTTCTGTTGTAACCTGCTCTATGTTGATTTCAGTTTCATTTGAATAAACAGTTATGTTCTCATGTCATGCACATTACAAGTGTTGTTATTGCTCTATAGTTACCCACACTTATATTCTGTCTATTCTGCTTTGTCTTGAACAAATATTATTTGAATTGTGTCTCTATCTTGATTTGGCAACAAAAACTAGAATGATATAGACCATAAAGTGACCATGGCACATAGATATATGTTTGTTTCATGCTGTTATCCTGTCCACTTTACTACTGAACTCATTTACCAAAATGAGTTTCATATACAACATGGTAAACATGTGATGTGTCTGCTTGTTTCTCTTTTAGAATGCGGACAAAATATTGGAAAACAGTACTGTTATCCAATGGTAAAGGAAGTAATGCGATAAGGTTCAAGATAGTGAGACATCCTGTTGGTCTCCAAGAAAGCTGATAAAAACTATCTTGACGACAGTGAGGGAACCCAAAAGTCCTCTCTTGATGTAGTGTGTGAGTTATTGGCCACTCTCACGGCACAAGCTCTTCGAACTCGCTGCTGAATCAGTTCGTCTTCTTGAGTCTCAACTTCGAGTTGAAAGACATCGATCGAGATGTCTTTGACAGAAGTCAAGGACCGAGGAAGTCCTGCGAGAATTCAGATGCATATTTTCTGGTGCAACAACAAGCGCTGGAGGATTTAAGCGCCAAACAAGAGAAAGTTAATAAGCTTGCTAAGCATCTTGCCAACATTATGGGTACCCAGGATATTGTTTCTTGAGATCTTCTGAAGTGGTTTCAGCTTCGGATTTGTTTTGTCATGCGGCGTTTATTTGCGCTGGTCACCAACTTTGACAACAAGTGTATATGATATGCTGCTTTGTTCCCTATATTTGCAATCGGGCGAACTTTGATGCCCAAAGGATGTAATATGTGTAACAGCCGTGATAGCCTAGCATAAGTTGCTTGCTTATTTATTTCCTTGTTGTCTTGTTTATTTGTTTGCTTGTAGTCGCAGTTCTTTTTAAAACTAGGCCACAATAACCATGGGCTAATATTTATTGTAGTGACACCGGGCCTCCTACGGGTCAGAAACAAGAGGGCCTTCTACGGGTCGAGAAACAATGGGCCTTCTACGGTCGTAGAAACAATGGGCCTTCTACGGGTCAGAAACAATGGGCCTTCTACGGTCGTATCATGAATGGGCCTTATACGGGCAGATGACCATAACGGGCCATCATTAATAGGTCGATTTGATGACGCTATGAAAACGGCCCAATGTATTAACGGACCACAAATGGGCCGACGTAACCACGGGCTGAATTTGGCCCACAAGCGAAAAATGACAATAACGGGCCGTAAGTAAACGAATCGTGAAATGAGCCCAAGAATAAATGGGCTCGAGAAGGTCGAAGATAACATTTGCTTTGAAACGCCCAATCGAATAACGGGCCCTTAATGGGTATAAAGTGATATACTTTTCATTACGGGCCGCCACCACGGGTCGTTAGTGGGTGTAAAGTGATACACCGTTCATTGCGGGCCGCCACCACGGTCGTTAATAGGCCAAGAGTTACATAGGGCCTCATATGGGCCGAAGACGCCATGGGCCATACATGGGCCGAAGTGAAAACAGTCGAATCATATTGATGGCCCAGATGACGCCATGGGCCTAATTCGGATAGGGCGAACGGGCCTTGGGTTAGCGGGCTGTAAATGGGCTATATGCGAATAGGCCGTTAACAGGCTTTCCATGGGCCGGCCCGCCACCTTTTGACCAAGTCAAATGGGCCGGCCTTTTCACAGGAATGGGCCTCTGTTGGGCCGTGCCACGTGTCGACGTATCATAGGCGCCTTTTGTCCAATGAGTGGATGACAACTGTCCCAACGGTGAGCCGACACATGTTTCCTCCAGCCAATGATGATTTTACATGTGGAAAATCCCCATTGGTCGGGGCTGTTAACGGGTTATCGGATCCAAAACCCGACCCGATAGCTTAACGGCGTTCCGTTACGGTGGATGCCACATGTCGGTCACCCTTGACGAAAGCAGTTCTGTGACGCGCGGTTTATCGTCATGGAAGTGGACACTTCCGTGATGATAATTTTGGTAATGTCATCGAACACTTCTACGACAGCACAGGGATGACTATCTTGATTCTATCATAAATTTGTCATGGATGTACATGCATGATAAAAAACGCGACCTACTGTGACAAACACGTATCATCACGAAAGTGTATTTTTTTTGTAGTGAAGATTGATGATTTGGCTAAGAACGTGGATAGAATTTCTCTTCATGTTGATTATCTGAAACTTAGATCTATTCCACCTAAGCATGATATCAATGAGTCTCTCAAATCCATGAGAATTTCCATTGATGAGTGCAAAGAATGAACCGCTAAGATGCGTGCTAGGAAAGATTGGTTTATAAAAGCGTGTTCTTCTAGTTTCCGTGAAAATAGTGATGAAGATCTTAAAGTAATTGGTGTGACTCCTGTTGAATCTTTGTTTTCCAATGTTAATCTTGATAAATATGGGACTGGAGATGATTCAACTTTAGTTAGAAGGCGTCCCAGTGATTTGGAGTTTTTAGATCTTGATGCAAAAATGATAAAAGTGGGATTCGAGAGGTCAAAACATTAGGTAGCAATGAACCCACTCTTTTGGATTTAAAGGAATTTAATTATGATACTTGTTCTTTAATTTATTGTATTTCCTTGTTGCAATCCATGTTGAATTCTCCTCCTGCTTATAATCAAAACAAAGCTTTTACTAAACATATCGTTGATGTTATGATGCAATCTTTTGAAGAAAATTTTGAATTGGAAGTTTCTATCCCTAGAAAACTTTAGGATGAGTGGGAACCTACTATTAAGATTAAGATTAAATATTATCAATTCTTTTCTTTGTGTGATTTGGGCGCAAGTGTTTCCACGATTCCAAAAACTTTATGTGATGTGTTAGGTTTCCGTGAATTTGATGATTGTTCCTTAAATTTGCATCTTGCGGATTCCACTATTAAGAAACCTATGGGAAGAATTAATGATGTTCTTATTGTTGCTAATAGGAATTATGTGCCCGTAGATTTCATTGTTCTTAATATAGATTGCAATCCTACATGTCCTATTATTCATGGTAGACCTTTCCTTAGAACGATTGGTGCAATTATTGATATGAAAGAAGAAAACATTAGATTTCAATTTCCGTTAAGGAAAGGCATGGAAAAATTACCTAACAGGAAAATTAAATTGCCTTATGAACCTATTATGAGAGCCACTTATGGATTGCATGCCAAAGATGATAACACTTAGCTCTACTCATGTTTTTATGCCTAGCTAGGGGCGTTCAACAATAGCGCTTGTTGGGAGGCAACCCAATTTTATTTTTGTTCTTGCTTTTTAGGTCCTGTTTTGGAATAAATATTTCATCTAGCCTCTGGTTAGATGTGGTTTTGTGTTTTACTTAGTGTTTGTGCCAAGTAAGACCTTTGGGATAGCTTACGGTGATAGTTGATTTGATCCTACTGAAAAACAGAAACTTTTGCGACCAGGAGATTAGTTTTCGTTTTTAACAGAAGCGCGATAAAATACTTATTCTTTTTGCAGAGAATTAATAAACAAAATTTCTAGGACTTCCTAATTTCTCAAGATTTTTGGAGTTAAATAAGTATTCAAAATGTCCAGATTTCTACAGATTGTTCTGTTTTTGACAGATTCTGTTTTTCGCGTGTTGTTTGCTTATTTTGATGCATCTATGGCTAGTATCGGGGGGTATGAACCATGGAAAAGTTGGAATACAGTAGATATTACACCAATATAAATAAAGAATGAGTTCACAACAGTACCAAAAGTGGAGATTTATTTTCTTATACTAACGGATCATACGAGATTTTCTGTTGAAGTTTTGTGTTGTGATGTTTTCAAGTTTTGGGTAAGGATTGGATGGACTATGGAATAAGGAGTGGCAAGAGCCTAAGCTTGGGGATGTCCAAGGCACCCCAAGGTAATATTCAAGGATGTCAAAAAGCCTAAGCTTGGGGATGCCTCAGGAAGGCATCCCCTCTTTCATCTTTGTCTATCGGTAACTTTACTTGAGGCTATATTTTTATTCATCACATGATATGTGTTTTGATTGGAGCGTCTTGTATAATTTGAGTCTTTGCTTTTTAGTTTTCCACAATCATCCTTGCTGTACACACCTTTTGGGAGAGACACGCATGAATCGTGATTTATTAGAATACTCTATGTGCTTCACTTATATCTTTTGAGCTAGGCAATTTTGCTCTAGTGCTTCACTTATATCTTTTTAGAGCATGGAGGTGGTTTTATTTTATAGAAATTGATGAACTCTCGTACTTCACTTACATTATTTTGAGAGTCTCTAAACAGCATGGTAATTTGCTTTGGTTATAAAATTAGTCCTAATATGATAGGCATCCAAGAGGGCTGTAATAAAAAACTTTCATATAAAGTGCATTGAATACTATGAGAAGTTTGATTCCTTATGATTGTTTTGAGATATGAAGATGGTGATATTAGAGTCATGCTAGTAAGTAGTTGTGAATTTGAGAAATACTTGTGTTAAGGTTTGTGAGTCCCGTAGCATGCACGTATGGTGAACCATTATGTGATGAAGTCGGAAAATAATTTATTTATTTATTGTATTCCTTATGAGTGGCGGTCGGGGACGAGCGTTGGTCTTTTCCTACCAATCTATCCCCCTAGGAGCATGCGCGTAGTACTTTGTTTCGATGACTAATAGATTTTTGCAATAAGTATGTGAGTTCTTTATGACTAATGTTGAGTCCGTGGATTATACGCACTCTCACCTTTCCGCCAATGATAACCTCTCTAGTACCGCGCAACTTTCGCCGATACCATAAACCCACCACATATCCTTCCTCAAAACAGCCACCATACCTACCTATTATGGCATTCCCATAGCCATTCGGAGATATATTGCCATGCAACTTTCTACCGTTTCTTTATTATGACACACATCATCATTGGCATATTGCTTTGCATGATCATGTAGTTGACATCGTATTTGTGGCAAAGCCACCATTCATCATTTTTATACATGTCACTCTTGATTCATTGCACATCCCGGTAAACCGCCGGCGGCATTCATATAGAGTCATCTTTTGTTCTAAATATCGAGTTGTAAGTAAATAAAAGTGTGATGATCTTCATTATTAGAGCATTGTCCCAAGTGAGGAAAGGATGATGGAGACTATGATTCCCCCACAAGTCGGGATGAGACTCTGGACGAAAAATAAAAATAAAATAAAATAAGAGGCCAAAAAAAATGAGAGAAGGCCCAAATAAAAAAAAGAGAAAAGAGAGAAGGGACAATGTTACTATCCTTTTTGCCACACTTGTGCTTCAAAGTAGCACCATATACTAGTGGGAATTTTTCATTATAAAACTTGGCTTGTATATTCCAATGATGGGCTTCCTCAAATTGCCCTAGGTCTTCGTGAGCAAGCAAGTTGGATGCACACCCACTTGGTTTTCTTTTTGAGCTTTCATAAACTTATATCTCTAGTGCATCTGTTGCATGGCAATCCCTACTCACTCACATTGATATCTATTGATGGGCATCTCGATAGCCCGTTGATAAGCCTAGTTGATGTGAGACTATCTCCTTCTTTTGTCTTCTCCACAACCACCATCTATTCCACCCATAGTGCTATGTCCATGGCTCACGCTCATGTATTACGTGAAAGTTGAAAAGGTTTGAGAACATCAAAGGTATGAAACAATTGCTTGGCTTGTCATCGGGGTTGTGCATGATTTGAATATTTTGTGTGATGAAGATGGAGCATAGCCAGACTATATGATTTTGTAGGGATAAGCTTACTACAGCCATGTTATTTTGAGAAGACATAATTATTTGTTAGTATGCTTGAAGTATTATTGTTTTTATGTCAATATTAAACTTTTGTTTTGAATCTTATGGATCTGAACATTCATGCCACAGTTAAGAGAATTACATGAAAAATATGTTAGGTAGCAATCCACATCAAAAATTCTGTTTTTATCTTTTACCTACTCGAGGACGAGCAGGAATTAAGCTTGGTGATGCTTGATACGTCTCCAATGTATCTATAATTTTTTATTGTTCCATGCTATTATATTATCTGTTTTGGATGTTTTATATGCATTAATATGCTATTTCATATGATTTTTGGGACTAACCTATCAACGTAGAGCCCGGTGTCAGTTTCTGTTTTTCCCTTGTTTTAGAGTTTCGCAGAAAAGGAGTACCAAACGGAGTCCAAACGAAATAAAACTTTCACGATGATTTTTCTTGGACCAGAAGACGCCTAGGGGACTTGGAGTGCAAGTCAGAAGAGCCACGAGGTGGTCACAAGGGTGGTGTAACATCCCAAATTTTTAATTTGGAATGTTATACATTAGGTCATCATGCATATCATATTTTCTCGCATTTTTCCGATCCTAGAAATTTCACGCAACTCAAGGACCCTCGGAGAGAGTTGGAAGTTTCATTATTTTCATATTTGGGATTTTCCAAATTTTGAAAATAGGATCATTGGATTTATTTAAATTATCTTCATAACGTTTTTCCTATAAAAATATTTTGAGAGGAATAATATGACTTTCCCAAGCAATTAGGAAAATGAAGGTATTATAAATAAACCAAATTTGGTTTTGGAAGATTTATCTTGCTTAGGCAAAATGAGCATTTTAAAATTTTATGCATGTATATTGTTTTTAAAGTTCATTTTGTTCGACTCATTTTTAGGAGTCGGGAAAATTTGTTTTAATTAAATCCGAGTTCGTTTGGTATTTTTTTATTCGCTTTGGTTTAATTTTATTTAAAAAAACAGCAGCTACTGACCGAGGCCCACCGGCCCAAGCCAGCCAGGCCAGGCCAGCGCCTGCCCACCCCGCCTCCTCCTCACATGTCACGCTGCGAGCGGAGAGCCCCGCCGCAAGCCGCCATCGCCGCCGCCCGAGTCCCAGCCGGACCCGCGCCCCTCGACCCCCTCCCAAGCCACCGCCTCCCTTTATAACCCCCTGACCTCTCTCTCTCCCCAACCCAGCCTCACGAGCCGACCGCCACCCGCCCCGCCTTGACGCCGAAGCCACCGCCGTGGACCCCGCCGCCCGACGCCAACCTCGCCGCCTCTCCCGAGCCCGAGCGCCCTCCGCGATCACCGGAGGTAGCCACCGCCGCCCAGCGCCGATTCGGTTTTTTCCCTCGAACCGTCCGGTTTTTTTAAAAAGTTTATATATATGTTCGGTTTTTTTAAAAACCTAGATTGGTTTTGTTTTTTGGTTTTCTTAATTAACGGACGCTCACCGAACTGCTCGCTTCAATGAACGCGTTCGTTAGATTCGTTCTGTTAACTAACGCTCGCTTTTTAACTCGCTCGTCGTTTTTCTTTTAATCGGAATTAATCCGTTATTTTCTGATTTGATTTCAGATCTGATTTTCAAAACTGTTTTATTTCTCGCCGCTTATCGGAATCGGTGATTCAAGCGCTGAGTTTCAGAACGAAACCGCCGTTCCGATTACCCTACTTTCACAGCGTTTTGCTACTGTGAAATTTTGACCTAATTTCAGATCGCTAAACCGAGACGTTCTCTCTCGAGTTTCGACTTTTGGAGTTTGTTTTGATTCGATTCTTTTGCAACCAGGGTTCTTAAGTTGAACTTTCTGGTTAGATCTTTTATTCGAGATTTCCCTGTGCATTAGATGAGTGCTTATTGTATGCTTGTTGTTTGTCTGCGTTAGATCACCCGGAGTGCGCCGCTTGTTATTTCGAATCTCTAGGACTCGCGGATCATCAGCAAGGCAAGTAACACTTGATCATATCTTTTCTCATACCCAGTTTTTGTGCATTAGATCTATTTCCTCAAACACTTGCATGATTAGGATCTAATTAAATTGTGGGTATTGGGAAGTAGATTGAGGTAGTACCTATTACCTGCTTTACTTATGAAACCTTGGGAGTTACTTCTCGCTTGCTTGTTCATGCCATGCTATGCTAGTAGACGTGGATTGGGTGAGTGAAAATCCATGACAGATGTGAGATTGTTAATTAATGGTTTATCTAAGGTGGCAACCTAACACACATCCGGGTGGATTGAGGCACCGGTTTCCATCAGACTTGCTGTATTTCTTCGGACCGCCACCTGTGCTCTAAGGGATCATAAGATTATTCAAACTGAAACTTCCGTGTGCAGCCACAAGCCAATTATGGGCTCTGGCGTAGTTGACTAAGTCGTCACGAACTCTTACGGGTAGGCTAGCTGATGTAGGGGATGTAGGTTGGTACGGTCTACCCACATGTAAGGTGCTAGCGCTTCGAAGACTATGTCTCGGTCATCCGCTTCTCAAACACCATGTAGTCGAGAATCAAGCGGAGGCGATCGAGTCTTGTGGGGAAAAGTCGCAAACCTCTGCAGAGTGTATAAACTAATCATGATTAGCCGTGTCCCCGGTTATGGACAATTTGAGTATCCGTACTTGATTATCATGTGAATCTCAACATGTTACTTCTAAATAAAAGTTATTGGGTTTTGATGAGTACTTTTAATTGGGATTGAGGATGTCTGTCAACCATTCTCAATGTTTAACAACCACCATGATAGTTAAATAAAATTATTCCTTTGATGTAGGAAAAATCAGCTTTATGCAAATGTAACCAGTAGAGCCTTACCACCAGCCAAATATGCATGTAGTATAGGCTTATTCTTTCATTGCTCTTTATGTGTTACATTGCCAAGATATTCCATGTGTTGACCGTTTTGGCTGCAACTTTTCACGTTGCAGACTTTTCGACGACAGTAAGGTGTTAGGTCGTGGTTCTATACTCATGATGCCGTTGGAGTTGATGGACTCGCTTATCTTCCAAGCCTTCATTGTTATTATTAGATGGCCTTAAGCCATATTATTGTATTCAAGTTCCTTGTGGACAACGATGTAATAAGTGTGTGATTGCTACTCTGCAATAAATCCTTCAAGCTTGTGTGGTGTCAATATTATCGATCCAGGATGACACCGAGCACGAGACTTGATCCATTTGGGTCTGGTCGCCACAGAGAATGGTATCGAGCACACGATCGTAGGACACGACCACTAAGTTAAAGCCATAGATCACTCTCTCTTCTCATTTTCTAACTCCTCATCTTTTCTACTCTCTTTAGGATGACGGACGCTAAGATCAAGTACACCCAACCGGATGAAGGCACATCTTTGGATTTCACTTGAAGGAAGTTACTAAGTACCGAACATTGATTACCAAGCTTCACCGGACTTTCAACGCCACTCTGCCTGAAGAGGAGCGCTGGAAGATTCATGCTCACATTCCAGGAAGGACGTTCGCCCCAATCACCAAGCCTATAGATAGTGTTTTCAGTGCACCCACTTGGAGTCTGGGAAAGAGCATGGCAGCTCACATCACTATGGGACGCATTGGAGAAGTTTATCAAGAAGACCTCAAGGATACCATCTACCAGATTTGCGGACGCCGAGACGACAACTGGGACGTCGTCAACACCAAGAAGGATAGGTCCATTGCAGCTTTCATCCAGGAGTTAAATCAGCACATTCGACGCCAGGAGAATCAAATGTGCAATGACATGTTGGAGTTGCAGAAGACGAAGGAAAGGATCATCGAATTGGAAGAAGAACTAAAGACTACACGCAAAGACTACATGGACGAGATCGTAGCTCTGGCAAGACACAATAACGATCTTAAGTACGAGATCAAGAACTCAAGAAGAAGTTGGCGCCAGAATGAAGACCAGATGTCGAACACCCAATCGACTACATCAACATCGACGACACAGATTCGGATCCAAGTGAACCCGATTTTGAAGACGGCTGGAGCAGACATCATAGAGTCTTCCACCGTTCAAATTAGTAGAAGTCCCCACATATTAGTAGTATTCCTCCATGTAAACCTTATAGTACACGCACTTTTGCGATAGTTAGATCGTTGTAACCCTTGTTTGATTGAATGAAGTGATTTTGTGTGCATTTGCTCATGTGCATTTGGGTAGTGATTCCCTTAGACCTCATTCTATTCTACATTCCTCTTCTTTTCTAAACCCATCGATGCCTCCGAGACGCGACCCGGATTCGCTTTTCCGCCAGAGATCACCCAATTGATCCAGCAGCAGAATACCCCGATTCAAACATTGGTGCGAACAACAACAACAACAACAACAACAACAACCCACCACCACCACCACCACTGCGGACCATCCGACTCGCTTCCTTAGACCGAACCCGCAGTGTATTCCAAGAGCACCGAGCCAATTGTAGCAGATGACCGGCTCCGCAAGATAGGAAGGAGCTGACCACTGCAGGATGCATGATGGAGAAAAAGTGAAGTTTGCAGACATCAGCTTGAAGGACCCGCAGAAGACATGGTGGGAGAATTTCACACCACTTATCCGTGAACACCGCCACATGGGACCAGTTTCAGCAAGCTTTTCGCACAGCCCATGTTTCAGCAGGAGCCATGGCCATGAAGAAGCGTGAGTTTCGCAACTTACGCCAAGGAGGAAGGATCACACAAGATCGTGGATGACTTTAGCAAATTAGCACGTTATGCCCTGGATGACGCTACTACAGATGCAGCTAAACAGAGAAGTTTCTAGAAGGACTAAATGATGAGTTCAGATGCCGTTGATGGTAGCAAGTTTCAACAACTACCAGGAGTTAGTAGACCGAGCTCTTATGATTGAAGGAAGCGCAAAGAATTGAGAACTGCAAGCGGAAGTATGGACAAGGGAAGTATAACTCGGGTCCCAGCAGAAGCCTCGTTATACCCCTAAATCAGGAATTCAGTTTCAGATACCCATGGAGGAGGTAATTCGCACAACCATAATGGCACCAAGAATGGGAACGGAATGGAGGAAGCAACGATGAACCGCACCAACCCGCCTACACCATCCAAGGTAGACCTGAGTCACATTACTTGCTTTAAGTGCCGCAAGACTGGGCATCATGCAAATGATTGTCCGTAAGGCCGAATGGAAATGGCAATGGAAGCTCGAAAGAAGCCCAACCCTTTCAACAGGGGACAGGTGAACCACATTGATGTGGAGGAGGTTGAAGATCAGCCCGATGCAGTAATCGGTAAGTTTTTGGTTAAGTCTTTTACTGCAGTTGTTCTTTTTGATACTGGTGCATCGCATTCATACATATCAAGGGGATTTGTGGATAAGTACAAGCTACCAACCCAAGCCCTTAGGTCACCCATGCTAGTAACCTCACCCGGAGCAGAGTACATGGCTAGTAAATGGTGTGATCGACTGCCACTAAGGATCGGACACTATGTTTTCCCTTCAGACCTAATAGTTCTGGAATCCCAAGGATTGGATGTGATATTAGGAATGGATTGGTTATCAAAGTATGGAGGAAACATAGATTGTACCGCAAGGTCAATTTTGCTCACCACACCAGAAGGAAGGAGGATTAAGTATGTATCACGGCACGAGCCGAGGAGAGCACAAGTTAATTGCTTATCAGGAGTGGTACAGGAAGAAGTACCAGTGGTGAAAGATTATCCTGATGTATTTCCGGAAGAGTTACCAGGAATGCCACCGGATAGAGACATTGAGTTTTTGATCGAGCTGTTGCCAGGAACAGGCCCGATATCGGTTTACCGTCATGTGATGCCCGCAAAGGATTTGGCAGAAATTAAGAAGCAGATTAAGGAACTATTGGATAAAGGTTTTATTCGCCCAAGTTCTTCACCTTGGGGATCACCCGTTT
Source organism: Aegilops longissima (assembly GCA_021605205.1). Lineage (NCBI taxonomy): Eukaryota > Viridiplantae > Streptophyta > Magnoliopsida > Poales > Poaceae > Aegilops > Aegilops longissima. Next base: position 36,948,055 of record CM038676.1, read on the forward strand.
TGTTGGTGGAAAAGAAGGATGGATCTTTGAGAATGGTTGTTGATTACCGTGGATTGAATGAAGTAACAATCAAGAACAAGTACCCACTACCTATGATAAATGATCTGTTTGATCGCTTGCAAGGAGCCAAAGTGTTTTCTAAGATCGACTTGCGATCGTGGTACCATCGCTTGAAGATTCGGGAGCAAGATATACCCAAGACAGCATTTACCACGAGATATGGATCTGTATGAGTATACCGTTATGTCATTTGGACTGACTAACGCACCAGCCTATTTCATGAACCCGATGAACAAAGTGTTTATGGAGTTTTGGATAAATTAAATCCGTGGTGTTCATTGATGACATTTTGATTTTCTCAAGAATGAAGAGGAACATAAGGAACATTTGAGATTGGTTTTGGAGAAACCGAGGGAACACCAGTTGTATGCCAAGTTCAGCAAATGTGAGTTTTGGTTAAAGGAAGTTGGATTTCTGGACATGTTATATCCGGAGAAGGAATAGCAGTTGACCCTACAAAGGTTGAGATCAGAATTAAATGGGAAGCACCAACGACAGTTGGAGAGATTCGAGTTTCCTTGGACTCGCAGGATACTACCAAGATTCATTGAGAATTTCTCAAGGATTGCTAAGCCTATGACTGAATTGTTGAAGAAGGAAAACAAATTCATATGGACCGAGGACTGTGAGACAAGTTTTCGGAGTTGAAGAAAAGATTGGTTACCTCACCAGTTTTGATATTGCCGATCAAACAAAGGATTATGAGGTGTATTATGGCGCTTCACGCCGAGGACTTGGAGCAGTGCTTATGCAAGAAGGAAGAGTTGTTTCAGATGCTTCACGACAACTTAAGCCCCATGAGTTGAATTATGCCACTCATGATTTGGAGTTAGCAGCCGTTGTATGCCTTGAAGACATGGAGACATTTTCTCATTGGAAATCATTGTGAAGTATATACTGATCACAAGAGTTTGAATTACATCTTCACACGTATGAATTGAATCTCGATGAGGAGATGGTTAGAGCTAATCAAGGATTACGATATGAGATTGCATTATCACCCGGAAAGGCTAATGTCAGTAGCAGGCGCATTGAGCCGTAAGAGCCACGCCAATGCCCTAATGATGGGAGAAATACCCATGAGTTAGCCGAGGACCTTCGAGAGCTATGTTTGGAAATAGTTCCGAGAGGCTATGTAGCAGCATTGGAGATTCAATGATAATCGATGGACAAAATCGAGAAGCCCAAAAGGCGATAAGGAAGTTGCCGCTATAAAGGAGAAAATGAGCAAAGGAAAGGCTAAAGGATTTCGAGAGGATGAACACGATACCCTATGGTTTGAGGACCGTGTTTATGTGCCCAATGACCCGTAGATCGAAAGTTGATTCTACAAGAAGCCCATGATTCACCCTATTCGATTCACCCAGAAATACCAAGATGTATTTGGATTTGAAGAATATTTTCCGTGGACCGGAATGAAGAAGGATATTATGGAGTATGTAGCAGTTTGCACGTATGTCGAAAAGTAAAGGCAGAGCATCGAAGCCAGCAGGATTGTTACAACCGCTGCCGATACCCAATGGAAGTGGGATAAACTAGGCATGGATTTCATCACAGGTTTGCCAAAGACCCGCCAGATATGACTCGATTTGGGTCATAGTCGACCGTTTGACCAAGGTAGCTCATTTCATTCCATCAAGACTACCTATAGCAGTGCTAAGTTGGCAAAGATATACATGACCAGAATTGTGTGCTTACACGGAGTTCCGAGGAGCATTGTATCGCATGAGGAACCCAGTTTACTTGAAATTTTGGAACCAGTTACACGAAACATTGGGAACCCGATTGAATTCAGCACAGCTTTCCACCCACGACCGATGGACAAACCGAGAGAGTCAATCAGATTTTGGAAGACATGTTTGAGAGCTTGTGCACTAGATTACGGATCTAGTTGGGATGATAATTTGCCGTATGCAGAATTTTCCTACAACAACAGCTACCAAACCAGCTTAAAATGGCACCTTCGAGGCCTTGTATGGAAGAAGGTGTAGGACACCATTGTCATGGGACGAAACCGAGATCGCCGCTTATTTGGACCAGATTTGATTAAGGAGTCTCAACAGAAGGTTGTTGATTCGAGACAGGCTCAAGGTAGCCCATCCGGATAGAAGAGCTATGCCGATTCAAAGCGCAAGCGATTGAGTACGGTTGGAGACAGAGTATATCTCGAGTATCCCCGCTCGAGGAGTTAAGCGCTTTGGAGTTAAAGGAAAGTTAGCACCCGCTTCGTTGGACCGTATAAGATTTTGCAACGCATGGGAGAAGTTATGATAAGTTGGATTTGCCGAAGGACTGTCAGAGTTCATGACGTATTCCATGTTTCTCGCTTGAAGAAATGTCACCCGAGATAGCAGAGGTACCGTTAAGAGACACAAGCCACCGGAGGCAATTCAGTTGAAGGATGACTTGACATATGAGGAAAAGCCGCTTAAGATTCTCGATTATGCCAGCAGAGTTACCCGCAGCAAGGTTATCAAGTTTTGCAAAGTTCGATTGGAGCCACCACACCGAGGATGAAGCCACCGGGAAAGAGAGGAAGTTTTGCTTAAAGACCACCTCACCTATTTTCTAGTTAACCCAATCTCGAGGGCTAGATTCATCTTAAGGGGTAGGTTTGTAACATCCCAAATTTTTAATTTGGAATGTTATACATTAGGTCATCATGCATATCATATTTTCTCGCATTTTTCCGATCCTAGAAATTTCACGCAACTCAAGGACCCTCGGAGAGAGTTGGAAGTTTCATTATTTTCATATTTGGGATTTTCCAAATTTTGAAAATAGGATCATTGGATTTATTTAAATTATCTTCATAACGTTTTCCTATAAAAATATTTTGAGAGGGAATAATATGACTTTCCCAAGCAATTAGGAAAAATGAAGGTATTATAAATAAACCAAATTTGGTTTTGGAAGATTTATCTTGCTTAGGCAAAAATGAGCATTTTAAAAATTTTATGCATGTATATTGTTTTTAAAGTTCATTTTGTTCGACTCATTTTTAGGAGTCGGGGAAAATTTGTTTTAATTAAATCCGAGTTCGTTTGGTATTTTTTTTATTTGTTTTGGTTTAATTTTTATTTTTTTTTAAAAAAACAGCGCCCCCCCCCCTGGACCGAGGCCCAGCCGGCCCAAGCCAGCCAGGCCCAGGCCAGCGCCCCGGCCCACCCCCGCCTCCTCCTCTCAAGGCCGCCTCGAGCGGAGAGCCCCGCCACCGACGCCATCGCCGCCGCCCCGAGTCCCACCTGACCCGGCGCCTCTGACCCTCCCAAGCCACCGCCTCCCCCTTTATAACCCCGGACCCTCTCTCTCTCCCCAACCCAGCCTCGCTGAGCCGATCACCGCCCGCGCCTGACGCCAAGCCCGCCGCCGTGGGCGCTGCCGCCGCGTCGCCGCCGCCGTGGACCTCGCCGCCTCGACGCCAAACCTCGCCGCCCTCTCCCGAGCCTCGAGCGCCCTCCGCGATCACCGGAGGTAGCCACCGCCGCCCCGCGCCGATTCGGTTTTTTCCCCCTCGAACCGTCCGGTTTTTTTTTAAAAAAATATATATATATGTTAGGTTTTTTTTAAAAAACCTAGATTGGTTTTGTTTTTTTGTTTTCTTAATTAACGGACGCTCACCGAACTGCTCGCTTCAATGAACGCGTTCGTTAGATTCGTTCTGTTAATCTAACGCTCGCTTTTTAACTCGTTCGTCGTTTTTCTTTTAATCGAATTAATCCGTTATTTTCTGATTTGATTTCAGATCTGATTTTCAAAACTGTTTTATTTCTCGCCGCTTATCGGAATCAGTGATTCAAGCGCTGAGTTTCAGAACGAAACCGCCGTTCGATTACCCTACTTTCACAGCGTTTTGCTACTGTGAAATTTTGACCTAATTTCAGATCGCTAAACCGAGACGTTCTCTCTCGAGTTTCGACTTTTGGAGTTTGTTTTGATTCGATTCTTTTGCAACCAGGGTTCTTAAGTTGAACTTTCTGGTTAGATCTTTTATTCGAGATTTCCCTGTGCATTAGATGAGTGCTTATTGTATGCTTGTTGTTTGTCTGCGTTAGATCACCCGGAGTGCGCCGCTTGTTATTTCGAATCTCTAGGACTCGCGGATCATCGGCAAGGCAAGTAACACTTGATCATATCTTTTCTCATACCCAGTTTTTGTGCATTAGATCTATTTCCTCAAACACTTGCATGATTAGGATCTAATTAAATTGTGGGTATTGGGAAGTAGATTGAGGTAGTACCTATTACCTGTTTTACTTATGAAACCTTGGGAGTTACTTCTACGTTTGCTTGTTCATGCCATGCTATGCTAGTAGACGTGGATTGGGTGAGTGAAAATCCATGACAGATGTGAGATTGTTAATTAATGGTTTATCTAAGGTGGCAACCTAACACACATCTGGGTGGATTGAGGCACCTGGTTTCCATCAGACTTGCTCAGATTTCTTCGACCGCCACCTGTGCTCTAAGGGATCATAAGATTATTCAAACTGAAACTTCCGTGCAGCCACAAGCCAATTATGGGCTCAAGCGTAGTTGACTAAGTCGTGCGAACTCTTACGGTAGGCTAGCTGATGTAGGGGATGTAGGTTGGTACGGTCTACCCACATGTAAGGTGCTAGCGCTTCGAAAGACTATGTCTCGGTCATCCGCTTCTCAAACACCATGTAGTCACGAGAATCAAGCGGAGGCGATCGAGTCTTGTGGGGAAAAGTGCAAACCTCTGCAGAGTGTATAAACTAATCATGATTAGCCGTGTCCCCGGTTATGGACAATTTGAGTATCCGTACTTGATTATCATGTGAATCTCAACATGTTACTTCTAAATAAAAGTTATTGGGTTTTGATGAGTACTTTTTAATTGGGATTGAGGATGTGTCAACCATTCTCAATGTTTAACAACCACCATGATAGTTAAATAAAATTATTCCTTTGATGTAGGAAAAATCAGCTTTATGCAATGTAATCAGAGAGCCTTACCACCAGCCAAATATGCATGTAGTATAGGCTTATTCTTTCATTGCTCTTTATGTGTTACATTGCCAGATATTCCATGTGTCACCCGCTTCGGCTGCAACTTTTCACGCTTGCAGACTTTTCGAACGACAGTAAGGTGTTAGGTCGTGGTTCTATACTCAGTGATGCCGTTGGAGTTGATGGACTCGCTTATCTTCCAAGCCTTCCGCTGTTATTATTAGATGGCCTTAAGCCATATTATTGTATTCAAGTTCCCTTGTGGACAACGATGTAATAAGTGTGTGATTGCTACTCTGCAATAAATCCTTCGAAGTACTGTGTGGTGTCAGCATTACTGATCCAGGGATGACACTGAGCACAGAGACTTGATCCATTTGGGTCTGGTCGCTACAGGTGGAGGGGCGCCCAGGGGGTAGGGCGCGCCCCCAACCTTGTGGGCCCCTCGTAGACCTCCTGACCTAGATCTTCCTCCTATATATACTCCTATACCCAAAAAACACCGAGGGGAGCCACGAAAACACTTTTGCACCGCCACAACCTTCTGTACCGTGAGATCACATCTTGGGGCCTTTTTCGGCATCTTGTTGGAGGGGGATTCAATCACGGAGGGCTGACATCAACACCATTGCCTCTCCGATGAAGCATGAGTTGTTTACCTCAGACCTGCGGGTCCATAGCTAGTATCTAGATGGCTTCTTCTCTCTCTTTTATTCTCAATACAAAGTTATCTTCGATGTTCTTCGAGATCTATTCGATGTAATACTCTTTTGCGGTGTGTTTGCCGAGATCCGATGAATTGTGGATTTATGATCAGCTTATCCATGAATATTATTTGAATCTCCTCTAAATTCTTTTATGCATGATTTGATATCTTTGCAAGTCTCTTCGAACTATCGCTTTGGTTTGGCCAACTAGATTGGCTTTTCTTGCAATGGGAGAAGTGCTTAGGTTTGGGTTCAATTTTGCGGTGCTCGATCCTAGTGACAGAAGTGGAACCGACACATATTGTATTGTTGCCATCGAGGATAACAAGATGGGGTTTTCATCATATTGCTTAAGTTAATCCCGCTACATCATGTCACCTTACTTAATGCGTTACTCTGTTCTTATGAACTTAATACTCTAGATGCGGGCAGGAGTCTGTCGATGTGAGGAGTAATAGTAGTAGATGCAGAATTGTTTCGGTCTACTTGACACGGACGTGATGCCTATATTCATGATCATTGCCTTAGATATCGTCATAACTTTGCGTTTTTCTATCAATTGCTCGGCAGTAATTTGTTCACCCGCCGTAATAATTCCTTTCTTGAGAGAAGCCTCTAGTGAAACCTATGGCCCCCAGGTCTATTTTACAACATATTAGTTTCCCGTCAACTTGCCAATCTCTATCGTCGTTCCCATACTTTGCAATCTTTTACTTTCCGTTCCATCAACCAAAAATACCAAAAATATTACTTTACCATTTATCCATCTCTATCAGATCTCACTTTACGAATAACCGTGAAGGGATTGACAACCCCTTTGTCGCGTTGGTTGCAAGTTGGTGTTTGTTTGTGTAGGTATTCAGTGGCTTGTCGCGTTGTCTCCTACTGGATTGATACCTTGGTTCTCAAAACTGAGGGAAATACTTACGCTACTTTTATGCATCACCCTTTCCTCTTCAAGGGAAAAACCAACGCAAGCTCAAGAGGTAGTAGGAGACGAGGCCCGAAGAAAAGGTTGGGCCAGGATGAAAGGTTCACGATCTAACAAGCAAGGTTGTCAGAATCGCGATCTTGAATCGGATCGGAGCTTCCATGGTAGGATCACAAATCATATAATCTTCACTAGCAGGATCGTAGAAATGTAGATTCTAAGAACTAAAATCATGGAATCGCAGGGGTTAGTTTGGACCGTAAAGTCGTAGAATCGTATAACAGAATCGCGATTTTGACAACCTTGCTAACAAGTCTCTTGAGATGGCCAACCAATTGCTCCCAAGTGGACCAAGGACGAATTTATACATGAGTGGGGAATTATTGTTAGGGACAGCGTCCCGATCAACACCCAAGAATGGAATAATTAAGAAGAAGGACCTGGAAGTTTTTTATGTCCATGATAGACAGAAAGATGAACTTTGGAACTCGCTGATGACCAATTTCAGCCTACCGCCAGAGGAGGATCCGAATAAGCCAATTATTCTCCCAAAGGTTAAGGCATTTGCTATTAAGAAGATGGCATAACTATTCAAGAACTGGAAGAAACTATTGAAAAAGAAGTTTGTCGACAAAGACAAGACTCCATAATTCACCGGTCAATATGAGAAGATAAAATATCACTGGACCGCATTTGTGGCCTACAAGAAATCGAAGAAGGCTACACAAAGGTCACAGATAAATATGCAAAATGCTGGAAAGAAGAAGTATCACCATGTTCCGGGGTCAGGTGGCTACACCAAAGCTCGACCTACGTGGGACAAAGTTGAGCAAGACCTGCTTGCTAAAGGGGTCCAACCAGCAACATTGCACTGGCCAGATCGGGCAAGGACTTGGTTCTTCGGGGTTGGGGGAACTTTGGACCCAGAATTAGGGAAGTGTGTTTTCAAAAAAGCTTGAGGAAGCAATCAAGGAAGCGCAAGGGAGGTTCCATCCGACAGAGAGAAGGACGAGCTATCCAAGGCCCTCGGGAATCCTGAACACCCTGGACAAACACGAGTCACATCAGGCTCCGTTTCGTGGGTGCATGGGTTTCCCGAAAGCACTGGTTATAGAAGCCGGGAGAGAAAGAAGAAAGAGGAAGCGAGCGAAATGCAGAAGATCAATGAAAGATTAGCGAAACTAGAGGCACTTGACAGCCAGCAAGCTACCGGCCAACCATCTCAGCGGCACGAACATCCTTCATTGGATACTGCCCATGATGCTACCCCACCATCTCAGCGGAGAAGCAGCGTGGCTTCCACGGAGCACGTTCAGCCTGGTATCACGACTCCTCGCTGCCCCGTGGACGGTATCACGGATAATGAACATTGTGTGCTAATGGAAAAATGCCATAACCTGACCTTGAAGGTGGTGGTCGGCTATGTCTTCCCTCCTTGACCTGATGCAACTTTCTATTTTGCTCCGGTTCCAACTCGCTTTGCTATCGTCGGGGTGGATAAAATAACGGACGGATTTGAGGGGCTAGAGCTTGAGTACCCTACGGGTGAAGGGGAGATTCTTCTGTAAAATGCCTTAAGGACTACCTGTCTATGGAGAAAGGAGAACATCATTCTTCCAAACTGGAGGCCGCCTCAGCAGACTCAGTCGAATCCTCAGCAGACTCCTCATAGTCTAGCTCTATTATCTTCGATGCCTGAGTCGTCTCCGGCGCGTCAGCTGTCTCCGCCGCCTCAGCGGACTCTAACGGAGCAGGCCCCTCTGCGGAATCATCCTCTGCCTCAGCTATCTCCGGTGCGTCAGCCGTCTCTGCCATGTCAGCGGACTCCATCGCCATAGCAACGGCGGAAGAAAGGCGACGTCGCTCCGACGGCTAGCAGTACAACATGCAAGAAATTCAGAACTGGTCTAAACCTCAGGGCTCCTCCAAAGTTACCATATGAGAGTACTAATGAGGAAAACAAGGACATCGTGGCTTCCGATGTGAACTGCCAGCTTGCACCGAAACGTCCACCTCCGAAGGAAATACTAGATCCGGTGAAAGTGAACCTTGAATACCACCGTGGTCAACTCTCACATGACCAATCTTCTACTTATAGCCTTGAAACCAATGGATGATCTTCAAGCAAGGCCTATGCACAAACCCTTCAAATGTAACTCAAGGCAGCCATTAGTCTATAGTGATTGTCATCAATTATCAAAACCAAACATGGGGGCACCATGCTCTTTCAACTGTGCTACATCACCCTTCCTCTTCAGGGAAATCTCGACGAACTATATAAGTAGCAACTCGCTGCTGCTAGCAAGAACAAGTATGGAGATATCGGGTCCCCTTGTCTGATCCCTTCTGAGGGTGTAAACTCCTGAAACTTCTTACCGTTGAACTGAACAAAAAAAATTATTGTTGTTACCAGGCTCATAACAATAATGCTTACCCATCTTTCAGAAAGTCCTAGCTTCAGCATAATTACTTGTAAATATTTCAATTCTACCTTGTCATAAGTTGCCATCACATCCAATTTAAGCGCGCAAGACTGATATTTCTTTGCACTATTTCTCTTTATGAAATGTAAGCACTCATAGGCAGTAATAATATTATTAGTGATCAGTCTTCCTGAAACAAAAGCTGGTTGTTCCTCAGAAATAATATCAGGTAGCAGAAGTTTCAACTAGTTTGAGATCACCTTAGATGCAATCTTGTAGTGGACGTTGCACAAACTGGTAGGTCGAAAATGTGAGTGTAGGGCTCTTTACCTTAGGGATCAAAACAAGGATGGTTTCATTAATACATTCTGTTGACTCTTTTTCTTCCACAATCCTCAAGACAACCTTTGTGAGATCATCCCCACAGACATCCCAGTGACGCTGGAAAAAGTGAGCTGGAAAACCGTTCGGACCGGGTGCTTTTGTGGGAAACATTTGGAACAATGTTGTTTGACCTCCTGTTGGGTATACGGTGCATTTAACATTTCATTCATCCCTTGCATCACTTTACATGGATCAGTCGACATGACTTGGTCCATGTCTTTCACCCCTTTAGAAGTGTACATGTTCCCATAAAAACAATGGTTAGTGTCGCCATCTCCTCTTTACCTTCGATCATCTGCCCATCCTTTCACTGGAGTGCTTTAATCTGGTTTTTCCTTCTCCTTCTGCTCACTCCAAGATGGAAGAAGTATGTATTTTTGTCATCGTACGATTTCTTCATGGTGATAAAGTTCAACAAGAATTTTTGTGATCTTTAATTCCTCATGCATGGGTGCAGATCTTCCTGGGATCACCCGCAACTCTTGTAGCCAATGTTGAAGCCTTGCAACATGCAACCGCACATTCCCGAAGTGGGTGCGGCCCCATGCAGTTAAATTCCCTGTCACCTACGAGAACTTCTATCATATTGCTTCCCAAGAATCTCCATGTTGCTGCTATTGTGCTCACCCAGCACCGATTACTTCCACATGCATTGGGTCCCTTTCCAAGCATATTTCATATTTAAACTGTCTCGGTCCATGTGCACATGCATACATGTCGCTAATCCTCAGGAGCACTGGTACATGGTTGGATGTCGCAACATTTTTGTGTTCCACTGTAGCCGCTGGGAAAGCTAGGGACCAGGCAGGATTTTCTACGCACATGTCCAACCGGACACGTGTATAGGTTCCCCCAGCCACTTTCCACTCAAAGGTGTTTCCTGTGTAGCCCAAATATGTAAGGCCACAAGTATCCAATGCATCTCAGAATCCATTGATAACCCACAAGTATAGGGGATCAATTGTAGCCTCTTTCGATAAGTAAGAGTGTCGAACCCAATGAGGAGCTAAAGGTAGAACAAATATTCCCTCAAGTTCTATCGACCACCGATACAACTCTACGCACGCTTGACGTTCGCTTTATCTAGAACAAGTATAAAACTAGAAGTACTTTGTAGGTGTAACGGGATAGGTTTGCAGGAATATAAAGAGAACGTAAATAAAAACTAGCGGCTGCTTAGGTAAAGAAGCAATAAAGTTAGTATAGCGAGTGTGGAAAAGCGGTGGTAGGAGTTGTGAAATTGTCCCTAAGCAATTGACTACTTTACTAGACCGATAGCAAGTTTTATGTGAGAGAGGCCACTGCTAGCATGTCATCCCTGACTTGGAATTCTATGAACTTATGATTGGAACTATTAGCAAGCATCCGCAACTACTAACGTTCATTAAGGTAAAAACCCAACCATAGCATTAAGATATATATAGGTCCCCCTTCAATCCCGTATGCATCAATTTCTATGCTAGGTTGAAGCTTCTGTCACTCTTGCCCTCCAATACATAGTCCTATCAACATACAACTAACCCTATGGTGTGATCCACGCGCACGCTCATATGAGGGCACCGAAGGACAGCAACATAACCACAAGCAAATTAAACCAATCATAGCAATTCACCAATTACCGATAGGACAACAAAAATCTACTCAGCATCATAGGATGGCAACACATCATTAGATAATAATATGAAGCATAAAGCACCATGTTCAAGTAGAGGGTACAGCAGGTTGCGGGAGAGTGGGCCGCTATAGATAGATGGGGGAAGGTGATGAAGATGTTGGTGAAGATGACGGAGGTGTTGGTGTAGATTGCGGTGATGATGATGGCCCCGGTGGTGTTCTGGCACCACCGGGAGAGAGGGGGAGAGAGAACCCTTCTTCTTCTTCCTTGACCTTCTCCCTAGATGAGAGAAGGGTTTCCCCTCTGGTCCTTGGCTTCCATGGCATGGGAGGGGTGAGAACCCCTCCGAGATTGGATCTGTCTCTCTGTCTCTCTCTGTTTCTGCGTTCCCTCATTCTAGTTTTTCACTGTTTCTTATATTCCCGGAGATCCATAACTCCGATTGGGCTGAAATTTGAACATGATTTCTATCCGGATATTGGCTTTCTTGCGGCGAAAGAAGGGCACCAACCACCTTACGGTGTGGCCACGAGGGCACAGGGCGCGCCCCTCACCCTTGTGGGCCCCTCGGGCATCGTCTCGCGTTGATTCCACTTCCCAAAATTCACATATATTTCAAAGCAATCTCCGTCAGTTTTTATCCCGTTTGGACTCCGTTTGATACGGATTTTCTGCGAAACAAAAACATGCAACAAACAGGAACTGGCACTGGGCACTGGATCAATATGTTAGTCCCAAAAATAGTATAAAAAGTTCCCAAAAGTATGTAAAAGTTATAGAATATTGGCATGGAACAATCAAAAATTATAGATACGACGGAGACATATCAGCATCCCCAAGCTTAATTCTTGCTCGTCCTCGAGTAGGTAAATGATAAAAAAGATAATTTTTGATGTGGAATGCTACCTAGCATAATCTTGATCACATAATCTAATCATGGCATGAATATTAAGACACGAGTGATTCAAAGCAATAGTCTATCATTTGACATAAAATACTCGGGCATCCCAACAAACAATCATGTCTTTCAAAATATCAATGCTAAAGAACGCTATCTCTACAAAATCATATAGTCTTGTATGCTCCCTTTTCTTAACACAAGGTACCCCTCATGCCCATCCCGATGTCAGCCAAGCAGTTGTTTTCATACTTTACTTTTTCGAACCTTTTCAACTCTTCACGCAATGCATGAGCGTGAGCCATGGACATAGCACTATGGGTGGAATAGAATATGATGATGGAGGTTTTGTGGAGAAGACAAAAAAGGGATAAAGTCTCACATCGACGCGGCTAATCAACGGGCTATGGAGATGCCCATCAATTGATGTCAATGCGAGGAGTAGGGATTGCCATGCAATGGATGCACTAAGAGAAGTGTATGAAAGCTCAAACAGGAAACTAAGTGGGTGTGCATCCAACTTGCTTGCTCATGAAGACCTCGGGCATTTGAAGAAGCCCATCATCGAAATATACAAGCCAAGTTCTATAATGAAAATTCCCACTAGTGTATGAAAGTGATAACTCAAGAGACTCTCTATATGAAGAACATGGTGCTACTTTGAAGCGCAAGTGTGGTAAAAGGATAGTAGCATTGCCCCTTCTCTCTTTTTCTCTCATTTTTTTTTGTTTTTTTGGTGGGCTTCTTTGGCCTCTTTTATTTTTTTTGTGGGCTTCTTTGGCCTCTTTTTCTTTAGTAAAGTCCGGAGACTCATCCCAACATGTGAGGGAATCATAGCTTCCATCATCCTTTCCTCACATGGGACAATGCTCTAATAATGATGATCATCACACTTTTATTTACTTACAACTCGATACTAGAACAAAGATATGACTATATATGAATGCCTCCGGCGGTGTACTGGGATGTGCAATGATCTAGTGTAGCAATGACATCAAAAAACGGACAAGCCATGAAAACATCATGCTAGCTATATTACGATCATGCAAAGCAATATGACAATAAATTCTCAAGTCATGTATATGATGATGATGGAAATTGCATGGCAATATATCTCGGAATGGCTATGGAAATGCCATGATAGGTAGGTATGGTGGCTGTTTTGAGGAAGATATAAGGAGGCTTATATGTGATAGAGTGTATCGTATCACGGGGTTTGGATGCACCGGTGAAGTTTGCACCAACTCTCGAGGTGAGAAAGGGCAATGCACGGTACCGAATAGGCTAGCAATGATGGAAGGGTGAGAGTGCGTATAATCCGTGGACTCAACATTAGTCATAAAGAACTCACATACTTATTGCGAAAAATCTATTAGCCTTCGAAGCAAAATATTACGACGCATGCTCCTAGGGGGAGGTTGGTAGGAGTTAACCATCGCGCGCCCCCGACCTTCACACAAAGATAAACAATCAAAATACAATGCGCGCCAATTTGGTTACATAGTTAGGAGACCATACGTGCATGCTTCGGGAATCACAAACCTTAACACCAATATTTTTACTAAACCACAATCATTCACTAGTACCACCCACATATTAGCATCTCTATATCGCAAAACTATTGCAAGGAATCAAACATATCATATTCAGCGATCTACAAGTTTATGTAGGATTTTATGACTAACCATGTGAATGACCAATTCCTATCAACTCTCTAAATAGATATAAGTGAAGCAAGAGAGTTTAATTCTTTCTACAAAAGATATGCCCACTCTATAACAAATATAAGTGAAGCAAAAGAGCATTCTACAAATGGCGGTTTTCTATGTGAAGAGAAATAGGCAATCTAAACTTCAAGTGATATGAGTGAAGTACATGAAGCATTCTATAAAGCCATACTCAAATGATATAAGTGAAGTGTAATGAGCATTCTATAAATCAACCAAGGACTACCTCATACCAACATGGTGCATCAAAGAAAAGTGAAAACTAAATGCAAAAGACACTCCAAGATTTGCACATATCACATGAACGAAACGAAATCGAAAACATACCGATATTTGTTGAAGAAAGATGGGATGCCTTCTGGGGCATCCCCAAGCTTAGACGCTTGAGTCTCCTTGAATATTTACTTGGGGTGCCTTGGGCATCCCCAAGCTTGAGCTCTTGCCTCTCCTCCTTCTCCTCACATCGAGACCTCCTCGATCTTCGAACACTTCATCCACACAAAACTCAACAGAAAGCTCGGTAAGATCCGTTAGTATAATAAAGCAAATAACTACTCTAAGTACTGTCGTGAACCAATTCATATTTTGGTTTTTCATTGTAGCTACTGTAATATAACTTTTCCATGGCTTAATCCACTGATAGAAATCGATAGTTTCATCAAAACAAGCAAACTATGCATCAAAAACAGAATATATGTCTTAAACAGGACAATCTGTAGTAATCTGAACATTCACCATACCTCTGGTGCTCCAAAAATGTGAAGAATTAGTAAAAATAAACAATTTGTATAGAAAGATAGTGCAAAAAGTTTCAGAACCGTTTGACATTCTAGTAAAAAAATCGCGCACTACAGCCAAAGTTTCTGTTTTGCACCGCACAAACCAACAAGCGATGTAAACATCCTAAAGGCAAATCTTGGCACATTATTTTTATTTTTAAACTTTATAAAAGCACACAACAGAAATAAATGACTCTAAAACTTCCGGGTTGTCTCCCTGGCAGTGCTTTCTTTAAAGCCATTAAGCTAGGCATATAGTGCTCAAGTAATGGATCCACCCGGATCCCAAGGTATATCAAAGCCAATTTTAATTAACAATGATTTGTAATTTAGTAATGAGCACAAAGTAACATATATCATGTAATGATGAAGTCTAACTCTCTTCCTATGCATCGGCATGTCATAAAAGAACAATTCATGCACACAAAGTAAAGGCCAATACATAGCATAAGAAGTTTCTTGCAATTTTAACGTGTGGGAAACATAGAGAGGTGGAGATATAGCTCCTCTCTCATAATAATTGCAAGTAGGAGCAGAAAGCAAATGCATATTATATCTATCAAAATCATCATGTGTAGTAGTAAAACGCAGCCCATCAATATAATCCTTAATAAGGGCAAACTTCTTTAATATAGTGTAGTCGGGAGAATTCAAAAAAATAATAGGACTATCATGTGTGGGTGCAATAGCAACAATTTCATGTTTAACATAAGGAACTATAGCAAGTTCATCTCCATAAGCATAATTCATATTGGCATCTTGGCCACAAGCATAGCAAGCATCATAAAAAAGGGATATTTCAAAAGAATCAACGGGATCATAACAATCATCATAGCATTCATCCTTCGGTAAATTCGAAGGGAAATTAAACAATGTATAAGTTGAAGAGTTACTCTCATTAGAAGGTGGGCACGGGTAGCTAATCCGCTCTTCCTCCTTTTGTTCTTCGCTCTCCTCATCATCTTTTTCATCCAATGAGCTCACAGTTTCATCAATTTCTTCTTCCATAGACTCCTGCAAAATATTAGTCTCTTCTCAGACAGCGGAGGAGTCCTCAATATATGGTTTAACATAGGCATTAGAAGCATAATTATCATAACAATATTTAAGTATGGCCTAATTTTCATATTTGTAAAGAGTAGCATCATGCATTTCAATCAAAGAAGCAATTTCATAAGCACCCTTAAAAGCAACAAATTCTTCAATTTGTTGAACATCATAGTAATTATAAACACCCTTAGCATACAAAGATACGATTCCATTATCACTAAACTTACATTGGTAGGGAAGGTGTTTCTTAGGGTCTTCAGAACAACAAGTAAAATCATATATTTCACATAAATTCCAAGCATAGCAGTGCAAACAATGAATTTGATCCAGTAAAAGTTTCCCTTTTTGTGATAACCGGTGTCGCACATAACAAGCATGCTCATCTAAAGATTTACCCTCAACTAAGCTAGTTGGGGTTTCAGCACGAGCACATAAGGATCGAAGATTATCCAAGTAAAAAGCTTCAAGAGTGTGATAGATTTTGAGTGGTTCTTCAACCATTGGTGTAGTATGTACAACTAATTTTTTTGGTATTTTGCGTTTCCTACCCATAACTAAAGATAGAAAACAAGAGCACAAAATAAAAACTACTTAATGATAAAGCAAACAAGCACACACGATAATATTCACCCCACGCTATAACTCCCCGGCAACGGCGCCAGAAAAAGGTCTTGATAACCTACAAGTATAGGGGATCCATTCTAGCCTCTTTCGATAAGTAAGAGTGTCGAACCCAATGAGTAGCTAAAGGTAGAACAAATATTCCCTCAAGTTCTATCGACCACCGATACAACTCTACGCATGCTTGACGTTTGCCTTACCTAGAACAAGTATAAAACTAGAAGTACTTTGTAGGTGTAACGGGATAGGTTTGCAGGAATATAAAGAGCACGTAAATAAAAACTAGGGGTTGTTTAGGTAAAGAAGCAATAAAGTTAGTATAGTGAGGGTGGAAAATTGGTGGTAGGAGTTGTGAATTGTCCCTAAGCAATTTACTACTTTACTAGACCGATAGCAAGCTTTATGTGGGAGAGGCCACTGCTAGCATGTCATCCCTGACTTGGAATTCTATGCACTTATTATTGGAACTATTAGCAAACATCAGCAACTACTAACATTCATTAAGGTAAAACCTAACCCGGATCTCAAATGCATCAATTTCTATGCTAGGTTGAAGCTTCTATCACTCTTGCCCTTCAATATATAGTCCTATCAAAATACAACTAACCCTACTAGTCGTCAACCCGTGCATTCGCACGGGCTAGCATGCAATACAACTTTGTATGGTTTGAGAATCTACAATAGTTTTTTGTCATGACTTGCCTCTGTGACGCCCAGATAATTAAGCTACAGTAACCCTCCGCTAATGATGCCATGTCACCTCGATTACTGTTGCTAATCTCGCGTTAGTTCGAAACCGATTTGAATTCAAATTCAAATCAAGCAAACAATAAAAAATTTCAAATATCAAAACAAAAATGTTCGGTGGGTGCCAAATAATGCATAGGTAATTATGGTGAAGTGAACACATTTTTAGAAAATTCCTAAATATTTTAAAATGAAATAAAACAGAAAAGAAAATAAAAAAAAGAAAAAGTGAAAATAAGACAAAAGGAAAAGAACCCTCCCCCCCTCTTTTCGACCAGACGGCCCAGCTCACAACCGGCCGGCCCATCCAGCCGGCCTGGCCCACCTCGCTCGGTCGCTCCCTCCCCTTCCATGTTCCCCCGACCAGGGTCGGAACAGGGGGCGTCCCCGCCGCACCCCCTCGCCGGCGACGGGAGAGGATAAGGCCGCCACGCCCCCCTCCCCCCCCCCCCGCCTCCTCGATCCCGCCTCCCACTCGCCCCCACTCTCTCCTCGGTTCTTGCGCCTCTCCTCCCCCAGATCCACCCCTCCCCGCTCCCTCTGCTTCGTTATGGAGAGGAGACCGACGCGCTCGCCGCTGTTCCCTGTCACCACCGCGGCCACCGCCATCGCCTCGACTCGCCGTGATGCCGTAGCAATCCTCCTTCGTCCTCCTCGTCCACTGGAGGCCTCAGCTAGAGCTGGGGAGCCCCGAATCACCGGATCCCCTTCGCCCACATCTTCGGCTGCCGCGTTCTTCTTCATCTCCGGCGCCAGCCTCTGCTACTACTAATCCGTCACAGGCCTACGTATGAGCCGCACGGTGAGCCCTCCCGCCTCCTGCTCCTCCCCGTTATCTCCCACACGCGCTGTAGCTAGCTCGGTGTCGCGCCCGAGAGCTCACCGCCGCATGTCGCTTCGCCGTCGTGGCCATGGCCTCTGTCGTGCTCACCTGAGCGCGACATCGAACTCCTGGTGCTCGTAGGAGCCCAATGAGCCCGCGCCCGAGCCTCCCCGTGCCTCCTACCGTAGTTTCCATCGACGTCCCGAGCGCGCTGCCGCCAAAGCTCGTCGCCGGTCGTGTTTCCGGTGACCATTTGGTCCAGCGCCACCGCCAAACGACGCGGAATGCCTCTGCGGTTCGAACGCAAGTTGTTGCGCGCGGTTTGGTGCTTCCTAGCGCGATCCCGATGATGTCCCGAACGCCACCACCGCCTCCACTCGCCGCCGGCGAAGATTCCGGCCTTTACGGCCCGTGCCACCACCACGGATGGACGCGGCCCATCCTCACCGTTCAAACGCGCCCGACCGCGGCTCAAATGATGCGCCATAGGCGAATCCCGACGCTCACCGGCGTTCGGCATTGCTTGTGAGCTCATGGAGCTACTCCGCGGCTCGCTGAAGCCGGCACACACAGGGCCACCCCTAGGTCACTTTGCTGTGGCCCATGGTCCCGGCCGCCCATTGACCAGTGGTCAACATGTCGACCGGGCTGGTCCCAAAGAAGTGACTAGTGGCCCCAACCCCTTTAAACTAATTAAATTAGTTAATCTAATTAATCTAGGCTAATTAGTCACTGACTAATGGGGCCCACAATTAGTTAACCATAATTAGTTTAAAACAAAGCCTGTTTCAACTCTGGCTCAATGACAGGTGGGCCCCACTGGACCCACAAGTCAGCTTTGACTCTGGTCAACCGACCAGTTGACCTGCTGACATCACTCTGATGTCCTGCTTGCGTCATCATTACTGTTCTGGATAATGTTGGATTTAAATAAATAATTAAAGTCAGAAAATGATTTAAAACTTTGGAAAATCATAGAAATTAATCCGTAACTCGGATGAAAATGTTTTCTACATGAAAGTTGCTCAGAACGACGAGACGATTCCGGATACGCAGCCCGTTCATCCGCAACACACCCCTAACCTATCAAACTCGCAACTTTCCCCCTCCGGTTCCTCTGTTCGAAAACGCGAAACACCGGGAATACTTTCCCGGATGTTTCCCCCCTTCGCTGGTATCACCTACTACCGCGATTGGGCACGCCTAGCATCACGCTTTGTCATGTCATGCATCATCATGCATTTGTTTGCATCGTATTTATTGTTTCTTATCCCTCTTCTCTCTCTAGACACCGAGACCGACGCCGCTGCTACCCAGTACGACTACGGTGTTGATGACCCCTCCTTCTCGGCTGAGCTTCCAGGCAAGCCCCCCCCCCTGATCACCAGATATCGCCTACTCTTCTTTATACTTCTTGCATTAGAGTAGTGTAGCATGTTACTACTTTCGGTTAGTCCTATTCTGTTGCATAGCCTGTCATTGTTGCTACAGTTGTTACCCTTACCTGCTATCCTATTGCTTAGAATAGGATGCTAGTGTTCATCAGTGGCCCTACACTCTTGTCCGTCTGCCATGCTATACTACTGAGCCGTGATCACTAGGGAGGTGATCACGGGTATATACTATATACTTTATATACATGACACATGTGGTGACTAAAGTCGGGTCAGCTCGTTGAGTACCCGCAAGTGATTCTGATGAGGGGGCTGAAAGGACAGGTGGCTCCATCCCGGTAGAGGTGGGCCTGGGTTCCCGACGGCCCCCGACTGTTACTTTGTGGCGGAGCGACAGGGCAGGTTGAGACCACCTAGGAGAGAGGTGGGCCTGGCCCTGGTCGGCGTTCGCAGATACTTAATACGCTTAACGAGATCTTGGTATTTGATCTGAGTCTGGCCATTTGGTCTATACGCACTAACCAACTACATGGGAAAGTTATGGGCACTCGATGTCATGGTATCAGTCGAAGCCTTCGTGTCGTCAGCGACTGAGCGGCGCGCGCCGGATTGGAACGTAAGCCTGCTCTTGTATTAAAAGGGCTAGTTCTGCTTCCGGCCGCCCATGCAACGTCTTGGTGTGCTAAGGCGATGGGCCTGCACCCGCGGCGCTTAGGTTTAGACCGGCGTGTTGACCTCTCTGTTGTGCCTAGGTGGGGCTGCGATGTGTTGATCTTCCCGCGTCGGGCATGACCCGTAAAAGTGTGTCCGCCAAATGGGATCAAGCGTGTTGGGTTATGTGGTGCACCCTGCAGGAAGTTAATCTATTCGAATAGCCGTGATCTTCGGTAACAGGACGACTTGGAGTTGTACCTTGACCTTATGACAACTAGAACCGGATACTTAATATAACACACCCTTCCAAGTGCCAGATACAACCCGGTGATCGCTCTCTAGCAGGGCGACAAGGAGGGGATCGCCGGGTAGGACTATGCTATACGATGCTACTTGGTGAACTTACCGTTTACTCTCTTCTACATGCTGTAAGATGGAGGTGGCCTGAAGCGTAGTCTTCGACATGATTAGCTATCCCCCTCTTATTCTGGCATTCTGCAGTTCAGTCCACCGATATGGCCCTTTACACATATACCCATGCATATGTAGTGTAGCTCCTTGCTTGCGAGTACTTTGATGAGTACTCACGGTTGCTTTTCTCCCCTTTTCCCCTTTCCTTCTACCTGGTTGCCGCAACCAGATGTCGAAGCCAGAGCGACGCCACCGTCGACGACGACTCCTACTACACCGGAGGTGCCTACTACTACGTGCAGCCTGCTGACGACGACCAGGAGTAGTTTAGGAGGATCCCAGGCAGGAGGCATGCGCCTATTTCGATCTGTATCCCAGTTTGTGCTAGCCTTCTTAAGGCAAACTTGTTTAACTTATGTCTGTACTCAGATTTTGTTGCTTCCGCTGACTCGTCTATGATCGACCAGTTATATTCGAGCCCTCGAGGCCCCTGGCTTGTATTATGATGCTTGTATGACTTATTTATGTTTTAGAGTTGTGTTGTGATATCTTCCCGTGAGTCCCTGATCTTGATCATACACATTTGCATGCATGATTAGTGTACGATTAAATCGGGGGCGTCACAAGTTGGTATCAGAGCCGACTGCCTGTAGGAATCCCCCTTTCCAACTCCTTGGCCGAAGTTGAGTCTAGTCATTGCTAAATTTTACTAACATGGCCTTGTGGCTTACGGGCCCACGTCGCCATTGGGTGGTATTAGGATCTTTTATTCCTCATCTATATTCTGGGACTCTGACATCTCTTATATTCGGGTTAAATGATTTTGCTTAAAACAAAACTAACTTTAGGTTCTCGAAAATACTTTCTCCCGGAGAGCCCCTCACTTCAGATGATCGCATGATGCACCAGAAGATTCCGAAGTTACTCTCCGATGTTCCCTCGATACTTTATGCCATCGCTTTTGCAATTCCCTTCCATCGATAAACCCCTATGGATAGCCACGTACCCTTGCCATTCATTCAATCATTCCCCGTTGATCTTGTTATTACAAGATACCCTGAAATTCTCTCTATTGTTCCGAGTATACTTTGTGCCTATTGCCTTGCAGTTCTTTGCTACATGAATACCCCTACGTATAATTTCTCACACTTACCGAGTATCCACTCATCCCCAGTTGATTTATGTATGTCACCAATCCTCGAAATACCATTCGATCTTCCAAAAATCCTGAGCATCCTATTGCTCTTGAAATTCTTGATTGCTTGCATTATGGTTAATTCCATAAGTCTAGTAATCTTGTTGACATCCATTGTCATTATCATTTTGAGTCCGTTGATTCGAATTGTTGCGAATGCTTGCAATCCTCAAACAGATCCTAGAATTCATCCTTCCGGCTCAGACGTCGTTTTAATCATGAACTGGTTCTCGTCAATTAAATTGTCGTCGATTGTGCCCCTAAGTCTATTGAACTTATCCATCCTTGATCAGAACGTCTGCTTCTGATCCTTCGCTTTATAAATCATAATTCCTTAGCAATTGAGCTCTAAGTTATTCAGTTGTTTCTATAATCCAATGTCTTTGCCTTGCTTCTTCCTCGGGTTGTGTGCCGATACTCACCCCAGATCCTTTGTTTATTTTATCCGACAATGTCCTTCATATTCAATAACTTGAGCCTTTCCTAGGATATATAATGCCTTTGGTAAATTGTATCCTTTGCTTTGTCAACCATGCTCTACTTTTGAGCTTGTGTTATTTGCTCCTGAAGTTCGTGGTATATGTTCTAAGAAGCCCCGATGGCTTGAACCTATGCCTTCCTTAATATGTGTGAACTCGAAAGTTTTCACGAGTCATACTCTTCTAGTATTTTACCAGATAAAATTTCAACACTACAACTTCATCGAACGCGAGAAGTAAATGAAAGGTTATGCATTGGAGAAGTGGGAGTCGACCTTGAACTTTGTGTTCATGCCCATAGACACGGTGTAGATCTTCTCATCGAAGCTTCTTTTAAAATTAATTATTCCCTTGGTATAAGTTCATCTTATATCTGGGATCTGGCCTTTTTCAATCGTGGTTCCGACCATGTTCTCCTTTAAATACCATTTCTCGTGCAAGTTTAAGCACTTGTCTTCTGCAGGGCAATACCCCAGTCCAACCTCTACTTTGATCTGTCATCCAGTATTACCCCCTGGTATCTC
The DNA here is from genome assembly GCA_021605205.1 of Aegilops longissima. Taxonomy (NCBI): domain Eukaryota; kingdom Viridiplantae; phylum Streptophyta; class Magnoliopsida; order Poales; family Poaceae; genus Aegilops; species Aegilops longissima. Next base: position 36,970,451 of record CM038676.1, read on the forward strand.
GAGATTATCATGGAACTGCATAACCTCTTATGAGTTCTTCATCAAGTACTACATTCTCACAGATTCCAATTTTTCATGGGCTCTGAGTTATTGAACACTCAAAGACACCGATAACTGAACCGAGTCCGCACTACGGTTCAACAACTCTTCAGTAATCTTCTTTAAGTACGAGTTTGTACCCGATCATGTCATTCCTAGCCTGCTCTGCTATATCTATTCGTGTTGATTTTAACTGTGCTACCTGGTCCTTCTCGGAGCACAATTTTCGACGATGAGCTAAGCTTACGTCGATTTTCCTCATCATGTCATTTCGCCTTGAACAGCAAACTTGGTTTGGAGTATGTGACGTACCCGTGGCTCCAATAACCTTTCGCTTCATCATTCCTTTGACTTGATGTCATCGCTGATCGATTACACCTTCATGAAATCTCTTGACAATTGTGTCGTGGTCATCATCAACATTTTGAGCTCTTCTAGGATATCAATTGAATTCATGATGAGAAATACCATCCTTGCCCTTGATAAATTTTATTATCATCGACCACTTTATTGCCTTCCCACCAACACAGCTTGTTCGTGTTTGGTGTTGTACCTTGAGTTCCCTGCCATCCAGCAATTGTTCTTCTTTACTCGGAACATTACCATCTCTTATGTCATCAATGTTGTGAGAATTACACCACCTCTTAAGAATTTGTGATACAGTGATGCCTCCCACAATCACCATTCTTTCTTGGTCCTCGTGTTGATTCCAACCGGTGTACCAACAAGTGAACGGTGTTGTTTGAATTTTGCCCTTCTAGCAACCCTATTGCTTTGAAGTTAATGGTCGACCGTTCATTCTTGGACTATTGATTATTGAATCGCCATTCTGACATTGGTCGTGCAACCCAACCCATATTTCGGGCGCACCTTTCAACCAATGTTTAATTGTGTATGTTTTCCTCGAGCATACCTCATTATATCATTTGATCTGAAAAATGTTATCTCCTTGTTCACCTAATTGTGGAAATCCATCTTTTGGAAATCCCAATGAATTGTCGCTGAGCTCATCAGCCACCTCCTCACCCTCTCCTTGGTTTAATGATGAACTCATGATTCAGAACTTGCTTCCATAGTTTATTTCCCGAGAATCTTGCAACTCCATCACGTCAATTTGAGTTGCACCCTTCCTTCTCAGGCATCATGAGTCTGAGGTGTCCTGACACCAATCAGATCCAAATCTCGGGTCAGATATGATGGTTTGAACATATTTCCAGGAGTTTTAACATTGGTCTTTATATGACCCGGTAAGGTGATGTCATGCCTAGCACACCTGGCTGGGGAACCCATTGTTTTAATACCCCCTCTTTTCAGTAAGGTTAGCCATTCTTCCATAAGGAAATTGTAAGACTTATTCTATAAGATGTTCCTGATGGATCCTTTGTGAATACAAAGTCTGACCTTTGCTTGCAAACCATGTCAGTGCTATCTCGAAGCATGTCCATGGTACTCCGATTTTCAACAAAAACATTTGAAGCCCAATGCTAAATGTTTCCTGCTCGATTATCCAAACACCGCTGTATGGGTAATGTCATGAAAATTCTCGCCCCTACCTAAAGAGTTTACTACATTATATCCTGTCATGGATATCATGCTCTGCTCGTCCTTCTGAAGGTTATACCTTTGAAATATGTGTTTAAACACATTTTCCTTTCCATTGTTCTGTTTAATCTGATAATCATATTTTTCTTTCCATTTGTTGGGTTAACGTTTCTTGTGATCTATATGATCTAAGCAGTAATATTCTCCTGCTTAGGTAAACACCTCGGTTTACAAATCTATCAGTGTGACCCTGTTAGTATTGCTGACGACATCCTGGTAACCCCCGATGGATGAGGACTTTGCCTATTGGTCCGCCTCGTTCAACGAGCAGGAAAATGGTTATCTTCGTCCCTCGCCCTTGGTACCAACGTTGTTGCCAACATAACTGACAGGCTATCCTCTGCCATGCGTTGCTACCATGACCGTGCAATATGTCGGCGTCCTTCCTACTTTTGAACCACATGGTGGGCCCATAACCCACAGTTCCACAGGATCGAAACCTGACTCTCCTGCACCCCCTGTTCCCAAGGTTGTTCCTCGCGTGTGGCCTCCTATGTAATTCACGAGCCATCTTTCGAGGGATCATGAAATCTGTTACCGGACACAATACTTATTCCCGATTGCTTTGAGCCCCTTTCACCCCCTGTTTCAGGCATCGAACGGTTGCCTGCTCGCTCGAAACTTCCCATGAAACCTCATTACTTTGCTCTCGATATTTTCTTAAGTTTCAATTCGAGAGTTACGTTCTGCCACCTTCCCCGATGTTATCGACGGATAGTCAACCTTGTAGAGGTTCGTTCTCCGGAATACCCCTTATTCTTTCGTAAATGCGATGGAACCCCGAAGAAAGCATGCCGACTTAATCTTGATGACTTGAAGTAGAAAAATGAAGACATCAATATAATGGATCAACCACTTCGAGAAGAGCAACCAAGACCGAGAAGATTCGTTAGAATTTCGTAACCACACCTTTCCCCCGTTTTCCACCTCTTAAATCTCGGGACGAGATTTATTGTAGCGGAGGAGAATTGTGACGCCCGGATAATTAAGCTACAGTAACCCTCCGCTAATGATGCCACGTCACCTCGATTACTATTGCTAATCTCGCGTTAGTTCAAAACCGATTTGAATTCAAATTCAAAATCAAGCAAACAATAAAAATTTTCAAATATCAAAAGAAAAATGTTCCGTGGGTGCCAAATAATGCATAGGTAATTATGGTGAAGTGAACACATTTTTAGAAAATTCCTAAATATTTTAAAATGAAATAAAACAGAAAAGAAAATAAATAAAAAAAGATAAAGTGAAAATAAGACAAAAGGAAAAGAACCCCCCCCTCTCTCTTGGACCAGACGGCGCAGCTCACAACCGGCCGGCCCATCCAGCCAGCCTGGCCCACCTCGCTCGGTCGCTCCTTCCCCTTCCCTGTTCCCCCGACCAGGGTCGGAACAGGGCGCGTCCCCGCCGCACCCCCTCGCCGGATCCACCCCTCCCCACTCCCTCTGCTTCGTTATGGAGAGGAGACCGATGCGCTCGCCGCCGTTCCCTGTCACCACCGCGGCCACCGCCATCGCCTCGACACGCCGTGATGCCGTAGCAATCCTCCTTCGTCCTCCTCATCCACTGGAGGCCTCAGCTGGAGCTGGGGAGCCCTGAATCACCGGATCCCCTTCGCCCACATCTCCGGTTGCCGCGTTCTTCTTCATCTCCGGCGCCAGCCTCTTCTGCTACTAATCCGTCACAGGCCTACGTGTGAGCCGCACGGTGAGCCCTCCCGCCTCCTGCTCCTCCCTGTTATCTCCCACACGCGCTGTAGCTAGCTCGGTGTCGCGCCCGAGAGCTCACCGCCGCATGTCGCTTCGCCGCCGTGGTCATGGCCTCTGTCGTGCTCACCTGAGCGCGACATCGAACTCCTGGTGCTCGTAGGAGCCCAATGAGCCTGCGCCCGAGCCTCCCCGTGCCTCCTATCGTAGTTTCCATCGACGTCCCGAGCACGCTGCCGCCAAAGCTCGTCGCTGGCCGTGTTTCCGGCGACCATTTGGTCCAGTGCCACCGCCAAACGACGCGGAATGCCGCTGCGGTTCGAACGCAAGTTGTTGCGCGCGGTTTGGTGCTTCCTAGCGCGATCTAGATGATGTCCCGAACGCCACCACCGCCTCCACTTGCCGCCGGCAAAGATTCCGGCCGTTACGGCCCGCGCCACCACCACGGATGGACGCGGCCCAGCCTCACCGTTCAAACGCGCCCGACCGCGGCTCAAATGAAGCGCCATAGGCAAATCCCGACGCTCGCCGGCGTTCGGCCGCTGCGCACGAGCTCGCCGGAGCTACTCCAGCGGCTCCGTTGGTAGCACACTGGGCCACCCTAGGTCCTTTGCACGGTGCCCCAGCAGGCTCGGCTGCCCGATTGACCGAGGTCAACGTCTTGACGGGCTGGTCCCAAGGTGACCAAAGGGCCCCCACCCCTTTAAACTAATTAAATTAGTTAATCTAATTAATCTATGCTAAGCAGTCACTGACTAATGGGGCCCACAATTAGTTAATCATAATTAGTTTAAAACAAAGCCTGTTTCAACTCTGGCTCAATGACAGGTGGGCCCCACTAGACCCACAAGTCAGCTTTGACTCTGGTCAACCGACCAGTTGACCGGCTGACATCACTCTGATGGCATGCTTGCGTCATCATTACTGTTCTGGATAATGTTGGATTTAAATAAATAATTAAAATCAAAAAATGATTTAAAACTTTGGAAAATCATAGAAATTAATCCGTAACTCGGATGAAAATGTTTTCTACATGAAAGTTTCTAAGAACGACGAGACGATTCCGGATACACAGCCCGTTCGTCCGCTACACACCCCTAACCTATCAAACTCGCAACTTTCCCCCTCCGGTTCCTCTGTCCGAAAATGCCAAACACCGGGAATACTTTCCAGGATGTTTCCCCCCTTCGCTGGTATCACCTACTACCGCGATTGGGCACGCCTAGCATCACGCTTTGTCATGTCATGCATCGTCATGCATTTGTTTGCATCGTATTTGTTGTTTCTTCCCCCTCTTCTCTCGCTAGACACCGAGACCGACGCCGCTGCTACCCAGTACGACTACGGTGTTGACGACCCCTCCTTCTCGGCTGAGGTTCCAGGCAAGCCCCCCCCCCCCTTGATCACCAGATATCACCTACTCTTCTCTATACTGCTTGCATTAGAGTAGTGTAGCATGTTACTGCTTTCGGTTAATCCTATTCTCTTGCATAGCCTGTCATTGTTGCTACAATTGTTACCCTTACCTGCTATCCTATTGCTTAGAATAGGATGCTAGTGTTCCATCAGTGGCCCTACACTCTTGTCCGTCTGCCATGCTATACTACTAAGCCGTGATCACTAGGGAGGTGATCACGGGTATATACTATATACTTTATATACATGACACATGTGGTGACTAAACTCGGGTCAGCTCGTTGAGTACCCGCAAGTGATTCTGATGAGGGGGCTGAAAGGACAGGTGGCTCCATCCCGGTAGAGGTGGGCCTGGGTTCCCGACGGCCCCCGGCTGTTACTTTGTGGCGGAGCGACAGGGCAGGTTGAGACCACCTAGGAGAGAGGTGGGCCTGGCCCTGGTCGGCGTTCGCAGATACTTAATACGCTTAACGAGATCTTGGTATTTGATCTGAGTCTGGCCATTTGGTCTATACGCACTAACCAACTACATGGGAAAGTTATGGGCACTCGATGTCATGGTATCAGCCAAAGCCTTCGTGTCGTCAGCGACTGAGCGGCGCGCACCGGATTGGAACGTAAGCCTGCTCTTGTATTAAGGGGGCTAGTTCTGCTTCCGGCCGCCCATGCAACATGCAGGTGTGCTAAGGGCGATGGGCCCAGACCCATGTGCGCTTAGGTTTAGACCGGCGTGCTGACCTCTCTGTTGTGCCTAGGTGGGGCTGCGACGTGTTGATCTTCCGCGGCCGGGCATGACCCAGAAAAGTGTGTCCGGCCAAATGGGATCAAGCGTGTTGGGTTATGTGGTGCACCCATGCAGGGAAGTTAATCTATTCGAATAGTTGTGATATTCGGTAACAGGACGACTTGGAGTTGTACCTTGACCATATGACAACTAGAACCGGATACTTAATAAAACACACCCTTCCAAGTGCCAAATACAACCCGGTGATCGCTCTCTAGCAGGGCGACGAGGAGGGGATCGCCGGGTAGGATTATGCTATACGATGCTACTTGGTGAACTTACCATTTACTCTCTTCTACATGCTGCAAGATGGAGGTGGCCTGAAGCGTAGTCTTCGACAAGATTAGTTATCCCCCTCTTATTCTGGCATTCCGTAGTTCAGTCCACCTATATGGCCCTTTACACATATACCCATGCATATGTAGTGTAGCTCCTTGCTTGCGAGTACTTTGGATGAGTTCTTACGGTTGCTTTTCTCCCCCTTTCCCTTCTACCTGGTTGCCCCAACCAGATGTCGGAGCCCGGGAGCCAAACGCCACCGTCGACAACGACTCCTACTACACCGGAGGTGCCTACTACTACGTGCAGCCCGCTGACGACGACCAGGAGTAGTTTAGGAGGATCCCAAGCAGGAGGCATGCGCCTCTTTCGATCTGTATCCCAGTCTGTGCTAGCCTTCTTAAGGCAAACTTGTTTAACTTATGTCTGTACTCAGATTTTGTTGCTTCCACTGACTCGTCTATGATCGAGCACTTGTATTCGAGCCCTCGAGGCCCCTGGCTTGTATTATGATGCTTGTATGACTTATTTATGTTTTAGAGTTGTGTTGTGATATCTTCCCTTGAGTCCCTGATCTTGATCGTACACATTTGCGTGCATGATTAGTGTACGATTGAATCGGGGGCGTCACAGTCTCCTAATCCCTCTGTCGCAAAATAAGTGTCTCAACTTTGTACTAAACTTAGTACAAAGTTGTACTAAGCTTGAGACACTTATTTTGGGACGGAGGGAGTATAAAACAAAAGACCAATAAACACATGAAAAAACAAAAGTACAACTACGCATATTTAACACATGTAAGCATTAAGTATTTGAAAATTTCACATGCATATGCCACATAAACATTAACTTTACAAAACTATTAGTAATAGAATATTGGCTTTGTACATATATTTACTAAGTTTAAATATGAAATTGCGATCATATTATTATTGGTTAATTTCGACAATGCAAACAATAAATTCAAATTTTTATGTATTGGAACTCAATGTAGAAATATCTTATGTTGATTATTTTGTTAAAAAATTAATGTAAACACCTAGACACCAATTTGTATTCTCATGGGAGGTTTACCTTTTTCCATTTTTTTAAAGGTCTTCGTACATATTTCAGTTATATTTTGAAATACTAAAATGAATAAAGTTAACATTTGTTCTTTTTAGAGTTTAGAATCGTGAAAGCTAAAATTTAATAGCTTGAAATCACGTGCCTTACATATTGACTTGTGTCTTGTCTGCCAACTCTTGCAATAAATATATTTAGGATTTTTTCTTACAATTCTTGTTGAGTTATCTTTGATAATAAACATTGATAATATGAAAGTTTATTCAAAACCAACAAAAAGTTTAGTAAAAGATATCAAATATAGATATTTCTTAAAAAAAGATATTGTTGTAAAGACCATTAACAGTACCTTTCAGACACTCATATTGACGACACTTTATATACAAGAAACGGTTTTGCTAGAAATGATTCTATTAGCGCCTGGCAACAGTGTAGGGAATAGAACATGTATGCTGCATGAAATTTGGCATCTCTTGCCATCATCGTCTGCCTTCTCGGCAATGATCACACCCCTACCTTTTGCCAGAGTACTTCTCTCGCTGCGTTTGCTCGCTCGCGCTCTCTCACCCCACGTCCAGATGTCCTTTCATCACAACCAATTAGTAGAAAAAAGACCTAATGTGAGACACATTAGTCCCGGTTTGATTTTGGCCCGGTACTAATGGTACCATTAGCGCCGGTTCGAATGGCTATGCATTAATGCCGGTTCGTTATGAACCTTTAGTACCGGTTCGTGCTACGAATCGGTACTAAACGGGTGGTGGCAGGCTGGCGTCAGGCCAGGGCCCCACGATCACCTTTAGTACCGGTTCGTGGCACAAACCGATATTAAATGGCTAACCTTTAGTACTGGTTCGAGCCACGAACCGGGACTAAAGGGGTTTGACCTATAGTCCCAGTTGGAGACACAAACCGGGACTATAGGGATATTTTCAAACTCTACCCCAGCGTAGACGCCATTTCAGTTTTGAAAAATACAAAAGAAAATGATAAAAATACAAAAAATTAAATTCTTCGAAAAGTAGTTATATTACTACATCAACTAGTTGGGAAAATTAAAAAACTTACATTTGGACATGTTTTGCAAAAAGTATAGGGAAAATGTAAAACGGCTATAACTTTTGCATACGATGTCAGAAAAACGTATAATATCAAAAAATTCAGCACGAAAATCCGCATCCGATTTTGACAGCCTACGGCCTGTTTGCAATTTTTAGAATCCTCAAATTCCAAAAGGAAAAAAGATATGCTCAAATTTTAGTTTTTTTAAATTTTGGTTAAATCTGGTCAAACTATGGTCAAACTACTTATTCAAGAAGTATTAATGTTGCAACATAATTATTCAAGAATATTAGTGTTACTAAATAATTATTTCAATTTTTTGAATTTTGGTCAAATCTGGTCAAACTATGGTCAAACTTATTCAAGAAATATTAGTGTTACTAACTGTTTTTTAGAATAATAGTTCCAAACTCAAACGGTGAAACGTGTGACCTAATGCTCAAGCTAAATGCTGAGGGTTAATAGGATTGACAGCTTACATTTGTCAGGAAAACAATAAGTGCAGACTTGGAAAGTAGGGGGAATAGAACTCCGAAGTTAAGCGTGCTCAGGCTGGGGGAGTGAGAGGGTGGGTGACCGGCCGGGAAGTTAGACGATTTGGATTAAGTGATCCACACTTGAGTAGTTAAGAGGGGTGATTAGAGACTAAATCATCAAATAATTCAAAAAATTGAAAATAAAAAAATAAAATATTTTTTACAAAATTTTAAAATAAAATCAAAAAAATATACCTTTAGTACCGGTTGGTACTAAAGGTCCCCTATACCACGGCGCGAGCTCACGCCACGTGGGGGGCCTTTAGTCTCCACCCTTTAGTGCCGGTTGCAGAACCGACACTAAAGGCCCTTACGAACCGGTTTTAAAGCTCCGTTTTCTACTAGTGACCTCTTCCATCTCAACTTTAATTTCCTTCTTTGCTTTCGCTTGCAGCTTTGCTGCCACCGGAATTCGTGATTTACCTACGTGTGGAGTCTCCATCGTCTTCCTCATACTGCTTGCAACAATCTGCACTCACTCTAATATGGGAGATCGCCATGTCATATCTTTCCCTTAGCTAGCCGTGCAGGTGTCAAAATATAAAGTTGGGTGGGAAAATAGAAGCACGTCCATGTGCTGGCCAGGCAAGCCATGACTTGGGTCACGATTGGTTAGATGGGAACCCTTCTGTAGCAACTCCTTCCTCCAAATTGCATACGTCTTAAATCAAGTATGGAGCAGATTGGTTAGGTCAAGAATGATATCTCATTAGCAACAACCCACCCTCTCAATCACACGTAGTGGTTACACATTATTAATTATACTATATAGATGTAACTGCTAAAATATATGCTATCAAACAACATCTAAGCATCTCTTATACCAAAAGGCTGAAACTCCTCAAAACTACCGAGCAGAATATGGAAGCAACCTTTGAAGAATCACTTAGAGTAATTAATTAAGGAAGAAAGAACTAACTTGTGTAGGTACTTTATATGGGATGATCTCACAGATAAATACTAAGCCTGAATATAAAATGAAACTACGGCTAGAAAATCGCCAATCCTTCCACCTACCTATACATAATTAACCCTACAACACTACAAAATAGTCGAAAAATCTGACTATATACTGATGGCAAGGTTAATTATCAGTGGTCATATTTAAAATAGCAGATCCAATGTATCATTAGGTAATGGACCATTTCAGTTGCTAACTTGGGAAGTTTAAATTCAGTCCTAATGATACGCTCATTCACTGCTTGGTTTATGTAATCCTCTTCATGACATTCCTCATGAATATTCCAAACATAAACAAATAATCAAGAAAGGAATAACATGTACACGTAACATTTATTTTTATTGCTTTACCTCAATCACGGGATGAAAGAAAACGATGGTTTTTGTAAATGATATTATAAGAACTCCAGGAAATGTAATATAAGTCATACTTCCTCTGGCTAATAATGTTTAATAAAATAAGGATTCACAAAAACTTGATTGTTAAAAAGACACAAAGGTTAAAGGCAAAAGAAGCAACATATCTCTCGGCAATAACACGTGGGCTACACTCTAGACTGACTATAAAGTAAGCATATGACACTGGTAAGTTATTTTATATTAACTCATACTTACTTCTCTATCAGTACAGTATGGGACCTCAAAACATATGTATGAACTACCTATCGAGGTTATATTTGAGGCCTAAAACTGTGCAACCCCAAAAGATGTTGACCTTGTTGATCATGAACTCAATAAACACAATTATTAGCATTATAGCAAAGAGGCTACACATTGTGTAAACCTATCATTCAAAGTACATAAAAGCTAATCATTCATAGTTGGTTTTGTCTATTAGGAGGAAGTAATCACCCACTAATCATAGTTGCTCGGTCCTGTATTTCTGAAACATGTGATTCTTTAAAAGATAAGTGATAAACATAGAACATGGAAATTTTTGTAATCTGAACTATACCTGTTGAGATTGTGGAGAAAAAAATCTACAGATCATGAGAAATTGATGGTATTATAAAATCATGATTTGCAAAGATCATTCAAGATTTCGAACATCTTGAAAGCAATGAATCGCGAATACTTCTAAGCTTCATACATGCATATCTGCACTGTTATTTTGCCATAGCCAATTGGAACCAAACTGACGAATTGTTATCCAACGTCATAATGGGGAATTCCCGCTGGAACTATACTATCCAATGACTATCAAAATAATTAACGGTAAATCAAGATTGGTTCCACCTTTTTCTGGATAGAAAATATAGATGAAAAGGAGCATACCAGAATTTCAATATGAGAAGCACGGAGGTGGGGAACTATTCATATGGCCGGGCGACAGAGACTACTACCAGTTAGCAAAAAATCTCTGCATGCATATGGATGTTCTAGTCAAACATATACGTACCTCATTCCTTGTCAGATCTTTCTGATAATAATCACGCATCCGTCCTCCGTCCTATGTATGCTCATGCATCCACCAGCGATCATGGTGATGCATTTGTCACATGTAACAACCAAATTAACAATTTTGACATGTAATTATTTGCTGCCTTCTGCATGCAAGTGGACGTACCTGGTTAAGATATCTGAACCCGGCGTACACTTTGTCGGGCCGTGGCTATGGCCGTTGTGGCTTCTGTTAATAACTCGACCGCCACGATGCTGGCAATCCATGCATCCACCAAATTCTGAGCCCTAACACATAGGAAGGAGAGATCACACGGATAGATTATGGATGAGGGAACGTGATTGGTTTCTGTCCAGATGATAAAACAAAGCAAGATGGGAAGCTGAACTCAAATTGACTCATGGAGGATGCCAAGCATACAACCCTATGAGATTCCCATGTACAAATCGGTGTTTGATCTAATAGCAAAACCAAGGGAGAGGGGAGAATACCTTTAGATTACCTGACCGGGGGCGTGCCGCTATACTCGATCTTGATGAGATCAACTTCGCCGTGGTGTAGACCTGTTGCTGGCCGGTGCTAAAGAAGCCACCGACGCCGGTACGGGGACGCCATCAAGCTGCGTGAAGGCAACATCTCAAAGTCCCTAGCCCCGTGTCGCCCCCCCGCGGGCGACCCGGGCGCCCAACCCTAGCCGCCGCCGAACCCAGCCCCCACCTCCTTCCTCTCCTCCCGTCGCCGCCGGCAGGCGCCGTCGAGCAAAGCCCGCGCGGTGCTGGCGGCGGCGGGATCTCGCTTGCCCTCGCCTGGAACAGGGGCCGCGGGGGGCTTCTTGGCGGCGGCGAGCTCGGCGGCCGCGCGTCGAGTGGCGCTGGTGGAGTCGGGCGGGCGGCGCGGCTGCTGGCGGTGGCGGCCCGTCACGGTGGAGTCGCGGGCCGGTGGCGGCGCGGCGTTCTTCGCGGCGGTGCTTGTTCTGGTCAGATCCGCCCGATCTGAGGCGGCGGCCTCGCTGGGGCGGACGGCGCTCCTCCGGCGGCGGGGAGTGCTCGTCGGTGAGGTAGGATGGATCCCCTCGGCTGCACGGGCAGCGAGGTCCCAGTGGGCGCTGGTCATGGCACGGGGAGGCCCCGGGCTCCCCTCATCAGATCGGAGGCGATCTGGTCCACTCGTGATGCATGACCTCCGGCCAGCCTGGATCTCCGGTGTGCACGCGTCTGCGGATGTTGTGGATGGTTCGAAGGTGGCGGCAGGGTGCTTGGCCGGGGGAAACCCTTGGCCGTCGGTGGCGGTCACGGCGTCGATGGCGTCCCGGACACCATTCCCTCCTTGGTGGCGGCGCCGAGGCTAAACCTCCCCTGCCTCCCCCCTTCCCCTGCGCCTGGGTGAAAACCCTAGCCCCGGTGGCTAAGTGGCGGCGGCGCCACAGCGTTGTCACCTTCTTAAAGGCGCCGACTTGGGCATGGGGATGCTGGGTGTGCATGGCGAACTTGTCTGGTTCCTGGTGGCGGCCCGTCTGATCTACCGCGTCGCAGCTCCGGGCGTCTCGTGACTGCGGTGCTTATCTTCCGGCCGTGTCTTCGATGGCGACCTCGCCCTTCCTCACCTTGTATTTGCTGTGGTGGAGCGGTACTTCATCTCAATCATCGACGGCGGCGAAGATCGGCGGCATGGCGCTGTGGAGGCTCGGCGTCCGATGCGCGGAGATGGACCCGAGCAGGAGGAGGTAGCTGTCTGGCGTCATGGTGACGTCGATGGCAGAAGTGGCCTTCACAAAGTAGAAAACTCAATATAATCTGAAGACGGACCTATGGAAGATGGCGGCGACGACACAAGAGTGCGTCTGACCGGAGTGTGCCCCAGACCCGGTATGTGGCTCGGCTGGGGCTTCCGGCTTTTGATGTTAGGTTTAGGTGAGTGGTTTGGGTAGTGGCCCAGCTAGCATCCCTTCATCATATGGATAAGAGTAGCGGCATATGTTGTCAAGATGATGGATTCAGGTATATTGTTTGTAATACTTTGTAAGGTCCTCGAGAATAATTAATAAAGTGGTCGTATGCATCTCCCAGATGCAGAGACCGGGGGTCATCCTCCTTTTCTAATAAAAAACCGGCCGCGGAGTTGCGGGCCATGAGCCGTTGAGCTGGATCTGGTTCCACGGCGGTGTAGCCACATAGAACATTACGGGAGCTGCAGGAGGTTTGCGATATTGGGTGAGATGACAATTAGATAGATTTTCTCTTCCTTTTCTTTTTTGGAAGGAGGCAGTTAGTATATGAGTAGATTCTTTTTCGCGTAAGAGATATAGATTGCTTCTTTTTCTTTTAAACCCGTGACATAGATTGCTTTTATTAGGGGAGGAAAGAATCGGTGGATTAATAGTAGCATCGTGTGCTCCTTCTCCCAACAGACCATCAATCTCTCTCTCTCTAACTTTTCCGTCCCGTGTGGGTGACGGTTTGTGTCCGGCGATCACGGAGGCGATACTTGCGCCCCTGATTCCCGCTCGGGTTTTCGCCGTCGCCTAGCCAGATCTCGCTGCCTGATCTCCCGCCGGAGTGCTTCGGCGGCGGGCTCACCTGCTATCTGTTCCCGTTCCCCACCATAAGCCTTTCGCGAGCTGCCTAGGGCTCGCGATCGTAAGACACCGACTAGGGTTAGGGTTTTGTCACTGCCCCGGCGACACCATGGAGGGGATGGCGGGGATGCTGGAAAGGATGAAGTTGTCGGAGGATGAGAGGAAGGGTGTGAAGATCCGGTGGAGATCGAGAGCGAAGGAGTCAGTAGGAGAGATCCAATCGGTGGGGAAGGTTCTGTTAGAGAGACCGGCGCACCCGGATGCGATCTGCATGGCGCTCGGTCAGTGCTGGTGTCCTTTGAAGGGCGCTGATTGCAAGGAGCTGGGAGAGAATGTCTTCCTCTTCACGTTCAAACAGGAAAGCGGGAAGCGTAAGGCGTTGGAGGAGGGTCCTTGGATGTTCGACAATGATCTGGTGGTGATGGTGGACTTCGTGCCAAGTAAACGGATTGACCAGTATGTTTTTGAGAACATCCCGATCTGGTTCAGGGTTTTTTGGACTGCCATTGGGGAAGATGGAGGAAGACATGGCGGAAGACATTGGAAACTTGGTTGGGTCATTAGTGGAGATGGACACGGGGGCGGATGGATCGGCGATGGGACGATTCTTGAGGATTAAGGTCCGGATGCCCATTAACAAACCTATAATGAGGGGCATCTTTCTGGATGAGGAGGTGGAGAATGATGATGAGAATGTGGAGGGGAAGGATAGCAGCAAGGAGGAGGAACGCCCGTTCTGCCGCTTTGAGTTCGAATACTTACCGGACTTCTGCTACATCTGTGGCATGCTTGGTCATGTTGATAAGAGCTGCCAAATCAAATTGAAAAAAGGAAAGAAGGCACAATATGGTAGGTGGCTGAAGGCAGATACGAGCAGGAGGAGAGGTGGAGACGACGGGTGGATGGGGAGGAGAATGGAGAATGGGAGTGGGAGTGGGAGCGGCTCAGGGGGGGAGCAAATCACAGGGCTATGGCAAGCTAGGTGGAAAATCTCATAGCGACAGCATCTCATGGAGGAAGATAGAGTCCAGGTCGAGCAGAGGCCGACAGGATGATGGAGAGGAGGTGGTGAGCCCAAGAAAGACACAAAAAATGAATGGTGCTTTGGCAAGTTAGAAGAGGTTAACCTTTGTGGAGCAGAGTGGGAGAGAGGTGGGGGCTGGAGCTGAGAAGGAGGTTGGAGAGAGGGGTGGCACGATGGCACAAACCGAGGAGATGGTAAAGGCAGCTATCGAAGTTGATGTGGGAAAGAGTGGGGGGATGGAGGTGAATGCTAAGCCGGTGGATGTCAAGGAGAAGGGGAAGCTAGCTGATGAGAATGGCCCAAGTGCTGGCAAGGAGAATAGAACAGAGGGGTATAAGCCAAAGAAGTATAAGAAGGTGAACCGGGAAGGGAGGGCTGTTGGGATAAGTGGTGGCGTTGGTAGTTCGGTGCTGGGGCACAAGAGGAGTGTGCAGGAGGAGGAAGAGGAGGCCAGCAAGAAGAGGGGCCAGGTGGAAAGTACGGGAGAGTGTCGAGAGGAGGCGGATGCAAAAAATATTGTGATATGGGCCGGGCTTCAAGAGCAGCCCCGCCGGGCCCAATGAGGATTATAAGCTGGAACTGCCGGGGACTCGGGAACGGCCCGGCAGTTCGTGGCCTCTTGGACATCAAGAGGGCGGAGGATCACGACGTTCTCTTCTTATGTGATACAAAATTGCATGAGAAGGAGATGGAGCAATATAGGTGGAAGCTAGGGCTTGTCAATATGTGTGTAAGAAATCCGGATGGTAGGAGCAGGGGCTTGGCGATCCTATGGAGGCGGGGAGTGAATCTGTCCCTAAGATCTGTTGGGAGAAGACACATAGATGCTGATATTACAGACGATAATGGGGTGGTGTGGAGGATGACAGGTATGTACGGTGAATCGCAGGCGAGTCGGAAGAAGGAAACTTGGAGAACATTGCACCTCCTGAAGCAGCAACATCAAGATGGTCGACTGTGGCTTTGCATGGGGGACTTTAATGAAATTTTAACGAATGAGGAGAAGAGAGGGGGTGTCAATCGCTCCCAGGGCTGCCTGGACCTATTTCGAGAGGCTCTTGATGTGTGCCAGCTCAGTGATTTGGGGTATGAAGGGGATATGATAACATGGTGGAACAACTGTACTGATGCTGAGGGCTACATTTGCGGACGCCTAGATCATGTTGTAGCTAATGTCCAATGGTGCTCCACATACCTGGAGTTCTGGGTACGCAATGATCTTCCAAGGCACTCTGATCACCGGCCGATTGTGGTGGATACCGAGGATATGGGGGGCAGTAGGGAGCGAAGGGGAGGAGGGTTTTGATTCGAAGCAAGATGGCTGAAGGAGGAGGGGCGCGATCTGGTTGTGGAGGAGGCATGGAGAAGGGCTCGTGAGGGACGGGTGAATGATGTTGCGGCTGGCCTTCAAGAAGTGGCAAGGGATCTCACAAGGTGGAGCAGGGATGTGCTTGGTGATACGGAGAAGAAATTAAAGGAGGCAAAGAAGGAATTGGAGGAGTGTCGGTTATGGGATATCTCACCCGAGAAGGTGGCGGAGGAAGTGAGGCTGCGGTGTGTGGTGGATCATCTGGAGGAGGTCATTTGACATCAAATGGAGACAAAAGGCACATGTCTGGTGGCTGAAGGAAGGGGATAGGGATACTAAATTCTTCTTTAGATATGCATCGACGAGGAGGAAGGCGAATAGGATCCGGAGGCTGAGGAGGGAGGATGGAGTGATGGTGGAGGAAGGAAGGGAGCTTACTAACTATGTTGTGTCTTATTTTCAGGATCTCTTCACCACGAACGGTAACACACACTTTGATGAACTTCTTCGTGCTGTCCCGGTGAAAGTCACGGAAGCTATGAATGAGTGTCTCACGGTTGATTTCACTCAAATGGAAATAAAGGCAGCTCTTGATCACATTGGAGATCTGAAGGCTCCGGGCCCAGATGGTATGCCGGCGCTGGTGTTCAAGAAATACTGGCATCTAATGGGACGAAATGTTGTGGATGAGGTGATGAATGTACTCAAGGGTGGTGCGATCCCAGAAGGGTGGAATGATATCAATGTTGTGTTGATTCCTAAAGTTAAAAATCCCTCGAGGATCAAGGATCTAAGGCCTATTAGTCTATGTAATGTGCTCTACAAGATCATCTCT
Organism: Aegilops longissima; assembly: GCA_021605205.1. Lineage (NCBI taxonomy): Eukaryota > Viridiplantae > Streptophyta > Magnoliopsida > Poales > Poaceae > Aegilops > Aegilops longissima. The sequence goes on from CM038676.1 coordinate 36,987,042, forward strand.
AAGGTTCTGGCAAACCGGCTCAAGATGGTGTTACCGCAAATCATCTCTGATAACCAAAGCGCGTTCGTGCTAGGGAGGTTGATTACAGGCAATATCCTTATGGCCTACGAGGTGTCGCATTTCTTGATGAATAAGAGAGCTGGCAAAGATGAGTATGCTGCAGTCAAAGTGGATATGAGCAAAGCGTATGACCGGGTTGAGTGGGACTTTTTGGAAGCAATGATGATCAAGCTTGGATTTGCGCGTAGCTGGGTGAACCTTGTAATGAGATGTGTGCGGTCTATGCGATACCGGATTAAGATCAATGGAGATCTCTCACAGCAGTTTGATCCGTCAAGAGGGCTGCGGCAGGGCGACCCAATCTCGCCGTACCTCTTTGTCATCTGTGCGGAAGGGTTATCAGCGATGCGGAAGGAAGCGCAGCACCGTGAGGCGATGCATGGCATTCAAATCTGCCCAGGGGCCCCCTCCATTTCTCATCTATTTTTTGCCGACGACTCGGTTCTGTTGATGAGAGCAAGGGATGATGAATCCAGTGAGTTGAGGCGAATCCTTGCAGTGTACGAACGGTGTTCGGGGCAATGCATCAATCATGAGAAATCTTCTATCATGTTCAGCAAGAACAGCTTAGAGGGTTAAAACCACTCTCGGGATCACAAGTGAGGCGTACAATGAAAAGTACCTAGGGCTCCCGGTGTATATTGGGCGATCGAAGCGTCGAGCCTTTGCATATTTGCGGGATGTCATATGGAATCACATGCAGGGTTGGAATGAGAGGACGCTGTCGCGGCAAGGCAAGGAAATCTTAGTAAAGGGCGTGGCTCAGGCAGTTCCCACATTTGCCATGTCAGTGTTTTACCTAACTAAGACCTTTTGTGATGAGCTGAGTGCGATGATTGGCAGATACTGGTGGAGCCAACAGGAAAATGAGAATAAAATGCATTGGGTGAGCTGGCAGAAACTAACAAGATCAAAAGGCAGAGGTGGGCTAGGGTTCAGAGATATACATGATTTGAACGTTGCCATGCTAGCAAGGCAGGTGTGGCGGCTCATACAGCAACCGGTAGCCTCTGTGCACAAGTCATGAAGGCCAAGTACTACCTGGATTGTGATGTTTTGGAAGCGGGGTCGAGCGCCAATATGTCATATGCTTGGAGGAGCATTACTCATGGTATTGATCTTATCAAAAAAGGAGTGATTTGGAGGGTTGGAGATGGTCAGAACATCCAGATTTGGGATGACCCATGGATCCTAGGGCTTGGTCCAGGAAAGTGGTGACACCACGAGGGAACAGCTTATTAACCAGGGTGTCCGAGCTCATCGACCCGAGTACTGGGAAATGGGAGGAGGAACTCATCAGGGACACGTTTTGGGAGGAGGATGCCACCTTGATCCTTCAGTTACCATTAAGGGATGACACCAAAGATTTTCGAGCGTGGCATTTTGATAGCAAGGGTATGTTCTCGGTTAAACAAGCCTACAAACTACAATGGGTTTTCTCAGAGCACTCCGCCGCGGGGCAAGCCGGTGAGCCACAAGTTGTTGGTGATCTCGATGGTGGCGGTGACGTGAGATGGAAAAGAATATGGAAGGTTCCGTGCCTGGGGAAGATCAGGCATTTTGCATGGAGAATGATGCATAACACGATCGCCACAAAGGACATACTAGCAAGAAGAGGAATGAGCATTGATGACCACCGGTGCTTCATGTGTAAGGTACGGCATGAGTCAGGAAAACATCTCTTTGTGGACTGTGCTGAGGTGAAAGCGGTGTGGAGGAAGCTAGGGCTTGAACATATTAGAGTGCAACTGGCAGAATGCGACGCGATAGGCGAGACCATGGACTTCTCTAGCGGGCCGCAAAGAAGGAGAGGCTGCAGATCATGGTGATGTGGTGGCAGTGGTGGAATCAGCGGAATAAAGTGCACGATGGGGAGAAGCCCATGGATCGCGAGCAGTTCGTCTGTAGGGCTGCATGCACGGCGGAGGAATATCTGGGGTGTTTCTGCAAATTGGCGAAGCCTACTATGGCCCCCCAGGCCTGGTCCCCACCGCCCCCGGATGAACTGAAGTTTAATGTGGATGGCGCCTATTTTCCGGGCAGCTAGCATGGCGCATGGGGTATCATCGTTCGTGATTCTATGGGGCATGTGGTGGCGGCGCGGGCAGGACGGGTCGATCACGTGGCCTTGGCTTTCGATACGGAGCTGCATGCAGCCGAGCAAGCGCTGGATGTCGCGGCGGAGCTAGGAGTGATGTGGCTCACGTTGGAAACGGACGCGATCCTGGTGCAGCAAGCTTTAAATCGCCCAACGCCAGATTTCTCCATACAAGCTCATGTGATCGAGGATGTCAAAGTTCAAGCGTGCTTATGGTTTGCTTCTTGTGTGTTCGTTCATTGCAAAAGGGAGGCTAATACGGCCGCCCATAGTCTAGCAAAGCTTGGTTTGGCACTCGCCGTGGGCGAGACTATTGTACTGGATGATGAACTTCCAGCTGATATAGCTGCTTCTGTGTTGGGCGATTATGCCCAAGTTGTTGAGTAATAAAGCAAGTTGCTTGACCTCAAAAAAACAGTAGCATCGTGTGGACTTGTTTTTACAACCGACGCATGTAATTGTGTGCGTTGGATTGATTTTTTAAAAAAAATTGAGTAAAATTTCAACAGAGAATTATGGGTTGATCTACACCGTAATAACTTGGCCCCACAAGATTAACGGCTCTTAATTACTGATTAACGTGGGAATTTCTTGGGAGTCTGTAATTAGTAGAGGTATAGAGGTATAGATAGATAGATAGATAGATATAGATAGATATAGATAGATAGATAGATAGATAGATATATAGATAGATAGATAGATAGATAGATAGATAGATGGTGTGATCCACGCGCGCGCTCATATGATGGGCACCAAAGGACAGCAACATAACCACAAGCAAATTAAACCAATCATAGCAATTCACCAATTACCGATAGGACAACGAAAATCTACTCAGACATCATAGGATGGCAACACATCATTGGATAATAATATGAAGCATAAAGCACCATGTTCAAGTAGAGGGTACATTGGGTTGCGGGAGAGTGGACCACTGTAGATAGATGGGGGAAGGGGATGAAGATGTTGGTGAAGATGACGGAGGTGCTGGTGTAGATTGCGGTGATGATGATGGCCCCGGCAGCGTTCCGGCGTCACCGGGGGAGAGGGGAGAGAGCCCCCTTCTTCTTCTTCTTCTTCTTCTTCCTTGACCTTATCCCTAGATGGGAGAAGGGTTTCCCCTCTGGTCCTTGGCTTCCATGGCATGGGAGGGGCGAGAGCCCCTCCGAGATTGGATCTGTCTCTCTGTCTCTCTCTGTTTCTGCGTTCCCTGATTCCGGCCTTTCACCGTTTCTTATACTCCCGGAGATCCGTAACTCCGATAGGGCTGAAATTTGAACACGATTTCTATCCGGATATTGGCTTTCTTGCGGCAAAAGAAGGGCACCAACCGCCTTACGGAGTGGACATGAGGGCCCAGGGCGCGCCCCTCACTCTCGTGGGCCCCTCGGGCATCGTCTCACGTTGATTCCACTTCCCAAAATTCACATATATTCCAAAAACAATCTCCGTCAGTTTTTATCCCGTTTGAACTCCTTTTGATATGGATTTTCTGTGAAACAAAAACATGCAACAAACAGGAACTGGCACTGGGCACTAGATCAATATGTTAGTCCCAAAAATAGTATAAAAAGTTGCCAAAAGTATGTAAAAGTTGTAGAATATTGGCATGGAACAATAAAAAATTATAGATACGACGGAGATGTATCATCCATCCACACCTTCGCTTGGCTTCTACTCCCCACTCCATCATGCTCACGTGGAAGAAAGATTAATGATGCATGAGAAGAAACTAGAGGCGGTACTTCCCAGTCAGCGAGCTTCTCAGTAGCACGAAGATCCTTCATTCGATACTGCCCACGAAGCTACCCCACCATCTCAGCGAAAAAGCAGCATGGCTTCCACGAAGCTCGTTCAGCCTGATATTACGGCTCCTCGCTACCCTGTGGACGGTATCACGGAGAATGAACATTGTGAGCTAATTGCGAAATGCCATAACCTAACCTTAATGGTGGCAGTCAGCTATGTCTTACCTCCTCGACCTGATGCAACTTCCCATTTTCGCTCCAATTCCAGATGGCTTTGCTATTGTCGGGGTGGATGAAATAATGAACGGATTTGAGGGGCTGGAGCTTGACTACCCTACAGGTGAAGGGGAGATTCATCTGGAAAATGCCTTAAGGACTACCTTTCTATGGAGAAAGGAAAACATCTGCTTCCAAACTGGACGCCGCCTCAGCAGACTCAGCCGGAGGAGGCCTCTCAGCAGACTCCTCACAGTCCAGCTCTATCTCCGCTGCCTCAGCCGTCTTCAGCGCGTCTGTTGTCTCCGCCGCCTCAGCCATCTCCACCGCGTCAGCGAACTCGGATGGAGGAGGCCCCTCAGCAAAATCCTCCTCTGCCTTAGCTGTCTCTGCCGCGTCAGCGGACTCTGCCTCCTCCGCCCCGTCAGCGGACCCCGCCTCCTCAGCAACGGCGGAAGAGAGCTGCCACCGCTCCGGTGGCTAGCACAACAGGGAGGAAATTCAAAGCTGGTCCAAGCCTCAAGGCTCCTGGCAAGTTACCACATGAGATGACTGACGAGGAAAAAAGGACACCGTGGTTACTGATGTGAAATGCCAGCTTGCATCAAAACGTCCACCTCCGAAGGAGAAAATAGATCCGGTAAAAGCGAAGCGCTCTATGGATGCCCTTAGGCGACCACCACCAGCTCCGCCGCTATCACACTATGATCGCTGTATTGAAAAGACATTTGATGAAGCGCAACGGTCGGGAAGTACTATCAGTGCTGCAAAATGAAGTGGGAAAACAATTCCCAGCTCGGCGAACAGGAAAAGCAATCGTGCCCCCCGCTCAAGGTGTTCAGCAATATCACTAATGATCCAAGGGTAGCAGCCAGTACCACTCTTGGTGATTACTTAGACGATAATGTACAGTTTGAAATGGCTGAGGTTGTAAACTTCAGATACGAGCACTAGAAGCCTCTCGTCAAACCTGAGCAGCTCCCGCATCTATCAATGATGATGCGAAGATTGCATGACTGGTACTTGGAAACCTGCAAGGTTGGGACCGACAGTATCTTGTGGGAATTAAAGATGAGCACAACTTCATTGGAGTCGACTTGTTGTATGTTGAATTTGAAGAATTATTTCAGTTATACAATCAAGACGCCCTCGACAAAACTCTCATGACTTGCTAGTGTATGTAAGTATTATTTCTATAATCAAGTCTCTAGCTCAGCTCGTTCATTGCATGTATAATTATCCTCACTATATTATGCAGATTGAAGATCGTCGAAAGCAATAGAGGACAAATATATGACATTGGGTTCATTAACCCAAATACTATAAATGAATATACGGTACAAAAGAACACCGATGAAACTGAGAAAAACTTGCTAAAGGCGTTACTTCGACATCAAAACAAAAGGGAAATACTCTTTCCTTACAACTTCAAGTGAGTGTTAATTACTGTTTTGTGCATATTCTATTTCACTTACTTGAGGTTAAGTGTAATTGATGATTTGTGCATGCGCAGCTTCCACTTTATTCTGCTAGCCATTCAGCTTGACGCGAGACTGAAAGTGCAATCATGCCCTTAATCATATTTTGATGTTGATGACAACACATATGCTAGGGACTAATCATGTTTATCAAGTATATCTCAGGATTATGTCTCAAAGACCGTGTGTATGGATCATGACTAGGGACAAAAAGCATATAAATCAAGAATGGAGATACAAGACATTGACTTCATTTATGGTTTGTTCTTGAGTATAGGGATCCCGCATTATTAAGAGGGGATCGTTGGATCTATTTAAAAACTTGCTCAAAATCCTCAGCTCCCATTCTTCGTCCGGTCCCTCTCAGCTGTCCGGACGTCCGGCTCTCTCCGGTCGTCCGGTGTTCCTTTACGGAATGATATTTACGGATGTTCGGAACTCTCTGGACGTCCGTTACTTCACAACAAAACCGTATTTACGGATTTCCGGACTTTCCGGTCGTCCGGGCTCCGGATGTCCGGCGTGTCTCGGACGTCCGTGTCCTGTGTACTGGTTCGTTGCTCACATATTCACAGTGGCCGGACGTCCGGTGACTGTCGGACAACCGGACTTATTTGTGCCACCGGACGTCCGATATGTCCGGACGTCCGACCTGTCCTGTGCTCTTATGTGCCCCAAACGGTCACCTTTCCAACACCCACTATATATATACCTTTCCCTTCCACGGGATAAGGTTGACCATTCACTTTGAGCTTGCCAAGAACACTCCTCATTCTCTCTCTCAATCACCTACATCAAATCCTAGATCCCCAAGTGATTTAGGATTCTTTGAGAGAAGTTCTCCGATCAAGTGATAGATCAACTCCTTCCCCTTCTTTGCACCAAAGGAATTTGTGATTTGAGCAAGTCTTGAGCTTTTCCCCAACGTTCTTATTACTCTTGGATGTTGGAGACTCCTAGGCGGTAGGAGTCTTTCGGAGAGGAATCAATCGTTGTGATTACCCCTGGAAAGTTTGTAAGGGTTTGGAGATCACCCCAAGGTCTACCATTAGTGGTTGAGAAATGCCTCCGTGGTGTTGTCTCAAAGGGAGAATAGGGTGAGCCTTCGTGGCGTTGGTGTGCCTTCGTGGTAACATCCACCTCTCTAACGGTTACTAGCTTCCCTCCAAGGAAGTGAACATCGGCATACATCCTCGTCTCCCAGAGTTGCGGTTATTCCTAACCCTAACTCTCTACTTGTGGTTACTTGTCTCTTTGCACTTACTTACATCATATTGAGGTTGCTATTCTTGTGTGCTTGTGTTACTTGCTTGGGACAATTGCATTTTTACCCCTAGTTGGTTCCTACCCACAGGTTTTGCCCTTACTTTTCGAGCTTGCTCAGTTTTGCCCTTACTTTTTCGGTCATGGTCCCTCGAATGCCCTTTGACCATTTGACCAAAACTTTGAAAATTCATAACTAATTCATATGAACTCAGAAAAATGCAAATAAGATATCAAAATGTTCAGATAAACATTACCTCTGTGTGCATATCATTTGCATTCAGGAAAAAAGCACCCTTTAAACTACCTGAGGTAATTAACATTATTAAAAATAAAAAGGTATAAACAATAAATTTTTTAATGAATAAAAATTACATGCAAATGCAAGTGATGTTTTCTGAACATCCATATATCTTTTTTGCATTTTTCTGAGTTCGTATCATCTTGTTATGAATGTTCTAACGACTTTGATCATTATTTGGAAACTTCATAACAAGTTGATACGAACTCAGAAAAATGCAAATAAAATATCAGGATGTTCAGAAAACATCACCTACATTTGCATGTAACTTTTATTCATGAAAAAAATATTGTTTATACATTTTTATTTTAAATAATGTTAATAACATTAATTACCTCAGGTAGTTTAAACGATGCTTTTTTCCTGAATGCAAATGATATGCACATAAAGGTAATGTTTATCTGAACATTTTGATATCTTATTTGCATTTTTCTGAGTTCATATGAATTAGTTATGAATTTTCAAAGTTTTGGTCAAACGATCAAAGGGCATTCGAGGGACCTCGACAGAAAAAGTAATGGCAAAACTGAGCAAGCTCGAAAAGTAAGGGCAAAACCCGTGGGTAGGAACCAACTAGGGGTAAAAATGCAATTGTCCCTAGTTGCTTAGTACTTGTACTCACTTGCAATTGTTAGGCTCACTTTCATATTCCGCATTATTGCCTAAAATTGCTAAGGAATAATTAAAATTTGTAATTGTACCTATTCACCCCCCCCCCTCTAGGTCCATCTCGATCCTTTCAATTGGTATCAGAGGCTCGTGCTCTATTCTTGTGGCTTAACCGCCCTAGAGCGAGATGAACCCGGATGGGACTCCCCTGGTTGTAGATCCTAAGGATAAAGGCGAGGCTTCCTCTGAAGTCAAGTCCTTTACATCGGAGGATCTAGAACGAGCCCTTGCTAAGCAAAAAGAGGAGCATGATGCTTCTCTTGAGGCCTTGGTCCAAATGAGATTAGCCACGTTGTCCATGGTGCTTGCACCACTCTCGGGTGGTGCGGCTTCGAGGCCAACTGTGCCTACTCCATCACTTGGTCAACAACCTCCTAGCAATGAACATGTCAGTGTTCCTTGGCTTTATGCAAGACCTCAGGTTGAGAAACCAAGATATAATCCTCAAGGCAAACCTCCTTTACTTAGTGCCACTTCTGATTTTGCTTTGTGGAGAGTTGCTATGCAGGATCATCTTCGACATGGAAACGATGAGATGCTGGAGATCTTGGAGTATGGCTATCATGTGGTTGATCCAAAGAACCCCACACCAAGAGAAATATATGACAAGAACCTCAATGACACTGCAATCATGTGTAAAAGGAAAGGTATGGATGAAAAGCAAAGGAGACCGTTCATACACATCACAAGTGCCAAGGAACTATGGGAAAGTATTATACGATCCAAGACTGGCACTTCTACCCTCCGGAGTGCTCAATATGAAATTGCCAAGGGGCAATTGCAAAACTTTCGTATGGAGAAAGGTGAAACCCCCAATCAACTCCATGAGCGTCTCATGACTCTCACTGCCGATATTGAGTCATGTGAGTGTGACGAGACACAAGATGGTTTCAACATGACTAAGAGATTCCTTGTGGATAAGTTGCTTCATGCTCTAGCTCCATATCACCATCAAATGGTGTGGGACATAAGACAACACCATACCTTCAAGGAAATGACTACAGATGACATCATATCCACTTTTCAACTATTTGAAGAGTCAAAGGCAAATGCCACAAAACATCTTGCCATGCATGGTTCCCCATCATCAAAGATCAATCTTGCATTGAAGGCCAAGCATGTATGTGAAGATGAGCAAAGCGAAGAAGAAGAAGAAGATGATGGTGATGAGATTGAATCCGACGAGGGCCCTTCATATGAAGACATGGCTCTTTTTGTCAAAAAGTTTAGCGCGGGAAAATTCAAGGGAAGATTTCAAAAGAAGAAAGTAAGAAAATACTACAACTGTGAAGAAACCAATCACTTCTCCAATGAGTGCCCTTATGAGAAGAGAGAAGATAAACCAAGGTTTCCCAAGACCTTTCCCAAGAAGAAGTTGCCAAATCCTTTGAACTCTAAGCTCAAGAAGAGAGATGGAAAAGCAATGGTTGCTCAAGAAGAATCCGATCCGGATGATGTCAGTGGTGTTGCCGGAGTTGCTCAAGACTCTCAAAACACCTTGAGGTTAGTAAACAAGAGTGGTGACGTGGTCACCTACAACTACATGAAAGATTACAAGGGCAACGCTCACAAGTGCCTAATGGCAAAGGCAATGGTTGAAGATGGAGAGGACCAAAGCTCTTCTGACAAGGTCAAGGTAACTCCACGATCAAATCCTCCTCTCTTCACTCCTTCTACTCCTAGTGATGAGTATCTTGATGCGGAGGATAGTTATGAGGATGATGATCTAGACGATCCTATGATTGCTAAACTTAATAAGTTCATGTGCTCCCTCAAAGGAAAGAAGCTCACTATGTTTCGGATGCTTATGGAGATGGTGAGTAAGCACACCATCACCATTAAGGAACTCGAAACCCTCGTCACCGAGGAAAAGGAAAAATGTGAAATCCTTGAGCGGAAAGTTCAATATGAGGAAGCACGAAATGATGAACTATGCTTAAAAATTGGTGCAAATATTGATGTTCACACTAATGATCTTGCCTCCTTGAAAAAGGCTATTGACTCTTGCGAAGAGTTAATGAATGATAAAAGTAAGCTTGTGAAGTCTCATGCTTCTCTATCTAAGGATTGTGAGCTTCTATCCGTGTCTCTCAAGACTAAGGAAGGAGAGCTCACCGTTCTTACAAAGAGTTTTGAGACGCTCAAACTTACTTATCTTGAAACTCTATCCGAGGCTTACTCTTCTCCTATTATCAATGTTGATGCTTGTACTACTAACTCTAGTAGTGATCTAGCATCTATTCTTGAGGAAAATCGTTTTCTCAAGGCTCAAATCGAGAAAGGTCTCATGACATGTGCTCAAGGGCAAAGGAATCTTGATGAGATATTGAGCCAACACAATGAGGTGTTTGCCAAAGAGGGACTTGGGTTTGACACAAGCACAAGCAAGAAGAAGACGTCCTCTCAAAAGTGCACAACCCCTCTAAAAGAAACATTTGTAAGATAAGGGCACAAGGAGAAAGGTAAGGTTGTGAGTGGGAAGGCCACAAGGGGCATGCCCACTCTCAACAAGCCTAAATAGTTCATGCCTCCATCCTATGTACTTCGTAAGACTAAGGATGGAGAATTCTTTGCAAAATTTGTTGGTCCTCGAAATGCATTCCGGTTCTATGCTATTTGGGTCCCTAAGACCCTTGTGACTAACTTGAGAGGTCCCATTGAAAAATGGGTGCCTCTAACCAAGTCTTAATTATGTGTAGGTTGACTTCTCCGATGGAGTGAAATGGGTGATTGATGGTGGATGTACAAATCATATGACTGGAGATAGCAAATTGCTCTACGATTTCATGGAAGCTATTCAACCATTTATGAGCATTATGTTTGGTGGAGGTTCAAAAGGACAGGTACTCGGGTTGGGCAAGGTGGCTATCACAAATGACATGTCGCTCGCAAATGTCATGCTTGTCCAATCCCTTAAATACCACTTGCTTTCTGTTCGCCAATTGGCTTCTGTTGGTTATGATACACTCTTTGGACTAACGGGTGTGAAAGTCTTTAAGAGAGATACTCTCGAAGTGGCCTTTGTTGGAAAGTTGGATGGCAACCTTTACACGGTTGATTTCTCGAAAGAGAGCACATTCCATGCAACTTGTCTAATGGCCAAGGCTGACAAGGGGTGGCTATGGCATCACCGGCTAGCCCATGTCGGCATGAGAAATCTTCAGGATCTCTTAAAGGGGAATCACATCCTTGGACTAACCAATGTCTCTTTTGAGAAAGATCGTTTGTGTAGTGCATGCATAGCCGGGAAGCAACATCAATCAAAGCACCCACCCAAGAACATAGTATCTACTTCAAGGCCCTTGGAGCTCCTTCATGTGGATCTTTTTGGGCCTCCTTCATGGGATAGTCTTGGTGGGAAAAAGTATGGGCTTGTCATTGTTGATGATTAGTCAAGATATACATGGGTGTTCTTCCTCAAGTCCAAGGACGAAACAAAGATCACCTTCATCGATTTTGCCAAGCAAGCCCAACGCAAGTTTGACAAAGAAATCCAAGCAATAAAAAGTGACAATGGCTCTGAGTTCAAGAACTGTACCTTGGAAGAATTCCTTAGTGATGAAGGGATTGAGCATCAATATTCAGCTCCATACACTCCTCAGCAAAATGGTGTAGCCAAAAGGAAGAACCGTACACTTGTAGAGATGGCAAGGTCCATGTTGGATGAATACAAGTCACCACATAGTTTTTGGGCCGAAGCTGTCAACACCGCATGCCATGCATCAAACCGGCTCTTCCTCCACACTATATTGGAAAAGACTCCATATGAGCTTCTAACTGGGAACAAGCCAAATGTCAAGTACTTTCGTGTATTTGGGTGCAAATGTTTCATCCTCAACAAAAGAGAACGGTTAGGAAAATTTCAATCCAAAACAATTGAGGGTATATTTGTTATTATGGATCAAACTCTCACGCTTATAGAGTCTACAACAAATCCAATGGATGTGTTGTAGAAACTTGTGACGTGGTGTTTGATGAATTTAATGGCTCCCATGGGGAGCAAGTTGATCTAAGTGATGTAGGTGAAGAAGATTCTTCTCAAGACATTTTGACCACGGGTGTTGGTGCACTTCTTCCTATGGAACAAGAACCTCATGATGATGAAGAAGAATATGGAAGTCTCACACATCATCAAACTACTTCAACACCCATACCATCACAAGCTCCTATTGTTCAACCGATGCCCTTAGCCCAAGTAGAAGAAAATGATCAAGTTCCTCTTCATGATAACCTTCAAGAACAAGATCATCATCAAGTGCAAGAACAAGAAAGTCGAATCATTGATGATGAACCTCAACAAATGCAATATGAACAAGAATATCTTCCTCCCCACATTAATGATCCATATGTTGAGGACGTGGATGATGGACATGAAGTTGAACCTCGTGAAACCCTTACCTCCATCATGCCTCGAGTGGCCGGTCGTGTTGATGTTGACAAAATTCTCACCGGCATATCGGAAGGTAGAGTCACTCGTAAACATTTGACAAACTTTTGTGCTCACTTCTCGTTTGTGTCTAGTATTGAGCCCCTCAAGGTACAAGATGCATTGATGGACAACGATTGGTTAGTTGCTATGCAAGAAGAGCTGAACAGTTTTGAACGCAACCAAGTGTGGTCATTAGTCAAGAGGCCATCTACCGAGCACAACGTCATTGGAACAAAATGGATTTTCAAGAACAAACAAGATGAGAATGGTGTAATCATCCACAACAAGGCAAGGTTAGTGGCGCAAGGGTACTCACAAGTTGAAGGTTTGGACTTTGGTGAGACCTTTGCCCCAGTTGCCCGTCTTGAATCCATTCGCATCTTACTTGCTTATGCCGCTTTCAATGGTTTTACATTACATCAAATGGATGTGAAAAGTGCTTTCCTTAACGGTCCTCTACAAGAAGAAGTATATGTGTCACAACCACCTGGGTTCGTTGATCCCGATCACAAAGACTATGTGTACATGTTGGTGAACGTTGCAGAAAATTAAAATTTTTCCTACGGTTTCACCAAGATCCATCTATGAGTTCATCTAATCAACGAGTCAAGGGAGTGAGTTTGCATCTACATACCACTTGTAGATCGCGTACGGAAGCGTTCGAGGGAGCGGTGATGTTGGAGTCGTACTCGACGTGATTCAGATCACCGATGACCAAGTGCTGAACGGACAGCACCTCCACGTTCAACACACGTACGGTACGGGTGACGTCTCCTCCGTCTTGATCCAGCAAGGAGGAAGGAGAGGTTGAGGAAGACAACTCCACCGGCAGCACGACGGCGTGATGATGGTGGAGAAGCAGTACTCCGACAGGGCTTCACCGAGCACACAACGGAGGAGGAGAGGTGTTGGGGAGGGGAGGGGCTGCGTCTTGAGTTGTGGTTTGCAGCCCTCCCCTCACCCCTCTATTTATAGGGGGAAGGGAGAAGGGGGCCGGCCCCTCTAGATGGCATTTAGAGGGGGGCGGCGGCCAAGGGGAGGGGGGACTTGCCCCCCAAGCAAGGGGGGTGCCCCCTCTAGGGTTCCCCCCTCAACCCTAGGCGCAAGGGCCCAAGGGAGGGGGTGCGCCCAGCCCACCAGGGGCTGGCTCCCTCCCCACGCAGCCCAAGTGGCCCCGCGGGAGGGGTGGCCCCTCCCGGTGGACCTTCGGAACCCTTCCCGTGGCCCCGGTACAATACCGATATGCCCCGAAACTTTTCCGGTGTCCGTTTGACAACTTCCCATATATAAATCGTTACCTCGACCATTCCGAACTCCTCGTGACGTCCGGATCTCATCCGGACTCAACAACATTCGTAATCACATACAAGTCTTCCTAATAACCCTAGCGCCACCGAACCTTAAGTGTGTAGACCCTACGGGTTCGGAGACATGCGAACATGACCGAGACGCCCCAGTCAATAACCAACAGCGGATCTGGATACCCATGTTGGCTCCTACATGCTCCTCAATGATGTCATCGGATGAACCACGATGTCGAGGATTCAAGTAACCCGTATACTATTCCCTTTGTCGACGGTATGTTACTTGCCCGAGACTCGATCGTCGGTATCCCAATACCTCGTTCAGTCTCGTTACGCAAGTCACTTTACTCGCATGCCGTAATGCATGATCCCGTGACCGACACTTGGTCACTTTGAGCTCATTATGATGATGCACTACCGAGTGGGCCCAAGTGATACCTCTCCGTAATACGGAGTGACAAATCACTGCCTCGATCCGTGTCAACCCAATGACACTTTCGGAGATACCTGTAATGCACCTTTATAGTCACCCAGATTCGCCAGTGACGCTTTGGTACACCCAAAGCACTCCTACGGTATCCGGGAGTTACACGATCTCATGGTCTAAGGAAGAGATACTTGACATTGGAAAAGCTCTAGCAAAACGAACTACACGATCTTGTGCTATGTTTAGGATTGGGTCTTGTCCATCACATCATTCTACTAATGATGTGATCCCGTTATCAACGACATCCAATGTCCATAGTCAGGAAACCATGAATATCTATTGACCAACGAGCTAGTCAACTAGAGGCTCACTAGGGACGTATTGTGGTCTATGTATTCACACATGTATTACGATGTCCGGATAATACAATTATAGCATGAATAAAAGACAATTATCATGAACAAGGAAATATAATAATAATGCTTTTATTATTGCCTCTAGGGCATATTTCCAACAGTCTCCCACTTGCACTAGAGTCAATAATCTAGTTACATTGTGATGAATCGAACACCCATAGAGTTCTCGTGTTGATCATGTTTTGCCCATGAAGAGGTTTAGTCAGCGGATCTGCGACATTCAGATCCGTATGCACTTTACAAATTTCTATGTCTCCATCCCGAACATTTTCACGGATGGAGTTGAAGCGACGCTTGATGTGCCTGGTCTTCTTGTGAAACCTGGGCTCCTTGGCAAGTGCAATAGCTCCAGTGTTGTCACAGAAGAGTTTGATCGGCCCGACGCATTGGGTATGACTCCTAGGTCGGTGATGAACTCCTTCACCCAAATTGCTTCATGCGCTGCCTCCGAGGCTGCCATGTACTCCGCTTCACATGTAGATACCGCCACGACGCTCGCTTGCAGCTGCACCAGCCATCGCTCCACCATTCAACATATACACGTATCCGGTTTGTGACTTAGAGTCATCCAGATCGTGTCGAAGCTAGCGTCGACGTAACCCTTACGACGAGCTCTTTGTCACCTCCATAAACGAAAACATGTCCTTCGTCCTTTTCGGTACTTTAGGATATTCTTGACCGTTGTCCAGTGTTCCTTGCGGGATTACTTTGGTATCTTCCTACCAAACTTACGGCAAGGTTTACATCAGGTCCGTACACGGCATGGCATACATAATAGATCCTATGGCTGAAGCATAGGGATGACACTCATCTCTCCTTTATCTTTTGCGTGGTCGGGCATTGAGCTGAGCTCAATCTCACACCTTGCAATACAGGCAAGAACCCTTCTTGGACTGATCCATTTTGAACTTCTTCAAAATCTTATCAAGGTATGTGCTTTGTGAAAGACCTATGAGGCGCCTCGATCTATCTCTATAGATCTTGATGCCTAATATATAAGCAGCTTCTCCAAGGTCCTTCATTGAAAAACACTTATTCAAGTAGGCCTTAATGTTGTCCAAGAATTCTATATCATTTCCCATCAAAAGTATGTCATCTACATATAATATGAGAAATGCTCTGAGCTCCCACTCACTTTCTTGTAAGCGCAGGCTTCTCCATAAGTCTGATAAACCCAAACGCTTTGATCATCTCATCAAAGCAAATGTTCCAACTCCGAGATGCTTGCACCAGCCCATAAATGGATCGCTGGAGCTTGCATACTTTGTTAGCATTCTTAGGATCGACAAAACCCTCCGGCTGCATCATATATAGCTCTTCCTAAAGATAACCGTTAAGGAACGCTGTTTTGACGTCCATCTGACATATCTCATAATCATAGTATGCGGCAATTGCTAACATGATTCGGACGGACTTAAGCTTCGCTACGGAGAGAAAGTCTCATCGTAGTCAATCCCTTGAACTTGCCGATAACCCTAAGCGACAAGTCGAGCTTTATAGATGGTGACATTACCATCCGCGTCCGTCTTCTTCTTAAAGATCCATTTGTTTTCTATTGCTCGCGATCATCGGGCAAGTCGGTCAAAGTCCATACTTTGTTTTCATACATGGATTCTATCTCGGTTTCATGGCTTCTAGCCATTTGTTGGAATCTGGGCCCGCCATCGCTTCTTCATAGTTCAAGGTTCACCGTTGTCTAACAACATGATTTCCGTGACAGGGTTGCCGTACCACTGCAGTGCGGAACGTGTCCTAGTGGACCTCGGGTTCAAGAGCAACTTGATCCGAAGTACCTTGATCATCATCATTATTTTCCTCTTCGGTTGGTGTAGGCATCACAGAGCATTTTCCCGAGCTGCACTACTTTCCCGTTCAAGAGGTAGTACTTCATCGAGTTCTACTTTCCTCCCACTTACTTCTTTCGAGAGAAACTCTTTTTCCAGAAAGGATCCATTCTTGGCAACAAAGATCTTGCCCTCGGATCTTAAGTAGAAGGTATACCCTATGGTTTCCTTAGGGTATCCTATGAAGACGCATTTTTCCGACTTGGGTTCGAGCTTTTCAGGTTGAAGGTTTTTGACATAAGCATCGCATCCCCAAACTTTTAGAAATGACAGCTTAGGTTTCTTCCCAAACCATAATTCATACGGTGTCGTCTCAACGGATTTAGACGGTGCCCTATTTAAAGTGAATGTTGATGTCTCTAGAGCGTATCCCCAAAATGACAGCGGTAAATCGGTAAGAGACATCATGGATCGCACCATATCCAATAGAGTGCGATTACGACGTTCGGACACACCGTTACGCTGAGGTGTTCCAGGCGGCGTGAGTTGTGAAACGATTCCACATTTTCTTAAGTGTGTACCAAATTCGTGACTTAAATATTCTCCTCCACGATCCGATCGTAAGAATTTTATCTTTCGGTCACGTTGATTCTCTACTTCATTCTGAAATTCCTTGAACTTTTCAAAGGTCTCAGACTTGTGTTTCATCAAGTAGACATACACATATCTACTCAAGTCATCCGTGAGAGTGAGAACATAACGATATCCTCCGCGAGCCTCAACGCTCATTGGACCGCACACATCGGTATGTATGATTTCCAACAAGTTGGTTGCTCGCTCCATTGTTCCGGAGAACGGAGTCTTGGTCATCTTGCCCATGAGGCATGGTTCGCATGTGTCAAATGATTCATAATCTAGAGACTCCAAAAGTCCATCAGCATGGAGCTTCTTTATGCGCTTGACACCAATGTGACCAAGGCGGCAGTGCCACAAGTATGTGGGACTATCGTTATCAACTTTACATCTTTTGGTATTCACGCTATGAATATGTGTAACACTACGCTCGAGATTCATTAAGAATAAACCATTGACCATTGGAGCATGACCATAAAACATATCTCTCATATAAATAGAACAACCATTATTCTCATATTTAAATGAGTAGCCATCTCGCATTAAACGAGATCCAGATACAATGTTCATGCTCAAACTTGGCACCAAATAACAATTATTAAGGTTCAAAACTAATCCCATAGGTAAATGTAGAGGTAGCGTGCCGACGGCGATCACATCGACTCTGGAACCATTCCCGACGCGCATCGTCACCTCATCCTTCGCCAGTCTCCGCTTATTCCGCAGCTCCT
This sequence comes from Aegilops longissima, assembly GCA_021605205.1. Classification (NCBI taxonomy): domain Eukaryota; kingdom Viridiplantae; phylum Streptophyta; class Magnoliopsida; order Poales; family Poaceae; genus Aegilops; species Aegilops longissima. The sequence goes on from CM038676.1 coordinate 37,004,599, forward strand.
GCTGTGAGTTACAAATATGAGCAACGGCACGGTATCAAATACCGGGAGTTACTACGAGTATGGTAAGGTACACATCAATTACATGTATATCAAATATACCTTTGGTGTTGCGGCCTTCTTATCCGCTAAGTATTTGGGGCAGTTCCGCTTCGAAGGACCCTTCCCTTGCAATAAAAGCACTCGGTCTCGGGCTTGGGTCCATTCTTTGACTTCTTCCCGCAACTGGCTTACCAAAGGCAACATCTTTGCCGTCCTTCTTGAAGTTCTTCTTACCCTTGCCCTTCTTAAACTTAGTGGTCTTATTGACCATCAACACTTGATGTTCTTTCTTGATTTCAACCTCTGCGACTTCAGATTGAAAATACTTCAAGAATGGTCTTCACCATCCCCGCATATTGTAGTTCATCACGAAGCTCTTGTAGCTTGGTGGGAGCGATCAAGGATTCTATCAATGACCGCCTCATCCGGAGGTTAATTTCCAGTGGGACAAAGGTTGTGCAACCCACATTTTGAGTATGTGCTCACCGATGTAACTGTTTTCCTCCATCTTACAACTATAGAACTTGTCGGAGACTTCATATCTCTCGACCGGGCATGAGCTTGGAAAACTAGTTTCAGCTCTTGAACATCTCATATGCTCCGTGTTGCTCAAAACGCTTTTGGAGCCCGGTTCTAAGTTGTAAAGCATGCCGCACCGAACGAGGGAGTAATCATCGATCGTGTCTTCCAAACGTTCAAATCGTCTTGCAGGTCTTTGGGAGAGCAGGTGGGTCACCTAATGGTGCTTCTAGGACATATGCCTTCTTGGCAGCTATGAGGATGATCCTCAGGTTCCGAACCCAGTCCGTATAGTTGCTAACATCATCTTTCAGCTTGGTTTTCTCTAGGAACGCGTTGAAGTTCATGTTGACATGAGCGTTGGCCATTTGATCTACAAGACATATTTTGCAAAAAAGTTTTAGACTAAGTTCATGATAATTAAGTTCATCTTAATCAAATTATTGAATGAACTCCCACTCACATTTGACATCCCTCTAGTCATCTAAGTGTTACACGATCCGAGTCGACTAGGCCGTGTCCGATCATCACGTGAGACGGACTAGTCATCGTCGGTGAACATTCTCATGTTGATCGTATCTTCTATACGACTCGTGTTCGACCTTTCGGTCTCCGTGTTCGAGGCCATGTCTGTACATGCTAGGCTCGTCAAGTTAACCCTAAGTGTTTTGCATGTGTAAAACTGTCTTACACCCGTTGTATGTGAACGTAAGGATCTATCACACCCGATCATCACGTGGTGCTTCGAAACGACGAACTTTAGCAACGGTGCACGCTTAGGGAGAACACTTCTTGAAATTGTTGTAAGGATCATCTTATTTACTACCGTCGTTCTAAGTAAACAAGATGCATAAAACATAATAAACATCACGTGCAATTATATAAAGTAGTGACATGATATGGCCAATATCATATAGCTCCTTTGATCTTCATCTTGAGGGCTCCATGATCATCTTGTCACCGCATGACACCATGATCTCCATCATCATGATCTCCATCATCGTGTCTTCATGAAGTTGTCACGCCAACGACTACTTCTACTTCTATGACTAACGTGTTTAGTAATAAAGTAAAGTAGTTTACATGGCGTTCTTCAATGACACGCAGGTCATACAAAAATAAAGACAACTCCTATGGCTCCTGCCGGTTGTCATACTCATCGACATGCAAGTCGTGATTCCTATTACAAGAACATGATCTCATACATCACAATATGTCATTCATCATTCATCACAACTTGGCCATATCACATCACATGACAATTGCTGCAAAAACAAGTTAGACGTCCTCTAATTGTTGTTGCATCTTTTACGTGGCTGCAATTGGGTTCTAGAAAGAACGTTTTCTTACCTACGAATAACCACAACGTGATTTTGTCAACTTCTATTTACCCTTCATAAGGACCCTTTTCATCGAATCCGCTCCAACTAAAGTGGGAGAGACAGACACCCGCCAGCCACCTTATGCAATTAGTGCATGTTAGTCGGTGGAACCGGTCTCACGTAAGCGTACGTGTAAGGTTGGTCCGGGCCGCTTCATCCCACAATACCGCGGAAGCAAGATAAGACTAGTAGCGGCAAGCAAGTTGACAAGATCTCGCCCACAACTAAATTGTGTTCTACTCGTGCAATAGAGAACTACGATAGACCTAGCTCATGATGCCACCACAGGTGAACGCTGCAGAAAATTAAAATTTTCCTACGGTTTCACCAAGATCCATCTATGAGTTCATCTAATCAACGAGTCAAGGGAGTGAGTTTGCATCTACATACCACTTGTAGATCGCGTCGGAAGCGTTCGAGGAGCGGTGATGTTGGAGTCGTACTCGGCGTGATTCAGATCACCGATGACAAAGTGCTGAACGGACAGCACCTCCGCGTTCAACACACGTACGGTACGGGTGACGTCTCCTCCGTCTTGATCCAGCAAGGAGGAAGGAGAGTTGAGGAAGACAACTCCACCGGCAGCACGACGGCGTGATGATGGTGGAGAAGCAAGATCTCGGCAGGCTTCGCCGAGCACACAATGGAGGAGGAGAGGTGTTGGGGAGGGGAGGGGCTGCGCCTTGAGTTGTGGTTTGCAGCCCTCCCCTCACCCCTCTATTTATAGGGGGAAGGGAGAAGGGGGCCGGCCCCTCTAGATGGCATCTAGAGGGGGGCGGCGGCCAAGGGGAGGGGGGACTTGCCCCCCAAGCAAGGTGGGGCGCCCCCTCTAGGGTTCCCCCCTCAACCCTAGGCGCAAGGGCCCAAGGGAGGGGGTGCGCCCAGCCCACCAAGGGCTGGCTCCCTCCCCACGTAGCCCAAGTGGCCCCCCGGGAGGGGTGGCCCCTCCCGGTGGACCTTCGGAACCCTTCCCGTGGCCCCGGTACAATACCGATATGCCCCAAAACTTTTCCGGTGTCCGTTTGACAACTTCCCATATGTAAATCTTTACCTCCGGACCATTCCGGAACTCCTCGTGACATCCGGGATCTCATCCGGGACTCCGAACAACATTCGGTAATCACATACAAGCGCTCCTAATAACCCTAGCGTCACCGAACTTTAAGTGTGTAGACCCTACGGGTTCGGGAGACATGCAGACATGACCGAGACGCTCCCAGGTCAATAACCAACAGCGGGATCTGGATACCCATGTTGGCTCCCACATGCTCCTCGATGATGTCATCGGATGAACCACGATGTCAAGGATTCAAGTAACCCCGTATACTATTCCCTTTGTCAGACGGTATGTTACTTGCCCGAGACTCGATCGTCGGTATCCCAATACCTCGTTCAGTCTCGTTACCGGCAAGTCACTTTACTCGCATCGTAATGCATGATCCGTGACTGCACACTTCGTCACTTTGAGCTCATTATGATGATGCACTACCGAGTGGGCCAAGATACCTCTCCGTAATACGGAGTGACAAATCCTGTCTCGATCCGTGTCAACCCAATGCACACTTTCGGAGATACCTGTAATGCACCTTTATAGTCACCCGATTCGTTGTGGCGCTTGGTACACCCAAAGCACTCCTACGGTATCCGGGAGTTACACGATCTCATGGTCTAAGGAAGAGATACTTGACATTGGAAAAGCTCTAGCAAAACGAACTACACGATCTTGTGCTATGCTTAGGATTGGGTCTTGTCCATCACATCATTCTTCTAATGATGTGATCCCATTATCAACGACATCCAATGTCCATAGTCAGGAAACCATGACTATCTATTGACCAACGAGCTAGTCAACTAGAGGCTCACTAGGGACGTATTGTGGTCTATGTATTCACACATGTATTACGATTTCCGGATAATACAATTATAGCATGAATAAAAGACAACTATCATGAACAAGGAAATATAATAATAATTCTTTTATTATTGCCTCTAGGGCATATTTCCAACAGTACAAACTTCATAAGGCTTTGTATGGCCTCAAACAAGCACCTCGTGCTTGGTATGATCATTTAAAGAAGTTTCTACTCGATGATGGTTTTGTGAGAGGGGTGATCGATCCCACTCTTTTTACTGAGAGGGATAAGGGTGATTTGATCTTATGCCAAATCTATGTAGATGATATCATTTTTGGTTCTCCTAACATTCATCTGTGCAAGAAGTTTGCGGCTTCAATGACCAAGAATTTTGAAATGTCACTCAATGCAGATTTGAAGTTCTTCCTTGGATTTCAAATTCAACAATTTCAAGAAGGAATTTTCTTATCCCAAGCAAAGTACCTGAAGGATATCCTAGAGAAGTTTGGCATGTCTGATGCTAGTCCATGCAAGACACCCATGCAAACCAAAATTGCTCTCACTGAAGACACAAATGGTACTCCTTTTGACCCATCTACTTACCGCTCTATGATTGGTTCATTGCTTTATCTTTGTGCATCTAGACCAGGCATCATGTTCAGTGCATGCATGTGTGCTAGATTTCAAGCTTTCCCTATGGAAAGTCATCATAAAGCGGTTAAGCATATTCTTAGATACCTTGTTCACACCCCAAAGTTGGGCCTCTGGTACCCCAAGGATGCTAAGTTTGATCTCATTGGGTACACGGATGCGGATTGGGCTGGAGACAAAGTGGATCGTAAGTCCACATCCGGTGCATGTCAGTTTCTTGGACGCTCCTTGGTAAGTTGGTCTTCAAAGAAACAAAATTGTATTGCCCTCTCTACCGCAGAAGTTGAATACATTGCTGCCGCTAGTTGTGCAACTCAGTTATTATGGATGAGGCAAACTTTGAAGGATTACGGTATCACCTATAGACATGTGCCTCTTCTATGTGATAATGAAAGTGCCATAAACATTGCTGAGAACCCCAAGGATCATCTCCGCACCAAGCACATTGATATTAGGTATCACTTCTTGAGAGGTCATGTTGAGAAGGGTGATATTCACATTGATCACATTGGTACAGATTTGCAACTGGCAGATATTTTCACCAAACCATTGGATGAAGCAAGGTTTTGTCGATTTAGGCATGAACTTCGTATCTTGGAGCTTGACAATATTATGTGAAATCTAGTACCCATTCATGCATGAACTTGATGTCTTATCTTGATGTAGGCATATATGTAGGGGGAGACACTCAACTCATGAGTACTCTCATTCTATGAAATGCATAAAAAGAACAAACTCTCTCAAAGCTACCATAACATCTAAATATGGGGCTTTCCATGATGGAGTAGTGATTATGCACTCAAAGTTCAAATCTTTCCGTGTCATGTCACGTCTACTCATACATGGTGGCAGTAGCCACCACTTGTATCATTAGAACAATATTGGAGTGGTATATGGGTATTATTGATTGAGATAGGGTACTAGTTACTTAATAAGAAATTATTACTATGGATGGTAATCGTCTTCTCCTCATCAAGATCAGCAGCACATACACTTGCACCTTGCCTCTTGTCAATTCTGGCGTCGGACGTCCGTGGTTGCCGGACGTCCGTAAAATACTCTCTGGTCCCCTTAGCTGGCCTTGAAGGAAATATGCCCTAGAGGCAATAATAAAGTTATTATTTATTTCCTCATATCATGATAAATGTTTATTATTCATGCTAGAATCAGACATTACCGAAACATGATACATGTGTGAATACATAGACAAACATAATGTCACTAGTATGCCTCTACTTGACTAGCTCATTAATCAAAGATGGTTATGTTTCCTAACCATAGACATGTGTTGTCATTTGATTAACGGGATCACATCATTAGGAGAATGATGTGATTGACTTGACCCATTCCGTTAGCCTAGCACTTGAACGTTTAGTATGTTGCTATTGCTTTCTTCATGACTTATAGAAGTTCCTATAACTATGAGATTATGCAACTCCCGTTTATCGGAGGAACACTTTGTGTGCTACCAAATGTCACAACGTAACTGGGTGATTATAAAGGAGCTCTACAGGTGTCTCCAAAGGTACATGTTGGGTTGGCGTATTTCGAGATTAGGTTTTGTCACTCCGATTGTCGGAGAGGTATCTCTGGGCCCTCTCGATAATGCACATCACTATAAGCCTTGCAAGCAATGTAGCTAATGAGTTAGTTATGGAATGATGCATTACGTAACGAGTAAAGAGACTTACCGGTAATGAGATTGAACTAGGTATTGGATACCGACGATCGAATCTCGGGCAAGTAACATACCGATGACAAAGGGAACAACGTATGTTGTTATGCGGTTTGACCGATAAAGATCTTCGTAGAATATGTTGGAGCCAATATGAGCATCCAGGTTCCGCTATTGGTTATTGACCGGAAACGTGTCTCGGTCATGTCTACATAGTTCTTGAACCCGTAGGGTCCGCACGCTTAAGGTTTCGATGACAGTTATATTATGAGTTTATGAGTTTTGATGTACCGAAGGAGTTCGGAGTCCCGGATGAGATCGGGGACATGACGAGGAGTCTCGAAATGATCGAGACGTAAAGATCGATATATGGACGACTATATTCGGACTTCGAAAAGGTTCCGAGTGATTCGGGTATTTTCGAGGGTACCGGGTAGTTACGGGAATACGAGGAAGAAGCAATGGGCCTCATGGGCCAAGTGGTGGAAGAGAGGAGGCAGGGCGCGCGGCCTCCCTAGCCCAAACCGACTGGACTAGGGGCCGCCCCCTTCCTCCTTTCCTCCCTCTCCTTCCTTCTCCTTCTCCTTCCTTCCTTCCCTCTCCTAGTTGGACTAGGAAGGAGGAGTCCTACTCCCGGTGGGAGTAGGACTCCTCCCTGGCGTGCCCTCCCTTGGCCAGCCGCCCCCTCCCCCTTGCTCCTTTATATACGGGGGCAGGGGGGCACCCCATGACACACAAGTTGATCTTCGTGATCGTTCCTTAGCCGTGTGCGGTGCCCCCCTTCCACCATATTCCACCTCGGTCATATCATAGCGGTGCTTAGGCGAAGCCCTGCGTCGGTAGAACATCATCATCGTCACCACGCCGTCGTGCTGACGGAACTCATCCCCGACACCCTGCTGGATCAGAGTCCGGGGATCGTCATCGATCTGAACGTGTGCTGAACACGGAGGTGTCGTACGTTCAGTGCTTGGATCGGTCGGATCGTGAAGACGTACGACTACATCAACCGCGTTGTCATAACGCTTCCGCTTTCGGTCTACGAGGGTACGTGGACACACTCTCCCCTCTCGTTGCTACGCATCACCATGATCTTGCGTGTGCGTAGGAATTTTTTTGAAATTACTACGTTCCCCAACAGGCCTTGGCGCTGGAACACCGGGCGTCCGTAAAATCATCTCTATATATTTCTTTTCCCGCCCAGCCCTGGTCTTCCGCCCCCGCCCGGTCGTCCGGACTCCTATTCGACTTCGGTCGTCCGTAGGCTCCGGTCGTCCGGTCGTTTTCACCGGCCCCTATATATACTGCGCGGTAGGGTTTCGGAACTGCTCCCTCATCCTCCTCTCCACTTTTCCCCACCGCCGCCCCTCCAGCCCAGTGCTCTCTATCTCTCTCTCTCTCTCTGCGCCGCAGCCACACGCCGTCGTGCTCCTCGCCGAGGCTCCTCTCTGCTCGAGATCCGCTCTGTGGCCTCGTTCCTCGCCGCGGTTCTGCTGACCAGCACAGGCCTTCGCTCAAGATCCGGCGGTCTCTCTCTATGCCGGTTGCCTGATGTGTTCCGGTCGCCGGTTTCCTCCGTGTTCCTCACTTCAAGGTCATGATGCCTAGGACCAAGCACTCCGCTCGCAAGCAAGTCATCGGAGAGCCTTCTCGTTCGTCTCGTCGTGGTGGCTCCGATGACTCCCACGAGCAGGCTCGTCCTCGGAAGCGTGCCACCCGTCCTCCCAGCTCGTCCAGCGACTCCTCCTCGGAGGGGTCAGACTTTGAAGATGAACTTGAGGAGGTGGAACCGGCCCCGTTTGTGGGTGTTCGCGTCTCTGCACCCAAGCCGGGCACTCGCCGTCCAACCTTCAAGCCTCCTCCTCCTCCGGTGCAACCCCACGGTGATGCTCGTCACATCTCACTTGAGCCTCCATTACCACTCGGCCGCCATATTAAGCGTTTCAACGAGGTTCCCAAAGCTTCGTATCTTAAATTGCGTCGTGATGTTGATTGATTTACTCTTGCTAGGGATTCTCAGGATAGTCGCTTTTGCACTAATGTACAAGCCGACATCTTTACCACTATTGTCATCCCTAAAGGCTTGTCACTCCATGTCTGCATTGATCTAGAGCATATTCACACTCATCCGGATAAATATCCGGGAGCTATTGAGCTCATTGAGTCATCCAATCTAGCTGCTCCATTTGCATTTCAACATGATTTTAACCAAGCTGCCATTCATCAATTCTATGCCACATGTTATTTTGGTCCTGATAACACTGTCACATGGATGACCTCAGACACCGCACTCACAGCCTCTTATGCTCAATTTGTCACTGCCCTTGGATTTCCTGACACCGGCTTCAAAATCCACAACGATGATCCCAACCATAGGCCCAAGGGCATTGAGGTCTGTGCGGATCTTCTCAAACCTATACCAACTTTGTCTGACATTGAAAAACAAAAGGGTCTAAACCAAGTCTCCATTTGGCGCTTTCCTTTTAACATCATTTATCAGTGTGTCATCCGCACCATCTATCCCAAGATGGGTGACAAAGGCTCCTGCAGCAGCTATTGCATTGATCTCATGCCTCGCCTCTTTGCATCTCCCAAAGGGAAGATCAATGTTCCACACTTTCTATGGCATGAGATCCGCCTTGCTAGCTTCCAGCACAAGAGGGCTTTTCCTCATGCCCCCTTTATTCAGGCTTTTATCGAGAGCGTAGCTTCTTTTCCCATTGTCCGCACTCATGTGCATGAGCGATGGGTCATTCCAGCTCACATGGCAGCTGATCATGTTCCTCCTCCTACCGCTACTGCTCGTCGTACCGCCGCTAGTGTTCCTTCTCATGCTGCCCGTTCTGCACCTTTTGGGCGCATTTCTCGTTTTCTTGGGAAGGCTCACTCTGCTATGATGAAGATGTTCACCTTCCATTGCTCCCAACATCATGATGTTGTCACTCGCATGGTAACTTCCAAGAATGCTCTGAAGGCTCGTCTGAGAGACTCCGGAGTGTATGATGTGAGTGACGATGAGCGTCTTCCTGCAGAGCCCCCTACTGACTTTGGTTTCCCCTCGGGCCCTGAGTGGGCTGATTTCTTCGACGAGGCTGGTGGCAGTGGTGCTCATGATGATGATGAGGATGATCTCTGAGGTTGTTATGTTCCTCCCCCCCTTTCTATATTTTTGGATATTTGATGCCAAGGGGGGGTAGACCTTATATGCATGCTTTTCTAGCTCATTATGTAATCGAACTTATTGCTATGATTGTGTTTTAGCTTGTATTGAACCTATGTTATGATGTATTGAACTTGAACCTATGTTATGAGTTTGTTGAGACTAAGATTTGGTGAATCTATATGTTTAGTGCCTATGGTATCACTTTGAGGGGGAGCTCACTCTTTACTCATTCTTGATTATTATTATTGAGCTCCACAACAAATACTTTCGATTACTATTATGAGTGTGCATATGTGTTGTCATCAACTACCAAAAAGGGGGAGATTGAAAGTGCAATCATGCCCTTAATCATATTTTGATGTTGATGACAACACATATGCTAGGGACTAATCATGTTTATCAAGTATATCTCAGGATTATGTCTCAAAGACCGTGTGTATGGATCATGACTAGGGACAAAAAGCATATAACTCAAGAATGGAGATACAAGACATTGACTTCATTTATGGTTTGTTCTTGAGTATAGGGATCCCGCACTATTAAGAGGGGATCATTGGATCTAGTGAAAAACTTGCTCAAAATCCTCAGCTCCCATTCTTTGTCCGGTCCCTCTCAGCTGTCCGGACGTCCGGCTCTCTCCGGTCGTCCGGTGTTCCTTTACAGAATGATATTTACGGATGTCCAGAACTCTCCGGACGTCCATTACTTCACAACAGAACCGTATTTACGGATTTCTGGACTTTCTGGTCGTCCGGGCTCAGGATGTCCGGCGTGTCTCGGACGTCCGTGTCCTGTGTACTGGTTCGTTTCTCACATATTCACAGTGGTCGGATGTCCGATGACTGTCGGACGGCCGGACTTATTTATGCCACCGGACGTCCGATATGTCCGAACGTCCGACCTATCCTGTGCTCTTATGTGCCCCAAACGGTCACCTTTCCAACACCCACTATATATATACCTTTCCCTTCCACGGGATAAGGTTGACCATTCACTTTGAGCTTGCCAAGAACACTCCTCACTCTCTCTCTCTCTGAATCACCTACATCAAATCCTAGATCCCCAAGTGATTTAGGATTCTTCGAAAGAAGTTCTCCGATCAAGTGATAGATCCACTCCTTCCCCTTCTTTGCACCAAAGGAATTTGTGATTTGAGCAAGTCTTGAGCTTTTCCCCAACGTTCTTATTACTCTTGGAGGTTGGAGAATCCTAGGCGGTAGGAGTCTTTCGGAGAGGAATCAATCGTTGTGATTACCCCCGGAAAGTTTGTAAGGGTTTGGAGATCACCCCAAGGTCTACCATTAGTGGTTGAGAAACGCCTCCGTGGTGTTGTCTCAAAGGGAGAATAGGGTGAGCCTTCGTGGCGTTGGTGTGCCTTCGTGGTAACATCCACCTCTCTAACGGTGACTAGCTTCCCTCCAAGGAAGTGAACATCGGCATACATCCTCATCTCCCAGAGTTGCGGTTATTCCTAACCCTAACTCTCTACTTGTGGTTTCTTGTCTCTTTGCACTTACTTACATCATATTGAGGTTGCTATTCTTGTGTGCTTGTGTTACTTGCTTAGTACTTGTACTCACTTGCAATTGTGAGGCTCACTTTCATATTCCGCATTATTGCCTAAAATTGATAAGGAATAATTAAATTTTGTAATTGTACCTATTCACCCCCCCCCCCTCTAGGTCCATCTCGATCCTTTCAGGGACACGCAATCATCTTGGACTCAAGACGTAAAGAGTCTAAGGAGTGGGCGGACATGAGTGAAATGCTCGAGAAGTAAGTTCAATCATTATTGCACCATATCGACAACTTTCGTTCATTTCCTGATATTAAGTAATCATTTTCTTTGCCGGGCAAGGTTTGGAAAGAGTTCACCAGCTTGGTACCGGGTGAATGAAAAAAGGAGCCGCGATTTACACACCCCAAAGTAAGTAGTACTAGCTAGTTCCACGCATCTCTCTCATTGATTCTAGTTTCACTACCATTATCATGCTTGATTATCATTTTGATTGAACTCTATTCTCGTAAAGTGCTTGTGGCAGGCACCCGGGAGTAATTTATGTGGATACTACTTTTGCGAGTTCATTCGCCACTCGACCTCTGAGCAGGGTAGATCTTCACGATAATTTGAAGTACGTAAACAATATTCACAATTTTATTTTATTACCATTAATTGTGTTGAGTTTCATTCATATATATTTATTGACCCCCTTCTTTAAATTAGATCTGGGAGAAGCGGAATGAACTCCTACCATCGCATAAGAGCAATTCAAGAGGAATTGCCTGTTGAGCACGTCATACCTGAAGACGGAGAATACCATCGGGAATTGCAATGCAATTTTGGTAGGTGATGTTAGGGATCTTAAGAGATGTTATATTGTATATATGCATGATCGTGTACTATATGTAGTAGCGTCAGATAGATATATGAAAACTTGTTGTTCGACCAAGCACGGAGAAAGAGAGTTTAGTTCTCTCTACGTATGTTCATGACGATGTTGTGCAATATAGTGGTTCCTTCATTTGCTATATGTAGTAGCTAGCGTCGAGTTTAATGGAAAATATAAAATAAAAATGAAACCCTAAACATAAAAGAATTTAAGGGTAAATGCAAAAATAAAAGGGTGAAACACAATATGAAAACCCCTAAACCCTCCAAAACCCTAAACACCTCTTAAAAAACAAATACCCCAGCGCCTGTAGTTGCTGATGCGTGGTTGCCTTTTAGTACCGGTCGGTGTCACAAACCGGGACTAAAAGTCCTCCTGTCGGCACCCCACAATGCCACATGGAGCCCTGTTGGGGAACGAGTAATTTCAAAAGAAATCCTCGCACACGCAAGATCATGGTGATGCATAGCAACGAGAGGGAGAGTGGTGTCTCGCACCCTCGTGAGACCGAAAGCGAAGCGTTAGCACAACGCGTTGATGTAGTCATCGTCTTCACGATCCGACCGATCAAGTACGAACGCACGGCACCTCCGAGTTCAGCACACGTTCAGCCCGATGGCGTCCCTCGAACTCCGATCCAGCCGAGTGTTGAGGGAGAGTTTCGTCGACCGACGGCGTGGTGACGATGATGATGTTCTATCGACGCAAGGCTTCGCCTAAGCACCGCTTCTGATATCGAGGTGTACTATGGTGGAGGGGGCACCGCACAGCTAAAAGATCAAACGATCAATTGTTGTGTCTCTAGGGTGCCCCTGCCTCGTATATAAAGGAGCAAGGGGGTGCGGCCGGCCAGGAGGAGGCGCGGCCAGAGGAGTCCTACTCCCACCGGAGTAGGACTCCTCCTCCTTGTTGGAGTAGGAGAGAGAGGGAAGGAGAGGGGGGAAGGAAGGGGGGCCGCCGCCTCCTTGTCCAATTCAGACTTGGGGGAGGGGCGCGCGGCTGCCACTTGGCCGCCTCTCTTCTTCCACCACTTGGGCCCATGTGGCCCATTAACCTCCGGGGTTCCGTAACCCCGGTACTCGAGATATATCCGATAACCCCCGGAACCATTCCGGTGTCCGAATATAGTCGTCCAATATATCAATCTTCATGTCTCGACCATTTCGAGACTCCTCATCATGTCCGTGATCACATAGAGGACTCCGAACAAGCTTTGGTACGTCAAAACATATAAACTCATAATATAACTGTCATCGTAATGTTAAGCGTGCGGACCCTACGGGTTTGAGAACTATGTAGACATGACCGAGACTTGTCTCTAATCAATAATCAATAGCGGAACCTGGATGCTCATATTGGTTCCCATATTCTACGAAGATCTTTATCGATCAGACCACATAACAACATACGTTGTTCCCTTTGTCATCGGTATGTTACTTGCCCGAGATTCGATCGTCGGTATCTCAATACCTAGTTCAATCTCGTTACCGGCAAGTCTCTTTACTCGTTCCGTAATACATCATCCCGCAACTAACTCATTAGTTGCAATGCCTGCAAGGCTTTAAGTGATGTGCATTACCGAGTGGGCCCAGAGATACCTCTCTGACAATCGGAGTGACAAATCCTAATCTCGAAATATGCCAACCCAACAAATACCTTCGGAGACACCTGTAGAGCACCTTTATAATCACCTAGTTACGTTATGACGTTTCGTAGCACACAAAGTGTTCCTCCGGTAAACGGGAGTTGCATAATCTCATAGTCATAGGAATATGTATAAGTCATGAAGAAAGTAATCATGTCAAGGTATGTACTCATTGAAAAAACTTATCAAGCGTCTTGATCTATCTCTATAGATCTTGATGCTCAATATGTAAGCAGCTTCACCGAGGTCCTTCTTTGAAAAACTCCTTTCAAATAATCCTTTATGCTTTGCAGAATAATTCTACATTATTTCCGATCAACAATATGGCTTTCACAGATACTTATCAGAAATGCTGTAGTGCTCCCACTCACTTTCTTGTAAATACAGGCTTCACTGCAAGTCTGTATAAAACTATATGCTTTGATCAACTTATCAAAGCGTATATTCCAACTCCGAGATGCTTGCACCAGTCCATAGATTGATCGCTGGAGCCTGCATATTTTGTTAGCACCTTTAGGATTGACAAAACCTTCTGGTTGCATCATATACAACTCTTCTTTAATAAATCCATTAAGGAATGCAGTTTTGTTTATCCATTTGCCAGATTTCATAAAATGCGGCAGTTGCTAACATGATTCGGACAGACTTAAGCATCGATACGAGTGAGAAAATCTCATCATGTTCAACACCTTGAACTTGTTGAAAACTTTTTTCGACAATTCGAGCTTTGTAGATAGTAACACTACTATCAGCGTCCATCTTCCTCTTGAAGATCCATTTATTCTCAATGGCTTGCCGATCATCAGGCAAGTCCACCAAAGTCCACACTTTGTTCTCATACATGGATCCCATCTCAGATTTTATGGTCTTAAGCCATTTTGTGGAATCTGGGCTCATCATCGCTTCCTCATAGTTCGTAGGTTCACCATGGTCTAGTAACATGACTTCCAGAACAGGATTACCGTACCACTCTAGTGCGGATTTCATTCTGGTTGACCTATGAGGTTCGGTAGTAACTTGATCTGAAGTTACATGATCATCATCATTAGCTTCCTCACTAATTGGTGTAGGAATCACATGAACAGATTTCTGTGATGAACTACTTTCCAATAAGGGAGCAGGTACAATTACCTCATCAAGTTCTACTTTCCTCCCACTCACTTCTTTCGAGAGAAGCTCCTTCTCTAGAAAGGATCCATTCTTAGCAACGAAATGTCTTGCGGATCTGTGATAGAAGGTGTACCCAACTATATCCTTTGGGTATCCTATGAAGACACATTTCTCTGATTTGGGTTTGAGCTTATCAGGATGAAACTTTTTCACATAAGCATCGTAGCCCCAAACTTTAAGAAACGACAACTTTGGTTTCTTGCCAAACCACAGTTCATAAGGCGTCATCTCGACGGATTTTGATGGTGCCCTATTTAACGTGAATGCAGTTGTCTCTAATGCATAACCCCAAAACGATAGTGGTAAATCGATAAGAGACATCATAGATCGCACCATATCTAATAAAGTACGGTTACGACGTTCGGACACACCATTACACTGTGGTGTTCCAGGTGGCGTGAGTAGTGAAACTATTTCACGTTGTTTTAACTGAATACCAAACTCGTAACTCAAATATTTTACCTCTACGATCATATCGTAGAAACTTTTATTTTCTTGTTACAATGATTTTCTACTTCACTCTGAAATTCTTTTGAACTTTTTAAACGTTTCAGACTCATGTTTTATCAAGTAGATATATCCATATCTGCTCAAATCATCTGTGAAGGTCAGAAAATAACGATACTTGCCGCGAGCCTTAACACTCATCGGACTGCATACATCAGTACGTATTATTTCCAATAAGTCAGTTGCTCGCTCCATTGTTCCGGAGAACGGCGTTTTAGTCATCTTGCCCATGAGGCATGGTTCGCAAGCATCAAGTGATTCATAATCAAGTGATTCCAAAAGCCCATCAGCATGGAGTTTCTTCATGCGCTTTACACCAATATGACCTAAACGGCAGTGCCACAAATAAGTTGCACTATCATTATTAACTTTGCATCTTTTGGCTTCAATATTATGAATATGTGTATCGCTACGATCGAGATCCAACGAACCATTTTCATTGGGTGTATAACCATAGAAGGTTTTTTATTCATGTAAACAGAACAACAATTATTCTCTAACTTAAATGAATAACCGTATTGCAATAAACATGATCAAATCATATTCATGTTCAACGCAAACACCAAATAACACTTATTTAGGTTCAACACTAATCCCGAAAATATAGGGAGTGTGCGATGATGATCATATCAATCTTGGAACCACTTCCAACACACATCGTCACTTCACCCTTAACTAGTCTCTGTTCATTCTGCAACTCCTGTTTCGAGTTACTACTCTTAGCAACTGAATCAGTATCAAATACCGAGTGGTTGCTACGAACACTAGTAAAATACACATCAATAATCTGTATATCAAATATACCTTTTTTCACTTTGCCATCCTTCTTATCCGCCAAATACTTGGGGCAGTTCCGCTTCCAGTGACCAGTCCCTTTGCAGTAGAAGCACTTAGTCTCAGGCTTAGGTCCAGTCTTGGGCTTCTTCACTTGAGCAGCAACTTGCTTGCCGTTCTTTTTGAAGTTCCCCTTTCTTCCCTTTGTCCCTTTACTTGAAACTAGTGGTCTTGTTAACCATCAACACTTTGATGCTCTTTTTTGATTTCTACCTTCGTCGATTTCAGCATCGCGAAGAGCTCGGAAATTACTTTCATCATCCCTTGCATATTATAGTTCATCACGAAGTTCTAGTAACTTGGTGATAGTGACTAGAGAATTCTATCAATTACTATCTTATCTGGAAGATTAAGTCCCACTTGATTCAAGCAATTGTAGTACCCAGACAATCTGAGCACATGCTCACTGGTTGAGCTATTCTCCTCCATCTTGTAGGCAAAGTACTGTCAGAAGTCTCATACCTCTCGACACGGGCATGAGTATGAAATACCAATTTCAACTCTTGGAACATCTTATATGCTCCGTGGCATTCAAAACCTTTTTGAAGTCCCGATTCTAAGCCGTAAAGCATGGTGCACTTAACTATCAAGTAGTCATCATACCGAGCTTTTGTCAAACATTCATAATGTTTGCATAAGCTCCTGCAATAGGTCTTTCACCTAGCGGTGCATCAAGGACATAATTCTTCTGTGCAGCAATGAGGATAATCCTCAGATCACGGATCCAATCCGCATCATTGCTACTAACATCTTTCAACACAGTTTTCTCTAGGAACATATCAAAATATAAACAGGGAGTAAAACGCGAGCTATTGATCTACAACATAGATATGCTAATAGTACCAGGACTAAGTTCATGATAAATTAAAGTTCAATTAATCATATTACTTAAGAACTCCCACTTAGATAGACATCTCTCTAATCCTCTAAGTGATCACGTGATCCAAATCAACTAAACCATATCCGATCATCACGTGAGATGGAGTAGTTTCAATGATGAACATCACTATGTTGATCATATCTACTATATGATTCACGCCGACCTTTTGGTCTCCGTGTTCGAGGCCATATCTGTTATATGCTAGGCTCGTCAAGTTTAACTTTGAGTATTCGCGTGTGCAACTGTTTTGCACCCGTTGTATTTGAACGTAGAGCCTATCACACCCGATCATCACGTGGTGTCTCAGCACGAAGAACTTTCGCAACGGTGCATACTCAGGGAGAACACTTACACTTTGATAATTTAGTGAGAGATCATCTTAAAATGCTACCGTCAATCAAAGCAAGATAAGATGCATAAAAGATAAACATCACATGCAATCAATATAAGTGATATGATATGGCCATCATCATCTTGTGCTTGTGACCTCCATCTCCGAAGCACCGTCATGATCACCATCGTCACCGGCGCGACACCTTGATCTCCATCGTAGCATCATTGTCGTCTCGCCAATCTTATGCTTCTACGACTATCGCTACCGCTTAGTGATAAAGTAAAGCATTACAGGGCGATTGCATTGCATACAATAAAGCGACAACCATATGGCTCCTGCCAGTTGCCGATAACTCGGTTACAAAACATGATCATCTCATACAATAAAATATAGCATCATGTCTTGACCATATCACATCACAACATGCCCTGCAAAAACAAGTTAGACGTCCTCTACTTTGTTGTTGCAAATTTTACGTGGCTGCTACGGGCTTAGCAAGAACCGTTCTTACCTACGCATTAAAACCACAACGATAGTTTGTCAAGTTGGTGTTGTTTTAACCTTCGCAAGGACCGGGCGTAGCCACACTCGATTCAACTAAAGTTGGACAAACTGACACCCACCAGCCACCTGTGTGCAAAGCACGTCGGTAGAACCAGTCCCGCGTTAGCGTACGCGTAATGTCGGTCCGGGCCGCTTCATCCAACAATACCGCCGAACCAAAGTATGACATGCTAGTAAGCAGTATGAATTATATCGCCCACAACTCACTTGTGTTCTACTCGTGCATATGACATCTACGCATAAAACCTGGCTCGGATGCCACTGTTGGGGAACGTAGTAATTTTAGAAAAATTCCTATGCACACGCAAGATCATTGTGATGCATAGCAACGAGAGGGGAGAGTATTGTCTACGCACCCTCGTAGACCGAAAGCGGAAGCGTTAGCACAACGCGGTTGATGTAGTCCTACGTCTTCACGATCCGACTGATCAAGTACCGAACGCACGACACCTCCGAGTTCAGCACACGTTCAGCCCGATGACGTCCCTCGAACTCCGATCCAGCCGACTGTTGAGCGAGAGTTTCGTCAGCACGACAGCTGGTGACGATGATGATGTTCTACTGACGCAGGACTTTGCCTAAGCACCGCTACAGTATTACCGAGGTGGACTATGGTGGAGGGGGCCACCGCACACGGCTAAAAGATCAAACGATCAATTGTTGTGTCTCTAGGGTGCCCCCTGCCCACGTATATAAAGGAGCAAGGGGCGAGGTGCGGCCGGCCAGGAGGAGGCGCGCCAAGAGGAGTCCTACTCCCACCGGGAGTAGGACTCCCTCCCTTCCTTGTTGGAGTAGGAGAGGAGAGGGAAGGAGAGAGAAGGGGAAAGGAAAGGGGGGGCGCAGCCCCCCCTCCTTGTCCAATTCAGACTTGAGGGGGCGCGCAGCTGCCCCTTGGCCGCCTCTCCTCTTCCACCACTTGGGCCCATGAGGCCCATTAACCTCCGGGGGGTTCCGGTAACCCCCCGGTACTCCGGTATATATCCGATAACCCCTGGAACCATTCCAGTGTCCGAATATAGTCGTCAAATATATCAATCTTCATGTCTCGACCATTTCGAGACTCCTCATCATGTCCGTGATCACATTCGGGACTCCTAACAACCTTCGGTACATCAAAACATATAAACTAATAATATAACTGTCATCGTAACGTTAAGCGTGCGGACCTTATGGGTTGGAGAACTATGTAGACATGACCGAAACTCGTCTCCGGTCAATAACCAATAGCGGAACCTGGATGCTCATATTGGTTCCCACATATTCTACGAAGATCTTTATCGGTCAGACCGCATAACAACATACGTTGTTCCCTTTGTCATCAAGATGTTACTTGCCCGAGATTCGATCGTCGGTATCTCAATACCTAGTTCAATCTCGCACCGCAAGTCTCTTTACTCGCTCCATAATACATCATCCCGCAACTAACTCATTAGTTGCAATGCTTGCAAGGCTTTAAGTGATGTGCATTACCGAGTGGGCCCAGAGATACCTCTCCGACAATCGGAGTGACAAATCCTAATCTCGAAATGCGCCAACCCAACAAATACCTTCGGAGACACCTGTAGAGCACCTTTATAATCACCCAGTTACGTTGTGATGTTTGGTAGCACACAAAGTGTTCCTCCGGTAAACGGGCGTTGCATAATCTCATAGTCATAGGAACATGTATAAGTCATGAAGAAAGCAATAGCAACATACTAAATGATCAAGTGCTAAGCTAACGGAATGGGTCAAGTCAATCACATCATTCTCCTAATGATGTGATCCCATTAATCAAATGACAACTCATGTCTATGGTTAGGAAACATAACCATCTTCGATTAACGAGCTAGTCAAGTAGAGGCATACTAGTGGCACTCTGTTTGTCTATGTATTCACACACGTATTATGTTTCCGGTTAATACAATTCTAGCATGAATAATAAACATTTATCATGATACAAGGAAATAAATAATAAATTTATTATTGCCTCTAGGGCATATTTCCTTCAGCCCCTTTAGTCCCGGTTCGTAACATGACCGGGACTAAAAGCGGTGGGCATTAGTCCCGATTGAAGAACCGGGACTAAAGGGCCTCTAGAACCGGGACTGATGGCTCGTTTTCTACTAGTCATACGTATGATTATCCAGTTGTAACTATTGATTCTGTAACAGAAGGAACAATATATTTTCGTTGATTTTTTACAGAGATCACCAATTATAATACCAGAACATTATCGAAATCAATTTTGAATAGTAATGGACGCGGTCTAACTCTCTAACATGTTTTAACAATTATGAACAACTAAGTGTTCATGCAAAAATTATAAATTATATGTAATCACTTATTCCTGTTATATCTTTCACCTCAACCATCATTTGTTTGTGAGACCCAAAACTAAGATGATATTTTTCCCAATGATTTGTTGGAGTTGCTTTGTGCATATTTAGTGTTTAGTGCAATTTTTTAATGCTTTAGGATACGTCATGTTTCACAGACGAAACAAGTTTTAGTAAGTTCTATTTGAAAAAATGTTTCACTTAGTTTTGTACAATATCTCTATAAGATATTTTATTGTTGCTATTAAGTCAATTCTGCATTTTCTTCCATATGTAGTTGCAATTTAGATATATTTATTGTGTCGTTAATTAATGCAGCTCCAAATTAATTGTGGTGATTTATTTGTATCTAGTCCAAGTTCCTAACTGAACATAGCTTCCTTTTATAGATAACTTCCGTAGATAACATGTAACTTTCACATTGGTGTTCATATATGCATTGCTAAGGATAAACAATTGAATGTCATCAAAAGATATTGCAACTGGTTCCCGCAGCAATGCACAGGGTGCCATCTAGTATTCCTAAAGAACCTAGTCTGGCTATAGGTTTTCTTGTTGTGAACTCTCACCAGAGGAACCCATCAGGCTGCCTCCACCGGCGCTTCCTTCTCGTCGAACATGATGTCATCCTGGGCTTCTACCCGCAGCCCTAGTTCTTGCAAAAACTTCCCGAAGCCTCATCATAAGCCATCAGAGATTTCTATCCTGGCTGAGATCGGATCGAGATGGTGGAAGAAACCCTAATCCGTTGTCTCCCGAAGACGCTGCACGCATACAGGCCATGCACAGGCACGGAGGTCGGGCACGCTGGCCAAGACGCGCGGCCCGATTACATTTTTTTATATACATCTATATATGACCCAACATGTAAAAATAGGCTAAAAAACCGCTCAGTGCCAAATAACAGGCTAAAAATATGCGGCCCACCGTGTTAAACGGGCCAACGTGCCGGCGCGTTTACTAACTGGGCCATCCTGGGCCTGGGGGCGCAGCACACGGGCCGGCACGGCATGGCCCGTATAGTAATCGTGCCCTGGCGGGCCGTGCCGGGCCAGGCACGATTAGGATGGGCCAGGCCGGCCCGTTTGGACAGGTATGCTCCAGATGCTTGTACTGCCTAGCCTAACCTGCCTGCCCTCTCAACAGTACGAATCCCCAATCCTCCACCCAAACAGAGCAAGTCTAGGGTTTCTTCGCATTAGCAGAGCGGCGATGGCGAAGGCGGAGGCGGAGGCGGAAGTGGACTCCTACATTAATTATATGTTGATGGAGAGGAGGAAGGCGATGAGGGCTCAGGAGGAGGCGGAGAGGAGGATGAGAGGAGGCCCCGGCCGCAAAATGAAGAAACGGAAGACGGAGACGGGAAAGAGCTCAAAGAAGGCGGCGGCGGTTCCGGTGGAGATGAGCGTCAGCGAGGTGGGGAGCAGCCCAGCGGAATCTGAAGATCTGGCGAGGACAAGGGAGATTGTGGAAGCAGCCATGGCCAAGATTCTGGCGCGGACGAAGGGGATCGTCATCAAGGAGCCGGCCAAGACGATGACAGAGGAGGACGTCGCGGCGGCGGCCGTGTACAGAGCCAAGGCGGAGGAGGCGCGCAGGAACGAGGACCGGCCGGAGGAGTCCAGCGCCCTCCGGAAGTGGATCGCCACGGGAGACCCCGAGGCCGTCAAGTGCCGCAAGAGGTGGATTGCGGAAGACATGGAGGCCCTGAGGCTCAGGGACATGGATCCCGACGAGGATACCTCCGACTGGCGTGCCTTCGAGGCCAAGGAGTTCCGCGAGTTCTGGGAATACCTTTATCCCAAATCCTTTGGAAAATTCGAGGACAACAGTAAGCTGCCAAATCGCCTCTTCCCCTTTCCATTGCTGCTTATTATTACTGCTAGCTGTAAGCATCTTGATTGATTGATTGATTGATTGACTGGCAATTTGACATCGATAACGTGCAGCGCGTATCCCAAACATGCTTTACACGGACAAGAAGTCGTCAGGTGGCACAGCCCACCCCATAAGAACTCTGCAGGTCTTCTCAGTCAAAGTCGCGGGATTACAAGATGGAGTGCACTGGCCGCTGGAAGTGTTTGGTGTCGTTGCTGCACGAGACTGTTTGGATCATAATCGCAATGTTATCTTCCAGCGCGAAAGGGATAACTGCCAAATGATCCACGAGGAGGTTTGTATTCCTGCCGCTGACAGTTATTAGTTTGGTGTCTATGTATGTACCTCCATCAAAACTATTTGGTCTGATCTTTTCAGCTGCGCTATACAGTGTGATGATATTAGTAAATATATGGTCAAATTACAGATTTAGAATATAAAGTGGAAGGCAAAATAATTTACTTTTTTTTGTAGACTTTGCGAAGATGAAACAGTCTGTGCCACATATATATGTAGATTTAGAATATAATGATCTTGGCATTGTCATTGGCACATATATATGAAGAATTTTGGGGTACTCCCCTGTGTAGTTACTCCCTAGGCATCCATCGTTATTTAACCTTCCTGTGCCACAAGCCTGATCGGGTTAATGGATGCTTCAGAAGACATTTCGCTAATTAAGTTTATTAATTAAGTAAGTAATCCAGCAAGTGATGTGTTGGTTCAAACACCTCTTTAATTATTGGCCACAGGGAACAAAGTTCTTGATCGGATAAGGATATTAATACCACCATGTTTATTATTCCATAAGATGGAACAAAAATATCTGGTTGGAGCACACTGTTTTTTGAAGGAAAAATAGTATGGAGCATGTATTAAGAAGTGTATCACATTTTCAGGAGTATGCACTCTGTAATATGAATATGAACCTTTTTAAGAGTATGCAGTATGCGGTATATTGTATTTAGAATATATAATATGGAGTATGTACACTTTGGAAAATGTATAGTTAGTGAGTAGTATATAACTTTTTTAAGAGTATGGGAGTGTGGTAGAGTATGTGTTTATAGCTGCAGTATGGATTATATTGTTTTCTTAGAGCGTTGTGTGTGTGTGTTTGCGATTTGGAAAACCTGTTCACTTGCCAGCATATAGCTGTTCTGCTAGTATGTATAGCTGCCAATAAAACCATGGCCCTGGCAACTTTCGTTCAATCCAACCATGGATTTTGCACACACCCTGCTTCTCAAGTTCTCCACCTGCAATTAAATCGAAGTTGGGGTATTCCCTTGTATCCGAGTTATTACACAGCTGGAGAAACAACTGGATTTTATTCTCTAGAGAAAAGTTGCTATGCGATTTAAACAAGAGATTAGACTACTCACATTAAGCACCATCAGACAGTGTCAACCAGTTGAGACTTCTTCCCTAAGTGGCTGTTTACCCATGTGGTCGATCTTTCCTCTCCTGAAGCTCTTCCTACCTCACGTCACCTCCTCCTCTGGCCTCACTCTCTCTCCCATCTCCGGTGGTTCCAGCGGTGGAAAGAAGAGGGATGGAGGCCTGTATCCCCCTACTATGGTATTAGGTGTTGTTATCTTTCTAATAAACCAGATATGCCAGTTAGTCTTCTCCTGCTCTTCCTTGCTCTATACCTGGTGGCTGGAGCTCTTGCAAGCAGTGGAGGATGGCTCCCTGGCGGATCTGCTCCTCTGCAGGGTTTGGCCCCTGGCTTCACCCTCCCATACACTTCCCAGCTGCCGCCTGTCCATGTTGATGGCAATTTGTTTGGCTTGGTGGGTGTCATCGACGATGGAGCCTATGCAGGATACGCGCCTTCTTTATCCATGGCGTCTCGCCGTCTGCTAGATCCTTGTTCAGCTACGTCCTCTTCCTTTGGCCTTTCCCTTTTGCCCAGGTATCAATGAATCTGTTTCATTCCCCAGTTATCCTCATCGAATTTGGTGCTCCATTTTTTTTCTCCGACGGCTTCCTTTCGAAGCCATTGATCTGTCCCCTTCCTGCTTTGGGAGGGTTGGTTCGTGGGAATGGCATTCCATTATTCCTTTTTCTTGGCGCCTCCCTTCTTTTTCTCTGGCGAATTGTTTCTTGCCTCTTATGCACTGGACAAAGGCCTTCCATTGCCTAGGTGTTTGATGGGACGGCGGCAGCGAGCGCCTGGGACAATTATAATCATAGCAAGCCGTGTGATCGCATCCCATTTGAGAGAGCGGGAGGGGAAGGGAGGGGGTGGGAGAATTCTATGGAAGAGCGCCTACAACATTTAGCCTACTCTTGGTTGTTCCCTTTGAGGATACATTGAACCTCTTTAGTTGTGCTCCCACAAGGCGTAGGTAGATTCTCGAATCCATAGCGTCCCCTGGTCTGTGAGACCATTCTTTTATTTTGTTTGTACCTGTTACTTTATCATGTTCTCTTGTAAATTTCTGCTTGAAAATGCTGAACACAGTTGTGATCTGTTGACAAATTAACCTTTGAGATACCTGTTTTTAGTAGTATATGAACACCCTAATAATATGCCCCCTTCTTTGTATGTTGTTTGCAGACTACACATGTTTTTGCAAGTTATGTTTTCATTGTGATGATGCTCAATGCCTTTGGGTTTAGTTTACATATGTTTGTTAACTTGCTTCAGCTTTGAAGACTTGAAATGCTTTCTTACCTATCTTGACTCAAATCTACTGGCTCTAAATTACATCTTAATTTTGCATGTCACGAGTTTACCTTTCTTCTGTGCTTCCTATCGACAGATATTTAATTTAAGCTATTATGCTTAGGTTTCATTTTATTTATGATTGTTGATGAATGCACATTCTCTCTTATTTTCAACATATATTGGTCATATATGCTGCAGTCCTATTTGAGATAAACGATACATTACTTACTAAATAATGTCTGCATGCAGAATCCGTATCTGACACTGACAGGTCCTAGCCGTGCTATTGTGGTGGTGGATCCTGTGTGGTTTGAGGTTGCATTGAAAGTGAAGGGCGCCACTGAATCTGAGGATAAAGAGTTGAGCTATCACGTCGATCCTTATTATATTTCCGGCTCAATGAATTCCTATGTGTTCGATCGCGTCAGGACTAGCAGGCTCAGCACAATGGAGTTGACATTGGGTGACATGGTTCACTCTGTGGAGGCCACCATCAGTGTGAAAGTGGTTGGCGGGGAGTGGCCACAAGGTTTCAGAGGTGTATTTACCGCCACTACCGCCAGCATAGACGACGAGAAAATCGTGTTGCTTGGTTTCGGAGACGACAAATTGCCTGTTGCAGCAGCTGATGGCTCGATACAGCTCTCACGAAGTGTTGTGTCTGTCGAAGACGACGGGCAGCTGAGAGTCTCTGTCATGGCGCGTCACCTGGTGGATCGATCTGTCAGGCGGGCTTCTGGAGTACTCGCAGCTAAGACATCCTCCAGAAGCTATGCTAAACTTGAAGTTTTGTCTTGTAAGATGGAAGTCACTGTCGCCTGGTCTCTTCTCCCGTACTGGCCACATTACCGTGACATGCCGTGTCCTAGCATATGAATGTGGCTTTGGTTTGGCTCTAGGTGCCGGAAGTAGTTATTTATCAATGCATGTATGTATGGTTGGTAGCATGTGTTATGCGGTGGTACTGTAGCTTAAGCTGGGTGGGTGTTAGTAGGCCATATCCTTCTATTTGTCAGAATTACTATGTACTCCCTCCGTTCTAAATTACTCGTCGCTGAAATGAATGTATCTAGAGCTAAAATACATCTAGATACATTCATATGTGTGACAAGTAATTCGGAACGGAGGGAGTAATATGGACAGTTCAGATTCGATGGTTGTTCCAGTCTTTTATACAAGCCTGTATATGCTTGTATGATGAGTTACGGCCGTGCTGTTTCGGTCAGCTAGTCTTTTGGTTCAGTCCTTGCACCGGGAAAATAATTATATCGAGATAAGTTTATGACCTAACAATTTTTTACGAAAAGCCAACTGGCGATCGTCTGCTGGGGAGGGTGGCATTTTGAACGGTTTTGCCGTCGTTTTTAGTTGTGTTGGGGATGGCAGTTTCTTCGGAACAACATACATTTTCTAGGAGGGTGATATCTTTCAACCTTCATCCTAGAAAATGTCAAACTGCCACCCCCGGCTAAAACTGTCAGCAAAATGTTTGCACATGCCACCTCTCAAAGAACAGTCACTAGATAAGAGGGTCCATTTCTTGTCGATGTAATGCCTTTTGGCGCTTTATATTGGTTAACAAGCAGGAAAATATCCCTATAAACCTGGTGGTAGATGAACCCTATAAATATTTGTTAGAGATTTTTTAGCAATTCAGAAAAACACTGAAACATTTTTCGAGCAAACTTGCCTTATTGTGCCAGTCATAAGAAAATTTGACAATAAAAGCTGCTGACAAAAAAAAAAATCTGAGCATAAAAACAATTTGTCCTTGACAATATAGAGTGAATAGTACACCTAATATAGTGCCGAGTTTTCCATTGTCCTGTACCATACCACAAAAGCCATTTCGCCTCCAATTTTTTTTATGGGTAGGACAATAAGTCAAGTTTGTTGCCAACAAGTCAAGTTTGTTGCCAACAAATTTCATGTTTTTTCGACCATTTTTCAAATTACTATTTTAAAAAACAGGTCGTATGCCCCCCCCATGTTCCAAATGTTCCTCTCCTTAACAAGCATAGTTATGTAGTATATCGGTACAAAGGGAGTACAAGATGTCCGACAGAATATCAGTAGGAGGATCACCATCGGTCACTCTGCGTGCTTGAAGGAATAGTTGCCCGCTGGCATGAGTAAAAGTTCATAAAATTTAAAAATGTTAATGTACTTGAAAAGAATGTTTTTGAATCTCTAAAAACTTCATAAAGTTTACAAATGTTTATGAATTTTTAAAACATCATGAAGTTGAACAAATCTTTGTGAATTTTAAAATGGTTTTGGAATTTGATTTTTTTTTGAGGATTTGGTTTTGGAATTTGATGAAAATGAAAAAAGAAGAACAGAAAAAACGAAAGAAGAAGAAGAAGCCAGCAGAGAAAACACAAGGAAAAACACCAGCGAGTAACCTATTTAGCGCTGGCACTATTTTTCGCTTTAAGCGAGCCCTAAGCATACGCATCGCTGAAGGTTTTCCATTATTGGGCCGGCCTGTGTCGCTTCGCTTTAAGAAAGGAAAGCACATGCAAAGTACGTGACCGCCCGTTGATACTTTATATATCATCAAAAGACAAAGCTCCCCTCCAGTTAGGGTTTCTCTCCCCTCGGCGGCGACTTGAGCGCCACCTTAGGGTTTCGTCTACCCTCCCTCTACTTTGTGCCGGCCACCTTCATCCAGATCGCAGGCTCCATGCTGCAGGTTTGGGCGGGTGGATTTCGGTGTAGAGGCTGCTAGGGTTTTACCAGGACACCCGATTGAATCTTATCTCGGGTCAGAGAAAACAAGGATGGATACAAGAGCTTCGAGTTCCAGAACAGAGCAGGACTTGGAGGCGATGATGAGTGAGTTGGGCCTCCAGGAGGAGGACATGGATGATGTGGTGGTTGAAAAGGAAGATCCGCTGCAGCCGGCGGCGACTCGGTGGATGGCCATAGCACGTGTCCACACGGAGAAAAGCTATAGTCAGTACGGTTTCTTCAAGACCATGCGAGCTGCGTGGGATCTAGCCAAGCCAGTACAAATTCGGCCGCTTGAGGACAATCTTTATACTTTGCAATTCGAGTGTCTAGGCGACTGGGAGCGTGCCATGGATGAAGGCCCATGGAATTACAAGGGCAACGCAGTGATCCTGGCAGAATACGATGGTTTCACAAAACCATCACTGATCAAGCTTGACACAATGGAGATTTGGACGCAGATCCACGATCTCCCGGAGGGTTTTTATCCACTGATCAAACCCCTAGCAAGGAAAGTGGGCGAATTCATATATGCAGAACCCAAATCCCAGGACTTTGAGGGGAATTTTTTCAGAGTTAGGGTTGGCATTAATGTGTTTAAGCCTCTCAAAAACGCTGTCAGCCTGGTGTACGAAGGGAAGAGGCAGATTTTCAAGGTTAAATACGAGAGGCTTCCAGATTGGTGTGCTGTGTGTGGACATCTGGGGCATCAGTACAAGGAACATGGAGATGGAATTCATGCGAAATCAGTGCTCGTTTTTAGAGATCTACGTGCAGAGTGGTTTAGAGGTGCAGGGCCGGGTCCCGGGCAGAACCGCTACGGCGGGAGAGGCAATCGTGGAGGCCGTGGAAGAGGTGCTGGGAGATCTGGACAGGGGGGAAGAAGCACTGAACAGGAAGAATACTCTGAACCGGCGGCAGAGCGGGAGGAGCACATGATGGATGCTGAAAGTAATAGGAAAAGAACGCAGGCGGACAGTGTTGGAAAACTCCAGGAGGTACACTCCCAGGCACAGATGGTGCCTGCTGGAGCGAACAATTCGCCGGCGACGACCCAGCTCCTGTTAGCTGCACCCCCCACCCCCATCAGCCCGTCCTCAAAGCAAGATCTGAAGCGAACAAAGACTGAAACTGTGTCGGAAAAGGTGATGAAGAATGTGATCGAGCGCAAGAACCAAGACCCAAGAACGGCGTCCTCCACCTCGGAGGGTCGCCGGACGCAATGAATACCATATGTTGGAACTGTCGTGGCGCGGGCAAAGCTGCGACAGTCAACGAGCTTCGCGAGCTAGCGAAGAAATTTGCCCACCCTATTCTCTGTCTGTAGAAACTCAAATAGAAAGAGGTAGGGTAGAAGCACTTGCAGGAACTTTGGGTTATGACAATTGTTTTGCTATAGACAGTCAGGGTAGAAGTGGAGGAATAGGAATCTTTTGGAACAATCCAATAAACATTGATATTCTGGGTTACTCGGTTTACCACATTGACTGCTCAGTTCTTGATCCTGGTACGGACCATTGGAGGCTAACGTGTGTGTGTATATGGAGAGGCTCAAACACATCTCCGGCACCAGACGTGGACGGTGTTAAAAAACATAAGCTCTTTGAGCACTTTACCTTGGCTATGCCTAGGGGATTTCAACGAAGTATTGCGTCCGGAGGAACATGAAGGTATAGGACAACGCAGCAATGCACAAATACAGGGATTCAGGGATACAATTGATGTGTGCATGCTGATGGACTTGGGATACAAGGGGTGCTTTTGGACCTTTGAGAAAAAAGTTGTGGGAGGAACCTTTACAAGAGTCAGGCTGGATAGGGCTTTGGGATCAGCGGAGTGGAGTGCACAATTCCCACGGGCTAGTCTGTCTCATCTTACAGCAGCAAATTCAGATCATTGCCCCATTTTATTGGAAATCAATGATCAAGAAAGACAGCCCCGCAATCGTGTTTTCAGGTATGAAACCATGTGGGAAACGCATGAAACGTGGCGTGATACTATCCTGGAGAGGTGGTTAGCCAAGCACACCGGAAATACAGTTGAGCATATGAGGCAGAAGCTATCAGATTTGGCTACCGATCTATCTAGATGGAATAATGACACTTTTGGCAGTGTTAGAAAGGAGATTAAATCACTCAAGCTTGAACTAGAGAGGTTGAGGGGAGCGCCAGGAAGGGCAGGTCCGTCATATGCAGAGATCAAGATCAATGATAAACTGGTTGAACTATACCATAGAGAAGAACTAATGTGGCGACAAAGATCGAGAATTGAATGGTTAGCGGCCGGTGACAAGA
Source organism: Aegilops longissima (assembly GCA_021605205.1). Taxonomy (NCBI): domain Eukaryota; kingdom Viridiplantae; phylum Streptophyta; class Magnoliopsida; order Poales; family Poaceae; genus Aegilops; species Aegilops longissima. The sequence continues at coordinate 37,034,105 of CM038676.1, forward strand.
ACACAATTTTTTTTCACCTGAGAGCTAGTATTCAGAGGAAGAAGAATATGGTGAAAGCGTTGGCTAGCTCCCTTGGTGTCCTCATTGATGACCCGACTGACCTCAGGGAGATGGTCAATGACTTTTATCAGAGTCTATACACGTCAGAGGGGGTACATGGAGTCGGAGACGTTCTGGTGCATGTACCACAGAAAGTCACTGCGGGGATGAATGACATTTTATGTGCTCCATATACAAACGAGGAGGTAAAAGTTGCTCTCTTCCAAATGTTCCCAACAAAGGCACCCGGCCCGGATGGCTTCCCGGCACATTTTTATCAACGTCATTGGTCGTTATGTGGAGAGGAGATTTCTAGAGCTGTTCTCAGAATAGTCAGAGGAGAGGAGAGTGCGGAGTGCATAAACGACACAGTTCTGGTTTTAGTACCGGAGGTAATGAACCCAACCCAACTCTCTCAATTCAGACCTATAAGCTTATGCAACGTTCTATACAAGATTGCTTCCAAGGTGGTTGCAAACAGGCTTAAGCAGATCCTGCCAGACATAATCTCTGAGGAACAGTCAGCCTTTGTCCCGGGAAGGCTAATAACTGACAATATTATATGTGCGTATGAGTGCTTGCATTTTATGAAGAGGTCAAAGGCAAAAGCAAACAGCTCCTATGCGCTTAAACTCGATATGATGAAAGCTTACGACCGTTTGGAGTGGTCGTACCTGAAGGCTATCATGGAAAAGCTTGGCTTTGCTCCGGCGTGGATTGATATCGTGATGAACATGGTTTCTTCCGTATCCTTCTCAGTCCTTTTTAATGGAGAGAAACTCGACCAGTTCAAACCATCAAGAGGTATTCGATAGGGAGATCCTATTTCCCCTTACTTGTTTTTGATTGCAGCGGAGGGCCTTTCGTGCCTATTAAAATCCAGTTCTCAGTCATCGGTGCTTGGAGGAATCAAGGTGGCAACCGCAGCTCCGGTTGTTAACCATCTTCTGTTTGCAGATGACAGCCTGCTGTTTTTCAAGGCAAGTGTTGAGGGTGCGAATGCGGTATCAAACCTGCTGAGTACATATTGTGGAGCCTCTGGTCAGAGAATAAACAATGAGAAATCTTCTATCTTATTTAGTAGAGGGTGCCCTCAGGTGGTGTGAGACAGTGTAAAACAGGCTGTCAATGTGCACAAGGAGTCTTTGAGTGATAAATATTTGGGCATGCCAACTGATGTGGGACACTCCAAGAATGGAACGTTCAAGTACCTACGTGATCGGGTGTGGGAGAAGGTCAAGGGGTGGATGGAAAAACTACTTTCATCAGCGGGAAAGGAAGTATTGATCAAGTCGGTTGCCCAATCAATCCCCGTCTACTCAATGGCTTGTTTCAGACTGCCTAGAGGTCTTTGTGAGAGTGTCACTTCCATTATCAGGCAATTCTGGTGGGGCAGCAAACAGGGACGGAGGAAACCAGCTTGGGTCTCATGGGAAATAATGACTCGACCAAAGCATATGGGAGGACTGGGATTTCGAGACCTCGAAATCTTCAACCTAGCACTTTTAGCCAGACAAGCGTGGAGGCTTTTAAACAATCCTGATACACTTAGCTCTGCGATCTTGAAGGCTGCATATTTTCCGGATTGTGATATTATCCAGGCTGAGCTGGGAACGCATTCATCACAGATTTGGCGTGCTATATTGGATGGGAGGGACATAATGAAACAAGGAGTGATACGGAGGATAGGGACAGGAGAAGATACTCTCATATGGGAGCATAATTGGATACCGAGGCATGATATACTTCGGCCGATTACATCCCTCGTTACTGATCCACCAACTAGGGTTCATGAACTGATAGATCAAACCACTTCGTCTTGGAGGGAGGATCTAGTTCGAACAGTTTTCATACCACTAGACGCTGAAGAGATTCTCAAAATACCCTTGTGTACAAAGAAAGTTGATGACTTCTGGGCCTGGAGTAAGGAGAGCAGAGGCAACTTCACTGTTCAGTCTGCTTATAGAATGATACAGAACACCAAAATGATGAGTGAAAGCTGGTTGTATCAAACAGAAGGCCCATCGAGCGTTCCTGAGAGCAATGGATGGACTTCGTTATGGCGCACACATGTCCCAAGAAAAATTCGAGTGTTCCTCTGGCGGCTAGCAAGGGAATCAATGCCCACTAACGATCTCCTTCACCATCGCAATATGGCGGACTCGCCGGCATGCCGCTTGTGCGGAGCGGCCGACTCATGGAGGCATGCACTGTTGGACTGCAATATGGCAAGAAGTACCTGGGCCTTAGCACCTGAAGCGCCGGTGGAAGTTATGAGTACTAATTCTGGTCCAAATGCAAGAAGTTGGTTGTTTAATATGCAAAGCCTGTTGAACCATGCGGATTTCACCCGTTTGGGAGTCACTCTCTGGGCAATTTGGAGTTCTAGAAGAAAAGTGATATATGAGGACATATACCAGACCCCATATTCGACCAATGCATTTGTTAACTCTTTCATCAGTGATATGGATGTATTGGTACAGCCTCGCGGTGCACAAGTGGCAGCCCAGCCGAGACCCACACGCTAGATAGCTCCCCCTGAGAACTTGGTGAAAATCAATGTAGATGCGGCATCTGGGAGGAGCAGAAACAGCGGCACTATCGCAGCGATATGCAGAGACCACGATGGTCTTTTCTTGGGCGCTTCCACTGTCACTTTTACCGGAACCGCTGACCCTACGACGCTGGAAGCTCTTGCGGTCCGTGAAGGACAAGCACTGGCGGATGACTTATATGAACGCAACATCTTCGTTGCTTCTGACTGCAAGACGGTTATTGATGATATCCAGAAGGGAAGTGTGGCTAGTTATGGAGCTATAATCAGAGAGATAGTTGATCGATCTAGTTCTTTTTTAAGTTGCTCTTTTGGTCATGAGTTTAGGACCTCGAATACCGAGGCTCACAATTTAGCAAAGCATGCAATATCACTTGGGGTTGGCCGCCGTGTGTGGTTAGGCAATCCGGGTGATCTCTCGTTCGTCCCTGTAAACATTGTGACGAGTTAAATAAAAGCTTTGCGAGGTTGTCTCAATAGGCACGTCTTAAAGGCAAAAACAGCTGGTTTTCCTGGTTTTCAATGGGTTTTTCAATTTATTTTGTTTCATTCCTTTTTCTTCTCCGATTTTTTCATTATTTTCTTTTCTTCCGGATTTGTATACACGTTCATTGTCTGAACGCATATTCAACATTTTTAAATACCTGTTCAACATTTTAATACTTATTCAATATTTTTCAAATACATGTTCTCTATTTTCAAAATCATCATTCAACAGTTTTAATTATTATTCAACATTTTCAAATACTTATTCAATATTTTTAATACTTACTCAATATTTTCAAATAATTGTTCAACATTTTCAAATACTGCTCAACAAATTTTATTACTTATTCAACATTTGTCAAATACTTGTTAAACAATTTTAATACTTATTTAATATTTTTCAAAGACATGTTCAACATTTCTCAAACACTCGCTCAACATTTTTGTTACTTAATCAACATTTTCAAATACCTGATCAACATTTTCAAATACTTATTCAACATTTTTAGTACTTATTCAACATTTTCAAATAATTGTTCAACATTTTTCAAATACTTGTTCAACAATTTTAATACTTATTCAACATTTGTCAAATACTTGTTAAACATTTTAAATACTTATTAAAAATTGAATACTTGTTCAACATTTTTCAAATACTTATTCAACTTGATCAGCAGACTATATTTGATGACCATGTATTTTGTGTAACTTGTTTATTTTAATGTACTTCCCGTTCTTTATTTTCAGCTGGGTCCCACCTATCATTGTCAGTGGGGCTAACAGGGATTAATACTAATCTAAATTAGCTAATTAATCTACTGGGCCCACCTGACAGTGTCTAATTAAGTTAGTTATATTAATTATATTAGTTTAGGTTAATTAAGGGGGGGTCCACATGTCAGCTGTTGGGGCCGGCCCAGTCAGCATTGACCAAGGTCAACGGTCGCGGGGGGCTCTTGGACCCACCAAGAAGTGGTCCGGGAGGGAGAGGGGGCGTGGCTGCGCCATGTCGGTCTGCCAGCCACGCGAAATGTGTCGGAGGTTCTCGGGCTAGCGGCGGGAATCAGCCGTAGGGGCCATCTGGCCTAGGGTTTGGGGCGATTGGACGAGGGCATCGAGTCGCGTGATCTACTTGATGTATGTTTTGGTGATCAACTTGCGGGTTCTGTGACCTTGTGAACTTACGCATAGGGGTTGGCACACGTTTTCGTCTTGACTCTCTGGTAGAAACTTTGGGGCACTCTTTGAAGTTCTTTGTGTTGGTTGAATAGATGAATCTGAGATTGTGTGATGCATATCGTATAATCATGCCCATGGATACTTGAGGTGTCATTGGAGTATCTAGGTGATCACAGTGTCAATTGTCATACATTATCAAAAGTTAAAAGTGGTAAAAATGAAATGAAAAATATTTGCTTTTGCCAAGGCCTGGCATTTGTGATATATTGTCAAAAGCTAAGTGTGATAAAAGTGAGATGTCACAATCTAGAGTGACATAACATAGTGAGCAAAAACTAAAATGGCGAAACAAATTTTTCCCAATGTTGTAACCACCCACAAGACAAGATGGTGACAAAGTCAGCGGTCGAACGAGCAAACCACCAGCAACAACATTGAACCCACTAACATAGGATAAATGCAGCGTTCCACTGTCAAGGAGCTGCACCACTACCAGCCCTGAGCCATCCACCACCCAACATTAGGGTGGTCTTGCCCGTAGCGAGGTAAGAATCCGTGACGAGGTGAGAATGATGGAGGGGAAATTGCTGTATACCAGCAAGGGGTAATTGTTGGTCAAAGCTCGCATTGGCGAGGCGTAATCAGCAATGTATTTCAGAACGGAGGGAGTAGTAATGTTTCATAACTTTCAAGCAAGTGTGGAGGGAGCAGAAGAACCATCGCCTGCTTTGCAAGAATGTTTTATATTTATCTTCTTGAGACAATAAATGATGATACACGTAACATAACATCTTGAGCAAACACATGATTCATTTTGCAGTACATATTTTTATCTGTTATATTCTATATCGGTCGAATGTTCCGAGCTGCGTAGGCTAGGCAGTGTTACCCAAGGATCAACTTACTATTGAGACCAGACAGCACGCACCATGTACATGTACCCGAAAATCGGCATGTCGTCGAAGTTCAACCTAACTTGCGCGGCGTAGGTAGAAGTACCTGAAATTAATGCTCAAAAAATAAAACAGATAAAATGTGGTACAAAGTTTTAAATGGGGTAAAATTGATTAAAATTTCTTAAATGAGGCAATCCTTGTCAAAAATGACAAAAGATGGGACAAAAAATAGATTTTTTTTTTCCATACGCCTCCCAGCCGGGAGCCGTCATCTTGGGCGAAGTTATTGTTGCTTCTTACTTGGCATATATGCAGCGAACTATCCTCGTGAAGACTTGGTAAAAGAACTAGCTAGCTTCCAGTAGATGCGATGCGCTGATGAACAGCACCTCAGTTGTCGAGTTGCCAAGTGTGTTTATCTCGTATGCTTCTAAAAAACTATGCCTCGATCGACAGTCACAAGAAACTCTCCAACGAATCAAATGCAAGTACAATGCCTGATCATAAAATACAAGCACAATGCCAGACCCTAACTGTTCTTCTTGCTGTGCAAACCCCAACAAGAAACCCCAACAAGAACCAGCTCAGTTTTTTAGAAGATCCAAGAACGAGATTAACCACTGGAGCAACAAGAATTATACCTTCTTCGTGGCTCTTGGTGCGTGTCTCCACACTTAGCATCTCTCACTATAAATTCTGCCGATCATTCATTCGGATGATATAGTAACTGCCTGCATTCATCGACAGCTACTAGTACGTACCTGGAATCGCCGGTGCCTGAATCTCAGTTACTTAGGTCAATGGCGTGCCCACCGCACGCGATCGTCATCCCCTACCCGGCGCAGGGCCACGTCATCCCGCTCATGGAGGTTGCGCACGCGCTGGCCGACAGGGGCTTCAACGTCACCTTCGTCAACACCGAGTTCAACCACGCCCGTGTCGTCGCCTCCATGTCCAACGGCGCCGGCAGCGGGCTGGGCCGGATCCGGCTCGTGGCGGTGCCGGACGGCATGGCCCCCGGGGAGGACCGGAACCAGCTGGTGAGGCTGACCATACTCATGGCGGAGTTCATGGCACCGCGGGTGGAGGAGCTCATTCTCCGGAGCGGCGAGGACGGCGCGTGCCCGGGCAAGATCACGTGCATGGTGACGGACTACAACGTCGGGTATTGGGCGGTGGACATCGCGCGGAGGACCGGGATCCGGGTGGGGGCCGTTTGGCCGGCGTCGGCCGCCGTCATGGTCACCCTGCTCAGCTTCCCCAAGCTGATCGAGGACAACATCATCGATGCAGAAGATGGTAAGAGATCGCTGAGCTCCCAAGCTGATCGAGCAGCTTTGATTTCTCTTACTTATTTACTGACCAGTTCGTCTTTGCATGCAGGGTCTACAGTGGGCGACGGCACATTCCAGCTGAGCCCCGACATGCCTCTCATGCAGAGCGCCCACCTCGCATGGAACTGCATCGGCGACCACGACCAGCAGGCGACGCTCTACCGTCTCCTTGTCGACGGCGTCCGCGCAATGGAGCAGTGCGACTTCGTCATCTGCAATTCCTTCCAGGACGCGGAGCCCGCATCTTTCAAACTCTTCCCCAACGTCCTCCCCGTTGGGCCGCTACTCACCGGCGAGCGCAGCGGCAAGGCCGTCGGCCACTTCTGGCAGCCGGAGGACGACGAGTGCATGTCCTGGCTCGACGCGCAGCCGGAGAGGTCCGTAGTCTACGTGGCTTTCGGCAGCTTCACCATGTTCAACCGGCGCCAGTTCGAGGAGCTCGCGCTGGGTCTGGAGCTCTCGGGCCGGCCGTTCCTGTGGGTCGTGCGCCCGGACATTGGGCACGGCGCAGTGCACGACTACCCGGAAGGCTACCTGGACCGGGTGTGCGGCCCCGGTGGCCAGGGCAAGCTGGTCTCCTGGTCGCCGCAGCAGCGCGTGCTGGCGCACCCGGCGGTGGCGTGCTTCGTGTCGCACTGCGGGTGGAACTCCACCATGGAGGGCGTCCGGAACGGCGTGCCGTTCCTGGCCTGGCCCTACTTCGCCGACCAGTTCGTGAACCAGGTGTACATCTCCGACGTGTGGAAGGTCGGCCTCAAGGCCGTCGCGGACGAGTCGGGGGTCATAACCAAGGAGCACATCGCCGGCAGGGTGGAGGAGCTGATGGGGGACGCCGGCATGAGGGAGAGGGTGGAGGCCATGAAGAAGGCCGCGCACGAGAGCATTCAGGAAGGCGCCTCCTCGCATGGAAACTTCGATGCTTTTGCGGACGCCATGAAGAATGCGGCGCCACAGGAAGGGAGCGTTCAGGACGTGGGCGCCTCACCCGGAAACTTCCATACTCTAGCGGAGGGTATGAAGGCATGATCATCTGCTGCTGCTGGAGTGTACGTGTGGTAGTGTGTGCAATTTTGCATTGCCACGCAGAATAAAAAGTTCGACCATCACCATTTGCCTTTTTCTCTTTGTGAGTTACTTCCGGACAGAGGGAGTATATACTATAAGACGTTTTTTGACACTGTCTGGACTCTAAACACATCTTCCAAAAAGTTAGGGAGATAGTACCTGAGAATTTTGGACGCGTCCGTAGATAACATGATGAAGAGCAGCAGCGTAGCCCCAAGGCCAAGGATGTCAGTCACTCCTATTCAACCCTTAAAGCGCTAGTTATAGCTGTAAGTAGGGGTGCAGAGCAGCATCCCGCATAGACCCGCCAAAGTGCTTAATTAGTAGTACAACTTTGCCTAAGAGCAGCACAGCCTGATTAGGACTAGCTTTTTCTAATTTGTATAGGGTAGGGAGCGGGCCGGGTTCGGGCGCCGCCTTGCATCCCTAGCTGTAACGGTACACAACGCGCACACACCACCTGATCGCTTGCGTAGTGAGCCGGCCCATGTGGAAATTTTTTTCTGCTGCTTTTTGGAAGGTTCCCCCAGTTTTCTGGTGCGGTTTTTTCTGTGGTTTATTTTAGAACGGCTCTTGTTCGGTTTTCCTTTTTCTTATTCTTCTTTTTTTCTTCTCTTAATTCGTGATTTTTTTTCAAATTCATGATATATTCGCAAATTTAGGAACTTTTTGTGTATCCTCAGATTACTTTAAAATTCATGAACTTTTTATAATTCCACAACTCCTTTCCAAATATGTGAATATTTTTAAATCCGCAAACTTTTTTCAAATGAATGAACTTTTAAAAATCCGCAACTCTTTTCCAAATCAGTGGTTTTTTTCAGTAGTGAACTACTAAAACAGTAAAGATGCGACAAACAGGGCATGTCAAAATCTATGTGAAGCGGCAGTCCATTCAATAAGCAGATTTATTTTCGATCAAGATTGCTTTTGACACAAAAACTTGACGGGAAGGAGAAGGAAGGAGGGGAGGGCATACCTCGGTTGGGACCTAGTCTATGACCTGCAGCTCATCACGAAGGGGTCAGAGATGCTGCTGGTCCTGCTACTGCAAGCTGCTGGTCCTGCTACTGCAAGCTTCCGGTCCTCTATAGGGAGGTCGGGGCGCCGCATCGGAAGGCCGGCAATAGGGCGCAGGCGGAGCCCATGATGGCCCTCGCGGGTACATACAAGAAACTAAGTTACATCAGTTTTAAGTGACCAGAAGAATAGCTATTAATCAGCCGCCTCCTCCGAATGAACACAGGAAATCGTAGCAGAGGTCACCCTGGAAGAAGAACAGGGCATGAAAAACAAATGTAAGGCAGTAGTATAACTAATTTACCAATATGTAAGGCAGTAGCTAGCTAGCCATTGTTACATCTATTGAGTCGAGCAGAAAATAGTAAAAGATCATACAAGGTTGCATTTGTACAGCCACCCTACATACACTGCATTTGTAAAAGATCATAAAAGTCGGGAACTCTTGGCCTGTGCAACAGGTATAGACGTATAGTATTACTATATATTATTATAGTAGACAAATCGCATTCAAGCAATTAAGTAGTGCTGCGACACTAACAGTGACTAATACCCTACATAGACAACTGAGTTATGACTTATGAAGCCATGGTTTGCATATGTATAGGACTGACTTGTGCAAGCCAAAGATTATGTCACAACTTGAGAACTTGGCCACATGCACCACACTCGCAGCAAGGTAATTTCCACCAGCCACAACTAGATCAGAGAAATATATCTGATCATCAACAAGTCAAAGATTATGCCACAACTTAAAAAGAACTTGGCCACACTTGCAGCAAAGTAATTTCCACCAACCACAACTAGAGAAATATATCTGCACATCGACATCACAGCTAGCTTTCATTGTCCTAGATTGCCGCCGCAGGTCCACCATTGTTCATGATGTCCACAACTTCCATGAAATCGGAGTTCGCCACCAGCCTCTTGAGTGATCTCCACAATGTAAAAATGACGATTGACTTAGGACTTATGAGGCCATGGTTAAAAAAAAGTAGACATGTGTTAAAATAAATAAATAGGGAAATAAAAAAAAAGGAAAAAAGCAAAATCAAAAGGAAAAATTGAAGAAAACCGAACAAGAAACACAAAAAAAGAACCCGAAAGAGAAACCAACGAAAAAGAACGCACACAGAAAAGAAGAAAAAAGAGTACCACGCAAAAGCTTCTAAAAACCGGTTCGCAGCAGTTATAGAATCTTCCAAAAACCATCACTTTGCCTCGGTCGGCTGTGAGCCTGTGACGGGGCCTCCGAACCCATGCACCGCGTTACTTCCTCTACCAACGAACTGGAACACGCAGTTAGAAAAATGGCTACAACGCCTTGATGTCTCTTGAGAAAACAGGCACAATCTACATCAACAAGCTTCAGGTTTTTCAGTTTGTTCATCACCGCGGAACAACCGGCTCCAAAAACTACAGGGGAGTTGCACAGCTCTAGCACTGACAGAACAACTAATGTCACCGCACAAGCTTCAGCATTTTCAGGTAGTACAATTCTTCAGAAAACAGAGTCCGTGCTAGACGTTTCTTCAGAGAACCACACAATCGAGGTAGAATTCTTCAGAGAACGATGTAGCATGAGTTGCCGTTTGAGGTCGCCGCATCCGGACGCCAATGTGATGGACCGTCCATATTGGCTTTCCTAGGGGAAAAAATCAAAGAAAATATCACTAAACGCATGACAGAGGAAGAAACAATCGTCGTAGATTGCCACCTCAGGCCCAATGAATATCCACCATTCTTCATGACATCCACAGCTTCCATGAAATCGGAGTTCGCCACCAGCCTGTTGAGTGATCTTCACAATCTAACAATGACGACTGACTTACGACTTATGAGGCGGTGGTTGACATATGTATATGACTGACTTTGTGCAAGTCAAAGATTATGTCACAACTTCAGAAGAACTTGCCACTCACTTGCAGCGAGGCAATTTCCACCAACCACAACTAGAGAAATATCTGCACACCGACATCACAGCAGCTTTCATTGACCTTGACTTTGCAATGTAAAAACTGATTTGCTTCTAGCTCAATCCACACGTGTTTCATATGAATGAAGCCAACAGAAGTATGATCCAAAGAAGCAATTTTTTGATGTGCACAATACAATACTGCAGGAGTTGGTCAGGGGATGCTTTTCCAGAGAATCTGACCAACTGCAGCAAAAATACTGCCAGATAGTAGAGGGCAGGCTTGCTTATGTGATTATGTCTCTCCATCTTTCTTCATTTCGTCCATTTACTTCTGCTCATCAGGAGCCATGAGTAGCATCAAGCGTCTCTCCTTGCTCCAACATCTCCTCTTCTTCCTCGTCCTTGATCTTTCAGAGCTTGCTACCGGGCAACAAGACCAATTCGTCTACTCCGGTTTAGCAGGCGCCAACCTCGCCCTCGACGGCACCGCCACCATCACCCCAGACGGCCTGCTTGAGCTGACCAACGGCACCTTCCGGCTCAGAGGCCATGCTTTCCACCCGACTCCATTCCACTTCGGCAAGACGCCCAACGGGACAGCGGTTCAGGCTCCTCAGTCCTTCGCTGTCTCATATGTGTTTGCCATCTACTGCGTCCAGGCTCAGACCTGCGGCCACGGCATGGCCTCCATCATCGCCGCGAGCAGCAACTTCTCCGACACCATGCCCACCCAGTACCTGGGGCTCATCAACGACCACAACAACGGCGACCCAGCCAACCGCTTCTTCGCCGTCGAGCTTGACACCAACTGGAACGACGAGTTCAAGGACATTGACAACAACCATGTCGGGATCGACATCAACAACCTCGTCTCAGTGAACTCCAGCAGCGCCGGCTACTACGACGACCGCGACGAGGGTAACTTCCAAAACCTGACACTCGCAAGCTACAAAATGATGCAGGTGTGGGTGGAGTATGACGGAGGTCGCAGGCAGATCAGTGTGAGCTTGGCTCCCGTAAACATGGCCAAACCCACCAAACCACTGCTCTCCACCACCTACAACCTCTCAACGGTGCTCCCAGACATGGTCTACGTCGGCTTCTCCGCCTCGACGGGCTCATTCGACTCGCGGCAGTATGTGCTTGGTTGGAGCTTCGGCATCAACAGGCCTGCTCCGGCAATCGACATCACCAAGCTTCCCAAGCTGCCTCATCAAGGCCCCAAGGCTAGATCCAAGGTACTGGAAACTGTACTGCCAATAGTTTCTGCGGCATTTGTTCTTGCTGTGGGCACCACTGTCATTCTTCTTGTCCGAAGGCGGCTAAGGTATGCTGAGCTTAGAGAAGATTGGGAAACTGAATTTGGGCCCCATAGATTTTCATACAAGGACTTGTTTCACGCCACCAAGGGATTTAAGAACAAGAATCTGCTGGGGATTGGAGGATTTGGAAAGGTGTACAAGGGGGTGCTTCCAAAGTCTAAAGTGGAGATTGCTGTGAAAAGGATCTCCCACGACTCAAAGCAGGGAATGAAGGAATTTGTTGCAGAGGTTGCGAGCATCGGCCGCCTCCAGCACCGCAATATCGTGCAGTTGCATGGCTACTGCCGTCGCAAGGCTGAGCTTCTTTTGGTGTATGAATACCTGTCGAACGGAAGCCTCGACAAGTACCTGTATGATCAGGATAAGAAGCCTACTTTAACTTGGGCCCAGAGATACAAAATCATCAGAGACATTGCGTCTGCCTTGCTCTACCTTCACCAGGAATGGGAGAAAGTTGTGTTGCATCGAGACATCAAGCCAAGCAATGTGCTCCTCGACGATGGACTGAACGGGCGGCTGGGTGATTTCGGCTTGGCAAGGTTATATGACCACGAGACTGGACCTCAAACCACACATGTTGTTGGCACCATTGGATACCTAGCTCCTGAGCTAGCACACACCAACAAAGCAACCCCACTTAGTGATGTGTTTTCCTTTGGCATGTTTGTTCTTGAAGTCACTTGTGGGCGAAAACCCATCGAGCCAGCATCACAGGGCAACCAACTCACCTTGGTCAGATGGGTGATTGACCATTGGCACCAAGGATTTCTCACAGATGCAGTGGATACCAAGCTCCGAGGTGCCTACAATGTTGATGAGGCATGCCTAGCTCTGAAGTTAGGATTGCTGTGCTCACACCCATTGATCAATTTAAGGCCCAACATGAGGCAGGTTATGCAGTATCTCAATGGTGATATGCCACCCCCAGATCTGAATCTGGCACACATGAGCTTCAACATTCCATCCTTGATGCAGAATGAAGTTTCAATAGATGACTTGCGTGCAGCCTCGATGGTGTAAATTCCACTTTCTTATTCCAGTTTAGATGCACATTTGTCCAAACTCTACCATTTGTCCAATGTATTTACATGTGGAAGACCTAAATAGAGAATTATTCTTGGTTAGTATGAAAAGCTCTTATTTTGTATGGTTTATCATAGCCTGTAAGAACAAGACCTAGATATGTAGGGCGTGTTCAGGAGAACACAACTACACAAGTATTTACATGTGTCCTGCAAGGCGCTATGCACTTGTTGGGAGTAGCATGGTGCCTACCCCTTAGGGTATGTGCAATGGTAGAGAAGACAACATTCCCTAAACCCACCACAACGGTGGTCTGGTTGTGTTGAACAAGTGGAACCCATGCCTTCAAGTGGTGTGCCACTTAATGAACACATACATGCCTCCAACACGAACTCATATACACACTTGTTCCATAGGTGGTCTTTGCTTTAATCAACCAGAGCATAGTGGGCTTTTTGCAAAGGCATGTATTCGGTTGGAGCGAGCAGCCAAGGAGATGTTTACCCCAGATGGTGATGGTTTAGACTTCGGATCGGCCCTCCAATGCCTTAGGATGTACTCTTTTCGTCGAACCATGCCATTCTAATCTTTGTACGTGTGAGTTTGTCATGATGCAGTGGTGAAGTACTCCCCACTTATGCCAAGAGGTTCTGTGTTCGACACAACCTCTCTGCATTGCACTGAGCAAGGATAAGGCTTGCCCCGAGCTCACCTGGTGTGGAAGGTTCTAGAACTGGGTTTGTCCTTTTTTTTTACGGGTGAGTTTGTCTTTGTTTAGACTCTGTGCATCTTGTTCTGTACAGACAGGGTGTGAACTCTATGCAGTCGCATCGCCTCGATGCAATGTTGGAGTCAATAAAGCTCCCATTGAGAAAAGGGTTGTCCTACGACAGTTCCTGACAATGAACAATTTAGCATGCTATATACTCCTAGACGTCTGCCTTATGCACATGTAGCCATGGAAAGCTACATAGACGACTGACTTGTGAGGCCATGTGTAGTAGTCAACATGGAAAAGCAAGGCCGACGCACACGAGATAAATTATGAAGGCATGCGTAGCTGCAAACAAATTATAGCCGCAGAGCAAAGATTTTTCCACTACTTACCAAACCATGTGTCCTGAAAGTCGGATTCCCTCCACGGTAGGTAATCTTTACACATCACAAACTGAAGCTATGTGTCTTGTGTAGCAGATGTTAAGTTGACTGCACGAATTTATCTAGTAATCATAAATAGCTGTATCATAAGGAAAACATGATTAAAATAAAATTCTATTCTGATTTATGCTACAGGCTGTGTAAATTTGGGTGTCAGTTCTTTCCAGGAAACAGTAAAATATTTACTGTATTGTTTAATTATACAAATCAGAAGAAAAAAAAAACATGGTAGCAGCCATTATAGACGTACTGAAATGACACTGCATGACAATGACCAATGTGGAAAGCTACATGGACGACTGACTTTTCAAGTCGTGCATGCATGTGTAACCACCGAAAGCTACATATAAAATAGACTTGTGAAGCTATGTGTAGTGGAGAATATGGGAAAGTAAGGACGACTGACTTTTGCACTGAAGTCATGAGATGAGTGGCTAAGAATTTCCTTCCCTGCAAATAAATTACAACCATGAGGGAAGCATTGTGCACTGAAGTCATGCCTAGCTTGTTTTTTCAAAACGTGTTCTTAGTTTAAAATACCAAAACTGTCAATGCCAGACAACGATGCCTGTGGAAAAGAGAGGGCAGGATGGCAACTTTTACCTCACTGCAAATTAAGTTAAATAGCATCGCAGTCTGCTCCTGCAAGCACAAAGAAGCACCCATCTCACATGAAGTTCCTCTTCCTCTGTTTCCTCCTCTGCTTTGGCCTCGAGCCTGCGTTTTTCACTGCAGCAAGCGATGACCAACTCTTGTACCATGGCTTCACAGCCGGTACCAACATCACCGTCGACGAGGCTGCTTCAGTCACGCCGAACGGACTCCTTGAGCTAACCAATGGCTCGCTTGGTTGCAAAGGTCATGCGTTCTACCCAACTCCGTTGCACTTCCGCAAATCGCATGATGATACCGTGAAATCTTTCTCAGTCGCCTTTGTGTTTGCCATCCACTCTAGCTACCCCATCATGAGCCGACAGGGCTTGGCTTTCGTGGTCGCCCCAAGCATGAATTTCTCAACTGCATTGGCCAATCAATACTTGGGCCTCATGAACTCCCAGAACAACGGCAACTTGAGCAACAACATCTTCGCCATCGAGCTAGACACCGTTCTAAACATCGAGTTCAAAGACATCAACACCAACCATGTAGGTATTGACATCAACAGCCTCCAGTCTATAGAGTCCAACCCTGCAGGATACTATGATGATAGGAATGGTACCTTCCAAGACATGGTTCTTGCTAGTGGTGATGCAATTCAAGTGTGGGTGGACTACAATGGTGAAGCCAAGAAAATCAGTGTGACCATGGCTCCCCTTCAAATGGCGAAACCTACAAGGCCACTCATCTCGACAGATTATGACCTCTCAAGTGTGTTGCAAGATCCATCCTACATCGGCTTCTCATCTTCAGGTGGAGAGGTCGACTCAAGACATTATGTGCTTGGTTGGAGTTTTGGGATGAATAAACCAGCCCCACTGATCAATTCTGAGAAGCTGCCAAAGCTACCTCAGCCAAAGCATCAATCAAAGCTGCTGAAAATCATCCTACCTATAGCGAGCGCAATTTTCGTATTTGCTGTGGCTTCTATGGTCATTTTACTTGTGAGGAGAAAATTGAGGTATGCGGAGCTAAAAGAAGATTGGGAGATCGAGTTCGGGCCACATCGATTCTCATACAAGGATTTGTTCCATGCCACAGAAGGATTTAAGAACAAACACCTACTTGGTGCAGGAGGGTTTGGGAAGGTATATAAAGGGGCCCTTCCATCAACAAAATTAGAGGTTGCTGTGAAAAGGGTATCGCATGAGTCCAGACAGGGTCTAAAGGAGTTTGTTGCTGAGGTTGTCAGCATTGGCCGCATCCGACATCGTAACCTTGTTCAGTTGCTTGGCTATTGTAGGAGAAAAGATGAACTCCTATTGGTGTATGACTACATGTCAAATGGTAGCCTTGATAAGTATTTGTATTGTGATGATCAAATGCTTATACTAAACTGGGCTCAGAGGTTTCGGATAATAAAGGATATTGCATCAGGCTTGCTCTACCTCCATGAAAAATGGGAGAAAGTGGTCATCCACCGTGACATCAAAGCAAGCAACGTACTCCTTGATAGTGAAATGAATGGGAGGCTAGGTGACTTTGGTCTTGCAAGACTTTATGATCATGGAACTGATATGCAGACCACACATGTGGTTGGTACCATTGGGTACCTAGCCCCAGAATTGATATGCACAGGTAAGCCAACTCCTCTAACTGATGTGTTTGCCTTTGGGATTTTCCTTCTTGAGGTTGCCTGTGGGAAAAGGCCAGTTAGCAATGCACGAGGAAATCAACCTTTGTTAGTTGATTGGGTTCTTGAGCATTGGAATAAGGGATCACTGACTGAGGCAGTAGATACGAGGCTACAGAGTGACTATAATGTTGACGAGGCATGCCTAGTGCTAAAGCTAGGACTACTGTGTGCACACCCATTCACCAATGCAAGGCCCAACATGCAGAGTATCATGCGGTACCTTGATGGCGATTTGCAACTCCCAGACTTGACAGATACAGACATGAGCTTCAGCCTGCTCTCTCAAATGCAGGGTGAAGGGTTTGACCGTTACGCTTTGTCATATCTTTCATTAAACACGAGCATTGGCACAATATCTGGTCTTTCAGGAGGAAGATGATATCAATGTTGGTTGCTGTTATCATATATGCGAGCTTGCATGCCACATATTATATTTAGTACCAAGTCAAGTAACATTGGGGCTAGGTTAGACTTCTCAGATGCTTTTCTGACTTGAGAGTAGTTTATAACTGCATTTCGAATGGTGTTTACAGCTCATAATTTTAATATGTAAACGGAGAAGCTACCTTTGTACTTGTGGGTTGATTTATATATGCATCATTCAGTTGCTTATTACGTGGTGTTTCACAGCCCACAAATAAATACTATCTTTGTATTAATGGGTTGATTTACGTGTACTATTCAGTTGCTTATTGCACGGTGTTTTACAGCTCACAAATATATATGTATACGACATAGAAATTGTGGGAAGTGTATCTACCTCCCTGGAGGAGGCCGCGTTTATATATTACTTATTTACAAACAGAGTAAAGATAGGAGTGTAGCCATCTCCACCATTAGAGATGACATGACCCTAGATGCACTTAATCTTTCAACCCCACCCACATTTAAGTCCAACAGCAGGCGACTTTAAAACAAAATGAGAAGAGTATTTAGCTTATAAGCGGAAACTTAGCAAGGACTGAAAATACAGGCTGGCTGGTTTCACAGGAATATTATACTATAACCACTAGCTCAGACCAGTATGCAGAGATGACATTACATATCAGTGTGCCAGACTAGAACAAAAGCCAAAACGATTTCCATGAAATGTAAACCAAGACTAGAATAATTACCAGCTGATCTTGTCGGAGGTCATCTCCCTTTCTGAAAATTATCTTGGATGCTCCCCCATTCACTGTCTTAAATGTAAGACGCGGTGGATTTCAAGGCACTCTTGAATATGGATGACTCTTAGGTGAACACTAGTAAGGATAAGTGTATAATAGTGAACGAATTGGCTGAAACGAAATTACCAGATTAAATCAATTAAAGCAACTAGAATTGGCTGAAACGAAATTAGCAAAAAAAAGTCAATTAAAGCAACCAAGACAAGTTAATCCGTATATATAATGATCCATGTTTTTCTAGCATTCAACAGTAAACAGTGAGCAAGTTAATGATGTAACAAGTATTGCCTCATCAAAGTTAGTATGCTCACTAACAACTAGTGACAACACCTGTCCCAATTTCTCAACTATAAAAGTTAGTATGAAACTAGCAATTTCAATATTTAATAAAGCAGAAATGGACAACAGATCATAACATGTGAGTTTTATATACAGTAGTTAAGTATAAAAAGAAATTGCTGATCATGATAACCAAATGCTGACCGAGTCATCATCACATCAATTGGTTCAGACTTTCCACTTTCCAATCAATACAACAGCTTCTTTAGCTTCCCACACATTATCACAAAACGTAAGTCGTGCTGAGAAACTGATTATGTCGGCGTATTTTGCCAACAACACGTTCAATACAGCTTTAAAGTGATATAGCCTTCATGCTAGACGGCAATCAACCACCACATTCGCGGTATGAGACATTTATTCTCCTGAACAGGTTAGGAAACTTGACTGAAAAGAAGACACATACAACACTCTGACGGTAAATGAGTTTCAAGCTGCAAGACAACTCCGGGTTGTGTGTGGGGGTTCGAAGCTGCAGAATCCAAACAACTAGGATAGGGAACAAAACAGATGCTTGTTCCAGCATCTCGCAATCCTCCTTCAATTTGCCCACAGGCACAGCACTGAAGGCAATCCACTTCGGTGTCAACGAGCCTCTTATTCACTTCGCTCCTCGTTAGGATAAGTGAAAAGGGAGGTCGGTCAGTGAAGAGAGTGGAGATCTGGGGAAGGGGCAGGAAGATGAGAGAGGGGAGGGGAACGAGTGAGCACCTCGGGAGGCGTAGGGGTGTATGCGGATGGTTGAGGGCGGGGATGGTATGTCGCAGCGCAGGATGAAGCGAGAGTCGCCGCCGTGCTTGCCCTGCTGATGCCGGTGGTCGCCGCGGCCATGGACGGACGGGCAGCCGGCCGCCGTGGGGTGGTGATGAGTTCGGGAGATTCCTGTGCCGCCGGCAGCAGGCGCCGTCGCGAGGGAGTCCGGCTGGCTGTACAAGGGTTGGCGCGGCGCGGTGGCGGTGGTGATCCGGCCGGCGTGGCTGCCTCTGCAGAGAGACAAACTGGCGAGTGTAGCTGGGCTGGGCTTGTGATTCGGCGGCATCAGAAAATAGAGCCCAGTTCGAATTTGATGACAGGCCTACGTGCTCCAAACTTACGCGGCCACTATGTCTCGCTTATAGCGAGTCGTGGATATGCTCGCCTAAAGCTCTCTCCTCTGACCTACAGTTTCTGTGTGGGACCATCTGAGCCCATTCGTCCGCTCGCTCTAGTTTTCTCAAGGTTTATTTTATTTTTCGTGTTTTTCTCTTCTTCGGTTATCTTTGTTTTTTATTTTTTTTTATTTTTCACTTTCTCGAATTCACTGATTATTTTATTTTATTTGTTTTTTGTTCTTTCTCGATTTTCTTGTTTTCTAACATTCTTATTCTTTTTTGCTCTAGCTAGTTTTCTTTTTTATTATTTCTTTGGTTTTATTTGTTTCTTTCTTCAGGTAACTTGGGTAGTTTCTTTTTTATTTCTTTTTCAACACATGTCTACGTTGTTTTTACACACTGTACATTTTTATATCTCAAGAATATTTTTGATACATGTTAACATATTTTAAATACATGCTTAGAATTTTTAAATATGCATTTTGATGTCTATAGTTTTACATACATTGTACATATATTTGATATACATCTAAAATATTTTATACATGTTTTAATATTTTTCATATACATGATTAATACTTTATAAATATATGTTTTCACGTATATTGTTTTCATAAACATTGTACATTTTTTGGATACATCTAAAATATGTTTTAATTCATGTTTAATATTTTTCCAAAACATGATTAACATTTTTTTGATGCTATTGTTTTTGTAAACACAAAATATTTATATAAAGATTTAAAAAAAATCATATACATGATTAATTTTCTCTACTATCTAAAAGAAACGTAACATTCCCTCTCCCCTCTTACGTTTCGTCCAACCCCTTCGTTCAACTCCCTCGTACGTTCCCACCTCCCTCCGTTTCTATCCCCCACCCATCTGGTTTTCCATCCATCTGGTTTTCTATTTAAATCGGTTTTTATCTGGACTGCCAAATCATATCAATCAGATCTTTGGTAATTATAACGCAATAAAGGTCACATGGAAATGACTCAATTCACGGTGGGCAATCCTGCTAACTCAATCGCATTCAAAAAGAATGGAAGGAATCAATCAAAAGGAATATATCAATTGTGTTTGATAACAGAATAAAATCACCGGGAAGTAATCAATCACGGATGAGGCATATCACCGTCTTTCCTTGTTGGTATAGATCTCCCTCTCCTAAGCAATCCAGAGTGAATAGCAAAAAACTACCACATTACGGGCTATCGTTCCAAAAAACTACCGCTTTTTCTAATTTTTCAAAAAACTACCACAAAAATGGTGGGCTGTTCCAAAAAACCCAAATTGTCATGTGGTTTAGAATTAATTCAAATTATGACAGGTCGGCCCCACTCCTAACCAAACCATTTGTTGACTGTCTATTTGACCGTTATCTTACACGTAGGGCCCACACGTAAGCTCTCTCTTCCCTCTCTTCCTCTCCCTCCCTTATCTCTCCCCCTCCCGAGCCATGGCTGCACGGCCGCGGTGGCATAACAACGGCCACCTCCCTTCCGCCGGCGGAGGCAACCGGTGAGCAGCTCCACAGCCCATGCCTCCTCCTACCTCCCCATAGCTCCACACGCCCGCCTCTCCTCTCTTCTCCTCCCCCTCTCCTCTCTTCTCCTCTTCCTCTCCTTACCTTTTTCTTTCTCTCCTGAGCCAGCCGGCGACGCCATGGCCGAGCAGAACCAAGACCGGAGCAGCCATGCCCGACACCACCTCCCCTGCCGGGAACTTCTCCTCCGCGCCATGAGCCACCGCGTGGCCGCCACCTCCCGCCATTGACATCGACGAGGACGCGTGCGGCGGTTGGTGCACCGGCGGCCGCCACTGCGTGAAGCTCCGCGACGCCGAGCTAGACGAAGACGGCCCGTGGTCGTTGCAGGGTGCGGCTGACCCACCACCACCTCCCTTCACCCCACCGTTCCCCATCCGCGCCATGTCACCTGCGAATGCTGCCCCGCCATGGTCACCATCACGTCAGCAGCAGCAGCAGCAAGAAGAGCGGAGGAGCGGAGCCACCGCGTCTGTGAAGAGGAAGCGCAGCTGCGCCGCCGCAGTGCGGCCGGAATGCCCTCGAGTTCCGCCTCCAGAGCAAGGTCGGACGACGTGCACAGGGTCCCTTCGTCGGCTCCGGCGATGAGCTCGCCGACAGGGATCCGATTGCTTTTTATACTTTCTTGCAGGGACCCGATTGCTTTTTTAATAAAATTACAGGGACCTGATTGCTTTTATTTTTTCTACAGGGACCTGAATGCACTTAAAAATATGTGGGGCCCACCTGTCCTAACCTGTTAACGGTCAACCTAACGGTCAAAGATAACGGTCAACCTGACGAGTGGACCCGAGCTGTCATAATTTCGTTTAAAACTTAATGGTTCAGTCACTTGGGTTTTTCGGAACAGCCCACCATTTTTGTGGTAGTTTTTTGAAAAATTAAAAAAAGCGGTAGTTTTTTGGAACGATAGCCCGTAATGTGGTAGTTTTTTGCTATTCACTCAAGCAATCCATGGGCCCTTCCAGAAAATGTACGCTCGAACATAAAAGGACCTAGCTCCTCGTTCACCAATCCATCGGCCTTTCTTTTGTATGTATATATAGCTAGAGAAAACCTTTTTTTTCTTTTTTGCGGAACTTGCGGCGGTGGACGAACGAGGGCGGTTGCGGCGGATGAACTGAGGGTGCGGCGGCGGCGGACAAACTAAGGGAGCAACGGCGGCATACGTGAGCCCTCATCTCCTTTCGGTTCCAGATCCATGGCATGGCAGTAGTGACGGTCCTCCTCGTCCTCATTCACCCTGGTAGGAGGCCATGTCTGAGCCGCCGTAGGAGGTGGCCGGCGTAGTCTCCAGCAGGGGAGAGATGGGGCAGGCCGCCCCTCCTCACGGGCGCACCAAAACGAGCGTCTCACACGCGACATCAGTGGAGGAGACGTCCACCGTCTCGCGCTCAGCAGCGGGAACAACAGATGTGGCTGTCCTCGTTCGGCCTTAATTCCAAGGTATGTGGGAGACACACAACCACAGAGAAAATCTTTTTCTTCTTCTTTTTGTTTTGATTTTGGTAGATCCCGATAAATATGCAAGTGCTCTACCTCTACTACATCATATCAACGTCAGTTCTGTATGTGAATTCTCTACTAAGAACGAAAGTTCATTGGTGACAGACTGATGAAGCTGATTTTAAGATTTTAATATGGCCAATTAAGCTGAACTAATATTGTGTGTTGACTTAAAAACACATACACAACCTAAACATTACATATTATGTGGGACAGTAGTGTGTCATCATCTTTTTCTGTTATCGACATTTTTTGTTAACCAGATATGTTAGTTGTCCTACTTAATTCCTAACTAACTCATCATATTGCTCTTGATTTTTAGTCATGCTTGGAGCTTTTGTCTGCAGCTACATGAGATCACAAAGCATGTTTTAGGCTAATGGTAAAATTGGAAGTTGGAGATGATTACATCATATGCTTTGGCGTTTAAGAGTGTAAAGCTTTCTGTGACTTGGCCTGAAGTTCAGATATTTTGCAGTTGATGTATATCTTCGGTAGAGTCTTCTTTTTTCCTTTGGGTTTGGGATAGTGAGGGTTACGTTTTTTTTTCAAAAAATAAGATTTCATTCTTCTATTTCACCATAGTTCATGTTTATATAGTTTTGAGAGGCACTTAACTTAGTCTTCCTTTTAAATTGATTGATTGTCAACAAAAGAGATGAAAATAATATTTCAAATTGATCAAAAAATGTGGAAACACAAGATTTTACAAAGAGAGCTCACACACGATGTTAATAATGAAAGCAGAGTGAAATGAAGGGTAAAGAGAAAGATGTCGATTTAGTAGATGGCCTCTAAGGAGGCATGAGGATTGCATGTGAGGGGAGGAGAAGCGGACATTACCACAAAAAAAAGGAGAAACGGACATGATCAGTTTGCTACTATATGAATGGAGACCACATGCCATGACGTTGACGCACAATTCATAATTGGGTAATTGTTTCATTACTTTATTTAATTTCTATTCCGTGGAAATGCACGGGCATTGAGCTAGGAAGGAGGAGCTCAAGGGAGCAAGAAAATATGAGAGGAAAGATAAGTTCACTCATATAATTCACAAATAATTTTTCTTTATGAAAATCTTGTAATTGCACCATGTGTGAATATTTCTTATGTTAACAACTATGTGATTTTGTGCTTAAAATTCAAAGTGTGGGCGTGAGACGGATGAGTTACAAACGAAGGTGACGAACATTGTTTGGGGAGATGAAGATACGATGTTGCAGAAGAAGACGAGTGTTCGACTTAATGGTAGAGAAAAGATCAACTATTTTCGTTAAAAAATGATGATGTATATATGCATGTAAATTTTAAAGGCATACATCTATTGTCAGTCGAATTTTGTGTCCGTATTGAAAGCACGGGCAGTTAACTATTTTTCCTAATGATCATTCCTTGAAAATCGCCTTAACTATCCCATCTTTATTGTCTTAACAAATAAATCATATTTTTTTGTAAGTCAATAAGTGATTACGATATAAAATCACAGACTGGATTTACATTTATGTATGCAATCATGTAATATGGACAGGTAATTTGTGGGCTAATGTACCAGAACATTTATACCCGTTGCAACGCACGGGCAAATTCCTAGTTTCTAATATAAGTTTTGATGTCTTTTTTTCCGCACGCCTACTACATTTTTCTTATACATGAGAAACACATTTTTATACACGTTTAACCTTTTTTGAATTACAAGAACATTTTTGTACATTGCATAACATTATTTAAAAAACGTTTTTGAAACGCGTGATCATATTGTAAATGTCACAATTTTTTTCGAAAACCATCAACATTGTCTTAAGTTACTGTAACAAAGAAATTATACTGGGTTAACATTTTTCTAATTCTTAATTATAATTTTTTGAAGTAAATTATGTTTTCGAATTCTTGTATTGAATATATATTCGAAAATACAAAAAAAGAAAAGGAATCTGGAAACTTACAAAAAAATGGGACTAACCTGAAAGTTGGGTCGGCCCATTATTTGTGGTTCGGCGAGACCTTCTTTGGTCTTGTTATAAGTGAGGCATAGGCGCTCCCCCCTCCGAAGGCAAAGTCTCCCAACACTTCAAGAAATATGTCAACTTGCAATCATCACTATTGGTCACTGAAAGGTCATTGTTTTTCATTTGCGACCTTTATATGACCAAAAACAGATGGTCGTAAACTAAAATTAACGACCTTCTTTGTGAGAAGGTCGTGGAAGGCAACGATCAAAACAAAAGGTCATTGATTCTATGACCTTCTGTTTTGGTCGCTAGTTGTCTACCCAGGCCACGTCGGATCCGACGTGGCAAGCTGACGTGGCAAAATTGCGACCAAATGAAAAGGTCGTTGATAAGATTCAGCCTGGTTCAGTTCGATGTTATACATGGGCCGAGCCCAACAATTCGAGCTTTTTTCCAAGTCAATTCTTGTGGGCTACATGGGCCAAGCCCAATATTTCAGCTTCTTTATTTTTGGGCCTTGGCCTTCTTACTATCATTTATTTTCTATTTTCAATCATTATATTTTGGCGCTGGTCCCACTAGTCATAATGCCATACACCGGTCCGACATGTCAGAAATTTAAAAAATGCTCAGATTTTATTCATAAGTGGTTCCCACTGGTCAAGTTTTCATTTCACATCTTTTCAACATACATAATCACTATTTCAAACATGCACTAGTCTTTTACAATCTGTTACAATATTACAAAGGTGCATCTTAAATTGTTCCCACTAGTCAGATTGATCATGCTCAACAAACTTCACAGCTTCACACTTCAAAAAAATTAGGCCTGGAGCTCCTATAAAAGAGTGAACATAAAGCTACCTGCATTAGAGACCAGAACCAAACAACTTCAATGGAAACACTAAATGTAAGCGGTAGAACAGATCTAAAAAGGTAAACAAACAATGCATTATGGTACACTTAAGAAGATGTGATAAATGTTTAGCAAAATTGTTCATGGGAGTAACCTTAATCGTTCAAAATTAGAGTTGAAAATGCAAGGAAATTAAGTTACAGAAGACAATCAGGTATTCTATTTACACAGCATTGTCAACAATAAATACAATTCTCTACGAGCGACAAACTTAGTTTTCTTTACATCCTTAATCCTTGCAAGTTGAAAGATAGACAAGGTAGCATCAAATCAGGTTATAGTTCATGGGAATCAATGCACACAACATGAACAAACAAAATGGTTAAAACACTAATCAAGTAGGCCTCATCCTCTTTCTCATTCCAGATTTGGTGTTTATTGGCTTAGTAGCTGAGGCAGAAACAGAAGCATTTGAGGAGGAAAGCTATGTACATGTGCACTTGTGAGGCCACATATTCTGGGTCGTCCACCACACTAGCCACCATCACGTACCGATCGCCATCAGCAGTGTTGCTCCTATAGCAGCAGCAGATAACCATTTATAAACTAAATGGACCAGCTATGCGTACAAGGTTATCTAAGCATGTAAGTACAATCCAGGTATAAAGTGGATGGCAAAGCATGGCTGTTGTTGTTGCTACTTTAGCCAACTGAGCTAATTAATCTCATCAACCTAATACACTTCTCTCAAAAAAGAAATAACAACTTAAAATATTGAGTACGGCAGCAACATCTACTTGTTACTGGAGTTCCAGTTCAAGATGGCCAGAGGCCACTTGGCACCATGGAACCTGCACAATTTCCACCATATATATGAATGAGTTAGAAAGAAAACGGGAGCAAATTTGATTACACAAGAAGGTAGCTGGAGTGGAGGTCGACGAAATGAAAATCGACAGCCACGGCTCAGCAAGAAGAGGAGCTCAACATTGAAGTTTCGCAAAACAGGAATTCATTAATTTGAGAGTGGGTTTTAGTAGCTCAAGCTTAGTGAAGTTAAGCACTTAGTACTAAACAACAGCAACACTTGAACCGTAACATGTCCAGAAAGGAAACAAAACATGAGACCAATATTGATAGCAAGTCCACGAAGGCCATCCAATGGTTTCAGCCACATCCTAATAAACCCGCAACATTCTTTAGCACCTAATTATCAGCAAGAAATCAATGGCCAGATGAGCACCACCACAACAAATCAGCACTAACACTTGGTCATCGACGCGATGCCCAAGCAAGGAACCAGCTCGCACACGCAAGATGATTGCATACATACAAATCATGTGCTGGCAGAAAAAAATCCAAGCAGGAGCTCATCTTCTCTCTCTGTTTGGTAACTAACAACCTAAATAAAATAAAATAAAAACATGACTTGTTCATACAGATCCCTCTAAAATTCCTTGGGACAAGTGCATCACATATTCATCAACTTAGCAGTAGAAGTAGTGAGCACAGGAAGAGGGGGAGGAAGATGGAGGAGCTACCTGCCGCGGTCGCAATGGAAGTAGAGGAGCAGACCCCTCCTGCCCCTCCCCCACGAGCAGGACAGGGCTGCCGGCTGGGCACGCCGCTACTCCTCCACCTCCTCGAGCAGGAGACCCCCTTCCCCTACTACTGCTTGGCGCGCCACATCACTAGTCACCTCCTCATGCAAGAAGTACACAATAAATAGACAGACGGTCAGTGAGGTACATTTTCACAGCAACAGAAGCTTAAAATTAACAGAAATACACACATCAAATGAAGTCACTAAGATACTTAAGTCCACCACATGGGTAGAATTCTGTGGTATATAATTGCAACTCATGAACCAAAAGAGGCATAACATCATCACCGAGAGTTTCTGATGATAAGCATAGCTCCCTACAAAAAAGAACTAAGGGCACAATGACTAAAGCATGCAGACCACAATATTCAAAGCAGAAGCAAGCTGAAGCATCCGGCAGTTCAAGCCACTCTAGGATTTGCAGACCACAACGACTAGTGCTTGTAAAACAACACCGCTCATGGACTCTTGTGACCTGGGAATAATTAGCACTACTAATTCAGAGGCGTCAAAATCTGAGCCATGCAAAACTGCTCACTTCTGAAACTTGAAACAATCTCAAGGAAAAAAACACAAAGGAGCAGTCTGAACCCTGTAGGTTGCAGACCACAAACAACAACAACACAACGGCATAAGTAGCACTATTTGCATCATGTTGAACATCACAAGCAGCCATATATGCATCGCAAACAAAGAACACTCAACATCCAACATCTGAAGACATTGCAATGACTTCTAAGCACATCTAGCATAGTGGTTTCCGCAAAGAGCATAAGCAAACATGATACAATATCATTTGCATCACATCAACCAAATTATTAGGCAGCACAGCATGCACATGAACAAAGACAGGTTTTGGGTCCTGTCTGATTCACCTAGTTGATGAGGGTAGCAGTGAAGGAAATATGCCCTAGAGGCAATAATAAAGTTATTATTTATTTTCTTAATTCATGATAAATGTTTATTATTCATGCTAGAATTGTATTAACCGGAAACTTAGTACATGTGTGAATACATAGACAAAACATATAGTCCCTAGTATGCCTCTACTTGACTAGCTCGTTAATCAAAGATGGTTATGTTTCCTAACCATAGACATGTATTGTCATTTGATGAACGGGGTCACATCATTAGGAGAATGATGTGATGGACATGACCCATCCGTTAGCTTAGCATTATGATCATGTCAGTTTCATTGCTACTGCTTTCTTCATGACTTATACAAGTTCCTCAGACTATGAGATTATGCAACTCCCGAATACCGGAGGAACACTTTGTGTGCTACCAAACGTCACAACGTAAAAGGGTGATTATAAAGGTGCTCTACAGGTGTCTCCGAAGGTGTTTGTTGGGTTGGCATATATCGAGATTAGGATTTGTCACTCCGTGTTTCGGAGAGGTATCTTTGGGCCCTCTCGGTAATACTCACCACTGTAAGCCTTGCAAGCATTGTAACTAATGAGTTAGTTGCGGGATGAAGTATTACAGAACGAGTAAAGAGACTTGCTGATAACGAGATTGAACTAGGTATGATGATACCGACGATCGAATCTCGGGCAAGTAACATACTGATGACAAAGGGAACAACGTATGTTGTTATGCGGTTTGACCGATAAAGATCTTCATAGAATATGTAGGAGCCAATATGAGCATCCAGGTTCCGCTATTGGTTATTGACCGGAGATATGTCTCGGTCATGTCTACATAGTTCTCGAACCCGTAGGGTCCGCACGCTTAACATTCGATGACGATTTGTATTATGAGTTTATGTGATTTGATGACCGAAGGTTGTTCGGAGTCCCGGATGAGATCTCGGACATGACGGGGAGTCTCAAAATGGTCGAGACGTAAAGATCGATATATTGGAAGGCTATATTCGGACATCGGAAAGGTTACGAGTGATTCGTGTATTTTTCGGAGTACCGGAGAGTTACGGGAATTCGTATTGGGCCTTAATGGGCCATACGGGAAAGGAGAGAAAGGCCTCAAGGGTGGCCGCGCCCCTTCCCCATGGACTGGTCCGAATTGGACTAGGGAAGGGGGGCGCCCCCTTCCTTCCTTCTCCTT
The DNA here is from genome assembly GCA_021605205.1 of Aegilops longissima. NCBI lineage: Eukaryota > Viridiplantae > Streptophyta > Magnoliopsida > Poales > Poaceae > Aegilops > Aegilops longissima. Next base: position 37,062,524 of record CM038676.1, read on the forward strand.
GTCCATTCCCCTTTTCCTATTCCATGTGGGAGGTGGAATCCTACTAGGACTAGGGAGTCGTAGTAGGACTCCACACTTTGGGCATGCCGTATAAGGGCCGGCCTCCTCCTCCCTCCATCCTTTATATATGTGGCCAGGGGGCACCCCATAGACACAAGTTGACATTGTTTAGCCGTGTGCGGTGCCCCCTCCATATTTACACACCTCGGTCATATTGTCGTAGTGCTTAGGCGAAGCCCTGTGTCCGGTAACTTCATCATCACCGTCACCACGCCGTCATGCTGACGAAACTCTCCCTCGACCTCAACTGGATCAAGAGTAAGAGGGACATCCCCGAGCTGAACGTGTGTTGATCGCGGAGGTTCGGTGCTAAGATCGGTAGGATCGTGAAGACGTACGACTACATCAACCGTGTTGTCATAACGCTTCCGCTTTCGGTCTACGAGGGTACGTGGACATACTCTCCGCTCTCGTTGCTATGCATCACCATGATCTCGCATGTGCGTAGGTTTTTTTTTTGAAATTACTACGTTCCCCAACAGTGGCATCAGAGCTAGGTTTATGCGTAGATGTTATATGCACGAGTAGAACACAAGTGAGTTGTGGGCGATAATAGTCATACTGCTTACCAGCATGTCATACTTTGATTTGGCGGTATTATTGGATGAAGCGGCTCAGACCGACATTACGCGTACGCTTACGCGAGACTGGTTCTACCGACGTGCTTCGCACACAGGTGGATAGTGAGTGTCTGTTTCTCCAACTTTACTTGAATCGAGTGTGGTTACGCCCGGTCCTTGTTGAAGGTTAAAACATCACACTTGACGAAAAATCGTTGTGGTTTTGATGCGTAGGTAAGAACGATCTTGCTAGAAGCCCGTAGCAGCCACGTAAAACTTGCAACAACAAAGTAGAGGACGTCTAACTTGTTTTTGCAGGGCTTGCTGTGATGTGATATGGTCAAGCATGATGTGATATAAATTGTTGTATGAGATGATCATGTTTTGTAACAAAGTTATCGGCAACTGGCAGGAGCCATATGGTTGTCGCTTTATTGTATGCAATGCAATCGCCATTTAATTGTTTTACTTTATCACTAAGCGGTAGTAATAGTCGTAGTAACAATAGGTGGCGAGACGACAACGATGCTACGATGGAGATCAAGGTGTCGCGCCGGTGACGTTGGAGATCATGACGATGCCTCAGTGTGGAGATCATGAGCACAAGATGATGATGGCCATATCATGTCACATATTTTGATTGCATGTGATGCTTATCCTTTATTCATCTTATTTTTCTTAGAACGTCGGTAGCATTATAAGATGATCCTTACTAAATTTCAAGGTACAAGTGTTCTCCCTGAGTATGCACCGTTGCTACAGTTCTTCGTGCTGAGACACCACGTGATGATCAGGTGTGATAAGTTCTACGTTCACATACAATGGGTGCAAGCCAGTTTTGCACACGCAGAATACTCGGGTTAAACTTGACGAGCCTAGCATATGCATATATGGCTCCGAACACTGGAGACCGAAAGGTCGAGCGTGAATCATATAGTAGATATGATCAACATAGTGATGTTCACCATTGAAAACTACTCCATCTCACGTGATGATCGGACATGGTTTAGTTGATTTGGATCACGTGATCATTTAGATGACTAGAGGGATGTCTATCTAAGTGGGAGTTCTTAAGTAATATGATTAATTGAACTTTAATTTATCATGAACTTAGTCCTGATAGTATTTTGCAAATTATGTTGTAGATCAATAGCTTGCGTTATAGCTTCCTATGTTTTTATATATGTTCCTAGAGAAAACTAAGTTGAAAGATGATAGTAGCAATGATGCGGACCGAGTCCGTGATCTGAGGTTTATCCTCATTGCTGCACAGAAGAATTATGTCCTTGATGCACCGCTAGGTGGCAAAACTATTACAGGAGCAGATGCAGACGTTATGAACGTTTGGCTAGCTCAATATAATGACTAATTGATAGTTTAGTGCACCATGCTTAACGGCTTAGAATCGGTACTTCAAAGACGTTTTGAACGTCATGGACCATATGAGATGTTTCAAGAGTTGAAGTTAATATTTCAAGAAAATACCCGAGTTGAGAGATATGAAGTCTCCAACAAGTTCTATAGCTAAAAGATGGAGGAGAATAGCTCAAGCAGTGAGCATGTGCTCAGATTGTCTGGGTACTACAATCGCCTGAATCAAGTGGGAGTTAATCTTCCAGATAATATAGTGATTGAGAGAGTTCTCTAGTCACCATCACCAAGTTACTGGAACTTCGTGATGAACTATAGTATGCAAGGGATGACGAAAATGATTCTCGAGCTCTTCGTGATGCTAAAGTCGATGAAGGTAGAAATCAAGAAAGAGCATCAAGTGTTGATGATTGACAAGACCACTAGTTTCAAGAAAATGGCAAAGGGAAATAAAGGGAACTTCAAGTAGAATGGCAAGCAAGTTGTCACTCCCGTGAAGAAACCCAAAGCTGGACCTAAGCCTGAAACAGAGTGCTTCTACTGCAAAGGAAATGGTCACTGGAAGTGGAACTGCCCTAAATATTTGGTGGATAAGAAGGATGGCAAAGTGAACGAAGGTATATTTGATATACATGTTATTGATGTGTAACTTACTAGTGCTCGTAATAACCTCTGGGTATTAACTCGAAACAGGAGTTGCAGAATAAATAGACTAGTTGAGGGTGAAGTGACGATGTATGTTGGAAGTGGTTCCAAGATTGATATGATCATCATTGCACACCCCCTATACTTTCGGGATTAGTGTTGACCTAACTAAATGTTATTTGGCGTTTGCGTTGAGCATGAATATGATTTGATCATGTTTACTACAATACGGTTATTCATTTAAAGTCAGAGAATAATTGTTGTTCTGTTTACATGAATAAAACCTTCGATGGTCATACACCCAATGAAAATAGTTTGTTGGATCTCGATCGTAGTGATACACATATTCATAATATTGATGCCAAAAGATGCAAAGTTGATAATGATAGTGCAACTTATTTGTGGCACTGCCATTTGGGTCATATCGGTGTAAAGCGCATGAAGAAACTCCATGAAGATGGACTTCTGGAATCACTTGATTATGAATCATTTGATGCTTGCGAACCGTGCCTTATGGGCAAGATGACTAAAACTCCGTTCTCCGGAACAATGGAACGAGATACTGACTTATTGGAAATAATACATATCGATGTATGTAGTCCAATGAGTGTTGAGGCTCGTGGCGGGTATCATTATTTTCTTACCTTCACAGATGATTTGAGAAGATATGGTTATATCTACTTAATGAAACATAAGTCTGAAACATTTGAAAAGTTCAAAGAATTTCAGAGTGAAGTGGAAAATCATCTTAACAAGAAAATAAAGTTTCTACGATCTGATCGTGGAGAAGAATATTTGAGTTACGAGTTTGGTCTTCATTTGAAACAATGTGGAATAGTTTCACAGCTCATGCCACATGGAACACCATAGCGTAATGGTGTGTCTGAACATCGTAACCACACTTTATTGGATATGCGATCTATGATGTCTCTTACCGGGTTACCACGGGTTATGCATTAGAGACAGCTGCATTCACTTTAAATAGGGCACCATCGAAATCCGTTGAGACAACGCCTTATGGAACTATGGTTTGGCAAGAAACCAAAGTTTTCATTTCTTAAAGTTTGGGGCTGCGATGCTTATATGAAAAAGCTTCAACCAGATAAGCTCGAACCCAAATCGGAGAACTGCGTCTTCATAGGATACCCAAAGGAAACTGTTGGGTACACCTTCTATCACAGATCCGAAGGCAAGATATTCATTGCTAAGAATGGATCCTTTCTAGAGAAGGAGTTTCTCTTGAAAGAAGTGAGTGGGAGGAAAGTAGAACTTGATGAGGTAATTGTACCTTCTCCCGAATTGGAAAGTAGTTTATCACAGAAATCAGTTCTAGTGATTCCTACACCAATTAGTGAGGAAGCTAATGATGATGATCATGAAGCTTCAGATCAAGTTACTACCGAACTTCATAGATCTTCCAGATTAAGATCTGCACCAGAGTGGTACGGTAATCCTATTCTGGAAGTCATGTTACTAGACCATGATAAACCTATGAACTATGAGGAAGCGATGATGAGCCCAAATTCTGCGAAATGGCTTGAGGCCATGAAATCTGAGATGGGATCCATGTATGAGAACAAAGTGTGGACTTTGATGGACTTGCCCGATGATCGGCAATCCATAGAAAATAAATGGATCTTCAAGAGGAAGACGGACGTTGATAGTAGTGTTACTATCTACAAAGCTCGACTTGTCATAAAATATATTTTTGACAAGTTCAAGGTGTTGACTACAATGAGATTTTCTCAACTGTAGTGATGCTTAAATCCGTCCGAATCATGTTAGCAGTTGCCATATTTTATGAGATCTGGCAAATGGATGTCAAAAACTGCATTCCTTAAATGGATATTTCTTAAAGAAGAGTTGTATATGATGCAACCAGAAGGTTTTATCAATCCTAAGGGTGCTAACAAAGTGTGTAAGCTCCAGTGGTCCATTTTTGGACTGGTGCAAGCCTCTCAGAGTTGGAATAAACGTTTTGATAGTGTGATCAAAGCATATGGTTTTATACAGACTTTTGGAGAAGCCTGTATTTACAAAAAGGTGAGTGGGAGCTCTGTAACATTTCTAATATTATATGTGGATGACATATTGTTGATTGGAAATGATATAGAATTTCTGGATAGCATAAAGGGATACTTGAATAAGAGTTTTTCAGTGAAACACCTCGGTGAAGCTGCTTACATATTGGGCATCAAGATCTATAGAGATAGATCAAGATGCTTAATTGGACTTTCACAAAAACACATACCTTGATAAAAGTTTTGAAAAAAGTTCAAAAATTGATCAGTCAAAGAAAGGGTTCTTGCCTGTATTACAAGGTGTAAATTTGAGTAAGACTCAAAGCCCGACCACGACAGAAAATAGAAAGAGAATGGAAGTCATTCCCTATGCCACAGTCATAGGTTCTATAAATTGTGATGTGCTGTGTACCAGACCTATTGTGTACCTTGCCACGAGTTTTGGCAAGGGGGTACAATAGTGATCTACGAGTAGATGACTGGACAATGGTCAAAATTATCCTTAGTGAGGACTAAGGAAATATTTCTCGATTATGGAAGTGATAGAAGAGATCGTTGTAAAGAGTTACATCGATGCAAGCTTTTACACCGATCCAGATGAATCTAAGTGTCAATCTGGATACATATTGAAAGTGGGAGTAATTAGCTAGAGTAGCTCCGTGCAGAGCATTGTAGACATAGAATATTTGCAAAATACATACGGCTCTGAATGTGACAGACCCATTGACTAAACTTCTCTCACGAGCAAAACATGATCACACCTTAGTACTCTTTGGATGTTAATCACATAGCGGTGTGAACTAGATTATTGACTCTAGTAAAACCTTTGGGTGTTGGTCACATGACGATGTGAGCTATGGGTGTTAATCACATACAAATGTGAATATTTGTGTTAAATCACATGGTGATGTGAACTACATTATTGACTCTAGTGCAAGTGGAAGACTGAAGGAAATATGCCCTAGAGGCAATAATAAAGTTATTATTTATTTCCTTAATTCATGATAAATGTTTATTATTCATGCTAGAATTGTATTAACCGGAACTTAGTACATGTGTGAATGCATAGACAAAACATATAGTCCCTAGTATGCCTCTACTTGACTAGCTAGTTAATCAAAGATGGTTATGTTTCCTAACCATAGACATGTGTTGTAATTTGATGAATGGGATCACATCATTAGGAGAATGATGTGATGGACATGATCCATCCGTTAGCTTAGCATTATGATCGTGTTAGTTTCATTGCTACTACTTTCTTCATGACTTATACAAGTTCCTCAAACTATGAGATTATGCAACTCCCGAATACCGGAGGAACACTTTGTGTGCTACCAAACGCCACAACGTAAAAGGGTGATTATAAAGGTGCTCTACAGGTGTCTCCGAAGGTGTTTGTTGGGTTGGCATATATCGATATTAGGATTTGTCACTCCGTGTTTCGGAGAGGTATCTCTGGGCCCTCTCGGTAATACTCATCACTATAAGCCTTGCAAGCATTGTAACTAATGAGTTATTTGCGGGATGAAGTATTACAGAATGAGTAAAGAGACTTGCCGGTGACGAGATTGAACTAGGTATGATGATATCGACGATCGAATCTCGGGCAAGTAACATACCGATGACAAAGGGAACAAAGTATGTTGTTATGCGGTTTGACCGATAAAGATCTTCGTAGAATATGTAGGAGCCAATATGAGGATCCAGGTTCCGCTATTGGTTATTGACCGTAGATATGTCTCGGTCATGTCTACATAGTTCTCGAACCCGTAGGGTCCGCACGCTTAACTTTCGATGACGATTTGTATTATGAGTTTATGTGATTTGATGACCGATACTTGTTCAGAGTCCCGGATGAGATCCCGGACATGACGAGGAGTCTCAAAATGGTCGAGACGTAAAGACCGATATATTGGAAGCCTATATTCGGACATCGGAAAGGTTCTGAGTGATTTGTGTATTTTTCGGAGTACCGGAGAGTTACGGGAATTCGTATTGGGCCTTAATGGGCCATACGAGAAAGGAGAGAAAGGCCTCAAGGGTGGTGATACGTCTCCAACGTATCTATAATTTTTGATAGCTCCATGCTACTTTATCTACAGTTTTAGGCAATATTGGGCTTTATTATCCACTTTTATATTATTTTTGGGACTAACCTATTAACCGGAGGCCCAACCCAGATTTGCTGTTTTATGCCTATTTCAGTGTTTCGAGGAAAAGGAATATCAGACGGAGTCAAAACGGAACGAAATCAATCTGGAGAAGTTATTTTGGAAGGAAACCCACCGATGGACTTGGACCCCACGTCGAAGATACGGGAGGTGCTCACGAGGGTGGGGGCGCGCCCCCCTGGCGCGCCCCCTGCCTCGTGGGCCCCCCGTAGCTCCACCGACGTTCTCCTTTCACCCATATATACCGTCGTACCCTAAAACCTCCAGAACAGAAGATAGATCGGGAATTCCGCCGCCGCAAGCCTCCAGAACCACCAAAAACCAGTCGGGACCCCTTTCCGGTACCCTGCCGGAGGGGGGATCCATCACCGGTGGCCATCTTCATCATCCCGACGCTCTCCATGACGAGGAGGGAGTAGTTCACCCTCGGGGCTGAGGGTATGTACCAGTAGCTATGTGTTTGATCTCTCTCTCTCTCGTGTTCTCTCTCGTGTTCCATCTATGGCACGATCTTGATGTATCCCGAGCTTTGCTATTGTAGTTGGATCTTATGATGTTTCTCCCCCTCTACTCTCTTGTGATGAATTGAGTTTCCCCTTTGAAGTTATCTTATCGGATTGAGTCTTTATGAGAACACTTGATGTATGTCTTGCCGTGATTATTTGTGGTGACAATGGGATATCATGTGCCACTTGATGTATGTTTTGGTGATCAAATTGCGGGTTTCGTGACATTGGGAACCTATGCATAGGGGTTGGCACACGTTCTTGACTCTCCGGTAGAAACTTTGGGGCACTCTTTGAAGTACTTTTATGTTGGTTGGATGAATCTGAGATTGTGTGATGCATATCGTATAATCATGCCCACGGATACTTGAGGTGACAATGGAGTATCTAGGTGACATTAGGGTTTTGGTTGATTTGTATCTTAAGGTGTTATTCTAGTACGAACTCTTTTATAGATCGATCCGAAAGAATAACTTTGAGGTGGTTTCGTACCCTACCATAATATCTACGTTTGTTCTCCGCTATTAGTGGCTTTGGAGTGACTCTTTGTTGCATGTTGAGGGCTTGTTATATGATCTATCTATGTTATTATTGTTGAGAGAACTTGCACTAGTGAAAGTATGAACCCTAGGCCTTGTTTCCTACCATTGCAATACCGTTTACGCTCACTTTTACCGTTCGTTACCTTGCTGTTTTCATTATTTCAGATTACAAAAACTTATATCTACCATCCATATTGCACTTGTATCACCATCTCTTCGCCGAACTAGTGCACCTATACAATTTGCCATTGTATTGGGTGTGTTGAGGACACAAGAGACTTTTTGTTATTTGGTTGCAGGGTTGTTTGAGAGAGACCATCTTCCTCGTACGCCTCTGGCGGATTGATAAACCTTAGGTCATCCACTTGAGAGAAATTTGCTACTGTCCTACAAACCTGTGCACTTGCAGGCCCAACAACGTCTACAAGAAGAAGGTTGTGTAGTAGACATCAAGCTCTTTTCTGGCGCCGTTGCTGGGGAGGCTAGGTAAGTGAAGGTATATCTTTAGATCTTGCAATCGAATCTTTTTGTTTCTTGTTTTAGCACTAGTCTAGTTTATAAAAGAAAACTAAAAAAAATGGAATTGAGTTTGTCTCATACGCTTCATCTTTTTAATATCTTTCGTGAGTATGATGGAAAGGAAAATTGTGCTCAAGTACTAGAAGAAGAATTACATAGAATTCTTGGCATAAAATATGTGAATGATGAGCATGATTGCAATGTTGTTAGTATTAATTCCTTGAATATCCATGATGCTAATGATATGCAAAGCCACAAGCTTGGGGAAGCTATGGTTGATGAAGATGATATTTTTTGTCCCCCAAGCTTTGATGAGCAAAATTATTATGATGAAAGCATGCCTCCTATCTATGATGATTATTGTGATGAAACCTATGCTTTAAAGAATAATGATAACCATGAAACTTGTCATCTTGATCTTAATTTTCAATCACATGATAGTTATTTTGTTGAGTTTGCTCCCACTACTATTGATGAGAAGAAATTTGCTTATGTGGAGAGTAATAAAAATTCTATGCTTGTAGATCATGAAAAGAATGTTTTAGGTGCTGGTTATATTGTTGAATTCATTCATGATGCTACTGAAAATTATTATGAGGGAGGAATATATGCTTCTAGGAATTGCAATAATATCAAGTTTCCTCTCTATGTGCTTAAAATCTTGAAGTTATGCTTGTTTTACCTTCCTATGCAAGTTGATTATTGTTCCCATAAGTTGTTTGATCACAAAATACCTACGCATAGGAAGTGGGTTAGGCTTAAATGTGCTAGTCATATTCTTCATGATGCTCTCTTTATGTTTCAGTTCCTATCTTTTATGTGAGCATCATTGAAATCATCATGCCTAGCTAGGGGCGTTAAACGATAGCGCTTGTTGGGAGGAAACCCAATTTTATTTTAGTTTCTTGCTTTTTGGTTCTGTTTAGGAATAAATAATTCATCTAGCCTCTGTTTAGATGTGGTTTTGTGTTTTAATTAGTGTTTGTGCCAAGTACAACCTTTGGGAAGACTTGGGTGAAGTGTTTATGATCATGCTGTAAAAAACAGAAACTTTAGCGCTCATGACATTAGCTAGAACTTTTTACTGGAGACTGCTATTTAGTTGATTCTTTTTGCAGATGATTAGTAGACAAATTCCTCAGGTCCACCAATTTATTTTAGAATTTTTTGAGTTCCAGAAGTTTGCGTTAGTTACATATTACTACAGACTGTTCTGTTTTTGACAGATTCTGTTTTCATTGTGTTGTTTGCTTATTTTGATGAATCTATGGCTAGTAAAATATTTTATAAACCATAGAGAAGTTGTAATACAGTAGGTTTAACACCAATATAAATAAAGAATGAGTTTATTACAGTACCATGAAGTGGTCTTTTGTTTTCTTTCGCTAACGGAGCTCACGAGTTTTCTGTTAAGTTTTGTGTTGTGAAGTTTTCAAGTTTTGGGTAAAGATTCGATGGATTACGGAATAAGGAGTGGAAAGAGCCTAAGCTTGGGGATGCCCAAGGCACCCCAAGGTAATATTCAAGGACAACCAAGAGCCTAAGCTTGGGGATGCCCCGGAAGGCATCCCCTCTTTCGTCTTTGTTCATCGGTAACTTTACTTGGAGCTATATTTTTATTCACCACATGATATGTGTTTTGCTTGGAGCGTCATGTCATTTTTTTTGTTTTGCTTGATGTTAGTTAGATTAGTGTTTTGCATCTTTAGTTTCAATAAAAAAGTCAAGGATAGCCTTTGCCATGCTTATTTTGCAAGTATGCATGTTGCTGTTTAAAAACAGAAAGTTTACCGCTGTTGCAAAAATTCTCTGGAAAAGTCAGAGAGTGGTATAATGTTGAATCTTTTTGCATATTGAGCCCTGATAAATTTATTACAGTGGGAATTTTAGTTCATAATTTTTGGAGTCAGGGAAGTATGATGAATCTTGCATTCTTTACAGACTATACTGTTTTGACAGATTGCTGTTATGTTTGCATTGTTTGCATATCTTTGCTTGTTTAATGATTCTATTTAAGGATAGGAGTATTAAATATGCAAAGGAATTTAGTGATTTGTTACAGTAGAAAATGATAAGGTTTTGCATTGGTTTATACTAACCTATCTCACGAGTTCTTGTTGAGTTTGTTGTGAATGAAGCTTTTGATGAAAAGAGAAACCATGATATGAGGGAAATTTGCTACTGTCCTACAAACCTGTGCACTTGCAGGCCCAACAATGTCTACAAGAAGAAGGTTGTGTAGTAGACATCAGGTGGCCACGCCCCTTCCCCATGGACTGGTCCGAATTGGACTAGGGAATGGGGACGCCCCCTTCCTTCTCCTTTTCCCTTCCCCTTTTCCTATTCCATGTGGGAGGAAGGGGCAAGGGTTTCTCGCCCCATCCTGGATGGCCTAGCTGCTCCCTCCTCCATCGGTGGCGTCTGTGTCCGTCCGAAATCGAGCGAGCAAAAGAGAAAGCGAGAGGGAGGGGACGAAGGTGAGGGCCGCTCGATCTAGGCTTTGGGAGAGAGAGAAGGTGAGGCCGGAAGCCAGGGAAGGAGTGGACATCGGTGAAAGGCGGCGGGGTTGGGTGAGAGGCGGCCGACGGCAGGATTGGGGAAGAGGCGGCTGACGGCTAGTTGGGGATTGGGGAGGGGAGGAGGAAGGGTGCGTGGTGGGCTGGTTGGTTCGGTTGGGTGGTGAGGGAATGGGAGGGGAGAGAGGAGGAGGGCGTGGGGGAGGCCATGAATGGCGGCGAGCGCCGCCGGAGGGAGGTGGCGGTTGTGCGATGGATCTGGAAGGGAGGAGGCGAGCTCTCTCCATCGGGCGAGACAACGAGGAGACGGGGGTTCTGGGAGGGGATCGATGGATGAATGTGGAAAGAAAGGAGGCGGGGGGGGGGGGGAGGGTGGATGCAAAATGACCATCTAGGGTTTCGGGGTTGATGTGGAAGGGTTGAGGACTGCCGCTGGATCCGAGAGCATCCAATGGTGTTTAATGCATGATTCGCGTGCTACGTCCACGGACCAATCAGAATGCAGTACGACGTTATGACAATCTAAATTGGTCGTAGTAGATTAATTTTTTTTGAGTGCCTAAAATGAGTTTTTTGTGAAGGATCTACAATATATTTGTGGCAAAATTGGACCAAATAAATTTTCGAATATATTAGGACATATTTAATGCACAATTGACAAAATAGTTGGGTGTCCAAAGCTTTTATCCACCTCTCATGAAAAAGACAAATTTCCACCGATTCAGTTGGAAACGGGTCAAATTTGAACTGTAGCTACCTCGTAGTTTGCTCTTTATTTTTTTTAAAAATTATTTCTAGGTACATAAGTATCTATTTAATCAGAGAAATATCAAAAGTTTTCCAAGATTCAACATCTAGCTAGGAACGGTCATTCCCGCCGTTTCGACCGCATTTTGAAACGGGCATGAAAAATTCAAAAAAATATCATAAAATGGAAAACCTTCGCATTATGTCATTATATGTGACCAAGTTACCAGAAAAAATAATAAACTTGTAATACGACAATTATTTTAAAAAAGTGTTCTCAGAAATGAGCTATCATGTGTGAAGATGCATGGCTTTCAACCCAAATGCTCAATCTTATGGCCACATTCATGGCATAGTTTGTTTAAATGATCTAATATTGTGCACAAGGCTGCATATTGGAATGACAAACAATGTTTCCTAAGGAAGTTTTCATTTTCTTTGGACGGAAATTTCATTTCCCATTTTTTGAGTGTCCAAAATGAGTTTTTTTGTGAAGGACCTACCATATATTTGTTGCAAAATTATACCAACTCAATTTTATAAAATACTAGGACATATTTAATGCACAATTGATCAAATGGTTGGGTGTCAAAAGTTTTGATCCACCTCTCGTGAAAAAGACAAATATCTGCCGATTCAGTTGGAAGTGGGTCAAATTTGAACTGTAGCTACCTCGTAGTTTGCTCTTTTTTTTTCAAAAATCGTTTCTACGTACATAAGTATATATTTAATCAGAGAAACATCAAAAAATTTCCAAGATTCAACATCTAGCTAGGAACGGTCATGCCCGCCGTTTCGACCGCATTTTGAACCGAGCATGAAAAATAAAAATAAAAATAAAAAATTGGAAAATCCTCCGCATTGTGTCATTATATGTGACCAAGTTACCAGGAAAAATAATAAACTTGTAATACAGAAATTATTTAAAAAAAGTGTTCCCAGAAATGAGCTATCGTGTGTGAAGATGCGTGACTTTCAACCCAAATGCTCAATCTTATGGCCATATTCATGGCATAGTTTGTTTAAATGATCTAATATTGTGCACAAGGGTGCATATTGGAATGACAAACAATGTTGCCTAAGAATGTTTTCATTTTCTTTGGACGGAAGAATCATTTTTCAAGTGCCCAAAATGAGTTTTTTTGTGAAGGACCTACCATATATTTGTTGCAAAATTGTACCAAATCAATTTTATAAAATACTATGACATATTTAATGCATAATTAACCAAATGGTTGGGTGTCACAAGCTTTGATCCACCTCTCGTGAAAAAGACAAATTTCTGCCGATTCAGGTGGAACCGAGTCAAATTTGAACAGCATCTGCCTCATAGTTTCCTATTTATTTTTTGCAAAAATCATTTCTAGGTACTTAAGTATCTATTTAATTAGAGAAACACCAAAAAAATTCCAAGATTTAACCATTAGCTAGGAATGGTCATTCCCACCGTTTTGACCGCAATTTGAAACATGCATAAAAAATTCATAAAAAATCAAAAAATTGGAAAACCTTCACATTGTGTCATTATATGTGACCAAGTTACCGGGAAAAATAATAAATTTGTAATATGACAATTATTTTAGAAAAGTGTTCTCAGAAATGAGCTATCATGTGTGAAGATTCATGGCTTTCAACCCAAATGCTCAATCTTATGGCCATATTCATGGCATAGTTTCTTTAAATGATCTAATATTGTGCACAAGGGTGCATATTGAAATTACAAACAATGTTGCCTAAGAAAGTTTTCATTTTCTTTGGACGAAAAATTCATTTTCCATTTTTTGAGTGCCCAAAATGAGTTTTTTTGTGAAGGACCTAACATATATTTGTTGCAAAATTGTACCAAATCAATTTTCTAAAATACTAGGACATATTTAATGCTCAATTGACAAAATGGTTGGGTGTCCAAAGCTTTTATCCACCTCTCATGAAAAAGACAAATTTTCGCCGATTCAGTTGGAAACGGGTCAAATTTGAACTGCAGGTGCCTTATACTTTGCTCTTTATTTTTTTTCCAAAAATCATTTATAGTTACATAAGTATCTATTTAAGCATAAATACATTGTTTGGTGGCGATACGTCGAGGTTTGGACGGTGGCCCAGGGCCCCAACTCCAAAGCGCGTAAACTCGCATGCCCACCGCATGGTCACCGCGTGACCGTGGCGTTGCCATGCGTTCTGGGCGGCCTAGGCATGCCTAATGGGGTGGGCACTCCCCAGGTAGGTGCTAGGAAGAAAATTACAACATAAGATTCTCATGAGGAGGCTGAACTATGCTCAAACATGAACTAGCAGCCAAGTGTTGGATTAGCGGTACGGGAAATGCACATGGCCAATGGGCGTGAGTTTTGGCTGAGGATGATCATCTACTAGGGAGAATGGCTTGGCAAATTTTCAGCTCAAATGGAGGAGCGTAGATGGCAGTTGCTTTGCAAAGTACCACACTGGACAGAAATATGAATGTTGAAGCTGGGCTCAAAACAATGAATGGATTGAGCTAAAATTTGGTGGAGGATGGTTATTTGGGCATAGGAAAGCACTATAGAAAATTGATACCACTTGGACATGCCAAAGTGGTACTTCCTTCAAAATGCTCTTCTCTAGACAGAAACTTGGGAAAATTAGCGAGAGAAATTGGATAAATGAAATGAGCTCAAATTTGGTGTAGGTAAGTTACATAGGTATGGTCATGTCCTGGTAAATTTTCAAATCATTTGGGTAAGCCTAGCTAGTACTTACTTCATAAAGCTTCTCTTGAGATAGAAACTTTGGAAATTTCCTGAGAAAGATTTACCAGGAAAATGGAGATGAATATTATCATGTGGCAATGATTTGGGTATGGAAGAGTGCCCAAAAAGTTTGAGGGTAATAGGAGGGGTCTAGATAACACTTGCTTTGCAATGTGCCAATCTGGCCATAAAATAAAAATTGAACCTGGGCTCACGTAGATGATTTGACTAAGCTACAATTTGGAGGACGGTGATAATTTGGGCATATGAAGGAACTGTATAAATTTCATGTCATTTGGGTATATAAAAATGGTACTTCCTTCACAATGCTTCTAGGTGGACAAAAACTTTGGAAATTTGCCGAGGAAGATTTACTAGGCAAATGGAGCTGAATTTTGTCATGAGGCAATGATTTGGATAGGAAAGATTGCCCAAAAATTTTGAGGGCAATCAAGAATATATAAATAACACTTCCTTCACAAAATGTTGTTTTGAATAGAATAGGAAAATGAATATTGCTGAATTATTTTTGAACTAGGCAAGGAAGGTTTTTTTTACATATTTGACGAAGATATGACCCAAAGAATTTATGAATTTTTTTTTGGGAATTTTGGGAATGACAGAAATATAGGTTGCTTCACAACCTAGGGTAAGAATTGACACATGGATATGGCACATAGGCAAAACTGATGAGGTGGCGCCTAGTCATAGCAACCCACCACAATTTACAAGGTTATGACCATCTATATTGGTCGTGATTAGCTAGAAATAAGGCAGCCGACCGGTGCTGTCTGCTTTATGACCATTTCGTGTAAGGAAATTATGACCTTTCTGACCAAAATGGTTGTTATAGTTTAGGGTATGGAGCCCCCCAAACAACTTTTGACCAATTGGTCTCAAATGGTCGTAGATTTATGACCAATTCTTCCAGGGTCACTGACAGAAGGTCAAAAGTTGAAAAATTCTTGTAGCGCAACCAGCACATATACTAGCGTCCAGCAGTGCTTCTCATGTCGCCGTCCCTGTTGTCATATGAGAAAATTAGGTCCCCTCGCCTTAGACTTCCATCTTGGCGCTAAGAGGTGTGGGTGTGTGTGTGCGTGGGGGGGGGGGGGGGTACCTCAAATCTTCAAGACCTCTGTCTTCATTGCTACCTCTTGAGCATGCGTTGGTTTTCCCTTGAAGAGGAAAGGGTGATGCAGCAAAGTAGCGTAAGTATTTCCCTCAGTTTTTTAGAACCAAGGTATCAATCCAGTAGGAGGCTACACGCAAATCCCTCGTACCTGCACAAACAAACAAGAACCTTGCAACCAACACGATAAAGGGGTTGTCAATCCCTTCACGACCACTTGCAAAAGTGAGATCTGATAGATATAATAAGATAAATATTTTTGGTATTTTTATGATATAGATTGGAAAGTAAATATTGCAAAATAAAATAGATCAGAAACTTATAGGATGGAAAATAGACCCGGGGGCCATAGATTTCACTAGTGGCTTCTCTCAAGATAGCATAAGTATTACGGTGGGTGAACAAATTACTGTCGAGCAATTGATAGAAAAGTGCATAGTTGTGAGAATATCTAGGCATGATCATGTATATAGGCATCACGTCCATGACAAGTAGATCAAACGATTACGCATCTACTACTATTACTCCACACATCGACCGCTATCCAGCATGCATCTATAGTATTAAGTTCATAAGAACGAGTAACGCATTAGGCAAGATGACATGATGTAGAGGATAAACTCAAGCAATATGATATAAACCCCATCTTTTTATCCTTGATGGAAACAATACAATCGTGCCTTGCTGCCCTAACATCCTTTGGGAAAGGACACCACAAGATTGAACCCAAAGCTAAGCACTTCTCCCATTGCAAGAAAATCAATCTAGTAGGCCAAACCAAACTGATAATTCGAAGAGACTTGCAAAGATAAAAAATCATACATAAAAGAATTCAGAGGAGATTCAAATATTGTTCATAGATAATCTTTATCATAAACCCACAATTCATCGGATCTCGACAAACACACCGCAAAAAGTATTACATCAAATAGATCTCCAAGATGATCGAGGAGAACTTTGTATTGAGAATCAAAGAGAGAGAAGAAGCCACCTAGCTAATAACTATGGACCCGAAGGTCTGAGGTAAACTACGCACACTTCATCGGAGAGGCTATGGTGTTGATGTAGACGCCCTCCGTGATCGATTCCCCCTCCGGCGGAGTGCCGGAAAAGGCCCCAAGATGGGATCTCACGGGGTACAGAAGGTTGCAGCGGTGGAAAGAGGGTTTCGTGTGTTGGAAATATGCCCTAGAGGCAATAATAAATTAGTTATTGTTGTATTTCCTTGTTCATGATAATCGTTTATTATCCATGCTATAATTGTATTGATAGGAAACTCAGATACATGTGTGGGTACATAGACAACACCATGTCCCTAGTAAGCCTCTAGTTGACTAGCTCGTTGATCAATAGATGGTTACAGTTTCCTGACCATGGACATTGGATGTCGTTGATAACGAGATCACATCATTAGGAGAATGATGTGATGGACAAGACCCAATCCTAAGCCTAGCACAAAGATCGTAGTTCGTATGCTAAAGCTTTTCTAATGTCAAGTATCATTTCCTTAGACCATGAGATTGTGCAACTCCCGGATACCGTAGGAATGCTTTGGGTGTACCAAACGTCACAATGTAATGGGTGACTATAAAGGTGCACTACAGGTTTCTCCGAAAGTGTCATTGGGTTGGCACGAATCGAGATGGGATTTGTCACTCCGTGTAAACAGAGAGGTATCTCTGGGCCCACTCGGTAGGACATCATCATAATGTGCACAATGTGACCAAGGGGTTGATCACGGGATGATGTGTTACGGAACGAGTAAAGAGACTTGCCGGTAACGAGATTGAACAAGGTATCGGGATACCGACGATCGAATCTTGGGCAAGTACAATACCGCTAGACAAAGGGAATTGTATACGGGATCGATTGAGTCCTTGACATCGTGGTTCATCCGATGAGATCATCGTGGAATATGTGGGAGCCAACATGGGTATCCAGATCCGCTGTTGGTTATTGACGGGAGAACGTCTCGGTCATGTCTACATGTCTCCCGAACCCGTAGGGTCTACACACTTAAGGTTCGATGGCGCTAGGGTTATAAAGGAAGTTTGTATGTGGTTACCGAATGTTGTTGAGTCCGGATGAGATCCCGGACGTCACGAGGAGTTCGGAATGGTTCGGAGGTAAAGATTTATATATGGAAAGTTGTTGTTGGGTTAGGAAAAGTTCGGGTTTTTCGGTATTGTACCGGAAGCTTCGGAAGGTTCGGAGGATTCGGAGGGTCCGGAGGTCCGGAAATGTTCCACCACGTCCAATACAGTAGAATGGGCTGTGGGGGGCGCCCTAGCCTTAATGGGCCAGGGCACCAGCCCCCAAGGCCCATGCGCATGGGAGGGGGAAACCCTAAAGGGAGGGCCTCCACTTGACTTGGGAGGCACTCCTCCCCTCTTGGCCGCCCCAAGTTCCATCTAGGGATGGCCGCACCCCTTGGGGTGGGAAACCCTAAAGGGGCGCAGCCCCTTTCCCCTATATATACTTGAGGTTTTGGGCTGCCCAAGACACATGAGTTCTCTCCCTCTTGGTGCAGCCTGCCTCTCCTCCTCCTCCTCCCTTGGTGCTTGGCGAAGCCTGCTGGGATGCCACGCTCCTCCATCACCACCATGCCGTTGTGCTGCTGCTGGATGGAGTCTTCCTCAACCTCTCCCTCTCTCCTTGCTGGATCAAGGCGTGGGAGGCGTCACCGGCTGTACGTGTGTTGAGCGCGGAGGTGCCGTCCGTTCGGCACTAGGATCTCCGGTGATTTGGATCACGACAATCGACTCCTTCAACCCCGTTCTCTTGAGCGCTTCCGCTTAGCGATCTACAAGGGTATGTAGATGCACTCTCCTTCCCTCGTTGCTAGTTTCTCCATAGATAGATCTTGGTGACACGTGGGAAAATTTTGAATTTCTGCTCGTTCCCCCAACAAAGGCATCATGAGCTAGGTCTATTGCGTAGATTCTTTGCACGAGTAGAACACAAAGTAGTTGTGGGCGTTGATTTTGTTCAATATGCTTACCGTTACTAGTCCAATCTTGTTTCGACGGTATTGTGGGATGAAGCGGCCGGACCGACCTTACGTACTCTTCGTGAGACGAGTTCCACCGGTGACATGCACTTGGTGCATAAGGTGGCTAGCGGTGCCGCTCTCCCACTTTAGTCGGAGCGGATTCGATGAAAAGGGTCCTTATGAAGGGTAAATAGCAATTGGCATATCACGTTGTGGTTTTGCGTAGGTAAGAAACGTTCTTGCTAGGAACCCATAGCAGCCACGTAAAACATGCAAACAACAATTAGAGGATGTCTAACTTGTTTTTGCAGGGTATGCTATGTGATGTGATATGGCCAAGAAGAATGTGATGAATGATATGTGATGTATGAGATTGATCATGTTCTTGTAATAGGATTCACGACTTGCATGTCGATGAGTATGACAACCGCAGGAGCCATAGGAGTTGTCTTTATTTATTGTATGACCTGCGTGTCATTGAACAACGCCATGTAATTACTTTACTTTATTGCTAACGGTAGCCATAGTAGTAGAAGTAATAGTTGGCGAGACAACTTCATGAAGACACGATGATGGAGATCATGATGATGGAGATCATGGTGTCATGCGGTGACGATGATGATCATGGAGCCCGAAGATGGAGATCAATGGAGCTATATGATATTGGCCATATCATGTCACTACTATATAATTGCATGTGATGTTTATTATGTTTATGCATCTTGTTTACTTAGAAACGACGGTAGTAAATAAGATGATCCCTTACACAAATTTCAAGAAGTGTTCTCCCCGATGTGCACCGTTGCTACAGTTCGTCGCTTCTAAGCACCACGTGATGATCGGTGTGATGGATTCTTACGTTCACATACAACGGGTGTAAGACAGATTTACACAGCAAAAACACTTGGGGTTAACTTGACGAGCCTAGCATGTGCGCACATGGCCTCGGAACACGAGACCGAAAGGTCGAGCATGAGTCGTATAGTAGATACGATCAACATGAAGATGTTCACCGATGATGACTAGTCCGTCTCACGTGATGATCGGACACGGCCTAGTTGACTCGGATCATGTAATCACTTAGATGACCGAGGGATGTCTATCGAGTGGGAGTTCATAAGATGAACTTAATTATCCTGAACATAGTCAAAAGACCTTTTGCAAATTATGTAAATGGCTCGCGCTTTAGTTCCACTGTTTAGATATGTTCCTAGAGAAAATATAGTTGAAAGTTGACGATGGCGATTATGCGGACGATGAAAGCTTATGTCCTTGATGCACCGCTCGGTGTGCTGAACCCCAAACGTCGTTTGTGGATGTTGCGAACATCGGACATACACGTTTTGATAACTGCGTGATAGTTCAGTTAAATGGTTTAGAGTAGAGGCACCAAAGACTTTTTCGAAACGTCGCGGAACATATGGGATGTTTCGAGGGCTCAAATTGGGATTTTAGGCTCGTGCCCACGTCAAGAGGTATGAGACCTCCGACGATTTTCTTAGCCTACAAACTAAGGGAGAAAGCCTCAATCGTTGAGCTTGTGCTCAAATTGTCTGAGTGCAACAATCACTTAAATCAAGTGGGATTTGATCTTCCAGATGAGATAGTGATGTTTCTCCAAAGTCATTGCCACCAAGCTGCTAGAGCTTCGTGATGAACTATAACATATCAGGGATAGAGATGATGATCCTTGAGGTATTCGCGCTGTTCGACACCGCGAAAGTAGAAGTCAAGTAGGAGCATCAATTGTTGATGGTTGGTAAAACCACTAGTTTCAAGAAGGGCAAGGGCAACAAGGGATACTTCATGAAACAGCAAAACAGTTGCTGCTCTAGTGAAGAAACCCAAGGTTGAACCCAAACCCGAGACTAAGTGCTTCTGTAATGAGGGAACGGACACTGAAGCAGAACTACCCTAGATACTTGGTAGATGAGAAGGCTGGCAAGGTCGATAGAAGTATATTGGATATACGTTATGTTAATGTGTACTTTACTAGTACTCCTAGTAGCACCAGGGTATTGAGATACCGGTTCGGTTGCTAAGTGTTAGTAACTCGAAATAAAAGAGCTACGGAATAAACGGAGACTAGCTAAAGGTGAGCTGACGATATGTGTTGGAAGTGTTTCAAAGTTTGATGTGATCAAACATCGCACGCTCCCTCTACCATCAAGATTAGTATTAAACCTGAATAATTGTCATTTGGTGTTTGCGTTGAGCATAGACATGATTGGATTATGTCTGTTGCAATACGGTTATTCATTTAAGGAGAATAATGGTTACTCTATTTATGTGAATAATACCTTCAGTGGTCTTGCACCTAAAGGAATGGTTTATTGAATCTCGATCGTAGTGATAAACATTTTCATGCCAAAAGATATAAGATAGTAATGATAGTACCACTTACTTGTGGCACTGCCATGTAAGTCATATTGGTATAAAACGCATGAAGAAGCTCCATGTTGATGGATCTTTGGACTCACTCGTTTTTGAAAAGTTTGAGGCTTGCGAACCATGTCTATTGGTGTATGCGCATGAAGAAACTCCATGCAGATGGATCGTTTGGACTCACTTGATTTTGAATCACTTGAGATATGCAAAACATACCACATGGGCAAGATGACCAAAAGCCTCGGTTTGATAAGATGGAACAAGATAGCAACTTGTTGGAAGTAACACATTTTGATATGTGCAGTCCAATGAGTCTTTGAGGCATGCAGATGAATATCGTTATGTTCTTACTTCACGAGATGATTCGAGTAGATGTTGAGTATATTTACTTGATGAAACACAAGTCTGAATTATTGAATGGTTCAAGTAATTTCAGAGTGAAGTTTAAGATCTTCGTGACAAGAGGATAGGATATCTATGATATGATCATAGAGATGAATATCTGAGTTACGAGTTTTGGCACACAATTAAGACATTGTGCAAATTGTTTCACAATTAATACCGCCTGGAACACCATAGTGTGATGGTGTGTCCGAACATCATAGTTGCACTCTATTGGATATGGTGCGTACCATGATATCTCTTATCGAATTACCACTATCGTTCATGGGTTAGGCATTAGAGACAACCGCACTCACTTTAATGGGGCACCACGTAATTCCGTTGAGACGACACCGTTTGGAGAAACCTAAGTTGTCGTTTCTTAAAAGTTTGGGGCTGCGACGCTTATGTGGAAAAGTTTCAGGTTGATAAGCTCGAACCCAAAGCGGACAAAATGCATCTTCATAGGACACCCAAAACAGTTGGGTATACCTCCTAATTCAGATCCGGAAGCAATAGGGATTGTTTCTTGAATCGGGTCCTTTCTCGAGGAAAAGTTTGTCTCGAAAAGTTGAGTGGGAGGATGGTGGAGACGTGATGAGGTTATTGAACCGTCACTTCAACTAGTGTGTAGCAGGGCACAGGAAGTTGTTCCCATGGCACATACACCAATTGAAGTAGAAGCTTATGATAGTGATCATGAAGTTTCGGATCAAGTCACTAATGAACCTCGTAGGGTGACAAGGAGGCGTACTACTTCAGAGTGGTACGCAATCCTGTCTTGAAGGTCATGTTGCTAGACAACAATGAACCTACGAGCTATGGAGAAGCAATGGTGGGCCCAAATTCTGACAAATGGTTAGAAGCCATGAAATCCGAGATAGGATCCATTTATCAGAACAAAGCATGGACTTTGGTGGACTTGCCCGATGATCAGCAAGCCATTGAGATGAATGGATCTTTAAGAAGAAGACGGGCGTGGACGGTAATATCACCGTCTATGAAGCTCGACTTGTGGCAAAGAGTTTTCACAAGTTCAAGGAGTTGACTACGATGAGATTTTCTCATCCGTAGCGATCCTTAAGTCCGTCGGAATCATGTTAGCACAAGCTGCATTTATGAAATCTGGCAGATGGATGTCAAAACGAGTTTCCTTACCAGTTTTCGTAAGGAAAGGTTGTATGTGATACAATCAGAAAGTTTTGTCGATCCTAAGGATGCTAAAAGGTATGCTAGCTCTAGCGATCCTTCCATGGACTAGAGTAAGCATCTCGGAGTTGGAATGTGCACTTTGATAAGATGATCAAAGATTTTAGGTTTATACAAAGTTTATGAGAAACTTGTATTTCCAAAGAAGTGAGTGGGAGCACTATAGAATTTCTGATGAGTATATGTTGTTGACATATTGATGATCAGAAATGATGTAGAATTTATAGAAAGCATATAGGGTTGTTTGAAAAGTGTTTTTCAATGGAAAACCTGGATTAGGCTACTTGAATAATAAGCATCAAGATCTATAAGATAAATCAAAATGTTTAATAGTACTTTCAAATGAGCACGTACCTTGACATGATCTTGAAAGTGTTCAAGATGGATCAGTCAAAGAAGGAGTTCTTGCCTGAGTTGTAAGGTACGAAGTTAAGACTTAAAGCTCGACCACGGCAGAAAAGAGAGAAAGGACGAAGGTCGTCCCCTATGCTTCAGACATAGGCTCTATAGTATGCTATGTTGTGTACCGCACCGAAGTGTGCCTTGCCATGAGTCGATCAAGGGTACAAGAATGATCCAGGAATGGATCATTGGATAGCGGTCAAAATTGTCCTTGGAGAAAATAAGGACAAGTTTCTCGATTATGGAGGTGATAAAGAGTTCGGCGTAAAGGGTTACGTCGGTGCAAGCTTTAACACCTATCCGAGTGACTCTGAGTAGCAAACCGGATACGTATAGTGGAGCAACCATTTGGAATAGCTCCAAGTGGAGTGTGGAAGCAGCGTTTACAATATGACCTAGAAATTTGCAAAGCACACACGGATCTGAAAGGTTCAGACCCATTGACAAAAAACCTCTCTCACAAGCAAAACATGATCAAACCTGAGAAATCATTGAGTCTTAATCACATGATGATGTGAACTAGTTTACAGACACTAGTAAACTCTTTGGATGTTGGTCACATGGCGATGTGACCTATCAGCGTTGCTCACATGACGATGTGAACTAGATTATTGACTCTAGTGCAAGTGGGAGACTGTTGGAAATATGCCCTAGAGGCAATAATAAATTAGTTATTGTTGTATTTCCTTGTTCATGATAATCGTTTATTATCCATGCTATAATTGTATTGATAGGAAACTCAGATACATGTGTGGGTACATAGACAACACCATGTCCCTAGTAAGCCTCTAGTTGACTAGCTCGTTGATCAATAGATGGTTACAGTTTCCTGACCATGGACATTGGATGTCGTTGATAACGGGATCACATCATTAGGAGAATGATGTGATGGACAAGACAATCCTAAGCCTAGCACAAAGATCGTAGTTAGTATGCTAAA
Source organism: Aegilops longissima (assembly GCA_021605205.1). Classification (NCBI taxonomy): domain Eukaryota; kingdom Viridiplantae; phylum Streptophyta; class Magnoliopsida; order Poales; family Poaceae; genus Aegilops; species Aegilops longissima. The sequence goes on from CM038676.1 coordinate 37,086,355, forward strand.
GCTTTTCTAATGTCAAGTATCATTTCCTTAGACCATGAGATTGTGCAACTCCGGATACCGTAGGAATGCTTTGGGTGTACCAAACGTCACAACGTGGCGGGTGACTATAAAGGTGCACTACAGGTTTCTCCGAAAGTGTCTGTTGGGTTGGCACGAATCGAGGCGGGATTTGTCACTCCGTGTAAGCGGAGAGGTATCTCTGGGCCCACTCGGTAGGACATCATCATAATGTGCACAATGTGACCAAGGGGTTGATCACGGATGATGTGTTACGGAACGAGTAAAGAGACTTGCGTAACGAGATTGAACAAGGTATCGGGATACCGACGATCGAATCTTGGGCAAGTACAATACCGCTAGACAAAGGGAATTGTATACGGGATCGATTGAGTCCTTGACATCGTGGTTCATCCGATGAGATCATCGTGGAATATGTAGGAGCCAACATGGGTATCCAGATCCGCTGTTGGTTATTGACCGGAGAACGTCTCGGTCATGTCTACATGTCTCCCGAACCCGTAGGGTCTACACACTAAGGTTCGATGGCGCTAGGGTTATAAAGGAAGTTTGTATGTGGTTACCGAATGTTGTTGAGTCCGGATGAGATCTCGGACGTCACGAGGAGTTCGGAATGGTTCGGAGGTAAAGATTTATATATGGAAAGTTGTTGTTGGGTTCCGAAAAGTTCGGGTTTTTCGGTATTGTACCGGAAGCTTCGAAGGTTCGGAGTATTCGGAGGGGTCCGGAGGTCCGGAAATTGTTCCACCACGTCCAATACAGTAGCATGGGCTGTAGGGAGGCGCCCTAGCCTTAATGGGCCAGGGGCACCAGCCCCCCCAAGGCCCATGCGCATGGGAGGGGGAACCCTAAAGGGAGGGCCTCCACTTGACTTGGGAGGCACTCCTCCCCTCTTGGCCGCCCCAAGTTCCATCTAGGGCTGGCCGCACCCCTTGGGGTGGGAAACCCTAAAGGGGCGCAGCCCCTTTTCCCCTATATATACTTGAGGTTTTGGGCTGCCCAAGACACATGAGTTCTCTCCTCTTGGTGCAGCCCCTCTCCTCCTCCTCCTCTCCCTTGGTGCTTGGCGAAGCCTGCTTGGGATGCCACGCTCCTCCATCACCACCATGCCGTTGTGCTGCTGCTGGATGGAGTCTTCCTCAACCTCTCCCTCTCTCCTTGCTGGATCAAGGCGTGGGAGACGTCACCGGGCTGTACGTGTGTTGAACGCGGAGGTGCCGTCCGTTCGGCACTAGGATCTCCGGTGATTTGGATCACGACGAGTACGACTCCTTCAACACCGTTCTCTTGAACGCTTCCGCTTAGCGATCTACAAGGGTATGTAGATGCACTCTCCTTCCCCTCGTTGCTAGTTTCTCCATAGATAGATCTTGGTGACACGTAGGAAAATTTTGAATTTCTGCTACGTTCCCCAACATCGTGGTGCTCTCGGATGTTTTCAGGGTATATGAGTATATATAGGCGAAAGAAGTCGGTCAGGGGAGCTACGAGGGGCCCACGAGGGTGGGGGGCGCGCCCTCCTGCCTCGTGGCCTCCTCGTTTCTTTCTTGACGTCCACTCCAAGTCTCCTGGATTGCGTTTGTTCCAAAAAGGACTCTCCCGAAGGTTTCATTCCGTTTGGACTCCGTTTGATATTCCTTTACTACGAAACATTGAAATAGGCAAAAAAACAGCAATTTGCACTAGGCCTCCGGTTAATAGGTTAGTCCCAAAAATAATATAAAAGTGCATAGTAAAGCCCATTAAACATCCAAAACAGATAATATAATAGCATGGAACAATCAAAAATTATAGATACGTTGGAGACGTATCAAGCATCCCCAAGCTTAGTTCCTGCTCATCCTTGAGTAGCTAAATGATAAAAACAGAATTTTTGATGTGGAATGCTACCTAACATAATTGTCAATGTAATTCTCTTTATTGTGGCATGGATGTTTAGATCCAAAAAATTCAAGATAAAAGTTTAATATTGACATAAAAATAGCAATACTTCAGGCATGCTAACCAAGTAGTTTATGTCTTATCAAAATAACGTAGCCAAAGAAAGCTTATCCCTACAAAATCATATAGTTTGGCCATGCTTCATTTTTGTCACACAAAATGCTCCCATCATGCACAACCCCGGTTTCAGCCAAGCAATTGGTTCATACTTTTTAACGCGCTTCAGCCTTTTCAACCCTCACGCAATACATGAGCATAAGCCATGGACATAACACTATGGGCGGAGTAGAGCATGATGATAGGGATTATGTGAGAAAACAAAAAATGAGAAAGTCTCACATTGACGCGGCTAATCAACGGGCTATGGAGATGCCCATCAATTGATGTCAATATGAGGAGTAGGGATTGCCATGCAACGGTTGCACTAGAGCTATAAATGTATGAAAGCTCATAAAAAAGAAACTAAGTGGGTGTGCATCCAACTTGCCTGCTCACGAAGACCTAGGGCATTTTGAGGAAGCCCATCATTGGAATATACAAGCCAAGTTCTATAATGAAAAATTCCCACTAGTATATGAAAGTGACAACATAGGAGACTCTCTATCATGAAGATCATGGTGCTACTTTGAAGCACAAGTGTGGTAAAAGGATAGTAACATTGTCCCTTCTCTCTTTTTCTCTCATTTTTCTTTTTTTATTTGGTGGGCTTCTTTGGCCTCTTTTTTTTTTAATTTGGGCTTCTTTGGCCTCTTTTATTTTTCATAAAGTCCGGAGTCTCATCCCGACTTGTGGGGGAATCATAGTCTCCATCATCCTTTCCTCACATGGGACAATGCTCTAATAATGGAAATCATCACACTTCTATTTATTTACAACTCTAGAATTACAACGCAATACTTAGGACAAAATATGACTCTATGTGAATGCCTTCGGCGGTGTACCGGGATATGCAATGAATCAAGAGCGACATGTATGAAAGAGTTATAAAGGTGGCTTTGCCACAAATACGATGTCAACTACATGATCATGCAAAGCAATATGACAATGATGAAGCGTGTCATAATACACGGAACGGTGGAAAGTTGCATGGCAATATATCTCGGAATGGCTATGGAAATGCCATAATAGGTAGGTATGGCGGCTGTTTTGAGGAAGATATAAGGAGGTTTATGTGTGATAGAGCATATTGTATCACGGGGTTTGGATGCACCGGCGAAGTTTGCACCAACTCTCAAGGTGAGAAAGGGCAATGCACGGTACCGTAGAGGCTAGCAAATTGCGGAATGGTAAGAGTGCGTATAATCCATGGACTCACATTAGTCATAAAGAACTCATATACTTATTGCAAAAGTTTATTAGCCCTCGAAACAAAGTACTACTACGCATGCTCCTAGGGGAAGGGTTGGTAGGAGTTAACCATGGCGCGATCCCGACCTCCACTCATAAGGAAGCAATCAAAGAACACCCCATGCTTCAAATTTTCCACACAACATTCACCATACGTGCATGCTACGGGACTTCCCAACTTTAACACAAATATTTCTCAATTTCATAATTACCCAACTAGCATGATTCTAACATTACCACCTTTATATCTCAAAACAATTATCAAGTATCAAATTTATCATAGTATTTAATGCTTTCTATATGAAAGTTTTTATTATACCCAACTTGGATGCCCATCATATTAGGACTAATTTTATAACCAAAGAAAATTACCACGCTGTTCTAAAAGACTCCCAAAATAATATAAGTGAAGCATGAGAGATCAACAATTTCTATAAAATAAAACCACCGCCGTGCTCTAAAAAGATATAAGTGAAGCACTAGAGCAAAATTATCTAGCTCAAAAGATATAAGTGAAGCACATAGAGTATTCTAATAAATTCCGATTCATGTGTGTCTCTCCCAAAAGGTGTGTACAGCAAGGATGATTGTGGTAAACTAAAAAGCAAAGACTCAAATCATACAAGACGCTCCAAGCAAAACACATATCATGTGATGAATAAAAATATAGCATCAAGTAAAGTTACCGATGGATGAAGACGAAAGAGGGGTTTGAAGGAAATATGCCCTAGAGGCAATAATAAAGTTATTATTTATTTCCTCATATCATGATAAATGTTTATTATTCATGCTAGAATTGTATTAACCGGAAACATGATACATGTGTGAATACATAGACAAACATATAGTCACTAGTATGCCTCTACTTGACTAGCTCATTAATCAAAGATGGTTATGTTTCCTAACCATAGACATGTGTTGTTATTTGATTAATGGGATCACATCATTAGGAGAATGATGTGATTGACATGACCCATTCCGTTAGCCTAGCACTTGATTGTTTAGTATATTGCTATTGCTTTCTTCATGACCTATACATGTTCCTGTAACTATGAGATTATGCAACTCCGTTTACGGAGGAACACTTTGGTGCTACCAAACGTCACAACGTAATCGGGTGATTATAAAGGAGTACTACATGTGTCTCCAAAGGTACATGTTGGGTTGGCGTATTTGAGATTAGGTTTTGTCACTCCGATTGTCGGAGAGGTATCTCTGGGCCCTCTCGGTAATACACATCACATAAGCCTTGCAAGCATTGCAACTAATAAGTTAGTTGCGAGATGATATATTACGGAACAAGTAAAGAGACTTGCGATGTGAGATTGAACTAGGTATTGGATACCGACGATCGAATCTCGGGCAAGTAACATACCGATGACAAAGGGAACAACGTATGTCGTTATGCGGTTTGATCGATAAAGATCTTTGTAGAATATGTAGGAACCAATATGGGCATCCAGGTTCCGCTATTGGTTATTGACCGAGAATAGTTCTAGGTCATGTCTACATAGTTCTCGAACCCGTAGGGTCCGCACGCTTAACGTTACGATGACAGTTTTATTATGAGTTTATAAGTTTTGATGTATCGAAGTTTGTTCGGAGTCCCGGATGTGATCACGGACATGACGAGTAGTCTCGAAATGTTCGAGACATAAAGATTGATATATTGGAAGCCTATGTTTGGACTTCGGAATAGTTCCGGGTGAAATCGGGATTTTACCGAACACCGGGTTACGAAACCCTCCCGGGGTTAATGGGCCTTCTTGGGCCATGAGGGAGAAGAGGAGGGCCAGCCAGGGCAGGCGCGCCCCCTCCCCTAGTCCGAATAGGACAAGGAAGGGGGCGCCTCTCTTTCCTCCCCCAAGTCCTAATCCAACTAGGAAGGGCGCCCTACTCCGGTGGGAGTAGGACTCCTCCGCGCGCCTCCTCCTAGGGCCGGCCGCACCCCCTTGCTCCTTTATATCTGGGGCAGGGGGCACCCTAGAACACACAAGTTGATCTACGGATCGTTCCTTAGCCGTGTGCGGTGCCCCCCTCCACCATATTCCACCTCGGTCATATCGTCGCCACACCGTCGTGCTGACGGAACTCATCCCGACACTTTGCTGGATCGGAGTCCGGGGATCGTCGTCGAGCTGAACGTGTGCTGAACTCGGAGGTGCCGTGACGTTCGTAATGGATCGGTCGGATCGTGAAGGCGTCGACTACATCAACCGCGTTGTCATAACGCTTCCGCTTACGGTCTACGAGGGTACGTGGACAATACTCTCCCCTCTCGTTGCTGTGCCATCACCATGATCTTGCGTGTGCGTAGGAAAATTTTGAAATTACTACGTTTCCCAACAGTGGCATCCGAGCCTGGTTTTATGCATTGATGTTATATGCACGAGTAGAACACAAGTGAGTTGTGGGCGATACAAGTCATACTGCTTACCAGCATGTCATACTTTGGTTCGGCGGTATTGTGAGATGAAGCGGCCCGGACCGACATTACGCGTACGCTTACGCGAGACTGGTTTCACCGCTGCGAGCACTCGTTGCTTAAAGGTGACTGGCGGGTGTCTGTCTCTCTCACTTTAGTTGAACCGAGTGTGGCTACGCCCGGTCCTTGCGAAGGTTAAAACAACACCAACTTGACAAACTATCGTTGTGGTTTTGATGCGTAGGTAAGTACGGTTCTTGCTCAGCCCGTAGCAGCCACGTAAAACTTGCAACAACAAAGTAGAGGACGTCTAACTTGTTTTTGCAGGGCATGTTGTGATGTGATATGGTCAAGACGTGATGCTATATTTTATTGTATGAGATGATCATGTTTTGTAACCGAGTTATCGGCAATGGCGAGAGCCATATGGTTGTCGCTTTATTGTATGAAATGCAAGCGCCATGTAATTGCTTTACTTTATCACTAAGCGGTAGCGATAGTCGTAGAAGCAATAGTTGGCGAGGCGACAACGATGCTACGATGGAGATCAAGGTGTCGCGCCGGTGGCGATGGTGATCACGACGGTGCTTGAGATGGAGATCACAAGCACAAGATGATGATGGCCATATCATATCACTTATATTGATTGCATGTGATGTTTATCCTTTATGCATCTTATCTTGCTTTGATTGACGGTAGCATTATAAGATGATCTCTCATTAAATATCAAGAAGTGTTCTCCACAGTATGCACCGTTGCGAAAGTTCTTCGTCTTTGAGACACCACATGATGATCGGGTGTGATAGGCTCTACGTTCAAATACAACGGGTGCAAAACAGTTGCACACGCGAATACTCAGGTCAAACTTGACGAGCCTAGCATATACAGATATGGCCTCGGAACACGAAGACCGAAGGTCGAGCGTGAATCATATAGTAGATATGATCAACATAGTGATGTTCACCATTGAAACTACTCCATCTCACGTGATGATCGGACATGGTTTAGTTTATTTGGATCACGTAATCACTTAGATGACTAGAGAGATGTCTATCTAAGTGGGAGTTCTTAAGTAATATGATTAATTGAACTTAAATTTATCATGAACTTAGTACTGATAGTATTTTGCTTGTCTATGTTTCTTGTAGATAGATGGCTCGTCTTTGTTGTTCCATTGAATTTTAATGCGTTCCTTGAGAAACCAAAGTTGAAAGATGATGGTAGCAATTACGGACTGGGTCCGTAACTCGAGGATTATCCTCATTGCTGCATAGAAGAATTACGCCCCGGAAGCACCGCTGGGTGCCGAACCTGATCTTGATGCAACCGACGGCGTTAAGAACGTCTGGCAGAGCAAAGCTGATGACTACTCGATAGTTCAGAGTGCCATGCTTTACGGCTTAGAACCGGGCCTTCAACGTCGTTTTGAACGTCATGGAGCATATGAGATGTTCCAGGAGTTGAAGTTAATATTTCAAGCAAATGCCCAGATTGAGAGATATGAAGTCTCCAATAAGTTCTATAACTGCAAGATGGAGGAGAATAGTTCTGTCAGTGAACACATACTCAAAATGTCTGGGTATAATAATCACTTGATTCAACTGGGAGTTAATCTTCCTGATGATAGTGTCATTGACAGAATTCTTCAATCACTGCCACCAAGCTACAAGAGCTTCGTGATGAACTATAATATGCAAGGGATGGACAAGTCTATTCCCAAGCTCTTCGCAACGCTAAAAGCCGCGGAGGTAGAAATCAAAAAGGAGCATCAAGTGTTGATGGTTAACAAGACCACCAGTTTCAAGAAAAAGGGCAAAGGGAAGAAGAAGGGGAACTTCAAGAAGAACAACAAAGAAGTTGCTGCTCAAGAGAAGAAACCCAAGTCTGGACCTAAGCACGAGACTGAGTGCTTCTCTGCAAGCAGATCGACACTTTGAAGCGAACTGCCCCAAGTATTTGGCGGATAAGAAGGATGGCAAAGTGAACAAAGGTATATGTGATATACATGTTATTGATGTGTACCTTACTAATACTCGCAGAGTACACAGGTATTTGATACTGGTTCTGTTGCTAATATTTGCAACTCAAACAGGAACTACGGATTAGCGAAGATTGGCTAAGGACGAGGTGACGATCTTGCGTGGGAAATGGTTCCAAAGTCGATGTGATCGCGGTCGACACGCTACCTCTACATCTACCATCGGGATTAGTTTTAGACCTAAATAATTGTTATTTGGTGCCAGCGTTAAGCATGAACATTATATCTGGATCTTGTTTGATGCGAGACGGTTATTCATTTAAGTCATAGGATAATGGTTGTTCTATTTATATGAATAATATCTTTTATGGTCATGCACCCTTGAAGAGTGGTCTATTTTTATTGAATCTCGATAGTAGTAATACACATATTCATAGTGTTGAAACCAAAAGATATAGAGTTGATAATGATAGTGCAACTTATTTGTGGCACTACCGTTTGGGTCATATCGGTGTAAAACGCATGAAGAAACTCCATACTGATGGGCTTTTGGAATCACTTGATTATGAATCACTTGGTACTTGCGAACCTTGCCTCATGGGCAAGATGACTAAAACGCCGTTCTCCGGAACTATGGAGCGAGCAACTGATTTGTTGGAAATCATACATACTGATGTTTGTGGTCCAATGAATGTTGAGGCACGCGGCGGGTATCGTTATTTTCTCACCTTCACAGATGATTTGAGCAGATATGGGTATATCTACTTGATGAAACATAAGTCTGAAACATTTGAAAAGTTCAAAGAATTTTAGAGTGAAGTGGAAAATCATCGTAACAAGAAAATAAAATTTCTACGATCTGATCGTGGAGGAGAATATTTGAGTTACGAGTTTGGTTTACATTTGAAACAATGCAGAATAGTTTCGCAACTCACGCCACCCGGAACACCACAACGAAATGGTGTGTCCGAACGTCGTAATCGTACTTTACTAGATATGGTGTGATCTATGATGTCTCTTACTGATTTACCGCTATCGTTTTGGGGTTATGCTTTAGAGACGGCCGCATTCACGTTAAATAGGGCACCATCAAAATCCGTTGAAACGACACCTTATGAACTATGGTTTGGCAAGAAACCAAAGTTGTCGTATCTTAAAGTTTGGGGCTGCGATGCTTATGTGAAGAAACTTCAACCAAATAAGCTCGAACCTAAATCGGAGAAATGTGTCTTCATAGGATACCCAAAAGAGACTATTGGGTACACCTTCATCACAGATCTGAAGGCAAGATTTTCGTTGCTAAATTCGGATCCTTTCTAGAAAAGGAGTTTCTCTCGAAAGAAGTGAGTGGGAGAAAAGTAGAACTTGATGAGATAATCAGATCTGCTCCCTTATTGGAAAGTAGTTCATCACAAGAACCGGTTCCTGTGACAACTGCACCAATTAGTGAGGAAGCTAATGATATTGATCATGAAACTTCAGATCAAGTTTCTACTGAACTACGTAGGTCAACTAGAGTAAGATCCGCACCAGAGTGGTACGATAATCCTATTCTGGAAGTCATGTTACTTGACCATGGCGAACCTACAAACTATGAAGAAGCGATGGTGAGCCCAGATTCCGCAAAATGGCTGGAAGCCATGAAATCTGAGATGGGATCCATGTATGAGAACAAAGTATGGACTTTGGTTGACTTGCCCGATGATCGGCAAGCCATTGAGAATAAATGGATCTTTAAGAAGAAGACTGACGCTGATGGTAATGTAACTGTCTATAAAGCTCGACTTGTTGCGAAAGGTTTTCGACAAGTTCAAGGGGTTGACTACGATGAGACTTTCTCACCCGTAGCGATGCTTAAGTCTGTCCGAATCATATTAGCAATTGCTGCATTTTATGATTATGAAATTTGGCAAATGGATGTCAAAACTGCATTCTTGAATGGATTTCTAGAAGAAGAGTTGTATATGATGCAACCAGAAGGTTTTGTTGATCCAAAAGGTGCTAACAAAGTGTGCAAGCTCCAGCGATCAATTTATGGTCAGTGCAAGCCTCTCGGAGTTGGAATAAACGCTTTGATAGTGTGATCAAAGCATATGGTTTTATCTGAGACTTTTGGAGAAGCTTTGTATTTACAAGAAAGTGAGTGGGAGCTCTGTAGCATTTCGATATTATATGTGAGCGACATATTATTAATTGGAAATGATATAGAATTTCTGGATAGCATAAAAGGATACTTGAATAAAAGTTTTTCGATGAAAGACCTCGGTGAAGCTGCTTACATATTGGGCATCAAGATCTATAGAGATAGATCAAGGCGCTTGATTGGACTTTCACAAAGCACATACCTTGATAAAGTTTTGAAAAAGTTCAAAATGGATCGAGCAAAGAAAGGATTTTTACGTGTTACAAGGTGTGAAATTGAGTCGACTCAATACCCGACCACAGAGAAGATAGAGAGAAAATGAAAGATGTTCCTATGCTTCAGCCATAGGCTCTATCATGTATGCAATGCTGTGTACCAGACCGACGTATGCTTAGCAATAAGCTTGGCAGGAAGGTACCAAAGTAATCCAGAGTGGATCACTTGACAGCGGTCAAGAACATCCTGAAATACCGAAAAGGACTAAGGATATGTTTCTCGATATGGAGGTGACAAAGAGCTAGTCGTAAATGGTTACGTCGATGCAAGCTTTGACACCGATCCGGACGATTCTAAATCACAAACCGGATCGTGTTTTTATTAAGCGGTGGAGCTGTCGGTTGGTGCAGTTCTAAACAAAGCATCGTGGCGGGATCTACATGTGAAGCGGAGTACATAGCTGCTTGAAGCAGCAAATGAAGGAGTCTGGATGAAAGAGTTCATTTCCGATCTAGGTGTCATACCTAGTGCATCGGGAACAATGAAGATCTTCTGTGACAATCTTGGTGCAATTGCCTTGGCAAAGGAATCCAGATTTCACAAGAGGACCAAGCATATCAAAAGACGCTTCAATTCCATCCGGGACCAAGTCCAGGTGGGAGACGTGAGATTTGCAAGATACATACGGATCTGAATGTTGCGACCCGTTGACTAAGCCTCTTCCACGAGCAAAACATGATCAGCACCAAGACTCCATGGGTGTTAGAATCATTCTTGTGTAATCTAGATTATTGACTCTAGTGCAAGTGGGAGACTGAAGGAAATATGCCCTAGAGGCAATAATAAAGTTATTATTTATTTCCTCATATAATGATAAATGTTTATTATTCATGCTAGAATTGTATTAACCGGAAACATGATACATGTGTGAATACATAGACAAACATATAGTCACTAGTATGCCTCTACTTGACTAGCTCATTAATCAAAGATGGTTATGTTTCCTAACCATAGACATGTGTTGTTATTTGATTAATGGGATCACATCATTAGGAGAATGATGTGATTGACATGACCCATTCCGTTAGCCTAGCACTTGATCGTTTAGTATACTGCTATTGCTTTCTTCATGACCTATACATGTTCTTGTAACTATGAGATTATGCAACTCCCGTTTACCGGAGGAACACTTTGGGTGCTACCAAACGTCACAACGTAACTGGGTGATTATAAAGGAGTACTACAGGTGTCTCCAAAGGTACATGTTGGGTTGGCGTATTTCGAGATTAGGTTTTGTCACTCCGATTGTCGGAGAGGTATCTCTGGGCCCTCTCGGTAATACACATCACATAAGCCTTGCAAGCATTGCAACTAATAAGTTAGTTGCGAGATGATGTATTACGGAACGAGTAAAGAGACTTGCCAATGTGAGATTGAACTAGGTATTGGATACCGACGATCGAATCTCGGGCAAGTAACATACCGATGACAAAGGGAACAACGATGTCGTTATGCGGTTTGACCGATAAAGATCTTCGTAGAATATGTAGGAACCAATATGGGCATCCAGGTTCCGCTATTGGTTATTGACCGAGAATAGTTCTAGGTCATGTCTACATAGTTCTCGAACCCGTAGGGTCCGCACGCTTAACGTTACGATGACAGTTTTATTATGAGTTTATAAGTTTTGATGTACCGAAGTTTGTTCGGAGTCCCGGATGTGATCACGGACATGACGAGTAGTCTCGAAATGTTCGATACATAAAGATTGATATATTGGAAGCCTATGTTTGGACTTCGGAATAGTTCCGGGTGAAATCGGGATTTTACCGGAACACCGGGGGGTTACCGAAACCCTCCCGGGGGTTAATGGGCCTTAGTGGGCCATGAGGGAGAAGAGGAGGGCCGGCCAGGGCAGGCGCGCCTCCCCCTAGTCCGAATAGGACAAGGAAGGGGGGCGCCCCTTCTCTTTCCCTCCCCAAGTCCTAATCCAACTAGGAAGGGGGAGTCCTACTCCGGTGGGAGTAGGACTCCTCCGCCGCCTCCTCCTAGGGCCGGCCGCACCCCCCTTGCTCCTTTATATACGAGGCAGGGGGCACCCTAGAACACACAAGTTGATCTACGGATCGTTCCTTAGCCGTGTCGGTGCCCCCTCCACCATATTCCACCACGGTGATATCGTCGCGGAGTTTAGGCGAAGCCCTGCGCCGTAGAGCATCATCATCGTCACCACGCCGTCGTCTTGTGGAACTCATCCCGACACTTTGCTGGATCGAGTCCGGGATCGTCATCGAGCTGAGCGTGTGCTGAACTCGGAGGTGCCGTGCGTTCGGTACTTGGATCGGTCGGATCGTGAAGGCGTCGACTACATCAACCGCGTTGTCATAACGCTTCCGCTTATGATCTACGAGGGTACGTGGACAATACTCTCCCCTCTCGTTGCTATGCCATCACCATGATCTTGCGTGTGCGTAGGAAATTTTTGAAATTACTACGTTTCCCAACAGGGTTCCGGGGCATCCCCAACCTTAGGCTTTTGGTTGTCCTTGAATTTTACCTTGGGGTGCCTTGGCATCCCCAATCTTAGGCTCTTGCCACTCTTATTCCATAATCCATCAAATCTTTACCTAAAAACTTGAAAACTTCACAACACAAAACTCAACAGAAAATCTCATGAGCTTTGTTAGCAAAATAAAAGAAACCACCACTTTAAGGTACTGTAATGAACTCATTCTTTATTTATATTGGTGTTAAACCTACTGTATTCCAACTTCTCTATGGTTCATACCCCCTGATACTAGCCATAGATTCATCAAAATAAGCAAACAACACACGAAAAACAGAATCTGTCAAAAATAGAACAGTCTGTAGCAATCTGTAACTTTAGAATACTTATAGATCCCCAAAAATTCTACAAAAATAGGAAGTCCTAGATAATTTGTTTATTAATCTTCTTCAAAAAGAATCAACTGAAAATCACGTTTCTGTGATTTATGAAAATTATTCTCGTGCATGCAGAAGTTTCTGTTTTTCAGCAAGATCAAATTAACTATCACCCAATATGATCCTATAGGTTTTACTTGGCACAAACACTAATTAAAACATAAAACCACATCTAACCATAGGCTAGATGAATTATTTATTACTTAACAGGAACAAAAATCAAAGAACAAAAATAAAAATTGGGTTGCCTCCCAACAAGCGCTATCGTTTAACGCCCCTAGCTAGGCATAAAGCGAGAATACATCTAAGTATTGTCGTCTTTGGTATTCAATTCATAGGTGGCTCTCATAATAGATTCATAAGGTAATTTGATTTTCTTCCTAGGAAAGTGTTCCATGCCTTTCCTTAATGGAAATTGGAATCTAATATTTCCTTCTTTCATATGAATAATTGCACCAATCGTTCTAAGGAAAGGTCTACCAAGAATAATAGGACATGAAAGATTGCAATCTACATCAAGAACAATAAAATCTACAGGCACATAATTCCTATTTGCAACAATAAGAACATCATCAATCCTTCCCATAGGTTTCTTAATCGTGGAGTCCGCAAGGTGCAAGTTTAAAGAGCAATCATCAAATTCACGCAAACCTAACACATCACACAAAGTTTTTGGAATCGTGGAAACACTAGCACCCAAATCACACAAAGCATAGCATTCATGATCATTAATTTTAATTTTAATAGTAGGTTCTCACTCATCATAAAGTTTTTTAGGGATAGAAACTTCTAATTCAAGTTTTTCTTCATAAGATTGCATTAAAGCATCAACGATATGTTTAGTAAAAGCTTTATTTTGACTATAAGCATGAGGATAATTTAACACGGATTGCAACAAAGAAATACAATCTATTAAAGAACAATTATCATAATTAAATTCCTTGAAATCCAAAATAGTGGGTTCATTGCTATGTAAAGTTTTGACCTCTTCAATCCCACTTTTACCAATTTTTGCATCAAGATCTAAAAACTCCGAATCATTGGGACGCCTTTTAACTAAAGTTGACTCATCTCCAGTCCCATCATTATCAAGATTCAAATTTCAAAATAAAGATTTAATAGGAGACACATCAATCACTTTTAGATCTTCATCCCTATTTTCATGAAAACTAGAAGAACACGCTTTTACAAAGCGATCTCTCTTGGCACGCATCCTAGCGGTTCGTTCCTTGCACTCATCAATGAAATTCTCATAGATTTGAGAGACTCATTGATATCATGCTTAGGTGGAATAGATCTAAGTTCAAAGATCATCATCAAGAGAAATTCTATCCACGTTCCTAGCTAATTCATCAAACTTAGGGCATTTTTCTTCAATCAAAGCGTTGAAATTCTTTTGGGAAATCATAAATTCTTTAACACTAGTCTCAAAATCGGAGGGCATCTTATTAAAATTTCCATAAGAGTTGTTGTAGGAATTACCATAATTATTAGAGGAACTACTAGGAAACGGCCTAGGATTAAAGTTTCCTGTGTACACGTTGTTACCAAAATTATTCCTACCAACAAAATTCACATCCATAGATTCATTATTATTCTCAATCAAAGTAGACAAGGGCATATCATTAAGATCAATAGGAGCACTCTTATTAGCAAACAATTTCATAAGTTCATCCATCTTTCCACTCAAAACATTAATCTCTTCTATCGCATGAACCTTTTTACTAGTAGATCTTTCGGTGTGCCATTGAGAATAATTAACCATAATATTATCTAGGAGTTTAGTAGCTTCTCCTACAGTGATTTCCATAAAAGTGCCTCCCGCGGCCGAATCTAAAAAATTTCTAGAAGCAAAATTCAATCCGGCATAATTTTTTTGTATAATCATCCATAAATCCAATCCATGTGTAGGGCAATTACGAATCATTAATTTCATCCTTTCCCAAGATTGTGCAACATGTTCATGATCAAGTTGCTTAAAATTCATAATATCGTTTCTAAGAGAGATGATCTTAGCGGGAGGAAAATACTTAGAGATATAAGCATCTTTGCACTTATTCCAAGAATCAATACTATTTTTAGGCAAAGACGAAAACCAAGTTTTAGCACAATCTCTAAGCGAAAACGGAAATAGCTTCAATTTAACAATATCATTATCCACGTCTTTCTTCTTTTGCATATCACACAAATCAACAAAGGTGTTTAGATGGGTAGCGACATCTTCACTAGGAAGGCCAGAGAATTGATCTTTCATGACAAGATTCAACAAAACAACATTAATTTCACAAGATTCAGCATCGGTAAGAGGAGCAATTGGAGTGCTAAGAAAATCATTATTGTTGGTATTGGAAAAATCACACAGTTTAGTATTATCTTGAGCCAACGTGACAAACAATCCAACACACAAGCACACAATAGGCAAGCGAAAAAAGAGGCGAACGGGAAAGAGAGGGCGAATAAAATGGCAAGGGTGAAGCGGGGGAGAGGAAAATGAGAGGCAAATGGAAAATAATGTAATGCGAGGGATAAGAGTTTGTGATGGGTACTTGGTGTGTCTTGACTTGTGCGTAGACTCCCGGGCAACGGCGCCAGAAATCCTTCTTGCTACCTCATGATCATGCGTTGGTTTTCCCTTGAAGAGGAAAGGGTGATGCAGCAAAGTAGCGTAAGTATTTCCCTCAGTTTTTGAGAACCAAGGTATCAATCCAGTAGGAGGCTACACGCAAATCCCTCGTACTTGTACAAACGAATAAGAACCTTAAAACCAACGCGATAAAGGGAATGTCAATCCCTTCATGGCCACTTGCAAAAGTGAGATCTGATAGATATAATAAGATAAATATTTTTTGGTATTTTTATGATATAGATTGGAAAGTAAATATTGCAAAATAAAATAGATCGGAAACTTATAGGATGGAAAATAGACCCGGGGGCCATAGGTTTCACTAGTGGCTTCTCTCAAGATAGCATAAGTATTACGGTGGGTGAACAAATTACCGTCGAGCAATTGATAGAAAAGTGCATAGTTATGGGAATATCTGGGCATGATCATGTATATAGGCATCACGTCCGTGACAAGTAGATCGAAACGATTCTGCATCTACTACTATTACTCCACACATCGACCACTATCCAGCATGCATCTAGAGTATTAAGTTCATAAGAACAGAGTAACGCATTAGGCAAGATGACATGATGTAGAGGGATAAACTCAAACAATATGATATAAACCCCATCTTTTTATCCTTGATGGCAACAATACAATACGTGCCTTCCTGCCCCTGCTGTCACTGGGAAAGGAAACCGCAAGATTGAACCCAAAGCTAAGCACTTCTCCCATTGCAAGAAAGATCAATCTAGTAGGCCAAACCAAACTGATAATTCGAAGAGACTTGCAAAGATAAAAAATCATACATGAAAGAATTCAGAGGAGATTCAAATATTGTTCATAGATAATCTTTATCATAAACCCACAATTCATCGGATCTCGACAAACACACCGCAAAAAGTATTACATTGAATAGATATCCAAGATGATCGAGGAGAACTTTGTATTGAGAATCAAAGAGAGAGAAGAATCCATCTAGCTAATAACTATGGACCCGAAGGTCTGAGGTAAACTACTCACAGTTCATCGGAGAGGCTATGGTGTCGATGTAGAAGCCCTCCGTGATCGATTCCCCCTCCGGCGGAGCGCCGGAAAAGGCCCCAAGATGGGATCTCACGGGTACAGAAGGTTGCGGCAGTGGAAAGAGGGTTTCGTGGTGCTCTCGGATGTTTTCAAGGTATATGAGTATATATAGGCGAAAGAAGTCGTTCAGGGGAGCCATGAGGGGCCCACGAGGGTGGGGGCGCGCCTACCCCCCTGGCGCGCCCTCCTGCCTCGTGGCCTCCTCATTTATTTCTTGACGTCCACTCCAACTCTCCTGGATTGCGTTTGTTACAAAAACGACTCTCCCGAAGATTTCATACCGTTTGGACTTCGTTTGATATTCCTTTTCTGCGAAACACTGAAATAGGCAAAAAAACAACAATTTGCACCGGGCCTCCGGTTAATAGGTTAGTCCCAAAAATAATATAAAAATACATAGTAAAGCCCATTAAACATCCAAAACAGATAATATAATAGCATGGAACAATAAAAAATTATAGATACTGGGAAGGATTGAAAGAGGACTGATCACCCCTCTGATTTTGTGATCTTTTAATAGAAACCACTTGTAGATATATAACATGGACAGTGTATAACATGTCACCGTGGATCGTGTCATGGAAGACACGTGAGGGCCGTGCCGGCCCATTTGGGCAGGTTTGGACACAACAACCCAGAAGTTCAAATATGAAGAAGAAACAATATAATCCAAAAAAAAACATCCTAATGGGAAAAAAGTAAATATTGTGCAACGTCTTCCGGCTTTCCCACCAAAGATACTAAGAACAAGTTTATACTTTTTCACAAAGCCTAATGGAATGGGCTGCGTTTTAGTTTGAACCAAGCAAATGGTTGTTTGACAATGTTGATTTTTTATTGAAAAAACACTAGGGTTGATTTGAGCAAGTTCCTAGTCAGGAGAGAAGGCCAATTACGCCATCAGATCCAATCAATGAAGCATGGCCCCAGTCAGTCTAACATGAACCTCCTACGTGGATAATTTGCTGAGTTCTCATTCTTTGCCGTGCGTTCTTCTGTCTGCTACCACACGGTGGCGTGTGATTTTCATGTAGTGACCGTTCATTAGTCACTTCCCTTAAAAAACTTGAAGAAAATCAAACAAACAACAAAACCTGGTAAAACAAATTCATACATAGTCCTCGCAGGTACAACACTCAAGCGAATGGCGACATTCTTCTTTGACTTTGTCTTTCGGACTTCGATCTCCCTTGAGTTCGTCTATTTGAATGTAGTCGATAGAGCTCCGGCGTATATTTACATTGTCTCCTTAGGATGCCCAGGTTAGAGTTTCTGGTCATGTGACGAGAGATTTGGTAGTTTGATGGTGTCGGAGTTTTAATGTAATTTTTATTATATTTGAGATACTTCGTACTTCAGTGAACTTTTACCTACAAGCAAAGCACGACTATACTTGCATTAGTTTCTAAACTCGCTCTTTTGCTACTACACGGCGGCGTGTGATTTTCATGTAGTGACTATTCATTAGTCACTTCCCTGAAAAACTTTTAAAGAAAAACAAACAAACAACAAAACCTAGTAGAACAAATTCATATATAGTTCTTGCAGGTACAACGCTCAAGCGGATGGTGACGTTTCTTCTTCGAATTTGTCTTTCGGGCTTCGATCCCTCTCGAGTTCATCTATTTGGACGTAGTCGATGCAGCTCCGGAGTATATTTCCTGTCGCCTTCTTGGGGCGGTGAGGTTAGAGTTTCTTGTCATGTGACAAGATTTGATCTTGGAATCTTGATGTAGTTCGTATTATGTTTGAGATCTACTTAACTTTGGTGAACTTTTATAATAGGTCGATTCTTTTCACAAAAAACTAGTCATATACTCCCTCCATTTTTAAGCATAAGACCTTACCGATATATCTAGACGCATTTTAGAGTGTAGATTTTTTTTATTTGTCTGTATTGAAATTTTAAAAAAACTTATATTTTGAAACGGAGGAAGTACTATACAACAAGCTACTACAAGCAAAACACAACTATACTTGCATTATACTATTATTAGTAGATGCTTCTCGGGGAAAACATATAGCAGAACAATCTGTCTTGCCTGACAAGTTGGAATTGTACATGGCAACCAATCGGTATGACAAGTAGAATGATCAAGCTGTTGCTTCTTCCGTTGACGACAACTTGGCGTATCCAGTAGCCCCCAGCTGGTTGTCGCTGTCCTCTCTGCGCTCGTAGTAGAACGCGGTCATGGCGCAGACGGCGAACAGCTGCACGAGTGCCATCAGAGCCGCGTACACAAAACCCAGGAGCAGCCCAAGCGCCACGCTGTCATCACCCGCGCATGTCGTCGCGAGCGTGTGCACCGGCGATAAGACGGCGGCCAGGGCGCCGGTAACGGCGACGTACAGCACGACCTGCCTCCTCCTCCCCTTGGCCAGCCTCCACGCCCTGCCTAACGCCGCCGCGCCGTGGCAGCCGGGCTCGGCCACAGCCACGACGATGCTGAAAGAGCACAGGAAAGAGAAGTACACGAGGAAGACGGCGGCCGCACCGAAGAGCAGGCCCGACGCCAGGAGGAGCACTATGAAGTTCTTCCTCAGCATGGACATGAGGAGACCGAGAAGCGCGCCCACGAACGCCAGAAGCACGATGCTGACGATCTCCAGGACGTAGACGAAGGCGAGCGTGAGCAGAGGGCCCTTGAGCTGCGCCTTGGCTTTCCCGAGGAGCGCGCCCAAGGTAGAGGTTGCACGCTGCTCCTCGCCGGAGTACGTCGAGACGGCGGCGAAGAGGAGGACGATCCGGACGGCCGAGGTGACGACGACCGAGAGCAGGAGGTACCCTGCGCCCACGAGCATGAGCTCCCTGGTGTCGTCCTGGATCTCCTGTACCAGCTTGGCGAAGTCCGGGCTACCGGGGTCAGTGCTGTTCAGCGCCTTGGCGTCCAGCTGGATCTCGTTGGCGAGGGGCTGGACGGCGAGGTCGCTGCCTAGGAGGAGCAGCGCGGTGGAGGCGGCGACGACGGCGTAGAGCGCCAAGAAGAGCCCCGGTTGCGGGTCGGGAGGAGGAGGCCTTCCTTTAGGAAGTTGAAGAAGGAAGTTGCCATGGCTATGGGTCGATCGATCGAGTAGCTAGCTAGCTGGAAATGACCGCGATGATGCTGCCGAGAGAAGAGAGACGCACAGATGATATATAGTACTAGCGGTACCAATATCAACGAGGGCCAGCGACTGGGTAATTGTAAGGAAGGCAGGGGATTACTATTGGATAATAACGCGTGGGGACTAGTACTGTATACATAGCGACTAAGGCCCTTCCCAGTGCTCCACCGTGAACACGTGCTAAGCATGCCACATAAGCAAAAAAGTGACATGGCACAATATTTAAGGAGGGGAGAGAGTACTTTGGTGACCCAGGAAGAACCAATGCCAAGCGCAAGAACCTAGGCAAACCACTTAAATGAAACAATTTGGCCAATGCATGCAAGACTTTAGGTGCTAACTCATTAAATAAAGTGTGCTTAGCAACAATAAGTTAAGCACCTATGCATTGGGGACTTGAGTTGCTAAGGTATTTAATGCAATTAGCACCTCATCTAAGCACCTTTGCATTAGGAGAGGTCTAATGAGTAATGAATGAACATGAGTAGGAGTTGGTGTGACAGAGTCAATTGCCACGAAGGTGGGTAACTGAACTGTTCAACGCGGGGGTGTGATGTGACTACTTTTCAGACTCTTTTGTGGTGTATAATAGCAAATCCAGTAGAATCGTCAAAACAAATACCCTCTATAACGTGTACTGTACGTACTCTAAAACTGTAATTTTGTAGGCCGCAGAGATTATCAGAAAACATAAGAGCCGCCACAAGTTCCTTTTTTCTCATTTCCTTTCTTGCGTGCATATTTTCAAAAAAATATAGGAGTATTTCTAAATAGGAGGCATTAAAACACTGGATTAAACTGGATCAACACTCAAACAAGATCAGAAATAAATAATCCATATATATTCAGCAAATATCGGTTGCTTTGTACTCCCTTTGTAAACACAAGTCTCTAAAACATGTTATGTTTGTTTACCGTGGCAGTACATACTTGGCGATTAAAATATGGCGACGTGGTGTTTAGGTACATCACCACTAGCTAGTAGACTAGATCGACAGGCAATGTCACTATTCGACATTGCTAGTAGATATGGCGGTTTTTTGACGCGGTCTAGTAGTAGCCAAATCACATAAATGCAATTACTTTGTCTTGTGACACTGCATGCCAATGACGAACGTGGAAATCTACATAGACGACTGACTTTTCAAGTCAAATGCGTGTACAGCCATGTTAAGCTAGAAAAAAAAGCTACATAGACTGTATATAGACTTGTGAAGCCATGTGTAATGGAGAATTTGGAAAAGGAGGTACGACTGACTTTTGCACTGAAGTTTGCGAGATGAGTAGCTAAAAGCATTTCCAGCAGACCCCGTATAAATGATCAAACCCGCAAAATAACCGCCTTTTATAGTTTCAGTGAAAAAAACGGGCCTGAACAGACCCCTTAAAATCGTCCAACCCTTAAATTTTTTTAAGGGATCCTATGAACGCGAAGCCAAAACCCTCATATCTACAGTTTTGAAGGCAACTTTGTCAGGACCCTGAATACCGGTCAACGTTGGCGGTTGAGAAATCTCTGCTCCCGCCAACGCCATGAAACTCGCTCGTCCGCCCGGCCGCCGCGCCCGGCCGCCACCCGTCCGCCCGGCCGCCCCAGCCGCATCTCTCGCTGCGGCAACGGAGGAGCTAGCTAGCTAGAGCTAGCTAGCTAGCTCTTGATCGATTCGAGCAAAGCTAGTTAGCTAATGGATGAATCCTGCGTCTCCATTTTTGACCGCTTCATGTGTTATTCGTCGGTTTTGCGGGAGCAAGCTAGTTGATCATGGACATGGACGAGAGGAAGAAGAAGATGCGGGTAAAGAATATAAGGAATATTCCATTTTACAGTTTAAGTTTGAGGAGTCTGTCCTGCCGCAGCTAAAACCGACCCTTAAAACGCGTTTTCCGTCAACTGCAAACGCGTTTTGCAGGTCGACGGATGCAAGATCTGCTAGAGATGCTCTAAGAATTTCCTTCCCTGCAAATAAATTCAGTAGATTCGCTGTGCCAACAAACCTAGCTTCAGATCTCATCTCGCCGACCCTTTCGTCAAAGCATGGTTAATAACATGTCGTCATGTTATTTATAACTAATGTAATAGTTAACATGTATAATAATTGGCTATAAGAAAGTACTACTTTGTCAACATATGGTTCATCTTCCACTCTCATAAATCTTCTTGAAGCTTGTGTTGTAGTCGGTTGTAAGTTTACAGCCCGCTTCTCTTCTCTCTCGTCTTAATTATTTGTTTTTCAACCTTCCACTTGTCAGAGATATGCTTTAGAGGCAATCAAGTATGATGATATTTCCTATGTGTTTATGAATAAAGATAGTCCTTAGATATTATCAATGATGTGTAGCAGCAAGTACGTGACTTGTTTGTGGGATTATGCATTGTATGATGACTGCCCTAAAATGTCCCTAGTCGAAAGGGCTGCGTGGACGCGCAGCATACTAGACTAGCATATGACACGGTCGATTGCTTGGTCTCACTAGCCATGTAGCATTGGATGCTAACCGGATAATATGAACTTGGAAAGGTCTGGTCGGATTCGACTTAGTCGGATCTGAGTTGAGATAAGGTCCGAGTCGGACGGACCCAACCATGAGACGCAGCGATATGTCGTCTCTGAGTCTTTAGTACAACATACGTTCTATGTCCTAAGACCTGAGCTGACCCATGTACTCGGGATGGTGACAGACCTGCTTTGGGCCGACCAAATGCTACTCCGTGACTGGGTAGTTACAAAGATAGGTTTCGGGCTTGTCCAGACCCATGCTGCGAGACATGGTCGAGCAAGATGGGATTTGTCCCTCTGACCAGGAGAGATATACTCTGGGCCCCTCGTGTGATCCGACCAGGATAAGCATGGCCATGCGACAAGGATTAGGAGATAATCCAGATAGTGGTCGGCATCACTGGAACGAGAAAGAGGTCGGGCTAGCACAAGGATGACAGACTCGCCTTGAGCTCGACAACATATATCGTGTGGCAAAAGGAATGCAAGTGTGATGTAGAGGTTCGCTAACCAGCTTCATAGCCTGCTTGGTGTTCGGCATGCCTTGCTAGAGGCCGCTACCCACCATGCAGTTCGGAGGTGATCCGAACTGCGACCAAGCCGGCTTGAACCTAAGGGGTGGCGCGCTTAAGGGAAGGAACCTACGAGGTCGGATCCGAGGACACTAGCCGGATGTGATCCGAGCTGTATTCTGATTATGGTCGAGTAGACTTATGGGCTTTAGGGTCCGTGCGAGGCCCAAGTGTTGAGCCCGTGACGGACGCCTATATAAAGTGGAGTGCGGCACACTTATGCGGTTGATCGCTTCGGCGTTGTCACTAGGGTTTGCATGTGTTGCGAATAGCCACCTCCACTCGCCGCTGACTGTGTGATCGGACCTAGCAGTCTGCCGCACGGTGTTCCTCCTGCACGTGCGGATACCGTTAGAGGCGGTGCACCTGCGCCGCTCCGGCGAACTTGTACGTGGGATCGGACGACCTGTTGTTCGAGGGAGATCGGACAAGGAGGAGACGAACCACGCGAACGCGCTGCCCCAACTCTTCTTCCGCTGCACGACACTGCGCGTCTAGTGATAACGAACTGTGATCATCTTCCATAGCACGTTCTTGGTTGTTATATGCGTAGGAATTTTAATTTGCAGTTGACGCATCCTACCATAGATCCCAACACTACTCTCATAAAGATTATAATGCTTGCAGCATGCTTACGTCTCCTTATCATACTTGCTCTCAAATGCAAACGGAGTGGAGAGTACACCTTGTCTACGTCCTTCATGAGCGAGGAGGCGGCACCTGCAAGTGTGCGAGTGGCCACGATGGCGGCGGATCATAGCATTGCGGCACTAGGAAGCAAGCTGTGGTTGTGCGTGTTGTCCTGCACCTGGCCGTGCGTGGTGGTGCTGGGCCTCGGGCGCTTGGCCCGTGTACAATCTGGCCGGGCATTGCCTCCAGATTTGAGGGCCGAAGGCTTGTTGGCTGCTTGGGTGGTAGCTGGATGTTGGCGGAGTGCGGGTCGGCACTGCCGACGACCAGCGGGCAAATTGTCCATGGCGGCTAAGGACCACCACTTGGTGGTGGTGATACAGATCCGATCGGTCGGATGGTGGCGGTGGTCATTGAAAGGTTTTTGAGAGGGTTCATCTCTCTTGATCTAATGGTTGACTTTGGTGATGAGATACAAACTATGGGTGAAGGCTTGACGCGGAGTGATGATGGTGCAGTGGCGGTGATCGCATCACATGTAGCTGCTGGGATCGAGCACCCAGTCTCGAGCTCCGGGGTGAAAGCCTAGGTCAGACACAAGCGATTATACTTGGCAATGGTGATGTTTCTCTTACATCGTTACCTTGTTAAAGGCATTGCTCGGATATATTCGGATTGTTTCTTCAGGGTGAAAACCTAGATTCTGACGGCGATACTTGAGTGTCGCTCCCTTCCTGATGACATTGTTGTTGAAGAACACAGTCGTCCATGTGATGTTATAAGATGGTTGGTGCAGATATGATATTCACCATAGTTTGCGAATCACATATCCTATCGTTTAGCGTTTTTTTCTTTTTTTCCTTGCCTACACGTTAGCTTTGGTCTTATATGACTTTGGCAGTGTCGCTTGTTTTTTACCTGTGTGAGTTGGTGTTCGTTGTGTACATCCTAATTATGCAGGGGCCGAGTGTGTGCTCATTGTGTCATGTATCTTCTCAATGCTTCATTTTGATTCAGTAATATTCACCCTTTATCGAAATGACTCATTGTGCTGCCAGCAGTGCGAAGGAGTCCAGCTGACTGTGGAGGGTCCAGTGCGGTGGCATTGGTGATCCAGCCAGCCTGGCTTTCTCGTGGTCCCCACTCCGGGGAGAGAGAGAATTGTCCAAATCGACAAAGTGTAGGTGGATTGGGCTCATAATTCAAGGGCTTCTGAAAGTAGAGCCCATTTCGAATTTGATACCGTTGACATTGCTACAATAGGGCATCTCCAACGCTGACACTGACCCGCAAATCTTCTCCTGCATCCGTCCGTGGATAGGGGGACCAGTCCACGGAAACAGATGTGTGAGCCGGCTATCCAACGTGTTGGCATTACAACTCTCAATTGGAATTCATGGAGGAATTACATCGAGCTCGATATAGAATTCGAATGGAGAAAGGGATTCAACTTCTCTTCCATGCCACACACGCAAGTTGTGCCACAACTTCTAGCTTTTCCGCCATTCCTACCCCCCCTCCAAACACACACACTTTCTAGTTTAAGTATCAGTCGTGGTGACTTGAGCCGATTCAGGCCTAACAACATTTTGAACATCGTTGTCGCGCGCCACTTGATCAGCCTAAGGGTCTTGATCGCTGACAACCCCCTTCCCTTGTACATGACTTGTCCCCAAGCCGGTGCTCTAGGGAACAACTGCTTCAGCATCTCCTTGTCCTCCCACGTAGCGAGTTCAGCAGCGGAATCACTCCACTAAACCAGAACTGGGACCAAAAAATCATTCCCTCGGCGGACCACCTGTTGCTGCAAAATTTGTTCAGGTATTTCTAAGCGAGCATCAGGGGACGGAAGTTGAGGAAGAACCAGGGAATTTGGTGAGAGGGCTTTCTTTAGCAAAGATACATGGAACACCGGGTGCACTCGGCTGGCAGCCTATAGGGTGTGCTCATAAGCAACCTCTCCGACCCAAGCAAGAATTTCAAATGGCCCATAAAATTTAAAGGCCAGTTTGTGACTCGCTTGCCGGGTAACAAAAGTTAGGGCTGGAGCTTCAGGAAAACTGACTCGCCCACTACAAAGGTGTGCTCGGTTCTGTGCTTATTAGCTTGAACCTTCATGTGTTGCTGAGCGTGCAACATATGTTGACGAACAAAGTCCAGGATCACCTCACACTGTGAAAGCCATTGCTGCAAATCTTCAGACTGGATAGTACCATATGTAGTCAAACCAAAATGACGTGGAGCATGTCCATAGATGATTTCAAATGGAGTAGTACCCGTAGCGGAATACCAATTGGTGTTGTACCAAAATTCATAAAGTGGTATCCACTAGGCCCAGCGCGAGGGATGAACACTCACAAAACCACAGAGAAAGCATTCAAATTGTTGTTTGACGCGCTTGGTCTTACATTGCTACGCTTTTTACTTTTGGGAAGCATAGATGTGCCCCTCGAATCATTTTTTGAGAAGCACATCTATGCTTCTAGGGAAAGAACAACTGCATTTTTTTACTTTTTGAAATATAGTTTTGTGGAAGCACATGTGGGCTTCATACCGAAGCACAATTGTGCTTTAATTATTATTACTATAAAAATATAGCAAAACCAACCAAAACCTAAAAACCTTAAAAAAAACATGTGTAGAAACAAAATAAGAGACCCCACGGATCGATGCCCCCATAGCGCGACACATGACAGCTAGGCGCACCCCCGCGCTTGCAACTTCC
This sequence comes from Aegilops longissima, assembly GCA_021605205.1. NCBI lineage: Eukaryota > Viridiplantae > Streptophyta > Magnoliopsida > Poales > Poaceae > Aegilops > Aegilops longissima. The sequence continues at coordinate 37,112,587 of CM038676.1, forward strand.
CACTAGGAAGCCTCTGCGGGGGTACTCGTTACGGTCTCATGCTTACGTCAGGCCTACTCGCTGCAAACATAGACACAATAGCTAAAAACTTCAAAGCAGAACAAACATTTTTTTTGCAAAAGTTCCCCTAGGCCATATATCAAGTATCAGAGTCCTTACAAACACACCCATACGGAAAGACAAAAATACATTTTAATTTTTATGGTGTCAAAGTCTTCTCCTGCATACACCCACGAAGCGTCGTGACCATAGCTCGATGTCGCCTCTGTGCCTCTGCATTGGGAGAACTTTCTAAAACACAGGAGCTTGTAGAAGCAGCACCCAGAATGTCGTCGATGTATATCAAAAGATGCTGGCGGCCGCAATCAGCAAGGACGACCAAAAAAACGGCTAGTTACAAATGGCTGGGTGCTCTGACGGTTCATGGAACGCAACGAGGCGGCTAAAAACAGTTTTTTTAAATAGAAAAGAGGTCATTGCCCGACTCTAAATTAATAAAGCCCTTACAATGATAAAAAAACACAAAGACACAACACTAAAGAAAGAAAAAGAAAACAAAAGCGGCATGATACAAAGGTGCTCGAGAGCAGCAACAAAGCTCAGACTCAACAAAGGAACAAAGCCACCACATGAAGTCATAGAGCCTTCAAACACTATCAGACAAATCGTAACACAAAGTAGTCCACCACAGGGAGACTAGCCCTCGACGTAGATAATGCCTTCATCACACCTGGGCATGTTGGCACACCAGCACCTTCCATTTCCATCGTCGAAAGGAGCCACCTGCTCCTTGCCCTAGATCGAAGGACACCACACCGTCGAGGAAATTGCTCTAGGAATTTCACCGGGACGCCGCCGGCGCTTAGCCTCCACGAGTCCGGCACCCGCATGTCCGGGAGCGTCGGGTAGTCGGCCTCGTAAAGGAGGCGCGCCTCGTCCTTGCGCAAATGGCGTCGGCCGAAGCCGTTCGCCGCCGCGGCGTCGCCTGGGTAACGCTCGGCCATTGCTTGTCGACGGGGCGAAGAGCGGGAGAGAGTGGCTTCTGTGGCGAGAGGAGGTGAGAGAGGTGGCGAGTTGTGGCAACTTGGGGTTCACCGGCGGGGAGGTCGGCTTTTAGCCGAAGCGGGGCGGTGAGAAGCTGCCCGCCGGATGCCGCGTGGCGGGAGCGGGCGGGACGCGCATCGCGGCGCCTTCACTGTGCCGCCCGTGAGGCATCAATGGAAGGCTGACCGGCCCGGCTACGCGGCAGCCTTGGCATTGATTCCCGCAGGAACTGAGGCGATGAGGACGACGAAGTCAGCGAGTCGCTGACTCGGCGGGCCCATTCCCATTCGCGCCACAATCAGTTTCCTCGTCCCCCGCCCATTGGGTTCGGCCTGGGTCCGGCGGTACTAAAATCAACCCCGAGCCGGTGAAAATTGGGCTTCTTGCTTGGTGTTGTGGATACATTGTCGAGTTTACCACTAGAGCCCCCTATCGTAGCCATTGCTCGTTGTCCGCGTGACCAATGCCCATGCCTCACCGCCGACCTTGTACAGGAGCGTCCAGCATGCCTTCACTGAAAGAATTGGACGAAGCCGCCCCCTAGCGGCTGTCGCTCACCAGTCACCACTAACCGATCCTCATCGTCCGAGCTTCCTTTGACCTAGTCGTCTGCGTTGATAGCTTCGTGGTGAGCCCCTCTTCTTTTCCCATCTATCCCCGAGCTCGCACGCATCCTAGGACCACCATAGCCGCTCTGTCTAGTTTCGTCAACGGGGCTTCTCAGGTGATCATATGGACTAAGACTAGTCACTAGTCATAATGGGGAGTAACTTGAGGTAGACTCTATGTTACTACCTTTATAGTGATGAGTAACATATGTGTTGTATCATATATCATTTTATTTATTAGGTTGTAGACTTATTTTTTCTTGATATATGTGATGTTACAGTAACTAGTATGTTATATGCCTCTCTTTCTTCATTAATTACATGTCACATCATTTATTTTGCCTAGATAAATATGATGTTACAGTTTAAGGCATGCTCGCGTAGCCTTGAGGGGCCTCTTGCACATCTCACCCTTTGTAGCGCACCGCAGCCTCGGCTTGGCCAAACCTGTTTTGCTGTCATTGCCAGACCTTGTTCCCAAGCTGTGGTCCTGATGAACTCTGCCACCACCAATCGGGCGCGGCTTGAGCCCAACAACTTGTAGAAGCAAACCGCGTCGCAAACCGTGGCTGTAACAAGTTCTCAAACGTCAACATGGTGTCGACGTGAGGTGATTGCATGTTTTAAACACCAGCCAGAACCTCCTAAAATTGGATATTTTAGCTTGAAAACCAAAGAGGGTGATTTATATGTTTTTATAGACTTGATTGAGGGTAAAAAGTATATCAAAATTGACTTCAGGGAGGGATATGGCTAGATTTGGGGGTGATTTCCATACTTCTTTCAAACATATATTAAGGTAAATTTCAGGAAATAAAAAAGCTTAACCAGGCACATCTAGCTCCCGGTTCATGTTTGTGAGCAACTTCACTCAGTCATTCTCCTCATGTAGGCGTCAACTTATAGATAGGATCCTACGGAACATCAACCCGTAAACTGGATTTAGTCTTTAGGAGAGTTATTTATCCAAAACCACCACACTTGGCGCTAGGGCAACAACTTAATATCATATATGAGGCAGGGCATAAAAAACCATCAGAATTGCACCTAATACGTAACGCGGAGCACTGATGCTTGAATTTGGCCACGAAAACAACGGATCTAACCGGTTGGACCCACCCGTCGGGCCGATGTGGCATGCCTACATGGATAATTAGCTGAGCTGGTCGAAGGCCCACCTGTCGGCCTCTCTCTTATTCCTCTCTCTCTCTCTCTCTCCCCCTCCAAGCCATCTTCTTCCCATGACTGCGACCACAGCCAGCCACATACCCGCGCCGCCGCCGGAGCCTTAGCCCAACGAGCCACCACCGGCGAGCCTCCCCGCCGCCCCAGCTACCTGCCAACCGTCGCCACAAGCCACTGGACTCCAGCCGCACTTCCAGCTACCTGCCATCCGTCCCGCCCGGACCCGACGAGGATCCGCCCCGCCGCCCAGCACGCTAGACTCCCCGCGGAAGTGGACAACTGCGACAGCTCGGCGGGAGCGCTTCAGCACCCTTCCGCCAGCACATGACGGTGGGCTTGTCCGACTGGTCGAGCGCAAGGGCGTGCATGGCTAGAGTCGACGGCGACCACCGCAAACAGCGGGTGCACGCCAAGGAGCTCGGCGGGGCAGCTGGTCGTCGCCGTCGTTCTCATCCCCCGCCGCTGCACCGAGCGCTGAGCGCCGGAGCACGATGACCGGGTTGAAAGGCACGCGGTCGCCTCCTCCCCCACTTCCGGCAGAGGCAGCCGCGGCACGGCGGCTGCAGCGGAGGCGCATGTCGTTGCCGTGGTGCGCGCACGGGCGGCGGAGGTAGGCGGGGGCCGCCTCATCTCCTAGAGGAACCCGCGGCCGCAGTCGGGGCAGGCGACGTCGGCCCCGTGCGGCCTGACCTGTGCTGGCGCGTGTCGTGGAGGGCATGTCCGACCGCAGCGGCGAGTCCGCGGCGTCCTCTCCGCCCGAGCCCACTGTCGTCCTCTCCGCAGTGCCGCCCGAGCTTCTCCTCGCTGCGACTGCCTCGACCTGCTCCCCTGTGCGCCGCCCACGCGGCCTTGCCTGGTCGTTGCGCCCCTCATGACACGCCCATAGTTTGTTTGCTGAAATGCCCATGAGAATTATTAAGAAAAGGTGAAAAGGGATAAAGAGTCATTGACAAGTGGGACCCTTTTGCCACCTCAGCAAATTATCCACATAGGCAGGCCATGTCAGCCCGACGGGTGGGGCCAACTTGTCGGTTTCGCTGTCTTCACAAGTAAATCGGACAATCAATGCTCCGCGTTACGTATTAGGCGCAATTCTGGTGGGTTTTTTGTGCCCTGCCTCATATGTGGTACCAAGTTATTAACCTAGCTCCAAGTGTGATGGTTTTGGGTAAATAACTCTTTTTAGGAGTTACATCTTCTTTATTTTTAGATCAAATTTGTTTTAGCCCCTGCTTTTTTTTAGCTTGCATGTACCATCGATTTTATCATGGTTGACAATGTAAGCTGGTCTCGTCTATTTTTGGATTTGGTTAGCAGGAGCATGTATTGTATCTCGAAATAGGCTTTCGCTCCGCTATATAGATATAGCAACCACACGATACAACTGATAGTCCGATGTTGGGGCAAACAGCACAAGCAAGCCCAAAAGAAATAACAGAGCAAGAAAAAGAAACTAATGACGACAGAGTCGGGTCGACAAAAACGATGGTGACCCGCAACCGCTGCGCCCGCCGGAGAATTTCCACCACGCTCCTAGCACTTCGGACCGCCGCATACCAAGCAACACCTTCAGAAAGGAACGCGACGATGCCGACGCTGTTGCCCGGACTGGTCCTAGGGTTTCCCCCGGTACATGGAGGGGCGTGTGGAAGAGGTAAGCCCGGCGCCCTTCAGGAAGGACCGGTGGCCCCCGACAGGGATTTCTCCCGTCCGCCACACATCCACATCCCCGGCCGCTCCGTCGCACTCCACCAATCTCGCCGCCCACCAACATGCGCCACCACGGTCTTTAGATCACCACCGGCGTCTCACCATGGAAAGAGAAGCGAGACCGACGGATCTGAGAGGGACAGCCGGAACAAGGAGCGGCAAAAACAACAGCCACGCGGAGGGGACAACCTCCACCGCCCTTGGCGGTCACCGGCGGACGCAGCAATAGGAGCACACCAGGCCCACGGCCCGCCGAGCCAAAAGGACTCGTGAAGCTCCGTCACCACGCTGCGCTTAGCGCGCCACCGTCTTCGCAACCCCCGCGACGAGCCGCACCTCCGTCCGTCGAAGCCGTCACACGACCAAGCGGCGGTTAAACCGACGAGGCCGAGAGGAGACAATCGGGAACGATGAGCGGCAAAATCGGCAGCCACACGGAGGGGACGACCTCCACGGCCCATGGCGGTCACCGGCCGGACGCAGCAAGGAGAGCACACCGCCCACGGCCCGGCCGAGCCAGATAGGGCTCGTGAAGCTCCCATTGCCGCGCTGCAGTGCGCGTGCCTCCGTCTCCGCAACCCCCCGCACGAGCCGCTCCTCCGTCCGTCGGTGCCGCCGGCCAGGCCCGCCCAGACCCAGATGGGGCCCAAAAGGGCCCAGATCTGGCCAGAAGGGCACCGCCGCCTGTCGCCGCGCCAGCCCACAGCCAAGTGGCTGTGCCGCCGTCTCCTCACCATCCGCGCAGCGCCGCCGCCGAACCACCGCTGCGAGGAACACCACCGCACACCCGCGATGGGGAAGGAAGATCACCCGCAGCACCACCGGAGGACCGAAGCCGGGCCCCCGCCACCACCACGGGGCACAACCCCCGCGGGCCAAGCCCCCATCTACCGCCGTAGCACCGCAGCGTGCCGCCGGCCGGAGAAGGAGCCGCCTCGCCGCCGGACCCTGTGCACGCCCGACGCCACCGCCCAGGGAGGGAGCCCCTCGCCCACCAGCACCAAGACGTGGAGGAGAGATCCCCCGCCGCCAGCCACCGCGAGAGGCTTCGCCCTGGCGGTCCCGGCCAGCGGCGGAGGGGGAGGAGGAGGGAGGCGCCTCTGGCGGATCTGGCGCCGCCGCCCAGAGCCGCCAGCTGGGGACGGCAGGGGCAAGGGGATTTTTTCCTCAAGTCTCGCCTTGGCATGTATTGTATCTCTAAGCAAATGATACCAGAAACTACTCCCTCTGTCTCTAAATGTAAGTCTTTTTAGAGATTTCAACAAGCGACTACATACGGAACAAAATGAGTGAATCTACATTAATATATGTCTATATACATCCATATGTTGTAGTCCATTTGAAATATCTAAAAAGACTTATATTTAAGAACGGAGGAAGTAGTTGACATTGCTTCTTTCCAGTGCATGGAGTCAAACTAAAACGCTCATCGAGACAAACTAAATGTACCAGCATAAGCTAGTATGAGAAAAATACACAAGAAAAGAGTAAATTAAATCTAATAACTAGCCTCATTACTTGAGTCAGATATATATCCCTCAAGTTTTCCACATTACATTACATAGTCAAATACTCTCTCCGTCCCATAATATAAGAGCGTTTTGGATACTAGTGCTGTGTCAAAAATGCTCTTATATTACGGGGTGGAGGGATTATATCTTAACTTGCCTACATTGCATACTAGTCAACACAAATTTAATCAAGATACCAACATCCAACTACCACTTGAGATAAACCAATAACAATCATACAGCAACTGAACTCAGACATCATTTGTAAGTTTGTGGAAATGAGGTAGGTTCTGGACAAGAGACCATGCGACGGTGACTTCAAACTTACAACGGTTAACTTCAAGCCTACGCATGCTCCTGGAGGCTTTCTTGGCTCTGAATGCTTCTGAATCTCTCTCAACAGTTTGATCCTCCAAGCTAGTTGCCATGACGGAGACTATCAACTCTCCATTAGCTTCAACAGATACAACATGTCGTGAAAGCTGTATCATGCCATCAGCTGCAAGAGGCAACTTATCTCCGAACGCAAGCAACTCGATTTTCTTGGCATCAATGCTGGCCGTATTGACAGAAATTAGACCTTGAAAACCTTCTGGCCATTCCCCACCAACAATTCTCACGCTGATGGTGGCCTCCACTGAATTAACAATATCACCCAGCATCAATGTCACTGTGCTAAGCTTGCTGGTGCTGACACGTTTAATCGCGTATGATTCACTAGAACCAGAATCATGATAATAAAAAACTAGATTACTCAATTCTCTATCCTCGGATTCAGTTCTGCCTTTAACTCGCAAGTTAACCTCAAAGGACGCAGGATCCACAACAACAACAGCGCGGGTAGGACCTGTCAGCCTCAGACATGGATTCTGCATGCAAAATTTAAAACGCAAGTTATGTATCATTTATCTCGAGTAATGACTGGAGCAAATATAACCAATCAATGCTGATGTCAAGAAAGAATGCATCCATTGGCAAGTAATCCATTTATTACGCTAAACTTAATAATAAGTGCTTGAATTAAATATATGTTGGTAGAAAGCACAGGAAAGACAGAATTTTCCAGAGGTGAGCCCATGAATTTGAGTTGGGTCAGCAAGCATTTCAAATGTCTAAAACTCTTGCATTTTAAACAAATAATATGTGTAGGTTGAACATTGAAGCAAAGGCAAACATTGAACATCACAACTGAAGCATATACACTTCAAAACTATGTACAGTAGGGAAACGCTTTAGAGGCAAACAAAAAGGGGTATTTCTGAGGTGTGCATATATACTCTAAACTTATTATCTACTCCCTCCGTCCTGAAATGTAAGACGTTTTTTGATACTATGATAGTGTCAAAAAGTGTCTTACATTTTGGGACGGAGGGAGTAAGAGATAAGATTGCAAACAACAACTAGAGGATTTTCTAGCAGAATTTCAAATGGGAACACAAGAAATTATTTGTTTACTGGCCTCAAACAAACTGATCAAGAGAGGGTAAAAGTTGCAGGCACTATTCCATAGGATTCGACTATACCTGGAAATAATCTACACTAATGTTGGCATACTTTTAGAACTCAGAACATTTTGCACACAATAACATGCTTCCTACTTACATTTGCAGATTCATTCATACTTCATGGATTGATAATTTGGTATATATTTGCCCATAACAATTGGAAGAGAAAGTAATTATTTTCCCAGTATACAAATAACATTGTGGAGGTAACAATAATATGGCACCAAATATTTGCGAGCGACAAGAATACGAACCTTCTTGTCAATGGTTTGGCAGTTATCCCTGGAGCAGTTGAAGATGATGTTGCGATTGTCATCAAACGAGTCACGTGCGGCAACGACACCATAGACATCCAGAGGCCAGTCCAATCCACCTGTGATGGCTCCAACCCTGACCGAAAAGACCTGCAGAGTTCGCATGGGGTAGGCTGTGCCGTTTCCACGCGGAGGCTTGTCGTCTGTGTAACACATGGGCTGGGTAGGTGCTGCAGGTCAATGTGAATCAATCAAGACGCTTAGCGAATATTACTATTCGTAGAGCAATTGATGAGGAGGGAGAAGGGGATTCGGGTCTGCTTACAGGGACCGAAGGAGTCGACCCACAGAGACTCGCCGGATTCTCGGTCCCTCCTGGCATCGACGGCCTCCCAGTACTCGGTGGGATCGAGCGCCTGCAGCTTCATGGCCGCCATGTTTTCATCCACCCACTGGTTCGAGATCCTGATTGCTTCGGGGTCTCCCGTCCCGATCCACTTGATGACGGCGTCCAGCTCCCCCTTCCGATCCTGGTTCCTGTGCGCCTCCTCCCCTTTGGCTCTGTACACGGCCGCCGCCGCGACGTCTTCCTCGGTCATCGTCTTGGGCTTGAAGCTGCTCCCGTCCTTGGCCCTCTCTGCCTCCAAACTCTTCCTCGCCCACTCCAGAGCAGCCGCCTTCCGCGCGCTCTTCTTTTTGTTTTTGGGGGCGAGACCTCTCTTCCTCCTCTCCGCCTCCTCCGCCGCCTTCACCGTCCCCTCCTGCCGTGCCGCCAATATCAAATCGACGTAGGCATCAAACTGCTCCTTCCGTGTGAACTCCATCGCCGCTGTACTAGAGAAGAGCGAGAGAACCCTAACCCTAGATCCACTCTCGCCTTCTCTTCTTCTCTCTTCTCCGGGTGGGGGATTTGGGGATGCCGGGCTAGTATAATGTTGAGGGCCGAGCTTGCGGGTTTGGCGAAGCCAACCAGGAAACAAGGCCGTGCTGCCTGAGGGTGAGGTCGATTCGGATCCGATAGCCCAAGTGCGTTCTGCGCGTTCCCTCTTTCGTTCTTTTCGTTCGTTTCTTATAACTAGCATAAGCTTGCAGGTAGGGGTGCAGCCGTGCAGGACGGCGTTCCGCAAAGTCCCGCGAAACAGGGTTAGCAGAGTGTGGGTGGGGCAGTTTTGCAAAAAACACCCCGGAGCTCCCGCGATCGCTAGGCGATCTGGCGGCGACGGAAACAGAGAGAGGGGAGTGATGGCGGCGAACCCGGCGGGGACCCTGGCGGCGGAGATCCCAGCGGTTACCCTGGCGGCGGAGATCCCGGCGGCTAGTGAAGCCATGAGCGAGGGGGATTTCTTCGGGGGCCCAGCCAGCAAGCTGGATTGGGAATCCATCAAGACGGAGTCGAGGCGTATCCTCCGGCGATCTCCAGATCGGGAGACCTGCTGGAGGCGAATGAAGTTGCGTGCAAAGGAGCTGATGGATGGGATCCCAGGTGAGATTCGCTTCCATCAGAAGGGGAGAGTGGCGGCCGAAAGAGGCAACAGCGACAATCAGGAGGTACTGCCATATATTAGGAGATCTTCTCCAAAGGAAGTGCTCCCGTCCAGAGTAGGATTTGTGGATTTGAGTATTAATGTTTTGGAAAGAAATGCTGCTGATCAGATTCCTAGAGAGATTTTCTCGTTCACAATTATAGAAAAGGAAGAGGGAAATCAGGGGAGGGCTTTTATCTGCACATTTAGGGGGAAGAGAGAAATTAGGGGGATTTTAAGTAGGAAACTGCTCTTTCAAGACCCATTATTTTTCTTTAAATGCACGAATTTCGTCCCGTTTGTGGCAAGGAGACACTATTATAACACCGAGGGGGATTGCTCGAGGTCCGCAGTTCATCATACAGGAAAAAAGCCTCTGTCTTCCTATCGGGTTTTCTTGTCTAGACCTGCTAGTTTGGTGAAAAGGGGAGAGATGGAGAGGAAAGGGGAGACGGAGGATGTAGGAAAGAGCTCCGGAAGTGTGCCTGCCATTATGGAGAAGAATCCTCCTGCTCCGGCCTCCTCGCCTGAGGGCGTGGGGAAGACAGCGCCGAGGCGGCCCTGTGGAGATGGCTCCCCTCTGATCATCGACATGGAGGCCGCACGGAGAGCGGTCAGAGGATGCTTGGTGGTAGGGCGATTCCTCTCGCCTTTCCAAGTTAATCCTCGGATCCTCGTCGATGACCTTCGTTCATCGTCGGCCTGGAGGTTGCAAGGCGGGGTCACTGTTCAGGAGGTGGCCAGCGCCGACGGGAGGTTCATCCTCAACTTCTCCAACGACGTAGACAGACGTTTCGTGTTGAAGGCCCAGCCATGGCACCACAGCCGTGATGGGATCATCTTCGCCGAGTTCGACGGCAAGGGCGACCCAGCAGAGGTGGACCTTGGATCCATGGCTATATGGGCCCAGGTTCGTGACCTACCATTTGAGCTTAAAACTGAGGATGTGGGTCGGTCTCTAGGGGGGCAACTCGGTGAAGTGATCACTGTTTCACACCAGGATCATTTGATTGTTGAGAAGTACTTGCGTGTGCGTGTGAAAATCCCACTATATGAGCCAATCAAGAGTAGGGTAGAATTCACCCCTTTAGGTAGTAAAGAAAAGCAACAGTTTGATGTTCGCTATGAAAAATTGCCATCGTATTGTGAATGCTGTGGGCTGGTAGGACATATGTCAGAGAGGTTTTGTAGACCTAGTCCTGCTGAAAACCTAGTCTCAACATGATTTCCTTTAAAAAGGGCCACTCCACTCGGTCATATGCTTTGTGCATGTCCAGTTTGATTGCACACAAGCCCTCTTTACCGGTCCTTTTATTTTTTATTTTATGGAAACATTCATAAGCCACTAAGATGTTATCTGTAATCATTCTTCCAGGCACGAAAGCACTTTGGGTAGGGCTAATGATATCTGGGAGGATTGTCTTTAGACGAGCAGCAATCATCTTTGAAATGACCTTATACACCACATTGCATAAACTGATTGGTCTAAATTGAGTTACCTTTTCCGGGGAGTTAACTTTTGAGATCATTACTATTGTAGTATCATTCCAACCATCAGGTATAGTACATGTATTCACTGCTTGGAGAACCTCTTCAGTCAAATCCTCCCCTAACATAGCCCAAAATCTCTTATAAAAAATGGCATGAAGGCCATCTGGCCCCGGCGCCTTTAAATCACCAATGTCAAAGAGGGCTTTCCGAACCTCTTCTGCCGTGTAGGGGGCAAGGAGAGCCCTATTCATCTCATTTGTTACTTTCCTTTTTACAAGGGAGAGAACCTCCTGGTTCGGTTGATTAACTTCCGAAGTAAACAGGTTAGAAAAATACCCTAGAATGTGATTCTTCATCTCCGTGTCTTTTACCCAAACCCCATTATCGTCCAACAATTTTTTTATCTGATTTCTCTTCTTTCTAGCTGTTGCGGCGTTATGGAAAAAAGAAGTATTGCGATCACCATGCAGTAACCAGTTAGCTCGACCCCGTTGTAGCCAGTATATCTCCTCTTGTTCCAATAAATTTTCAATCAGTACAATTGTCTCCTTTTGACGTGCAAGAGAATTAACATTCATAGGCCCCCTCCTTAGTTTTTCTAAATCTATTTTTAATTTATTAATTCTTTTTTTCGGACCCTTGAGGATATCACGATCCCAAGTATGCAAATCTGCGTGTACCGCTTGTGTACGATCAGCGAGAGATGGCCCTATGCCCAACATCTTTGCTTTTTCCCAAGCTGTACGTACAATTTCCATAACCGTCTCTTCTTTCAGCCATCGAGCTTCAAATTGTCTCCTTCGAGTTTTTGAGCTGTCAAAAATATTATCGTCAAAATACTCCGTGTCTAAAATAATAGGGCGATGGTCTGAGTGTACATGCTCTTCGTTTATAATCGCCGCTCGAGGGAATTTATTCGCCCAATCCACATTACAGACCGCTCGATCCAGTCTTTCCCTGATTTCGCCCCTCCTCCATGTAAATAAGTCACCCATACATCCCATATCTGCTAATCCACAATCTCCCAAACAATTACGAAAATCTCGCATCATCACATTTGGTCTCGGATTCCCTCCCTCTTTCTCAGATGAGAACAAAATTTCATTAAAATCTCCTAAAACTACCCAGGGGTGATCGCCCTTATTATACAAGTTTCGAATATCATCCCATGACAAAGCACGGTCACTCCAATTCGGATGGCCGTAAAAACCGGTGAAACGCCACTGTACAGTATTCCCATTCATAAAAAGAACATCAATAAAATTATTCGACACGTAGTTCAAATCAACTTTATTCACTTTCTGATAAAACAAGACAAGGCCACCTGCTCGGCCATCACTCTCCACTACAAAACATAGAATCAAAACTCAAAACACGACGAAGCTCATCGGCTTTACATTTATTCAAATGAGACTCTGAAAGGAAAATTAACTCCGCTTTGGTGCGCTCCTGTAGGTCCAAGAGCTCGAGAACTGCCGTGGGAGAGAGCATACCACGACAGTTCCAACCGATTATTTTCATTTGGCCCGGCGTACCTCCTCTTCGGAGGCCGCCGATGCGCCATCATCTCCAACCGATTCCCTTCCCTGCTTCCCGACAACGTCTTCTTTCTCCTCAACCTCTTTAGCTACGTGTGTTATCACCCCATTCCCATCTCTCACTGTTTCCACTCTACCCGTACACACTCTCTTAGAAGATACATTTATATCCCCGTACAGCATACGCTCATAACTATCCATGGCTTTCTCAAAAGAGAAATCCTGCTCACTACCATCTGCTGGGGCTTCAAATAGGTTTCTTTTTTTACCTATGATGTTTGTGCGTACTTCCTCTGAACACCCAGTTCCTCCTTCCCTCTTTCCCTTCCTTCCCTTTCCTTTTATTTTGCCCTGCATGGACTTCTTTGAAGCATTGAAAGTGAACACTGGGTTATCAGTTGCGTTTTGAGTAGCTAGTCTTGCAGCAACGGCTCCCGAGAGAGCCTCCAGCACGCCGGGTTTAAAAAGCAAATGTTCAGGATTACCCAGCTGCATGACCCCCTGACCCTCCTGGCCTGTAACTGCCGGCTGGAACCCAACCAAAGCAGCAGCAGACTCGATTGACGGGTTTTCAAACCCCACCATCACCCCATCCTGGCCCTCCTGGCCAGGCACAACAGTAGTGGGGTGAGCAGTCATCGCCACCTGCCCTTGGCCCTCCTGGCCTTGGCTAGTGTCGGGAACAGGGACTGGAGCTGCCCCCCGGTCCTCCTGACCAGGGACACTCCCCCCCAAGAAGCTCGCAGATGCAGCAGGGGGTCGGCCCACCTGGCCGAGCTGCTGCACTCCCTTGTTGGAAGCCCCCCTTACCACTAAACCCTGGCCCTCCTGGCCAAGGCTAGCGTGGACGGGCGGCCCTCCAGTCCGGACCACCTGGTCCGAAGCCGCTCCGAGCGAAGCCGGCAGGGAGGGCGTATGACCCCGGCCCTCCTGGCCGAGCGAAAGCCCTCCCTGGACTTGACCTCCAGTCATCAGGATAGTCGTCGCCGTGGACGACGCAGCCCCAATTTGGAAGTAATTGACACAATGAAGAATGGAGGACATACAGTGGGAGCGACGGCGGCTGTGTTTGATGATTGTTATTTTATGGCTTGTGATTTTCCGTTAGTTAGATTTGAACATTGTAATAGGGAGGCAAATAAAGTAGCTCATGAAATTGCTAGAGTAGCTAAATTTTCTGAGACAAGGGATTGGTTTGAGGAACCTATGAGTGATATTGTAAATTTTCTTATAGACGATGTAACCATTATTACTAATAAATAAAAGGATGTTTCTTTTCAAAAAAAAAAAGTCCCGCGAAACAGCCAAGCTAGCACACAGCTAGTACCCAAGCCTCTATATCCGGCAGCGTTTTTGCTCCCATATTCACCCACTTGGTTGAAAGTGAATCTTGGGTAGGTTTGAATCACCCCGCAAAAAAAAAAGAGGGTAGGTTTGAATCTGGCACGTGTATTATTTTGGTACGTGGATGTGTAGAAATGAGTGGTGTGTCTAGGTTTTCATTTGAAATTTTTTGAACGTGTGTGCAGCTTGGTTTGGTTCATTTAGTATTTTCTGTTTTGTGTGGATCAAGTTCATCTCCTGGCAGATTTTTTTGCTTCTCTGTACGAAATATGGATAGCTGCCGCTCCCCTTGCTGGATATTTCCAGTCTTTTTTTTCTTTCTTTTCTTGGATGGACCTTGCATGCGGTGCTGGTCTGGTGCTTTTATCTGAGTTTGCCCTACGTGTTTATCTTTTGTTGGACTGCCGCTGATGCATGCATGGGTGTATGGGCGGTTGGTGTCGACACGCTGTCCGGCCGCTTTGTTCGTTGATTCTGGATTGCCGGTTGCCTTCTTCTTAGATGTGCATCCTTCGCGTATAAATAAGGGGGTCCGCAAGATGCAGCGAGCAACGGCAGCACAAGAGGGCAGCGGCGGCAGGATGCCCTCGCCTCATGTCTCTCCTTCCCTCCGTCTTTCTCCTTGATGATTCCTTTTTCCTGATCGCTCCATGTCGTTCCGAGTTTATGATCCGTCGCAGGTGCAGAGATCAGGCAACACGACGGTGCCGCATTAGTAGCAATCGGGCGCAAGCAGCGATGTCGCATAAGGGGAAGCAATATATCACACGCCGTCCGTCGTTGGAGGGATGGCTGCAGCCTGCAGGGGCTTCTCTACCGCTCCCACCACCGCGACCTGCCGATTCTTCACTTGCCCCGTCCCCTGCTGGCCGATTGTGATCGCCAACCAAATCACTGCGGCATGCGAAGTGGAGACGGTGTATGGGAGGCATGTGCGAACTGCGGAGGCCACGGCCGAGGAGAGGAAGCTATGACAGAACTCAGGCCACCGCGACGCGGCGTCGCCGACGTCTGTGTCATCAACGTCGTCGCGGGTGCATGCGACGATGATGTTTCCGAGCTCAAGCTCGCAGCTTGCCGACGGCTCAATCTCACGCCTGCCTAGGCCATCGGCTACGGCACCCCGCCATCCTATGCCGCACATGCGTGCCTCGTGCTCGACCTGCCAAGGCTGCCAGTCGCCCCGTGTTGCCTGCGCCTCGACCCGCGCCCACCCGGACCGCCGGTGCCTCGTCGCCCCGTGCTATCAAAACGGACGCGATATGGCGCCTCAGCTAGGCTACAGTTGAAGCGGAGGCGATATGGCGCCCCCAGCTTCCCGTGTGCCCACCTCCGCGCAGCTGCAAGAAACTGAGCATACGACGACTGTCCAACTCGCTCTTGGCCATGCATCCTGGCGTGGCGCCCCGTGAGCTGCCTCACGCTCACGGATTGTATGTTGTAGACGCTGAAGAGTCGTCGTGTCTTTATGATCTCAAGCCCGACATTAGGGCCTTAGGGGACGACGAAACCGTAGCATGGATTTCGCCTACGCGAAGCGTCATGAGAGTGCGTCGTGGCGCCTGATGAGGTCGCCCAGAGCGTGGTACAGCAGGGCGCTTACGAGGTCGCTACCTGGGAGGCTGGGACGCCTACACATCCGGCGACTACCCCCCAGCCATCGTTGTGCTCCAGCGCCAGCTCCGCCACGAGCATGGTATCATCCGTTGTCTCCTCTCAGGAATTTGACCATCTCTTTTTCGATCTCATCTCGCTTCAAAAGATGGACCTTGAAGGCTTAAGTGAGTTGTTCCGTTTCTCCTTTCCTTTTTCATTATAATATTCATTCAAGGTGAGTTGATCAGTGTATATTATCTTCTTTTAAATTGTGACAGCAACTTAGCGCACCACTAACAAAAATTATATGTCAAGGCTATTGACGGCACGCATACAAAAAACCGAGGAAAAATCAGCTACATTAAACTCCAAAAAAGAACTCTTGAAAATTCTGTCAATACCTACCATGTTGTATGCATGCAAGCAGAAAAAAATGGCTAGACCAGACAGTAAGAGAACAAAATGGCCACCAATTCCTATGCAACTAGACACATGATCTACTATACTCCCATGCATGTGGTCACATCAAGCCCAAAATCCATGCACGTGACGTGGTCACATCAACCCTAAAGTTCATCCAGTGCATGCAGCAAGTAATCCCATATGGCCAGAAAGAGAGATAGAGATAGAGATACAAATCGCTAGGTGCATGCAACAACCGTACCACACAGCGTCCCTAAGATTACAGATGATGGCTCTACAATTTTCTCAAAAAAAAAAGACCACACAAGACAAAAGAAAACATAAGAAGAGTATTACTAGCATGAAGCATCTTTTTTAATGCTAGCTGCTTACATTTTCAGCAAGACAAATTTAACCCCTTAAAAAAGCAAGATAAATTTAATTGAGGCTCTTTGTAGTTACATTATTTATTGTGTACTTGGTCTATTTAAAAATATTTTGTAGACCCATCGTACTGTTAGAGCCTGGTTGGAGGAAGGTATGGACCGGAAGATATTTCTATGTATGGAAAATATATTCAGAGTGAGAGGCTTTTGAATCTTTATTTGAGTAGCTCATGTATTTTGGTGACTAGAATAATAGCTGTATTAGTGTTTTAACGGCTAAAACGATATGAGAAATTTATAACTCTGTTTTTTGTCTCAGGTGATCGGACGACAAGCTACATCGCATATCTTCAAATGATGGCAATTGTGTGAGTGCTTCAATAAATAAATTCATTGACTTATACTCCCTCCGTCCCGTAATATAATTAAGAGCGTTCTTAACACTACATGAGTACATAGAAATCAATGTAGACTTTCACTAGATGTAATACACAGATGGTTCTTTGCATAGTTCATGCTCTTCTTTGTTCCCTGCTCTTGAGTTCTTGGTTGCTTAATCATACTTATCCTGTTTCACATCAATGTTAACATATGGGGTGTTTTGGTCTCTAAGGTCATCATAGATAAGAAAAGTCACACGACTATATGACATGCCTGAATAAATACTGGATCAACAGATCTAGCTCATGTTGTAAAAAGCCTCTTTATTAGAATTGGGATTTGAGAGCAGGGTACGCATTCATCTCTAGGCAAGAAGTTAATTTCTTTCAACTTAAACTGTTTATAAATTAAAAGTTTATAATTACATTAACCAATTGGAGAAGGCAGAACTGCAAGTTGTATGTTGATTTAAATAAAATTTTCCAAGGAAAACTTGTTTCATAAATCATTGATAAGTAGTATTTATGCATTATATTTGGGGGATTCAATGTGTGAACAGTTAACCACTAAAAAATTCAATCAAAAGGATGCGAACAAACCAAGCTGTGTATCAAATATTGGAAAAAGAGAGTAAAAATGCGATATTTTCATTGTAGGCACTTTTAATGAGTAGCATAAAATATGGTCATGGCATTATCCGGTGATTATCTTTGGTTGGTATTCTTTGAGTATTTGGATGCAACTAAGAGTGTAACCTTTTGCAACACCTAAGCTTTCACATGTTTATGTAAATTTCAATTTCAGCGACATTTAGGGCATGTTTATTTTCATACAAAAACTAGCACATAATTAGTTCATGATCATGGAGGAAATGTACAGTGGAAAAACCTCTACAAGAATGAATATCAGAAACATGTTGATGTGGGTAAAGCAAATTTTTCTTGTGCTATGATGATCTTTTCGGCCTCCTCTGCATATTCATGTGAAATATAACATGCATTTGGTTGACTAACCATCTCTCTCACCACAACCAGTTACTTCTGGATCGAACACAAACACTCTCATGGTACAAATGAAACATTGGCTACTATATATTTCTTCCCAAAGACAAATATAAGCTATAAATGATTGTAACATGTTCTATCCATAGCATGGTGGTTCTTAGTATGAGAGTAGCAACATGTACTTCCTACTTTGTAAAATACATCGATTTATGTGATGAATAAATCTAGGTTTTCCAACGGTTCTGCCTTGCTTGCCAGATTATAACCCCCACATTGCACACATACAACCTTGGTCTTAAATCCAAAATTAGTAAAAGAAAGTAACCCAATTATTATCATGCAGCACATTTTCGTCATGATGCATCAATGGGGCGCGGCGGCGCCGCGCCGCGCGGGCTTGGCTAGTATAAATTAATGTGGCGCACTTCAATCTGCCTAGAACTAAATTTTTTACCCCTACTTGCAGGTGCAACGCATGTCTGGACTAACACTCGACCTATACTTTTCTAAAACATAAATAAATGAAAATGTAATCTATATAATGAATGAAGATTATGTGCGATGACACTACCCCAGTCCCAAAATATAAGACATTTTTCAAGGCTAAACATCATTTCGTAGAATATTCCTGGGATAACAACTTAATTATTTGAACTACATTGTCTAGTCATATGCAAATAAATGAAGGACAGATCTATCTCTATTCCTAATTGTAGGGGAACATAGCAGAAATTCAAAATTTTCCTACGTGTCACCAAGATCTATCTATGGAGAAACTAGCAACGAGGGAAGGAGAGTGCATCTACATACCCTTGTAGATCGCTAAGCGGAAGCGTTCAAGAGAACGGGGTTGAAGGAGTCGTACTCGTCGTGATCCAAATCACCGGAGATCCTAGTGCCGAACGGACGGCACCTCCGCGTTCAACACACGTACAGCCCGGTGACGTCTCCCATGCCTTGATCCAGCAAGGAGAGAGGGAGAGGTTGAGGAAGACTCCATCCAGCAGCAGCACAACGGCATGGTGGTGATGGAGGAGCGTGGCAATCCCGCAGGGCTTCGCCAAGCACCATGGGAGAGGAGGAGGAGGAGAGGCAGGGCTGCGCCAAGAGGGAGAGAAACTCATGTCTTATGGGCAGCCACCTAGGCCTCATATATATAGGGGAAGGGGAGGAGGGTGCGCCCCCTCTAGGGTTCCCACCCCTAGAGGGGCGGCAGCCCTAGATTGGATCAAGGGGGGCGGCCAAGAGGGGAGGGAGAGGGAGGCGCCCACTAGATGGGCCTTA
The DNA here is from genome assembly GCA_021605205.1 of Aegilops longissima. Lineage (NCBI taxonomy): Eukaryota > Viridiplantae > Streptophyta > Magnoliopsida > Poales > Poaceae > Aegilops > Aegilops longissima. Next base: position 37,131,353 of record CM038676.1, read on the forward strand.
GGGCCCATCTGCCCTAGGGTTTGCCCCCTCCCACTCACCCTTGCGCCTTGGGCCTCTTGTGGGGGGCGCACCAGCCCCCTTGGGGCTGGTTCCCTCCCACACTTGGCCCACGCAACCTTCTGGGGTTGGTGGCCCCACTTGGTGGACCCCCGGGACCCTCCCGGTGGTCCCGGTACATTACCGATATCGCCCGAAACTTTTCCGGTGGCCAAAACAGGACTTCCCATATATAAATCTTTACCTTGGACCATTCCGAACTCCTCGTGACGTCCCGGATCTCATCCGGACTCGAACAACATTCGGTAACCACATACAAACTTCCTTTATAACCCTAGCGCCATCGAACCTTAAGTGTGTAGACCCTACGGGTTCGGGAACCATGCGAACATGACCGGACGTTCTCCGGTCAATAACCAACAGCGGGATCTGGATACCCATGTTGGCTCCCACATGTTCCACGATGATCTCATCGGATGAACCACGATGTCAAGGACTCAATCGATCCCGTATACAATTCCCTTTGTCTAGCGGTATTGTACTTGCCCGAGATTCGATCGTCGGTATCCCGATACCTTGTTCAATCTCGTTACGGCAAGTCTCTTTACTCGTTCCGTAACACATCATCCCGTGATCAACCCCTTGGTCACATTGTGCACATTATGATGATGTCCTACCGAGTGGGCCCAGAGATACCTCTCCGCTTACGGGAGTGACAAATCCAGCCTCGATTCGTGCCAACCCAATGACACTTTCGGAGATACCTGTAGTGCACCTTTATAGCCACCCGATTACGTTGTGACGTTTGGTACACCCAAAGCATTCCTACGGTATCCGGGAGTTGCACAATCTCATGGTCTAAGGAAATGATACTTGACATTAGAAAAGCTTTAGCATACGAACTACGATCTTTGTGCTAGGCTTAGGATTGAGTCTTGTCCATCACATCATTCTCCTAATGATGTGATCCCGTTATCAATGACATCCAATGTCCATGGTCAGGAAACCGTAACCATCTATTGATTAACGAGCTAGTCAACTAGAGGCTTACTAGGGACATGGTGTTGTCTATATACCCACATATGTATCTGAGTTTCCTTTCAATACAATTATAGCATGGATAATAAATGATTATCATGAACAAGGAAATATAATAATAACTAATTTATTATTGCCTCTAGGGCATATTTCCAACAGTCTCCCACTTGCACTAGAGTCAATAATCTAGTTCACATCGTCATGTGATTAACACTGATAGGTCACATCGCCATGTGACCAACACCCAAAGAGTTTACTAGTGTCTGTAAACTAGTTCACATCATTATGTGATTTAGACTCAATGAGTTCTGAGGTTTGATCATGTTTTGCTTGTGAGAGAGGTTTTAGTCAACGGGTTTTAGTCAACGGGTCTGAACCTTTCAGATCCGTGTGTGCTTTGCAAATTTCTAGGTCATATTATAAATGCTGCTTCCACGCTCCACTTGAAGCTATTCCAAATGGTTGCTCCACTATACGTATCCGGTTTGCTACTCAGAGTCACTTGGATAGGTGTTAAAGCTTGCATCGACGTAACCCTTTACGCCGAACTCTTTATCACCTCCATAATCGAGAAACATATCCTTATTTACTCCAAGGACAATTTTGACCGTTGTCCAATGATCCATTCTTGGATCATTCTTGTACCCCTTGACTGACTCATGGCAAGGCACACTTCCGGTGCGGTACACAACATAGCATACTGTAGAGCCTACGTCTGAAGCATAGGGGACGACCTTCGTCCTTTCTCTCTCTTCTGCCGTGGTCGAGCTTTAACTCTTAACTTCATACCTTACATCTCAGGCAAGAACTCCTTCTTTGACTGATCCATCTTGAACACTTTCAAGATCATGTCAAGGTATATGCTCATTTGAAAGTACCATTAAGCATTTTTGATCTATCCTTATAGATCTTGATGCTCAATGTTCAAGTAGCTTAATCCAGGTTTTCCATTGAAAAACACTTTTCAAACATCCCTATATGCTTTCTAGAAATTCTACATCATTTCTGATCATCAATATGTCAACAACATATTGTTATCAGAAATTCCATAGTGCTCCCACTCACTTCTTTGGAAATACAAGTTTCTCATAAACTTTGTATAAACCCAAAATCTTTGATCATCTCATCAAAGCGCACATTCCAACTCCGAGATGCTTACTCCAGTCCTTAGAAAGGATCGCTGGAGCCAGATACCTTTAGCATCCTTAGGATCGACAAAACTTTCTGATTGTATCACATACAACCTTTCCTTACGAAAACTGGTAAGGAAACTCATTTTTACATCCATCTGCCAGATTTCATAAATGCAGCTTATGCTAACATGATTCCGACGGACTTAAGCATCGCTATGGATGAGAAAATCTCATCGTAGTCAACTCCTTGAACTTGTGAAAAACTCTTCGCCACAAGTCGAGCTTCATAGACGGTGATCTTACCGTCCACGTCCGTCTTCTTCTTAAAGATCCATTCATCTCAATGGCTTGCCGATCATCGGGCAAGTCCACCAAAGTCTATGCTTTGTTCTGATACATGGATCCTATCTCGGATTTCATGGCTTCTAACCATTTGTCGGAATTTGGGCCCACCATCGCTTCTCCATAGCTCAGAGGTTCATTGTTGCCTAGCAACATGACCTTCAAGACAGGATTACTGTACCACTCTAAAGTAGTACGCATCCTTGTCAACCCACGATGTCTGGTAGTGACTTGATCGGAAACTTCATGATCACTATCATAAGCTTCTACTTCAATTGGTGTAGGTGCCACGGAACAACTTCCTGTGCCCTGCTACACACTAGTTGAAGTGACGGTTCAATAACCTCATCAAGTCTCCACCATCCTCCCACTCAACTTTTCGAGACGAACGTTTCCTCGATAAAGGACCCGATTCAAGAAACAATCCCTATTGCTTTCGGATCTGAATTAGGAGGCATACCCAACTGTTTTGGGTGTCCTATGAAGATGCATTTTATCCGCTTTGGGTTCGAGCTTATCAACCTGAAACTTTTTCATATAAGCGTCATAGCCCCAAACCTTTAAGAAATGACAGTTTAGGTTTCTCTAAACCATAGTTCATACGGTGTCATCTCAACGGAATTACATGGTGCCCTATTTAAAGTGAATGTGGTTGTCTCTAATGCCTAACCCATGAACGATAGTGGTAATTCGATAAGAGACATCCTGGTACGCACCATATCTAATAGGGTGCAACTATGATGTTCGGACACACCATCACACTATGGTGTTCCAGGCGGTATTAATTGTGAAACAATTAGCACAATGTCTTAATTGTGTGCCAAAACTCGTAACTCAGATATTCATCTCTATGATCATATCATAGATATTCTATCCTCTTTTCACGAAGATCTTAAACTTCACTCTGAAATTACTTGAACCATTCAATAATTCAGACTTGTGTTTCATCAAGTAAATATACTCAGTATCTACTCAAATCATCTCGTGAAGTAAGAACATAACGATATCCATCACATGCCTCAAAGATTCATTGGACTGCACACATCAAAATGTGTTACTTCCAACAAGTTGATTTCTTGTTCCATTTCACTGAAAAATGAGGCTTTCAGTCATCTTGCCCATGTGGTATGATTTGCATGTCTCAAGTGATCCAAAATCAAGTGAGTCCAAACGGTCCATTTGCATGGAGTTTCTTCATGCATATACACCAATAGACATGGTTCGCATGTCTCAAACTTTTCAAAAACGAGTGAGTCCAAAGATCCATCAACATGGAGCTTCTTCATGCATTTTATACCAATATGACTTACATGGCAGTGCCACAAGTAAGTGGTACTATCATTACTATCTTATATCTTTTGGCATGAAAATGTATATCACTACGATCGAGATTCAATAAACCATTCCTTTAGGTACAAGACCATTGACAGTATTATTCAAATAAATAGAGTAACCATTATTCTCCTTAAATGAATACCCGTATTGCGATAGACATAATCCAATCATGTCTATGCTCAACGCAAACACCAAATGATAATTATTCTGGTTTAATACTAATCTTGATGGTAGAGGGAGCGTGCGATGTTTGATCACATCAAAATTGGAAACACTTCCAACACATATCGTCAGCTCTCCTTTAGCTAGTCTCCGTTTATTCCGTAGCCTTTTATTTCGATTTACTAACACTTAGCAACCGAACCGGTATCTTAATACCCTGGTGCTACTAGGAGTACTAGTAAAGTACACATTAACATAATGTATATCCAATAAACTTCTATCGACCTTGCCAGCCTTCTCATCTACCAAGTATCTAGGGTGATGCTGCTCCAGTGGCAGTTCCCTTATTCCAGAAGCACTTAGTCTCGGGTTTGGGTTCAACCTTGGGTTTCTTCACTTGTGCAGCAGCTGATTTGCCGTTTCATGAAGTATCCCTTCTTGCCCTTGCCCTTCTTGAAACTAGTGGTTTCACCAACCATCAACAATTGATGCTCCTTCTTGATTTCTACTTTCGCGGTGTCAAACATCGTGAATACTTCAAGGATCATCATATCTATCCCTGATATGTTATAGTTCATCACGAAGCTCTAGCAGCTTGGTGGCAATGACTTTGGAGAAACATCACTATCTCATCTGGAAGATCAACTCCCACTCGGTTCAAGTGATTGTTGTACTTCAGAGAATCTGAGCACAAGCTCAACGATTGAGCTTTTCTCCCTTAGTTTGTAGGCTAAGCCAATCGTCGGAGGTCTTATACCTCTTGACGTGGGCACGAGCCTGAAATCCTAATTTCAGCCCTCGAAACATCTCATATGTTCCGCAACATTTTGAAAACGTCTTTCGTGCCTCAACTCTAAACCGTTTAACTGAACTATCACGTAGTTATCAAAACGTGTATGTCCGATGTTCGCAACATCCACAAGCGATGTTTGGGGTTCATCACACTGAGCGGTGCATTAAGGACATAAGCTTTCTACTGTCCGCATAATCGCTACTTTCAACTTTCAACTATATTTTCTCTAGGAACATATCTAAACAGTGGAACTAAAGCGCGAGCTAACGACATAATTTGCAAAAGGTCTTTTGACTATGTTCAAGATAATTAAGTTCATCTTATGAACTCCCACTCAGATAGACATCCCTCTGGTCATCTAAGTGATTACATGATCCAAGTCAACTAGGCCGTGTCCGATCATCACGTGAGACGGACTAGTCATCATCGGTGAACATCTTCATGTTGATCGTATCTACTATACGACTCATGCTCGACCTTTCGGTCTCTGTGTTCCGAGGCCATGTCTGTACATGCTAGGCTCGTCAAGTTAACCCCAAGTGTATTGCGTGTGTTCCGAGGCCATGTCTGTACATGCTAGGCTCGTCAACACCCGTTGTATGTGAACGTAAGAATCCATCACACCCGATCATCACGTGGTGCTTAGAAGCGACGAACTTTTGGCAACGGTGCACAGTTAGGGGAGAACACTTCTTGAAATTGTTGTAAGGGATCATCTTATTTACTACCGTCATTCTAAGTAAACAAGATGCATAAACATAATAAACATCACATGCAATTATATATAGTAGTGACATGATATGGCCAATATCATACAGCTCCATCGATCTCCATCTTCGGGGCTCCATGATCATCATCGTCACCGGCATGACACCATGATCTCCATCATCATGATCTCCATCATCGTGTCTTCATGAAGTTGTCTTGCCAACTATTACTTCTACTACTATGGCTACCGTTAGCAATAAAGTAAAGTAATTACATGGCGTTGTTTAATGACACGCAGGTCATACAATAAATAAAGACAACTCCTATGGCTCCTGCCGTTGTCATACTCATCGACATGCAAGTCGTGAATCCTATTACAAGAACATGATCAATCTCATACATCACATATCATTCATCACATTCTTCTTGGCCATATCACATCATATAGCATACCCTGCAAAAACAAGTTAGACGTCCTCTAATTGTTGTTTGCATGTTTTACGTGGCTGCTATGGGTTTCTAGCAAGAACGTTTCTTACCTCGCAAAACCACAACGTGATATGCCAATTGCTATTTACCCTTCATAAGGACCCTTTTCATAGAATCCGTTCCGACTAAAGTGGGAGATCGGCACCGCTAGCCACCTTATGCACCAAGTGCATGTCGATCGGTGGAACCTGTCTCACGTGAAGAGCGTGTAAGGTCGGTCCGGCCGCTTCATCCCACAATACCGTCGAAACAAGATTGGACTAGTAACGGTAAGCATATTGAACATCATCAACGCCCACAACTACTTTGTGTTCTACTCGTGCAAAGAATCTACGCAATAGACCTAGCTCATGATGCCACTGTAGGGGAACGTGAAAGTGCGTTATATCGACTAGAGGGGGGGTGAATAGGCGATTTTTATGAATTTTACAAATTCTTCACTGAGGAATTTGCTCGTGAGGAAATTCCTTAGCGAAGAAATACATGCAGCGGAATAAGTACTCAGAAGTAAGCATAGCAGATTACAGGCATAGTCATCATGGTGAAATGAAGACAATCACAGAGTACAGAAAGCGTAATCACAGGATAACACAAGATGAAGACAAACAGACTGAAGAAATTGAACTGAGGAAATTGAGAAAGTCTTCACCAAAGTCTTCAAACACAGATATGACAAACACTCAACACAAGAATGAGGAAATGAAAGGGTTGAGGAAATAGAACCAGTTAGGTTGGTGAAGACAATGATTTGGTAGACCAGTTCCAACTGCTGTCTCTGGGTTATGCGTCTGGTTGGAGCGGCTGAGTATTTAAACTCGAGGACACGCAGTCCGGACACCCATCACTTGAGCACGCAGCTCAGACACCAAGTCCTCACCGTGTTCTCCTTGAACTAAGGTCACGCAGACCTCGTCCCAATCACTCGTGGTAAGTCTTCAGCGACTTCCAAACCTTCACATACTTGGTCACTCGGCGATCCACAATTCCTCTTGGATGCTCTAGACCGTGACGCCTAACCGTCTGGAAGAAGCGCAGTCTTCAAAGGTAAAAGCGTCGGATCCACGCTGATCAATTTCTTCATGATGCTCAATCACTTTGGGTTTGTTGGGGTTTGGTTTTGGGTTTTCCTCACTTTGGGTTTTCCTCACTTGATGATTTTCGCTCAAAGTCCTCGGAGGATGGGTTGCTCTCAAATGACAAGTGTCAAGTTCTCTCGGGCAGCCAACCAACTAGTGGTTGTAGGGGCGGCTATTTATAGCCTAGGAGCAGCCCGACATGATAAGACATAAATGCCCTTAAATGATATGACCGTTAGGTGGAGATATTTTGGGGACAGGTGGCAAGAAGACAAAGAACGGTCGAAAATTGGAACATCAAATTCCTCGGGGCTATCATGTTCCTCATCGTAGGCAATTCAGACTGGCGAATTCCTAACTCCTCGCCGAACAAATTCCTCAGTGACTAGAAGAACTTCGTCTCTGTCACTGAAGAAATTGACTGAACTGTATGAGATTTCCAAAGGCTTCACTCGAAGGGATTGGTAGGTGAGGATTTTGAGTTGAGCATCAAATGGAAACTTTTCCTTAGTATTTCCTCGACCCCCTTTAACAGTACGGTGTTTCCTATGACTCAAGAAAGAGAAAATGAAACTAAGAAAACAAAAGTCTTCACGCTTCATATTCCTCAAATGAATACCAAGTCTTCAAGGTCACACCAATTTCTTCACTTTCAAAGTCTTCAGAAAGTCTTCAGAATATCAAATTCTTCACTTGAAGAAATTCATTTTTAGGGGTCGACTTTCACTGTAAATATCAAACTCCTCATAGACTTATAGACCTGTGTACACTCACAAACGCATTAGTTACTTAACCTATAAGTCTTCAATACACCAAAATCACTAAGGGGCACTAGATGCACTTACAATCTCCCCCTTTTTGGTGATTGATGACAATACAGGTTAAGTTTTCAACGGGGATAAATATATGAAGTGTAAATACTGATAATGAGGATTTTGATTGCAAGATATAGAAGAACTCCCCACAAGATGTGCATAGTGAGGAAATTGCTTTTGAGGCAATGCACATTTGAAGAATTGAATCATGGAGATCTCCCCCTATATCTTGTAATTCATACACGCATTTAACATATAGTATGAGGAATTTGAAATGCATGATGAAATATGGTGCTTGATGATATGCAGAGCATGCAAAATAATGCATAAAGAGTATCAGAGCCCAATGCGTATGAGGAATTTGAAACTCTTCATGAGTATCAGATCCCAAATCGATTTGAAGATTTTCACCGAGCTCATGAGGATCGAGCATAACAAGGATCAACGATATCAATACTACGTAATCGAGCATAGAGCAAAAGCATAATGCATCAAAAGTATCAAAGCACCATCGGGTTTAAGATTACAACTCGATCCAATAAAAGGTTTCAGAAGAACGAGAGTTGTAACTTAATAAAATAATGTATATAGACAAAAACGAGACCCGCTTGAATACTAACTCAAATTTCTCCCCCTTTGTCATCAAATGACCAAAAGGATCGAAACTGAGGACTAACGCTCTTGAAGAATTTCAAGTTGAAGACGGAGCGCCAGTATTGTCGGGGTTGTTTGTTGAAGTAGGACCAGCAGCAGTGTCTTCCAAATCTTCATTTTCATCAGTATCGCGAGATGAAGAATAGGAGCTGGCCACTAAGGAAGGAACTTTGACCTTCTTGAATTTCCTCGGAGGAGGTGCAGACCAGTCAAATTCTTCCTTGAGTCCCATTGATTGCAGTTCTTCTTCATTGTAGACATGTGATAGAACAGCCCAGGTGCGCTTGAAGGTTTCATGAAGATAGTAGTGGTTTTTCTTCACTGCATTGTGAGTTGAGGTCATGTTATAAAGAAGAGTGCCAAACTGACGTTTGACCCACTTGTGATTGCGATCAACCTTCTGATGAAGACTGAGGAGTAATTCACGATCAGTCATCACCCTGGGTGCAGTAGCTTGAGGACTATGCTTAACTGAGGTATTTGCTGCTGAGTCATGGGTGGCAGAGTCATCATTGGTGGAGTAGGATGCTGCTTTGTGAAACTGTCCATCCAATGGACGAATGCCTTCATCTATCACAGCAGTAGCCTTTCCCTTTTCATCAGCTGAGGCAATTGGCCGTTTGAGGACTTCGATAGGGGGCAGGTAGCTGCAGTGGTTCAAAGTGTCAGCCTTGTAATTCAGTGAAGATCTTGACCGATGAATCTCATAATCCAAAGGCGATAAGGTTTCAGCTCAAAAGGTGACATGGCAATGTTAGCCAGAGTCCTCATGAAGAAATCATGGAAATTGACGGGAACGCCATGGATGATGTTGAAAAGCATATTCTTCATGATGCCAACGACTTCTTCATCATTCGAGTCGTGGCCCTTGATAGGACTCATAGTCTTCGACAAAATTCGATAGACTGTTCGAGGCACATATAACAATTCCTTGACGAGGAATTTGGTCCTTGGAGCTTGCCTTGGTTTCAAAGGCTTCATCAGCACTTGCATATAGTGATTTGAAAGTTCCTTTTCTTCATAGATGCGACGTGCACCGTCAACTGGAGGACTGAGTGGAAGGGCACGAAGCAATTCACTTGCTGGTGCCTTGTAGTGGGTGTTTTCGGTCATCCAATCTAAGACCCATGAAGTCACATCTTCAGCATCTCCGGTGATGTGCAGGGTTGCATAGAACTGAAGAATTAGCTCTTCATTCCAATCACATATATCAGTGCAAAAGTTGAGAAGACCTGCATCGTGAAGAACACTTAGAACAGGCTCAAAGCTCGGCAAAGTGACTCCATATCCACATGAGGAATATGAGCATGATCAAGATTTTGTCCTTGTTGAAAAGCACCGAGGAATAGAAGTTGGCTTGACCGGCAGTCGAAGCGCCTCTTCCTAATCCGAGCAGAGTCATAAGGATTATATTCAAGTGAAGAACACATGCTCAAAGAAAGAAATCCTTAGCCTTGAACTTTTGCTTGGTCGAGAATGGATTCTTCTGCTTTGGCAGAGGTGTGTCGGTCATTGCATCACCACCTCTGGAACTGTAAGTCAGGTTCTTCACTTGAGGAATTTCTTGATCCTCAACTTGTGCGTCCGAGGATTTTCAGCAGCAGCAGCAGTTTCATCAATGCAGTTTCATCAGCACTGAGGCTGGAATTTCTTCATGCACAGGACTCGTGGGTTGATTTTCTTGAGTCGATCTGGGCAGATGCATGCGGGGAGTGAGGAACTTCTTGAAGTGGGGTGAAGAGCGGAGCATTGGGATGTTGATTTTCCCAAAAGTCATCATTGATTACTGGAGTGGTGCATCCAATATCCACATCTCCATTTTCAATTTCCTCAGTACCAGCTTGAGGAATTTCATGGTCTGATGAGGGAATGACTGGGGTTAAAGGGACAGCTTCCACTTCAATTTCCTCATCAATTTTCTCAGACAGAGCAGGAGATTGATGTTCTTCATCAGATCCGTTTGGCACTTCATATTCTTCTCCAAAAGGAACCACTTCCTTTGAAGGTATGGAGGAAATTGGAATAGCATCAATCGGGTTTTCGACAGAGCTGGTCATAGGCTTCATTTTCTTCGCAGCCGAAGAATCTGACGCAGCTGATGCTTTCCTCTTCTTCACAGCAGCTCGTTCCGCCGCCTTGGTTTTCTTCACATCCGAAGCAGATGGAAGAATTGGAGTGGGAGTTGGTGCAGGAGCAGCTGAGGAATTTGGGGCAGTTTCTTCAGGAGCAACTGATGCAGTTCCCCTGTCTTGAGTAGTTTCTTGAGCGCACCACTAGTGGGTGCCTGGCAGTTTCTTCGGTGGCTGGAATTTCTTCATCAGCCCTGAATTAGCATTTTCTTCAGCAGGCTGAGCTTCAGCGTTGCTGGCATTTTCTTCATTAGGCTGAGCAGATGCTTCAGCCTGAGGATTTTCATGTTGCACAGGTGCAGCAACACTTGTGAGATTCTTCGTCAGATTGACGAATCTGGTCTTGACAACTTGCCAATCAGCATAGTACGTGTCAAAGTTCTTGCTGAGGTTCTGAATTTCAGTTTGGGCTTGAAGAAGTTCCTCAGGTGTCATCTTGACTACATTTTTCTTCAAGAACCTCTCCTTCTTGTATTGAGCCTTCTTGATTTCCTTCGCCTTCTCGAACTTCCATTTTTCTTCAGCAATGAAGTGAGTCAACATATGACTTTGACCAGGTGTCAAAGGAAGATCAGGCAGAGGGGTATTGGGATCGTTGTGCCAAAGGTCGATGAAATCGAGGACTTTCTTCGGGTCCAAAAGCAGTGGCACAGCTGTTCCCTTGGCTCTTGCGGCTCTAGTTTGACGGTCTCTGATGATTTCTTCAAGTTCTTCATCAGATGCCTCATCATCAGATGGCACGTGGACGACAAGCTGTTTCTTCTTTGGGCTCGGCCGAGGACCACGTCCAGCTGTTGCTTTTGTCTTCAAAGTCGGGCGGATGAAGAATTGAAAGCAGCTGAGGAATTTGCAGAGGTGCCTGAGGCAATTGAAAAACCAGCAGTCCTTTGACAAGTGGCTAGGTGCACAGGAACTGAAGGTTTGGACGGAGCAGTTGAGGACTTTGATGGAACAGTAGCAGTGTGAGGAATTTGCTGCTGAGGAATTTGCCTTGAGGGAGCTGCTGAGGAACTTGGCCGTGAGGGCACAGATGAAGAAGCACTTGGCTTATTGGCAGACTTCTTTTGCATCGATTTCCTCGGCTTGACCGAGACCTCAGTGGCAGCAGCAGCGGCAGAATCCTCATTGAATTTCTTCACCGCTTCCTTTGCTTGCTTAGCCAACTTTGCTTGGCGTTTAGCCCACTCATCAGGAAAGTCCTCACTGCGTTTGACGCTAGTGGGATCAGCTATTTGGCCTGGTGCCAAAGGAGCTCTTGGGCATGGAGGATTTAACACGAATTTCTTCATGTACTTAGGTGTAACATAGCGGTATTCCTTCCATTCCCGTGCCCATCTCCGTTCAATTTTCTGAATGCGCACCTTGCGTTGGTTTTGCTTTCCTCATCGGTGTGCAATAGTCAGCATATATTTCCTCGGGGATTTGAATCTGTCATGACCTCAGGTTTCTTTCCTCCTTCTGCGGCTTCTTACCATCTGCCATTTTCTTGGTGAGGAAATTGAACAATTGAGCTCTCTGAAGAAGTGTGCAGTTTTTCTTCGAGGAACGCTGCAAATGAGTTAAGTTGATGAGAACCTAGGGATTCAGCAGCGGACATTTGTACCTGTGAACAGAGTATAGGTGCGAGGAATTTGAAGAGGTCATATCGCGTTCTCGGAGGGTTTTCAAAAGAACAAGTTTGAGGATTTTGACCAGATGTGCCTTGAAGAATTTCAATAAGCGTTCTTTATCTTAGGTTCCAGAGTTGTATAGATCGAAGATCCACACAATTGAGGAATCTTGAAGAAAATCATTGCTTAGAGAAATGAGTCAAGAGATTTGAGGTGTTCATATGTGTGAGGAATTTGAAATAAACACCTTTGAAGAATTTGAAGAAAATTTGGGAATCAAAGCGAGTAAATAAAAGTAACTTTTAATTTACCCGAAGTGAAGAACATGACGAACTGAGATGAACAGTTGAGAAGTTCGTCTGTTCAGATCTTCTCCGCCCTAACTTGGCGAGGAAATCAGCTACGGCGACGGCGGAGTGAAGAAATTCCACGGTCGGTAGCGAGTACGTCGGCGAAGAGGTCAAGGCGGTGAAGCTTTTCCTCACCGGCTGACGATGGAGTAAGCGGCGCGCTAGGGTTTTGAGGAGCTCGGCGGAGAGAGATCGGCGAAGTAAAAGAGTGAGGAAGGAGAGAGGGTATTTATAGCCACGGTGAAAAGCGGCTCGTCCAAGATTTAGGACGAACGTGCCTGACCGCTTCCTTCTCACGACATGTGTCACCCACGTCTTGTGTAGTGGAGATCGTGTGCGATCGTGGGTGGATATAATAATGCATCGTGGGATGCGGAACGGTTTGAGCGGTAAAATCGAAGTTTGGATAAGATTCGTTTTAAAAGTTCCGTTCGCAATTTCTTCAGCTGTCAAGGACACGGTGAAGAATTTGAACGAGTTTCAAAGTAGAACGCACATGAAGAATTTGTGAATGGATTGGTTGAGTATAGCATAGAGGGGAAAGGGTCCGATCACATTCACTTAGCAGAAAAAGCGACTTGAAGAAATAGCCATAAGTGAATGCTGTAGAGGACATAAATCCATATATATATATATAGCCAATGAAGAAAGACGACGGAAACAGTGAAGAATTTGCAAAGTTGAAGAATTTGAAAAACTAAAGAATTTGAAAAACTGAAGAATTTCAAAAACTGAAGAATTTCAAAACTGAGGAAAAACTCAAATTGAAGATTTTCAACTTTGGTGGTGGCGTGGCCCACCGTATAAGAATGATGATTTCAGACACACCGTACAATTGTCGAGGGTTACGAGAATCAAATTCTTCATTAATTTCTTCACATTTAGAGTGTTATTCTTCATTGATTGAAGAAAAACGTTTCTTCATATGTTGCACATCTAAGTCATCAATTTTGCATAAGTGTTAGGATGTGTGTCCTTTTCAAAGAACGTTCGAAGATTCTAAGATATTTAGCTCACACCGCAACTTGCTAAATCTCTTCTCATCCAAGGGCTTAGTGAAGATATCAGCTAGCTGTTCTTCAGTCTTCACGTGCTCGATGGAGATGTCGCCCTTCAACACATGATCACGAAGAAAATGATGACGAATTTGAAGACCTAAGAAGAATTTCAACTCTCCCATCATAGACATTTGATATTCTTCACTCATCATATAGGCAAATTCATCACTATAACGTTGGTCAGTACAGCCAAAGATAATATCATCAACATATATTTGGCACACAAACAGTTCACCATCATAAGATTTAGTAAAGAGAGTAGGGTCGAGTGAACCGGGTGTGAAGCCATTCTTCACGAAGAATTCCTTCAATGTATCATACCACGCCCGAGGGGCTTGCTTGAGGCCATAGAGGGCCTTATTTAGTCTGAAGACTTTGTCGATTCTTTGGATCTTCAAAACCAGGGGTTGAGCAACATATACTTCTTCCTCAAGCTTACCATTGAGGAATGCACTTTTCACATCCATTTGATATAAAGTGATATTGTGATGGTTAGCATAGGCGAGTAATATCTTAATAGACTCAAGTCTAGCAACAGTGCAAAAGTTTCATCGAAATCAATTCCTTCAACCTGCGTGTAGCCTTGAGCTACTAGTCGTGCCTTATTCCTCACCACAAGACCATTTTCATCTTGCTTGTTGCGGTAGATCCACTTTGTGCCAATGATATTATGCTTGCGAGGATCTGGACGTTTGACCAGTTCCCTGACGTTGTTGAGCTCGAATCGATGTAATTCTTCTTGCATGGCCTGAATCCACTCCGGCTCGAAATGCTTCATCTACCTTAGTGGGCTCTGTGATAGAGACAAAAGCATAGTGCCCACAAAAGTTAGATAAGTGTGAAGCTTTTGAGCGAGTGAGAGGACTGGCGCTTCAATGTCATCGATGATCTTCTCCACTTGTACTTCTTTTGCAACGCGAGGATGAGCTGGTTGTCTTGAGGAATTTGATCATTTTCCTCAGCACCATTTTCTTCACATTATCTTCAGTGCATCAGCTCGGCGTTCATCGCAGACAGGAATGAATTCTTCAGCAGTTTCTTGATGAGGAATGACATCCTCGGTTGCCTTGAACCTGATAGAATCCTCGGTGCTGGTTCGCCTAACACGAAGGTAGGTGCTCTCTTTGCGAGCCATTAGTTTCATCGAACCGCACATCTACATGTCAACAATCTTGTGAAGAGTGATGTTGAAGACTCAGTAGGTGTGCGAGTCCTTTCCGTAACCAAGCATAAAACCTTCATGTGCTTTCGGTGCAAATTTAGAGTGGTGGTGAGGATCTCTAATCCAGCATTTAGCACCGAAGACTTTGAAATAACTTACATTTGGTTTCTTGTCAGTGAGGAGTTCATAGGCAGTCTTTTTGAAGAATTTGTGAAGATATACTCTGTTGATGATGTGGCACGCAGTATCAATTGCTTCAATCCGAAGCGACTAGGCGTTTTGTATTCATCAAGCATAGTCGAGCCATCTCAACAAGAGTTCTGTTCTTGCGCCCACGACGCCATTTTGCTGAGGAGTATAGGGAGCAGATAACTCATGAGTAATACCAAGTTCATCAAGATAATCCTCAAGTCCGGAATTCTTGAACTCAGTTCCATTGTCACTCCTGATGTGCTTGATCTTCACACCAAAGTTGGTTGAAGCCCTCGAGGAAAATCGTTTGAAGATTTCCTGCACTTGATTTTTGTAAGTAACAATGTGTACCCATGTGTAGCGAGAGTAATCATCAACAATAACAAAGCCATAAAGAGATGCATCATTAGTGACAGCTGAGTAATGATTGGGACCAAAGAGGTCCATGTGAAGCAATTCGAAGGGACGAGTAGTGGTCATGATAGTCTTCGCTGGATGCTTGGCCTTGGTCATTTTTCCGGCTTCACAGGCACCGCATAAGTGATCCTTGAGGAATTTGACATTCTCAATGCCAATGACATGCTTCTTCTTCGCATGGCGTGTGCAAATTCCTCATGCCTGCGTGACCAAGTCGTCGATGCCATAGCCAGCCTTCCTCGAAGCTTTTGCAAGTAGGCACACGGCTGGTTGTGGTCCTGTGGAAAAATCAACAATATACAAGTCTCCTCTCCTAAAGCCTTGAAGACTTTGGAATTGTCGCTTCCATAATCACAACACAACGATACTTGCCAAAGATAACAACCATATCAAGATCACAAAGCATTGAGACCGACATGAGGTTATATCCTAAAGACTCAACAAGCATGACTTTGTCCATGTGCATGTCCTTAGAGATAGCAACCTTACCAAGTCCCAATACGACTTTTGCCTTTGTCAAGAAAGATGATATGCTTCAGATGTGGCGGTGATAAGGGAGCATCCATCAATAGATTCTTGTCACCAATCATGTGATTTGTACATCCACTATCGAGAACCCACTCGGTGGCTTTGGGTTGATCATCCTGCGGATGAATTAGTACAACTTACGATCTCATATACTTCATCGGTGAAGAATATGATATCATAGTTCATCGATGAATTTCATCGATCAAGATCAATTAGATAAGCAGTATGAGGACGTGTGAAATGAAAGTTCATTTCATCATGATTAGCTGCGTCCTTTCGAGCAATTTTGTCGGGCCCCAAAGAAATTCTTGAGACGTTGAGGCACGTCCCGAGACCTGACCCTGCAGAAGAGATTAGTTCTTTTCTTCACCACCCACATCTCAAGGGGTGGCAAAGAGTTCATCATTCTGCGAGCACCATACGAGAATGGTGGCATAGAGGCCAAACCATTTCGTTTCACATAAGAGGGGTTAGGGTAAGCATATGAATAAGCAGAGAAATTCTTCGAGGACTTATGAACATATTGGTTTGAAGAATAATGCACATATTCATAGCCCTTGGCTCTACCCTGCGAAACAGAGTTGTTAGCACGATGATAATCATCTGAGGACTTTGATCCTTTTGAGGAATTTGATCCACGTGAGGAATTTTGTTCGTATGAGGACTTGGATCCATATGAAGAATTTTGTCCATATGAAGAATTTGATCTGGGGTTCCTTTTCTTCACTGGTGGTGTCATGAGGACATTCACCTGAAGACTTTCAAGACATTTCTTGGGAACCCAGATTTTCTTCATAGGGGGACCGTTCCTGCAGTTAGTGCCAACATATCTAGCAAATACTTCACCATTCTGATTTTTGAACAGTTTATAGTTTGAGTCAAATGACTCATCATCGTAATGAGGAAATTCACATGTAAAACCAGATAAGGTAGATGGATCAATGGAGGTCCCTTTGCAGCAACCCATGAGGTTTTGGGATCTTGCTCGGGCTTCGATCGTTCCATCAAGATTGAGTTTCCTCTCAAAGGCAATACCCTCTTTCCTAGGGTTTCTGTTGAGGATCTGCTTTTTAAGCACATCACAAAGAGTCTGATGCCCTTTGAGGCTTTTGTACATGCCTGTCATGTACAATTCCTTCAATCCTGCATCGTCAGTAATACTAGCAATGTCCTCAGATGAGGAATTAGTGATAGCAGAGGCAGGTGAAGAATTTGTAACAGTTGAAGCATTTGAACATTCAGGTGAAGAATTAGCAGATTCACGTTCAATGCACTTTAAGCATGGAGGAACAAATTCTTCTTGAGAAGCGCTGATTTGTTGAGCAAGTAATGAATCGCGCTCCTTCTGAAGATCTTCATAACTCGCTCTTAGCTTCTCAAGATCTTGCTTTCTTTGAAGAAATTCATAAGAAAGTTTCTCATGATCCAGATAAGAGAGTGTTATGATGACCTTGAAGGCTGTCAAGCCTAGACTGAACTCTCTCAAGATTTTCATCGGGGCTTGAGTGCGATCCATTTCTTCACCTAACATATCATCACTCTTATCTAGCATGTTTTGAACCTTTTCAAAAGCCCTTTGTTGTTTTATAGCAATCTTAGCAAGTTTAGAGTAGCTGGGCTTAAGATCCTCATCAGATTCATTTTCACTAGGATTCAGAGGAGGTGAAATTGAGTACCTTGGCACCTTTTGCCATGAAGCAATAGGTGGGGCGTAGTCATCATTTTCCTCATCAGGTTTGTTGGCGGAGTCATTTTCTTGATGTTGAAGATGGATTTGCTGACGTAAGCGTAGCAAGAGCCGGACTAGCCACACCAGATTCGGATTCTTGAGACTCCTCCTCTTCCTCATTTTCCTCGATTCAGCTTCAGAGTCCATTTCCTTGCCAATGAATGCCCGAGCCTTTTTGGAGCTGCTCTTCTTGTGAGAAGAAGGCTTTGAGGATTTTGATGATGAAGATTTTGATGATTTCTTCTTCTTCTTCACGTCATCAGAACTGTAATCCTTGTGTTTCTTCTTCTTCAATTCCTTTTCCCACTGAGGACAATCTTGGATATAGTGACCAGGTTTCTTGCATTTGTGGCAAAGTCTTCGCTTATAGTCACTAGATGAGGAATCACTGCTTCTTGAGGATTTTCCAAAACGACCACGTCTTGTGAATTTCTGGAATTTCTTCACGAGCGATGCTAGCTCTGGCCAAATTCTTGAGGATCTCCAAGGCTACTACCAGATTCTTCACTCTCGATTCAGATTCAGCCTTGGCCTTGAGACACGTGTTCTTCCATAGCCGAACCATAGAGATCTCTCTTTTGACAAGCTGGAACTCATGAGTATTTAGCCTTCGAGGATATCAGCAGGATCAAGAGACTTGTAGTCAGCTCGTTCTTGTATCATCGGTGCGAGTGTCAAATGAGGAATCAGCGATCTTAGCAATTTCTTCACCACCTCATGGTCGGTGATGTCGGTGGCACCAGTGCTTGAAGCTCATTTGAGATGTCGGTGAGGCGATCGAAGGTTTGTTGAACATTTTCGTTGTCGAGTCTTTTGAAGCGGTTGAAGAGATTCGAAGAACATCAACTCGAGAGTCACGCTGAGTTGAAACACCTTCATTTACTTTGGACAGCCTGTCCCGGATGAGTTTGGCAGATTCCAAAGCACTCACTCTTCCATATTGACCTTTGCTCGATGGCCACATATGATATTCTTCGCTTGAGAATCGAGTTGCTTGAATCTCTTCACATCAGCATCATTCGGAGAGGGTGTGGTGAGGAAACACCTTTTGTCACAACATACCAGAGATCGTTGTCAATTGCTTCAAGATGCATTCGCATTTTGTTCTTCCAGTAGGGGTAGTCCGTCCCATCAAAGGAAGAACACCCTGCTGAGACCTTGATCATACCTGCGGTCGACATAACTAAAACTCCAGGTGGTTAAACCAAAATCACACAGAACAAGGGAGTACCTTGCTCTGATACCAATTGAAAGTGCGTTATATCGACTAGAGGGGGGGTGAATAGGCGATTTTTATGAATTTTACAAATTCTTCACTGAGGAATTTGCTCGTGAGGAAATTCCTTAGCGAAGAAATACATGCAGCGGAATAAGTACTCAGAAGTAAGCATAGCAGATTATAGGCATAGTCATCATGGTGAAATGAAGACAATCACAGAGTACAGAAAGCGTAATCACAGGATAACACAAGATGAAGACAAACAGACTAAAGAAATTGAACTGAGGAAATTGAGAAAGTCTTCAGTCAAAGTCTTCAAACACAGATATGACAAACACTCAACACAGTAATGAGGAAATGAAAGGGTTGAGGAAATAGAACCAGTTAGGTTGGTGAAGACAATGATTTGGTAGACCAGTTCCAACTGCTGTCTCGGTTATACGTCTGGTTGGAGCGGCTGAGTATTTAAACTCGAGGACACGCAGTCCGGACACCCGATCACCGAGCACGCAGCTCAGACACCAAGTCCTCACCGTGTTCTCCTTGAACTAAGGTCACGCAGACCTCGTCCAATCACTCGTGGTAAGTCTTGAGCGACTTCCAAACCTTCACATACTTGGTCACTCGGCGATCCACAATTCCTCTTGGATGCTCTAGACCGTGACGCCTAACCGTCTGGAAGAAGCGCAGTCTTCAAAGGTAAAAGCGTCGGATCCACGCTGATCAATTTCTTCATGATGCTCAATCACTTTGGGTTTGTTGGGGTTTGGTTTTGGGTTTTCCTCACTTTGGGTTTTCCTCACTTGATGATTTTCGCTCAAAGTCCTCGGAGGATGGGTTGCTCTCAAATGACAAGTGTCAAGTTCTCTCGAGCAGCCAACCAACTAGTGGTTGTAGGGGCGGCTATTTATAGCCTAGGAGCAGCCCGACATGATAAGACATAAATGCCCTTAAATGATATGACCGTTAGGTGGAGATATTTTGGGACAGGTGGCGCAAAGACAAAGAACGGTCGGAAATTGGAACATCAAATTCCTCGGGGCTATCATGTTCCTCCTTTGTGTAGGCAATTCGCCTGGCGAATTCCTAACTCCTCGATCGAACAAATTCCTCAAGGACTAGAAGAACTTCGTCTCACATCAAGAAAAATTGACTGAATCTGTATGAGATTTCAAAGGCTTCACTCAAGGGATTGGTAGGTGAGGATTTTGAGTTGAGCATCAAATGGAAACTTTTCCTTAGTATTTCCTCGACCCCCTTTAACGATCACGGTGTTTCCTATGACTCAAGAAAGAGAAAATGAAACTACGAAAACAAAAGTCTTCACGCTTCATATTCCTCAAATGAATACCAAGTCTTCAAGGTCACACCAATTTCTTCACTTTCAAAGTCTTGAAAAGTCTTGAAATATCAAATTCTTCACTTGAAGAAATTCATTTTAGGGTTGACTTTCACTTTGTAAATATCAAACTCCTCATAGACTTATAGACCTGTGTACACTCACAAACGCATTAGTTACTTAACCTATAAGTCTTCAATACACCAAAATCACTAAGGGCACTAGATGCACTTACGAGCGTAGCAGAAATTCAAAATTTTCCTCGTGTCACCAAGATCTATCTATGGAGAAACTAGCAACGAGGGAAGGAGAGTGCATCTACATACCCTTGTAGATCGCTAAGCGAAGCGTTCAAGAGAACAGGGCTGAAGGAGTCGTGACTCGTCGTGATCCAAATCACCGGAGATCCTAGTGCGAGCAGACGGCACCTCCGCGTTCAACACACGTACAGCCCGGTGACGTCTCCCATGCCTTGATCCAGCAAGGAGAGAGGGAGAGGTTGAGGAAGACTCCATCCAGCAGCAGCACAACGGCATGGTGGTGATGGAGGAGCGTGGCAATCCCGCAGGACTTCGCCAAGCACCATGGGAGAGGAGGAGGAGGAGAGGCAGGGCTGCGCCAAGAGGGAGAGAAACTCATGTCTTATGGGCAGCCACCTAGGCCTCATATATATAGGGGAAGGGGAGGAGGGTGCGCCCCCTCTAGGGTTCCCACCCCTAGAAGGGCGGCAGCCCTAGATTGGATCAAGGGGCGGCCAAGAGGGAGGGAGAGGAGGCGCCCACTAGATGGGCCTTAGGGCCCATCTGCCCTAGGGTTTGCCCTCCCACTCACCCTGCGCTTGGGCCTCTTGTGGGGGCGCACCAGCCCCTTGGGGCTGGTTCCTCTCACACTTGGCCCACGCAACCTTCTGGGGTTGGTGGCCCCACTTGGTGGACCCAGGACCCTCCGGTGGTCCCAGACATTACCGATATCGCCCAAACTTTTTCGTGGCCAAAACAGGACTTCCATATATAAATCTTTACCTCCGGACCATTCCGGAACTCCTCGTGACGTCCTGGATCTCATCCGGGACTCCGAACAACATTCGGTAACCACATACAAACTTCCTTTATAACCCTAGCGTCATCGAACCTTAAGTGTGTAGACCCTACGGGTTCGGGAACCATGCAGACATGGCCGAGACGTTCTCCGGTCAATAACCAACAGCGGGATCTGGATACCCATGTTGGCTCCCACATGTTCCACGATGATCTCATCGGATGAACCACGATGTCAAGGACTCAATCGATCCCGTATACAATTCCCTTTGTCTAGCGGTATTGTACTTGCCCGAGATTCGATCGTCGGTATCCCGATACCTTGTTCAATCTCGTTACCGCAAGTCTCTTTACTCGTTCGTAACACATCATCCCGTGATCAACCCCTTGGTCACATTGTGCACATTATGATGATGTCCTACCGAGTGGGCCCAGAGATACCTCTCCGTTTACGGAGTGACAAATCCAGTCTCGATTCGTGCCAACCCAATGACACTTTCGGAGATACCGTAGTGCACCTTTATAGCCACCCGATTCGTTGTGACGTTTGGTACACCCAAAGCATTCCTACGGTATCCGGAGTTGCACAATCTCATGGTCTAAGGAAATGATACTTGACATTAGAAAAGCTTTAGCATACGAACTACGATCTTTGTGCTAGGCTTAGGATTGGGTCTTGTCCATCACATCATTCTCCTAATGATGTGATCCCGTTATCAATGACATCCAATGTCCATGGTCAGGAAACCGTAACCATCTATTGATTAACGAGCTAGTCAACTAGAGGCTTACTAGGGACATGGTGTTGTCTATATACCCACACATGTATCTGAGTTTCCTTTCAATACAATTATAGCATGATAATAAACGATTATCATGAACAAGGAAATATAATAATAACTAATTTATTATTGCCTCTAGGGCATATTTCCAACACTAATGTCTCAGTTGGTAGGTCGCGTTCCGGGTTTTATTTTGGTCCCACCTCACCCGGTCTTTTTTGGTACTTCTTTGGTACTTCCTCCCACCTCCCTCTCAGCCGCGAAAAACCAAGGAAAACCCCGCGATCGAGTCCCGCACACGCCCTATTGGGGAACGTAGTAATTTCAAAAAATTTCCTACGCACACGCAAGATCATGGTGATGCATAGCAACGAGAGGGGAGAGTGTTGTCTACGTACCCTCGTGAACCGAAGCGGAAGCGCTCTAACGTAGAGGAAGTAGTCGTACGTTCTCCTCGCGATCCAACCGATCCCAGCGCCGTTACTCCGGCGCCTCCGAGTTCTTGACACACGTACAGCTCGGTGACGCTCCTCAGGCTCCGATCCAGCAAAGCTCCGGGGAGAGAGAGTTCCGTCGGCCTGACGGCGTGGTGACGATCTTGATGTTCTACCGGCGCAGGCTTCGCCTAAGCACCGCTCTGATATGACCGAGGTGGAATATGGTGGAGGGGGCACCGACACGGCTGAGGAACGATCTCAAGGATCAACTTGTGTGTTCTAGGGTGCCCCCTGCCCCGTATATAAAGGAGCAAGGGGAGGCCAGCCGGCCCTAGGAGGTGCGCCAGGGGGGGAGTCCTCCTCCTAGTGGGAGTAGGACTCCCTTTCCTAGTCCAACTAGGAAGGAGGAAGGGGAAGGAAAGAGAGGAGAGGAGAGGGGAAGGGGCGCGCCCCCCTCCTGTCCTATTCGGACTCCCCATGGGGGGCCACCTCCTGGTGCGGCCCTCTCTCCCCTCTTGGCCCAATAAGGCCCATTACTTCCCGGGGTTCCGTAACCCCTCCGGCACTCCGGTTTCTCCGAAACTTCCGAACCTTTCCGGTGTCCGAATATAGCCGTCCAATATAACAATCTTTATGTATCGACCATTTCGAGACTCCTCGTCATGTCCGTGATCACATCCGGGACTCCGAACTCCTTCGGTACATCAAAATACACAAACTCATAATATAACCGTCATCAAAACCTTAGCGTGCATGGACCCTACGGTTCGAGAACAATGTAGACATGACCGAGACACGTCTCCGGTCAATAACCAGTAGCGGGACCTGGATGCCCATATTGGCTCCTACATATTCTCGAAGATCTTTATCGGTCGACCGCATAAGAACATCGTTGTTCCCTTTGTCATCGGTATGTTACTTGCCCGAGATTCGATCGTCGGTATCCAATACCTAGTTCAATCTCGTTACTGGCAAGTCTCTTTACTCGTTCCGTAATACATCATCTCACAGATAACTCATTAGTTGTAATGCTTGCAAGGCTTAGTGATGTGCATTACCGAGAGGGCCCAGAGATACCTCTCCGACAATCGGAGTGACAAAACCTAATCTCGAAATACGCCAAGACGAAGAGCTTGGGAATCGTTCTCGTCATCCCTTGCATACTATAGTTCATCACGAGGTTCTACTAACTTAGTGATGGTGACTAGAGAATTCTGTCAATCACTATCTTATCTGGAAGATTAACTCCCACTTGATTCAAGTGATTGAAGTACCCAGACAATCTGAGCACATGCTCACTAGTTGAGCGATTCTCCTTCATCCTTTAGCTATAGAACTTGTTGGAGACTTTATATCTCTCAACTCGGGTATTTGCTTGAAATATTAACTTCAACTCTTGGAACATCTCATATGGTCCATGACGTTCAAAACGTCTTTGAAGTCCCGATTCTAAGCCGTTAAGCATGGTGCACTAAACTATCAAGTAGTCATCATATTGAGCTAGCCAAACGTTCATAACGTCTGCATCTGCTCCCGCAATAGGTCTGTCACCTAGCGGTGCATTAAGGACATAATTCTTACAGCAGCAATGAGGATAAACCTCAGATCACGGATCAAATCCGCATCATTGCTACTAACATCTTTCAACACAATTTTCTCTAGGAACATATCAAAACAAACATATAAAAGCATAGGGAAGCAACAACGAGCTATTGATCTACAACATAATTTGCAAAATACTACCAGGACTAAGTTCATGATAAATTAAAGTTCAATTAATCATATTACTTTAGAACTCTCACTTAGATAGACATCCCTCTAATCTTCTAAGTGATTACGTGATCCATATTAACTAAACCATGTCCGATCATCACGTGAGATGGAGTAGTTTCAATGGTGAACATCACTATGTTGATCATATCTACTATATGATTCACGCCGACCTTCGGTCTTCGTGTTTGAGGCCATATCTGCATATGCTAGGCTCGTCAAGTATAACCTGAGTATTCTGCGTGTGCAAAACTGGCTTGTACCCGTTGTAGATGGACGAGAGCTTATCACACCGATCATCACGTGGTGTCTCGGCACGACGAACTTTGGCAGCGGTGCATACTCAGGAGAACACTACTTGATAATTTTAGTGGGAGATCATCTTAAAATGCTACCGTCAATCAAAGCAAAATAAGATGCATAAAGGATAAACATCACATGCAATCAATATAAGTGATATGATATGGCCATCATCATCTTGTGCTTGTGATCTCCATCTCCAAGCACCGTCGTGATCACCATCGTCACCGGTAGCGACACCTTGATCTCCATCGTAGCATCGTTGTCGATATCGCCATCTATTGCTTCTCGACTATCGCTACCGCTTAGTGATAAAGTAAAGCAATTACAGTATGTTTGCATTTCATACAATAAAGCGACAACCATATGGCTCCAGCCAGTTGCCGATAACTTCGGTTACAAAACATGATCATCTCATACAATAAAATATAGCATCACGTCTTGACCATATCACATCACAACATGCCCTGCAAAAACAAGTTAGACGTCCTCTACTTTGTTGTTGCAAATTTTACGTGGCTGCTATGGGCTTAAGCAAGAACCAATCTCACCTACGCATCAAGACCACAGCGATACTTCGTCAAATAGACTCCGTTTAACCTTCTCAAGGACCGGGCGTAGCCACACTCGGTTCAACTAAAGTGAGAGAGACAGACACCCGCCAGCCACCTTTAAGCACGAGTGCTCGTAACGGTGAAACCAGTCTCGCGTAAGCGTACGCGTAATGTCGGTCCGGGCCGCTTCATCTCACAATACCGCTGAACCAAAGTATGACATGCTGGTAGGCAGTATGACTTGTATCGCCCACAACTCACTTGTGTTCTACTCGTGCAAAACATCAAACCATAAAACCTAGGCTCGGATGCCACTGTTGGGGAACGTAGTAATTTCAAAATTTTCCTACGCACACGCAAGATCATGGTGATGCATAGCAACGAGAGGGGAGAGTGTTGTCTACGTACTCGTGAGACCGAGCGGAAGCGATCACAACGTAGAGGAAGTAGTCGACGCGTTCTCTCGCGATCCAACCGATCCAGCGCCGTTACTCCGGCGCCTCCGAGTTCTTGACACACGTACAGCTCGGTGGCGCTCCTCAGCTCCGATCCAGCAAAGCTCCGGGAGAGAGTTCCGTCGGACGACGGCGTGGTGGCGATCTTGATGTTCTATCGACGCAGGGCTTCGCCTAAGCACCGCTCTGATATGATCGAGGTGGAATATGGTGGAGGGGGCACCGCACACGGCTAAGGAACGATCTCAAGGATCAACTTGTGTGTTCTAGGGTGCCCCCCCCCCGTATATAAAGGAGCAAGGGGAGGGCGGCCGGCCCTAGGAGGTGCGCCAAGGGAGGGGGAGTCCTCCTCCTAGTGGGAGTAGGATACCCTTTCCTAGTCCAACTAGGAAGGAGGAAGGGGAAGGAAAGAGAGGAGGGAGAGGAAGGGGGCGCGCCCCCCTTGTCCTATTCGGACTCCCCATGGGGGGGGGGGCGCCACCTCCTGGTGTGGCCCTCTCTCCCCTCTTGGCCCAATAAGGCCCACTACTTCCCGGGGTTCCGGTAACCCCTCGGCACTCCGTTTTCTCCGAAACTTCCGAACCTTTCCGTGTCCGAATATAGCCGTCCAATATATCAATCTTTATGTCTCGACCATTTCGAGACTCCTCGTCATGTCCGTGATCACATCCGAGACTCCGAACTCCTTCGGTACATCAAAATACACAAACTCATAATATAACCGTCATCGAAACCTTAAGCGTGCGGACCCTACGGTTCGAGAACAATGTAGACATGACCGAGACACGTCTCCGGTCAATAACCAATAGCGGACCTGGATGCCCATATTGGCTCCTACATATTCTCGAAGATCTTTATCGGTCAGACCGCATAACAACATACGTTGTTCCCTTTGTCATCGGTATGTTACTTGCCCGAGATTCGATCATCGGTATCCAATACCTAGTTCAATCTCGTTCTGGCAAGTCTCTTTACTCGTTCCGTAATACATCATCTCACAGCTAACTCATTAGTTGTAATGCTTGCAAGGCTTAGTGATGTGCATTACCGAGAGGGACCAGAGATACCTCTCCGACAATCGGAGTGACAAAACCTAATCTCAAATCGCCAACCCAACATGTACCTTTGGAGACACCTGTAGTACTCCTTTATAATCACCCGATTCGTTGTGACGTTTGGTAGCACCAAAGTGTTCCTCCGTAAACGGAGTTGCATAATCTCATAGTTACAGGAACATGTATAAGTCATGAAGAAAGCAATAGCAACATACTAAACGATCAAGTGCTAGGCTAACGGAATGGGTCATGTCAATCAGATCATTCTCCTAATGATGTGATCCCGTTAATCAAATGACAACTCATGTCTATGGTTAGGAAACATAACCATCTTTGATTAACGAGCTAGTCAAGTAGAGGCATACTAGTGACACTCTGTTTGTCTATGTATTCACACATGTATTATGTTTCCGGTTAATACAATTCTAGCATGAATAATAAACATTTATCATGATATAAGGAAATAAATAATAACTTTATTATTGCCTCTAGGGCATATTTCCTTCACGCCCAACCTCCGGTCTCACGCTAAGCCGCATAGAACCAAAAAAACCTCAAGCCGAGTCCCCCGCCCGCCCCCACGCACTCCAGGCCCTAACATCCCGTCGCACCAAGAGTGATGAACCAAAAAAATCTACGAATAGACCGCCGGTTATTTTCGCTAGTTTTTATTTCACCTCACCACTTTCGTTGGTTTTATTTCGCTGGTTTTATTTCGCTGGTTTTATTTCGTCTCCCTCCCACCTGTCTTTTCGCTTCACCACCCACATAAACCCATCAGATTAGTTACCATAAAAAAATCGCAATCAATCAAGTATTGGTGATCAGATTAGTTACCATATAAAAAATAAATCGCAATCAATCAAGTATTGATGGGATATTTCCTTATATTGATGTGATTTCCCCTTTTTATCATCAATCGTCTCTACTGCCTAAAAAATGCGTCGCTTTCCTTTTCGCTTCACCACCCACATAAACCCATCAGATTAGTTACCATATAAAAAATAAATCGCAATCAAGTATTGATGATCAGATTAGTTACCGTATAAAAAATAAATCGCAATCAATCAAGTATTGATGGGATATTTCCTTATATTGATGTGATTTTCCCTTTCTTATCATCAATCATCTCTACTACCTAAAAAAATGCATAGCTTTCCTTTTCGCTTCACCACCCACATAAACCCATCAGATTAGTTACCATATAAAAAATAAATCGCAATCAATCAAGTATTGATGATCAGATTAGTTACCATATAAAAAATAAATCGCAATCAATCAAATATTGATGGGATATTTTCTTATATTGATGTGATTTTGCGTAGCTTTCCTTTTCCTGCCAACCGACCGCGTCCCGTCTCCCTACATCCGCCCTCGTTGCTCTGCCTCCCACACGAAAAAAACCCTCTCGTTTGACCTGCCCCAAACCCCGCATGATGGAAAAACCCAGTCGCCCGCTTCCCCTCCTCTCGACCGCTCCATACGTCCAGATCGCGGCCCCATCCCCATCCTCCTCTCACGTCCACGGTGGCGATGGACTGCCGCCACCACCTCCTACTCTCTCGCCGCCCGTCCTCCCGCTCGCTTCGCCACCGTCACCACCAATCCCGTCGAAGGCGCCGTTGCTGCTATGTCGCCTCCTTTCCCCATCCAAGCCTGACCATGGCAACGGCGCCCTCTCATGTGTCCCGCGGTGAGGTTTGGGGAGGCGCGACCACAATCCAGTAGGGATCTCACCGCGGACCCGTCCGCTGGGATGGGTGTTGCCTCCGTTGCGAATGGGATCGAAGGGAGGGACTACTTCGTCGTCAAGGTCGGCGAGGCAGCGGCCGATTGGGAGCCCGGTTGTGAACATAGGAGTTCGTCCCCATGGAGGTGGCGGCCGTGGAG
This sequence comes from Aegilops longissima, assembly GCA_021605205.1. Classification (NCBI taxonomy): domain Eukaryota; kingdom Viridiplantae; phylum Streptophyta; class Magnoliopsida; order Poales; family Poaceae; genus Aegilops; species Aegilops longissima. The sequence continues at coordinate 37,159,908 of CM038676.1, forward strand.
ATTGGATGTGAAGCAACCCCACTTGCCGGTGGTGGAGGCTTGCCATCCATGTGATCCTTTCTTCTCCCGGTATCCCCATTCCTTGCCTCCCATTAAAAAAGCGAGCATAAATGAGAGCAGGGGCTGATTTTCATCACTTCATTTCTCATATTTTTAGTTGCTTTTTTGAGATTATACAAGATGCTCTCGATCTGTTTTGTCAAATTACTTGGATCGTCTTATGGAATTGACAGCCATCGCATTTTTCACCTACGCCACGCGGCGCAGCTTGGCGGCGAGCGGCGCCGGCATGGACAGGTGGACCAATTCCCTGGCCATGTGGATGGCGGGGAGGTGGTGGGCTTCGGCTGCGGCGGCGGTTCCTCGCTGGATGTTGGTGGCCATGGTGATGTTCGTCCTCGACCCTGATCTACTCCGATCTGCAGCGGATCCGGCCCTTAGTGGCTTCGGTCACCATTCTTGGTGCTGGCCTTGCAGATCCGGTGGCTGGAAGGGTTCCGGGGGAATCTCTTGGCCGGCGTGGCGGCCACTCCGATGGCAGTGCCTTTGGGTGTTGCTTCCCTCGTTGGAGTCTTCGGAGAGGACCTCCTTCCTTCCACCCTTCCCAGGAAACCCAAGCGCATGAATTGCACGTTCCAATTTTTCTTCCCTTTCCAGTTCCGTGCTTTCCGTCGCTAGCGAACTGTTAACCACATGGAGCCCATCGTCTCACAAAATTAAAAAAACACACGGAGCCCATCGTCTCACAAAATTAAAAAACCATATGGAACCCATGAACATGCAGTCGAAGGAAACTGTTGGAGGCGTTCTAAAATATGGATACTGATGAGGCGTCGTCTTCTCCCCTTCCAATCCCATGCCGCCTCGTATCCCATTCTTTTATCTCTCTCTCTCTCTCTCTCTCTCTCTCTCTCTCTCTCTCTCTCTCTCTCTCTCTCTCTCTCTCTCTCCCCCAGACGACACGAACCCCACGCAGTTATGAACACAGCAGAACATAACCTCCTCTAGGGTTTGCGGTCGCCGTCGGGTGTAGACTGGCGGCGATGACGGGGAAAGGGCAAGATCGCAAGATGATGAATCTAGAGTATGGGTGGAACTTCATCATGAAGAAGGGCATAAAAAAATCTCATGAGCATCCTCGAGGCCAAGCTGGAGCCGCAGTTCAACTCCGAGGATTCACATTGCTCTACACGTAAGTCGCCTCCGTGCCAGCCTCTCTCCGACCATGCGTAGGCTATGTTTGATTCGATCTGATCTGGTGCTCATCTTGGCGCCCGCCATTTGTCTCTTTTTGTGGCCCAGCTCGCAAAAGCCGCAGCACTACTCGCAGCAGCTCTACGACAAGTACCATCTGTCCTTCGAAGAGTATATCCGGGCCATGGTCAGCTGATTCTTTCTCCTGCTAATGCGTACATGTTGTGTCATGTGTTCAGATTATCCCTTACTTTGTCTTTGTATGCGTATCTGTTTTTTAGAATCGTGTATGTGTATCTGTTGATTCTCTGCTGCAATGAATCAAACAGGTATCTGATTGTGTTTTGGTTTCTACAGTCCTATCATTTCAGTTTTGCGTCGGCCAAGACAGGGGTTTTGCAAGGCAATTAACTGATGCACTTCTAGGCACAACAACTTGTAAATCTCTTGAATTAAGAACGCCGCCAACAACTTGCTCGACTCGGTAAGTCACCCATAACTTCAGACTTTCTCCTAAGAAAAGAAGCAATTTTCAAATGTTTCTTTCATTTGGGAACTGTAGTAATGGTTACTAACAAAAGGGACGACAATACTTGACACCTCTTACACTGGAATTACTGTAAAAGTCTCTGTCAATAGAAAGATAGTTTGATCTTGAAACTTACTTTCAGATCTTTAGCTTTTGGCCAGGTGTTTCATCCAAGATGCCATGCTTCTGAACTTAGCTAGCTCAGGTCGTTATGGGCAGCTATGACCACCTGACTGGAACTCTCAAGATTCTTGGATGAAGGGCAAACCTGAAAAATCTTATGTCCCAGCTTCACCATCCAACTAACCAAGATACGTTTCAGCCGTCATTGTCAATTTCACATAAACACCTATAGATTGGTAATTCACGAACAGCTATACAACTATAGTGCAGCTTTAAACAGATGTTACAAACTCATTAAGTAATGGGCACACGAGGAGACACATGATTGACTTTATAATACCATTCTCGGAATGAATCTCGCGATCAACTTTTATGCCACACCCCCATTATCGACCTTGAAGGCTAATACGGTTGCCGGTGTCTCCAGGTCCCCCATGCAGCATGGTAACTGACATCTGCAGCGTTGAGCCAAGCACCATGGATGCAGTCTCATATGTGGATGGCTTCTTTACCTTTCTTTAGTATTTCTGGTGCTGACTTATCATCGTCTTTTTCTGGTTGAAGGTCTTCATCATAGCATATATATTAAACGTTACATTGGATAGATACGTGGTTCCTGATGGAATAATTTTCTTTCGCATGGTTTTTCATTTGTGTTATACTGTTATCCATTAGTTTGCATCTTAATAATGGCATTCTGTTTGTTTTTAAGACTTTCTCTACCAGTTTCCATGTGTGTGGCAACATTTTTTTGTCCCCTATAGTTATTCTGTTCTAGAAGATAGTTAATGAATTACTTGCAGTTTAATGATACTCCAAAGATAAGAAGTTGTTAACCTCAAGGAACAATATAATCGCACATACATGGATCCAACATCCAAACTTATCCTCTTCGCATTCGTCTATATCTATGCTGATTCTGGTGCACTCTTTTCATGTATATTAAAGCAAGTGGTGTTACCACTTACCACTGAAAGACTTCTCATTTCAAATTCTTTATCTTTTTTAACACTCAAATTCTTTGTATTAACTATTAAGACTACTGTTACTACTGGATGCAAGCAATGCTTTTCTATGCACAACATCTGAAAGACGTTTACACCACAAAAACGGAAATGTTTTGACGCACCGGAAATTCACTATTTTTCTTTACACGGTTTATTTCTCCACATTACAAATTTAGCAAAACAAAAATCCCGCGGCAACGCGCAGGGAATCATCTAGTTTGAACAGTGAGCGGAAAGGGCTATTCAGATATCAAACAAGGTGTCCGAGCAGGCCAAGACAAACATTCAGAAACTAAGATAACAACATCCACTAATTGCCATAAACATCCCATCATTTCTCCTCTTTCTCCACACAGGTAGCCTTCTTCATTCTAGCTGCGAAATGGTGCCAGTTCATCCTCTAAACACGGAGTTTGTTGTATACCTTGTATGCCTAAACCTGAACTATATCCTTCACAACTTCGACCAAGTGCTTCGGGCCCTCATGAGTGATGGCATACCTGACCAGGATGGCCGTTGCAAACTCATCTGGAGTAGAATGCCTTGGAACAAGAGAGCAGTCAAAGAGGGATGAAAACATACAAACATATAAAATAGACAAAGAAAAGAAACATGCACCATACCTTGACCATGTGAGCACAACTTGGGAAGATAACAAGCTTGGTCTTGTGTCTTGAGCCTCTGGACATTAGACTGCACACCTTCAGTGACATGTTCTTGCGGCGGTGATCCACAAAAATGCCCACGGTCAGACCAAGCTTCTTTAAGATGCTCGTGGACTCCACTTGATACTATGTAAACATGAGCAGATGATAATATAAAGTTGTACATCACCAGTTCCTCAATAGATAATCTCATCTTTGCATCAGAACCTAAACTCATGCATCATGCATTATTTGTAGATGGGGAGAACAAGTGAAAGTTACGAAGACAACAGAAGTTTCATTAATGCAAAAAAACTTTCCGGAAATAATAAAAGCAGGTATTCCACAAATTGATGCAACCCCATCAGATTTTCCTATGAAATCTACACTACCTGCACTAGTAGAAAAAGGGTCAAATGTGAAGCACATCAGTGCCGGTTTGTAAAAAAACCGGCACTAATGTGATCAGTAGTGCCGGTTCGTGGCTGCGATCAATAGTACCGGTTCGTGTTGAGCCTTTAGTACCGGTTCGTGCCACGAACCGGTACTAAAGGGGTAGTGGCAGGTCAAGGCCAGTCGAGTCCTCACGAGCCCTTTTAGTACCGGTTTGTGTTACCAACCGGTATTAAAGGATTTTAGTACCGGTTCGTGCCACGAACCGGTACTAAAGGATTAAGTTTAGTACCGGTTCGTGCCACGAACCGTACTAAAGGGCCAATTTTCAAACTCTACCCCAGCGTATCGCCATTTTAGTTTTGAAAAATCAAAAGAAAATGATAAAACTTCAAAAATAAAATCCTTCGAGAGGTAGTTATATTACTATATCTACTAGTTAGGAAAATATGAAAACTTAAATTTGGACATGTTTTGCAAAAGTGTAGGGAAAATGTAAACGGCTATAACTTTTGCATACGATGTCGGAAAAAACATATAATATATCAAAAATTCAGCACAAAAATCCGATCCGATGGAGACCGCCACGGCCTGTTTGGAATTTTTAGAATCCTCAAATTCGAAAAGGAAAAAAGATATGGTCAAATTTCAGTTTTTTAAAAATTTGGTTAAATTTGTTCAAACTACTTATTCAAGAAGTATTAATGTTACTACATAATTATTCAAGAATATTAGTGTTACTAAATAATTATTTCAATTTTTTGAATTTTGGTCAAACTATGGTCAAACGATTCAAGAAATATTAGCGCTACTAAATAATTACTGTTCTTTTAGAATAATAGTTTCAAACTCAAACGGTGAAATGTGTGACTTCATGCTCAAGCTAAACTCACGAGGGTTAATAGGATCGCCATCTTACTATTGTCGAAAACAACAAGTGCGACTAGGAAACAAATGAGAATAGAACCCAAAGTTAAGCGTGCTCGGCTGGAGTAGTGAGAGGATGGGTGACCGGTCGGAAGTTAGATGATTTGGAATGAGTGATCCACACTTGAGCACTTAAGAGAGGTGATTAGAGACTAAATCATCAAATAATTCAGAAAAATTAAAATCGAAAAAAAATCAAATTTTTTTCCAAAATTTTCAAAAAATAAATAAAAAAAAACCCTTTAGTACCGGTTGGTGTTACCAACCGGTACTAAAGGTCCCTCATACTAGGGCGCGAGCTCACGCAACGTGGTGGCACTTTAGCGCCGGTACGTGCCGAACCGGTACTAAAGGGGGGGGGGGGTCCTTTAGTGCCCACACTTTAGTGCCGGTTCCATAACCGGCACTAAAGGCCCTTACAAACCGGTTTTAAAGCTCCGTTTTCTACTAGTGCTGTACACCAATTAAAATTACCATTTCTCATAAGTGATTCCTATTCCAAGTGGGAAATAGTTAAATTTACCAACTCTTAAAGGGTGTTGTGTTAGATATTCCAAGTACCACGTTGCCCTTTAGATGAATGACGCACTTCGACATTCACACCAACAACTGCAGGTTTCTTTTGAAGTCAGGCCATCTAAAGGAATTTCACCTTCTTCTCCGTAGGCACTCGGACATGCAACCCTTGACCACTATCCTTTTATTGTGTTCTCGAAGATTGTTATTTAACACAACATTCTCAATATCCATTATAAAGGAATTTAACCTTCTTCTCGATACCCCCTTTAGTTTATTCAACAAAACAATATAGCTTCTGCATATGTACAACCTTGGTTTCAATAGAGAAGATATATAGTTAACCTATTAAGCATTCTGCATGCATCATAGTTCTTCTGAACAGAAGACATGAAATAACTCAACAGGAATAAGAGATTGAAAGGAAATCCCTTTACAAATATACTTGCTCCCCTAACAGCAGGGTAGAGACTGTCAGCTTTCTTGGCAACCACAAATTTGATGCCCAGAAACTTTTCACAAAGTTTGGTGTTGTACTTTTCAGGATCTCCAATTGTATCGACATAGGCCTTTGAAACGAGACACACCATTATTCAAATTATGTTGTGAACATCTCCGGTAAGAAAGGTTATCTGCATAAAACCTTCTCAAGAACAAAATAACTTACCTCTGCTAGTAGAACTCCGTTGTCAAGAGCTTTCTTAACAACACCCATTGCAGTTGTTATGAGATATTCAATTCAGATTAATTTTTGTCCTGAAGTCAAGAAGATTTTTTGTCAACTGAAACAGCTTGAGATTTGAAGTTTATAGCATACCGAAGCATACCTTTTTAGCATTTTGGAAGATTACGCTTTTGGGCATATGACATAAACATCCCACCCAATGGAGCTACTCCTTTAGACTTTCAAATAGCTATTTAAAGTGTCAACCTCCCACCCTTTGCTCCTCCTTCAAGGTCTTTGAATCTGTTAAATAATGGAAGAACGATAAGCTAACCAAGTTCACTGGTAAATTGCCAATGATATTGTTGAAGGATCAGGGTGATTGCACAACTTGTTAACTGCTATTTAAACTGTTCTGCTTCACTAAATTCAGCAATCATGGAAAGCCGTGTTACCATGCCGCTCTAGGACTTGATAGTTGTGAAATAATACTAAACATGTGAAAGCACAAGTGCTCCCTGGGTGATTTTGGTAATTAATGTCCACATATCTCTTGTTGGACTAACATTTTTATCTAGTATGTTTCAGACAAGTTCAACAATGGAGTGGCATGGACTAGAGGATGTGGAACCCCTTCAAGATGCTAAGGACAAAGGATTGGCTCAAGCTTCAAGATCAAGACTCTACATTTTCTATTTTAGTGATCTAGATCACATTGAGTCTATAGGAAAAGCCAATACTATCAAGAGGGGATGAGGTGTTGCTTAATGGCTTGCTTGCTCAAAGTGCTTAGTGATATGCTCAAAAGCCCTCAACTACTTTCCCACATCCACATATGTCCTAAACCCAAAGTCTAACTCGGCCCCACCGATTCTTTCTATCCGGCGCCACCGAGTTCAGATGTCTTAGCCACTGCCACAAACCCTAGGCAAATCGGTCTCACCGATAGGGATCTCGGTCTCACCGAGATGGGATTGTAATCTCTCTGTGTATCTCCATTACCAAAATCGGTCTCACCGAGTTTGAGCAATCGGTACTATCGGGATTACAATGCAAACTTTCTGGTTAGCTTATTACCAAAATCGGTCTCACCGAGATTGTGTAATCGGTCTCACCGAGTTTGCCTGACCAACTCTCTGGTTAGCTTATTACCAAAATTGGTCCCACCGAGTTTGTGTAATCGGTCTCACCGAGATTACGTTATGCCCTAACCCTAACCATATCGGTCCTACCGAGTTGCATGTCGGTCCCACCAAAAATCCTAACGGTCACTAGATTTGCTAAATCGGTCTGACTGAGTTTCTCAATTCGGTCTCACCGAGATTGGTAAATTATGTGTAACGGTTAGTTTTTGTGTGGAGGCTATATATACCCCTCCACCTCCTCTTCATTCGTGGAGGGATCCATCAGAACGAACCTACACTTCCAATACACATTTTCTGAGAGAGAACCACCTACCCTTGTGTTGAGGCCAAGATATTCCATTCCTACCATATGAATCTTGATCTCTAGCCTTCCCCAAGTTGCTTTCGACTCAAATCTTCTTTCCACCAAATCTAAATCCCGTGAGAGAGAGTTGAGTGTTGGGGAGACTATCATTTGAAGCACAAGAGCAAGGAGTTCATCATCAACACTCCATTTGTTACTTCTTGGAGAGTGGTGTCTCCTAGATTGGCTAGGTGTCACTTGGGAGCCTCCGACAAGATTGTGGAGTTGAACCAAGGAGTTTGTAAGGGCAAGGAGATCGCCTACTTCGTGAAGATCTACCGCTAGTGAGGCAAGTCCTTCGTGGGCGACGACCATGGTGGGATAGACAAGGTTGCTTCTTCATGGACCCTTCGTGGGTGGAGCCCTCCGTGGACTCACAAGCAACTGTACCCTTCATGGGTTGAAGTCTCCATCAACGTGGATGTACGATAGCACCACCTATCGGAACCACGACAAAAACATCCGTGTCTCCAATTGCGTTTGAATCCTCCAATCCCATCCCTTTACATTCTCGCAAGTTGGATGCTTTACTTTCCGCTTCTCATATACCCTTTGCATGTTTGCTTGAATTATGTATTGTGATTGTTAAACTTGTGCCAAAAACTCCACTTGAACTTAAAGAGTTAAAAACTGCAACTTTCGTTACTTAGTGTCTAATCACCCCCCCTCTAGACACTTCTTCTCGATCCTTTCAATTGGTATCAGAGCTTTGATCTCCATTGCCTTGGTTTAAACACCTTTGGAGGAATATGGATGTGTCTACTTTAGGGAGTCTTAGACATAGAGTGCCTATTCTTGATGGAGAATATTTTCATGAGTGGAAAAATGAGATGCTTGTGATTTTCAGTCAATATCATTTGAACAAGTACATTGCTAGCCCTTGTGCACCTCATATTGATCCCTTGCATGCCACACCCGAAGAGGATCTTGACGTGATTCGCAATCTTAGAACCATCAATCTTATCATAAGAGGATTGCCCAAAAAGTTGATTGCTAGTTTGCCTACTCTTGATTGTGCCTATACTATATGGAAATTTCTTGAGGAATGATTTCCATATTATTCCTTGAAAAATTTAGATGAAATTCTCCATAAGTCTATTGCCTTGAGTAAGATGAATTCTAGTGATCCTAGCTTTGGTGATTGTCTATTTGAGCTTACCAATCTCATGCGTGCTATAGGAAATGTTGGGATCATTAGCGATATCATATCTAAAGCTATTACAATTCATAAAGATGACCATTGTGATGATCATTTATCTAATGAATTACCCTCTCTAGGAATTAATCAATCACAAGATGATGTTGAACATGGATACTATGATGAGGATGATAATAGTGAATATGATCTTGACGATGCAATGAGACACTTTGGTCTTATGGCAAATCTTCACGGCTACATGGCTGGAAGAAAGGAATGGGTCCTTGATAGTGGATGAACTGATCATATGACCAGAGATAAAGACATATTCCGTGAGCTTGCTGAAAACGACGGCCCTCAAAAATATGTCACTTTTGGTGATAATTCAAAGGGTAAGGTGGTTGGCCTTGGTAAGGTGGCCATCTCACATGATAGCTCCATACAAAATGTCATGCTCGTTGAATCTCTTGGCTACAACTTACTTTCAGTATCTAGACTTGCTGATTTCGGTTTCAATGTCCTATTTACTGAAGTAGATTGCCAAGTGTTTCATAGACATAATCATAAAATGGTCTTTACCGGTGTACGTATAGGTGATCTATACATTGTTGATTTCACTAAAAAGGCTCAACCTAGAACTTGCTTTATTGCTAAATCTTCTAAAGGCTGGTTGTGGCATAGAAGACTAGGTCATGTTGGTATGCGAAACCTTGACAAGCTTATTAAAGGAAATCATATCCTTGGCGTTAACGATGTCATATTTGATAAGGATAAACTTTGCAGCGCTTGTCAAGCAGGTAAACAGGTTGGAGGAAGGCATCCCGTGAAGAACATCATGACCACAACGAGGCCACTCGAGCTACTTCACATGGACCTCTTTGGTCCCAACGCCTACAAAAGTTATTGGGGAACGTAGTAATTTCAAAAAAAATTCCTACGATCACGCAAGACCATGGTGATGGCATAGCAACGAGAGGGGAGAGTGTCCGTCCACGTACCCTCGTAGACCGAAAGCGGAAGCGTTATAACAACGCTGTTGATGTAGTCGACGCGTCTTCACGATCCGACCGATCCAAGCACCGAACGTCACGGCACCTCCGAGTTCTGCACACGTTCAGCTCGATGACGATCCCGGACTCGATCCAGCAAAGTGTCGGGATGAGTTCCGTCAAGACGACGGCGTGGTGACGATGTTGATGCTCCACCGACGCAGGGCTTCGCCTAAGCTCCGCGACGATATGACTTCTCCGGCGCAGGGCTTCGCCTAAGCTCATGACGATATGACCAAGTGGAATATGGTGGAAGGGGCACCGCACACGGCTAAGGAAAGATCCGTAGATCAACTTGTGTGTCATGGGGTGCCCCTGCCCCGTATATAAAGGAGCCAAGGGGAGGTGGCGGCCCAAGGGGAGGCGCACTAAGGAGTCCTACTCCTCCGGAGTAGGATTCCCTCCAATCCTAGTTGGATTAGGATTCGGAGGGGAAAGAGAGAGAGGGGGCCCACCTTTCCTAGTCCTAATAGGACTAGGGAAGGGGGCGCGCCACCTAGGGCTGGCCCTTTCTCCTTTCCTCCAAGGCCCACTATGGCCCATGTATTTCCCGGGGGGGTTCCGGTAACCTCCCGGTACTCCGGTAAATTCCCGATTTCACTCGGAACACTTCCAATGTCCAAATGTAGGCTTCCAATATATCAATCTTTATGTCTCGACCATTTCGAGACTCCTCGTCATGTCCGTGATCACATCCGGGACTCCGAACAACCTTCGGTGCATCAATACTTATAAACTCATAATGAACTGTCATCGAAACGTTAAGCGTGCGGACCCTACGGGTTCGAGAACTATGTAGACATGACCTAGAACCATTCTCGGCCAATAACCAATAGCGGAACCTGGATGCCCATATTGGTTCCTACATATTCTACGAAGATCTTTATCGGTCAAACCGCATAACGACATCGTTGTTCCTTTGTCATCGGTATGTTACTTACCCGGATTCGATCGTCGGTATCCAATACCTAGTTCAATCTCGTTACGGTAAGTCTCTTTACTCGTTCCGTAATACATCATCTCACAACTAACTCGTTAGTTGTAATGCTTGCAAGGCTTAAGTGATGTGTATTACCGAGAAGGCCTAGAGATACCTCTCCGACAATCGGAGTGACAAAACCTAATCTCAAATACGCCAACCCAACAAGTACCTTTGGAGACACCTGTAGTACTCCTTTATAATCACCCGATTACGTTGTGACGCTTGGTAGTACCAAAGTGTTCCTCCGTAAACGGAGTTGCATAATCTCATAGTTACAGGAACATGTATGGGTCATGAAGAAAGCATTAGCAACATACTAAACGATCAAGTGCTAAGCTAACGGAATGGGTCATGTCAATCAGATCATTCTCCTAATGATGTGATCCCGTTAATCAAATGACAACTCATGTCTATGGTTAGGAAACATAACCATCTTTGATTAACGAGCTAGTCAAGTAGAGGCATACTAGTGACACTCTGTTTGTCTATGTATTCACACATGTATTATGTTTCCGGTTAATACAATTCTAGCATGAATAATAAACATTTATCATGATATAAGGAAATAAATAATAACTTTATTATTGCCTCTAGGGCATATTTCCTTCAGCTCCCACTTGCACTAGAGTCAATAATCTAGATTACAAAGTAATGATCCTCACACCCATGGAGTCTTGGTGCTGATCATGTTTTGCTCGTGGAAGAGGCTTAGTTAACGGTCCGCAACATTCAGATCCGTATGTATTTTGCAAATCTCTATGTCTCCCACTTGGACTTGGTCCCAAATGGAATTGAAGCGTCTCTTGATATGCTTGGTCCTCTTGTGAAATCTGGATTCCTTTGCCAAGGCAATTGCACCAGATTGTCACAGAAGATCTTCATCGGTCCCGATGCACTAGGTATGACACCTAGATCGGAAATGAACTCTTTCATCCAGACTCCTTCATTTGCTGCTTCAAGCAGCTATGTACTCCGCTTCACATGTAGATCCCGCCACGACGCTTTGTTTAGAGCTGCACCAACCGACAGCTCCACCGCTTAATAAAAACACGATCCGGTTTGTGATTTAGAATCGTCCGGATCAGTGTCAAAGCTTGCATCGACGTAACCATTTACGACTAGCTCTTTGTCACCTCCATATACGAGAAACATATCCTTAGTCCTTTTCAGATATTTCAGGATGTTCTTGACCGCTGTCCAGTGATCCACTCCTGGATTACTTTGGTACCTTCCTGCCAAGCTTACAGCTAAGCATACGTCAGGTCTGGTACACATCATTGCATACATGATAGAGCCTATGGCTGAAGCATAGGGAACATCTTTCATTTTCTCTCTATCTTCTGCTGTGGTCGGGCATTGAGTCTGACTCAATCTTACACCTTGTAATACAGGTAAAAAACCTTTCTTTGCCGATCCATTTTGAACTTTTTCAAAACTTTATCAAGGTATGTGCTTTGTGAAAGTCCAATTAAGCGCCTTGATCTATCTCTATAGATCTTGATGCCCAATATGTAAGCAGCTTCACCGAGGTCTTTCATTGAAAACTTTTATTCAAGTATCCTTTTATGCTATCCAGAAATTCTATATCATTTCCAATCAATAATATGTCGTCCACATATAATATCGAAATGCTGAGAGCTCCCACTCACTTTCTTGTAAATACAGGCTTCTCCAAAAGTCTGTATAAACCCATATGCTTTGATCACACTATCAAAGCGCTTATTCCAACTCCGAGAGGCTTGCACCAGACCATAAATTGATCGCTGGAGCTTGCACACTTTGTTAGTACCCTTTGGATCGACAAAACCTTCTGGTTGCATCATATACAACTCTTCTTCTAGAAATCCATTCAAGAATGCAGTTTTGACATCCATTTGCCAAATTTCATAATCATAAAATGCGGCAATTGCTAACATGATTCGGACAGACTTAAGCATCGCTTCGGGTGAGAAAGTCTCATCGTAGTCAACCCTTGAACTTGTCGAAAACCTTTCGCAACAAGTCGAGCTTTGTAGACAGTTATATTACCATCAGCGTCGGTCTTCTTCTTAAAGATCCATTTATTTTCAATGGCTTGCCGATCATCGGCAAGTCAACCAAAGTACATACTTTGTTCTCATACATGGATCCCATCTCAGATTTCATGGCTTCCAGCCATTTTGCGAATCTGGGCTCACCATCGCTTCTTCATAGTTTGTAGGTTCGCCATGGTCAAGTAACATGACTTCCGAATAAGATTACCGTACCACTCTGTGCGTATTTTACTCTGGTTGACCTCGAGGTTCAGTAGTAACTTGATCTGAAGCTTCATGATCATCATCATTAGTTTCCTCACTAATTGGTGTAGTTGTCACAGAACCATTTCTTGTGATGAACTACTTTTCAATAAGGGAGTAGATACAGATTATCTCATCAAGTTCTACTTTCCTCCCACTCACTTCTTTCGAGAGAAACTCCTTCTCTAGAAAGGATCCGAATTTAGCAACGAAAATCTTGCCTTCAGATCTGTGATAGAAGGTGTACCCAACAGTCTCCTTTGGGTATCCTATGAAGACACATTTTCCGATTTGGGTTCGAGCTTATCTGGTTGAAGTTTCTTTACATAAGCATCGCAGCCCCAAACTTTAAGAAACGACAACTTTGGTTTCTTGCCAAACCACAGTTCATAAGGCGTCGTCTCAACGGATTTTGACGGTGTCCTATTTAACGTGAATGCGGCCGTCTCTAAAGCATAACCCCAAAACGATAGCGGTAAATCGAAATAGACATCATAGATCGCACCATATCTAGTAAAGTACGATTCGACGCTCGGACACACCATTTCTCTGTGGTGTTCCGGTGGCGTGAGTTGCTAAACTATTCCACATTGTTTCAAATGTAAACCAAACTCGTAACTCAAATATTCTCCTCCACGATCAGATCGTAGAAACTTTATTTTCTTGTTACGATGATTTTCCACTTCACTCTGAAATTCTTTGAACTTTTCAAATGTTTCAGATTTGTGTTTCATTAAGTAGATATACCCATATCTGCTCAAATCATCTGTGAAGGTGAGAAAATAACGATACCCTCCGCGTGCCTCAACATTCATTGGACCACAAACATCAGTATGTATGATTTCCAACAAATCAGTTGCTCGCTCCATAGTTCCGAGAACGGCGTTTTGGTCATCTTGCCCATGAGGCACGGTTCGCAAGTACCAAGTGATTCATAATCAAGTGATTCCAAGCCCATCAAGATGGAGTTTCTTCATGCGTTTTACATCGATATGACCTAAACGGCAGTGCCCTAAATAAGTTGCACTATCATTATCAACTCTGCATCTTTTGGCTTCAACATTATGAATATGTGTATCACTACTTTCGAGATTCAACAAGAATAGACCATTCTTCAAGGGTGCATGACCATAAAAGATATTACTCATATAAATAGAACAACCATTATTCTCTGATTTAAATGAATAACCGCCTCGCATTAAACAAGATCCAGATATAATGTTCATGCTCAACGCTGCACCAAATAACAATTATTTAGGTCTAAAACTAATCCGAAGGTAGATGTAGAGGTAGCGTGCCGATCGCGATCACATTGACTTTGGAACCATTTCCCACGCGCATCGTCACCTCGTCCTTTGCCGTGCTCGTCTATTCCGTAGGCCCTGCTTGAGTTGCAAATATTAGCAATGTAACCAGTATCAAATACCAGTGCTACTACGAGCTCTAGTAAGGTACACATCAATAACATGTATATCACATATACCTTTGTTCACCTTGCCATCCTTTTATCCGCCAAATACTTGGGGCAGTTCCGCTTCCGAGGTCCATCCGCTTGCAGTAAAATCACTCGGCTTCAGTGCTTAGGTCCAGACTTGGGTTTCTTCTCTTGATCAGCAACTTTCTTGCTGTTCTTTTGAAGTTTCCTTCTTCTTCCCTTTGCCCTTTTCTTGAAACTAGTGGTCTTGTTGACCATCAACACTTGATGCTCTTTCTTGATTTCTACCTCCGCGCTTTTAGCATAGCGAAGAGCTCAGAATTGTCTTAGTCATCCCTTGCATATTATAGTTCATCACGAAGCTCTTGTAGCTTGGTGGCGTGATTGGAGAATTCATCAATGACACTATCATCCGGAAGATTAACTCCCAGCTGAATTAAGTGATTGTTATACCCGGACATTTTGAGTATGTGCTCACCGATGTAACTATTCTCTTCCATCTTGCAGCTATAGAACTTATTTGAGACTTCATATCTCTCAATCCGGGCATTTGCTTGAAATATTAACTTCAACTCCTGGAACATCTCATATGCTCCATGACGCTCAAAACGCCGTTGAAGACCCGGTTCTAAGCCGTAAAGCATGGCACACTGAACTATTGAGTAGTCATCAGCTTTTCTTTGCCGACGCTCACAACTTCGGCTCAAGATCTGCAGCAGGCCTGTCACCCAGCGGTGCTTCCAGACGTAATTTTTCGTGCAGCAATGAGGATAATCCTCAAGTTACGGACCCAGTCCGTAATTGCTACCATCATCTTTCAACTTTGCTTTCTCAAGGAACGCATTAAAATTCAACGGAACAACAGACGAGCCATCTATCTACAAGAAACATAGACAAGAAAAATACTATCGGTACTAAGTTCATGATAAATTTAAGTTCAATTAATCATATTAAAAACTCCCACTTAGACAGACATCTCTCTAGTCATCTAAGTGAACACGTGATCCAAATCAACTAAACCATGTCCGATCATCACGTGAGATGGAGTAGTTTCAATGGTGAACATCACTATGTTGATCATATCTACTATATGATTCACGCCGACCTTTCGGTCTCCGTGTTCCGAGGCCATATCTGTTATATGCAAGGCTCGTCAAGTTTAACTCTGAGTATTCGCGTGTGCAACTGTTTTGCACCGTTGTAGATGGACGAGAACTTATCACACCCGATCATCACGTGGTGTCCGGGTACTACTGAACTTTGGCAACGGTGCATACTCAGGAGAACACTTCTTGATAATTTTTAGTGAGAGATCATCTTATAATGCTACCGTCAATCAAAGCAAGATAAGATGCATAAAGGATAAACATCACATGCAATCAATATAAGTGATATGATATGGCCATCATCATCTTGTGCTTGTGATTCCATCTCCAAGCACCGCCATGATCACCATCGCCACCGCGCGACACCTTGATCTCCATCGTAGCATCGTTGTCGCCTCGCCAACTATTGCTTCTCGACTATCGCTACCGCTTAGTGATAAAGTAAAGCAATTACATGGCGTTGCATTTCATACAATAAAGCGACAACCATATGGCTCCTGCCAGTTGCCGATAACTCGGTTACAAAACATGATCATCTCATACAATAAAATATAGCATCACGCCTTGACCATATCACATCACAACATGCCCTGCAAAACAAGTTAGACGTCCTCTACTTTGTTGTTGCAAGTTTTACGTGGCTGCTACGGGCTGAGCAAGAACCGTTCTTACCTCGCATCAAAACCACAATGATACTTCGTCAAATAGACTCTGTTTTAACCTTCTCAAGGACCGGGCGTAGCCACACTCAGTTCAACTAAAGTGAGAGAGACAGACACCCGCCACCACCTTTAAGCAACGAGTGCTCACAGCGGTGAAACCAGTCTCGCGTAAGCGTCTGCAGTAATGTCGGTCCGGGCCGCTTCATCTCACAATACCGCTGAACCAAAGTATGACATGCTGGTAGGTAGTATGACTTGTATCGCCCACAACTCACTTGTGTTCTACTCGTGCATATGACATCAACGCATAAAACCAGGCTCGGATGCCATCATTGGGGAACGAGTAATTTCAAAAAATTCCTACGATCACGCAAGACCATGGTGATGGCATAGCAACGAGAGGGAGAGGTCCGCCCACGCACCCTCGTGAGACCGAAAGCGGAAGCGTTATAACAACGCGTTGATGTAGTCGACGCCTTCATGATCCGACCGATCCAAGCACCGAACGTCACGGCACCTCCGAGTTCTGCACACGCTCAGCTCGATGACGATCCTCGGACTCGATCCAGCAAAGTGTCGGGATGAGTTCCGTCAAGCACGACGGCGTGGTGACGATGTTGATGCTCCACCGACGCAGGGCTTCGCTTAAGCTCCGCGACGATATGACTTCTCCGCGCAGGGCTTCGCTAAGCTCCGCGACGATATGACCAAGTGGAATATGGTGGAAGGGGCACCGCACACGGCTAAGGAAAGATCCGTAGATCAACTTGTGTGTCATGGGGTGCCCCTGCCCCGTAGATATAAAGGAGCCAAGGGGAGGTGGCGGCCCAAGGGGAGGCGCGCTAAGGAGTCCTACTCCTCCGGGAGTAGGATTCCCTCCAATCCTAGTTGGATTAGGATTCGGAGGGGAAAGAGAGAGAGGGGGCGCCCACCTTTCCTAGTCCTAATAGGACTAGGGAAGGGGGGCGCAGACCACCTAGGGCTGGCCCTTTCTCCTTTCCTCCAAGGCCCACTATGGCCCATGTATTTCCGGGGGTTCCGTAACCTCCGGTACTCTGCAAATTCGATTTCACTCGGAACACTTCCAATGTCCAAATGTAGGCTTCCAATATATCAATCTTTATGTCTCGACCATTTCGAGACTCCTCGTCATGTCCGTGATCACATCCGGACTCAACAACCTTCGTGCATCAATACTTATAAACTCATAATGAACTGTCATCAAACGTTAAGCGTGCGGACCCTACGGGTTCGAGAACTATGTAGACATGACCTAGAACCATTCTCGGTCAATAACCAATAGCGGAACCTGGATGCCCATATTGGTTCCTACATATTCTACTGAAGATCTTTATCGGTCAAACCGCATAACGACATACGTTGTTCCTTTGTCATCGGTATGTTACTTACCCGGATTCGATCGTCGGTATCCAATACCTAGTTCAATCTCGTTACGGTAAGTCTCTTTACTCGTTCCGTAATACATCATCTCACAACTAACTCGTTAGTTGTAATGCTTGCAAGGCTTAAGTGATGTGTATTACCGAGAAGGCCTAGAGATACCTCTCCGACAATCGGAGTGACAAAACCTAATCTCAAATACGCAACCCAACAAGTACCTTTGGAGACACCTGTAGTACTCCTTTATAATCACCCAGCACGCCAGACGCTTGGTAGTACCAAAGTGTTCCTCCGTAAACGGAGTTGCATAATCTCATAGTTACAGGAACATGTATGGGTCATGAAGAAAGCATTAGCAACATACTAAACGATCAAGTGCTAAGCTAACGGAATGGGTCATGTCAATCAGATCATTCTCCTAATGATGTGATCCCGTTAATCAAATGACAACTCATGTCTATGGTTAGGAAACATAACCATCTTTGATTAACGAGCTAGTCAAGTAGAGGCATACTAGTGACACTCTGTTTGTCTATGTATTCACACATGTATTATGTTTCCGGTTAATACAATTCTAGCATGAATAATAAAACATTTATCATGATATAAGGAAATAAATAATAACTTTATTATTGCCTCTAGGGCATATTTCCTTCAAAAGTCTCGGTGGAAATTCTTTTGGTCTAGTTATAGTTGATGATTTTTCAAGATTTACGTGGGTGTTCTTTCTCGATGATAAATCGCAGGTTCAAAAGATCTTCAAAAACTTCGCTAGGAAGGCCCAAAATCAATTTGAAGTGAAGATCAAGAAGGTTCATAGCGACAACGGAACGGAGTTCAAGAACGCAAATGTGGACACCTTTCTTGACGAAGAAGGGATTTCACATGAGTTCTCGGCTACGTACACACCTCAACAAAATGGAGTTGTTGAGAGGAAGAACCGGACGCTATTGAAATGGCAAGAACGATGCTTGATGAGTACAAGACGCCAAAGCACTTTTGGGCGGAAGCGGTTGAGACAGCTTGTCATGCAACAAATCGCTTGTATCTTCACAAGCTACTCGGCAAGACGGCATACGAGCTCCTCACCGGTAACAAACCCCAAGTTGGATACTTTCGAGTATTCGGATCAAAGTGCTACATTCTTGATAAGCATCGTCGTTCTAAATTTGCTCCTAAGTCTCATGAAGGTTTCCTACTTGGTTATGGCTCAAACTCTCACACATACTGTGTCTATAACAATTTCACCCGAAAGGTTGAAGAAACGGCAGATGTGAAGTTTGATGAATCTAACGGCTCGCAAGTAGAGCAATTGCCAATTGATGTAGGAGACAAAGACCCCTCGAAAGCAATTCAAGACTTGTCTATTGGCAAGATTCGTCCAACGGAGGTGAAGGAGAGCACCTCGTCCGTCCAAGTGGAAGCTTCTACCTCACGACAAGGTGAACCAAGAGTTGATATGGAAGCATTCACAAGTGGGACACACCAAGATGAAGAAAACGAGGAAGTGCACCAAGACGAACGTCAACAACCTTCTTCTCCACCACGACAAGAGAACGACAACAATGAAGAAGGCCAAGAAGAAGAACAATATGAAGAAGATGTTCAACCAAGACCCAAGCAAAAGCTTTCGCTAGTTCGAGCAAGAATTGCTAAAGATCATCCCATTGAGCAAATCTACAATGATATCCAAACCGGGAGAATCACTCGCTCTAAAACTCGTTTAGCTAACTTTTGTGAACACTATTCATTCATCTCTAGCATTGAACCTATGAAGGTTGAAGAAGCATTGGAAGATCCGGATTGGATAAACGCCATGCACGAAGAACTACACAACTTTGAGAGAAATCAAGTGTGGACATTGGTTGAGAAGCCCGACAACAACCACAACATCATCGGTACCAAATGGGTGTTTCGCAACAAGCAAGATGAAGATGGACAAGTAGTTCGCAACAAAGCACGTCTCTTCTCCCAAGGCTATACACAAGTTGAAGGTATGGACTATTGTGAGACATATGCTCCCGTTGCTAGACTTGAGTCCATTTGCATCTTACTTGCTTATGCTAATCACCATGATATCACCTTGTACCAAATGGACATTAAAAGTTCTTTTCTAAATGGTGAAATTGAGGAGGAAGTTTATGTTAAGAAACCTCCCGGCTTTGTTAATCCTAAGAAACCTGATCATGTTTACAAACTTCACAAAGCTCTTTATGGTCTTAAACAAGCTCCTAGAGCATGGTATAAATTCTTGACCAAGTTCCTTATTGAAAAAGGCTTTGAAATTGGTAAAATTGATTCTACTCTTTTTACAAAAAGGGTTAATGGGGAACTATTTGTATGCCAAATTTATGTTGATGATATTATATTTGGTTCTACTAACCCTCATTTTAGTGAAAAGTTTGGGAAGCTAATGTTGGAGAAGTTTGAGATGTCTATGATGAGTGAACTCAAATTCTTTCTTGGTTTGCAAATCAAGCAAACTAAGGAAGGTACCTTTGTCTCTCAAACTAAGTACACCAAGGACTTATTCAAGAAGTTCAATCTGCAAGAATGCAAAGGTATGACTACACCCATGCCTACTAGTGGACATCTTGATTTGACCAAAGATGGTGAACCGGTTGATCAAAAAGTTTATCGCTCTATGATTGGTTCATTGGTATATCTATGTGCTTCACGTCCCGATATCATGCTAAGTGTGTGCATGTGTGCACGATATCAAGCTGCTCCTAAGGAATGTCATCTTAAGGCCATGAAAAGAATAGTGAGATACTTAATACATACACCAAATTTTGGCATTTAGTATCCTAAGAGGTCTTCTTTTGATCTTGTTGGCTACTCCGACTCGGACTTTGCCGGTGACAAGGTTGATAGAAAGTCCACTTCGGGTACTTGTCAATTTCTTGGTAGATCTCTTGTGTCTTGGTCTTCCAAGAAACAAAACTCGGTATCCTTATCCACCGCCAAAGCGGAATACATTGCCGCTGGTTCATGTTGTGCTCAATTACTTTAGATGACCCAAACTCTTAAAGATTATGGGATATATGTGAAACATGTTCCATTACTTTGTGACAATGAAAGTGCTATCAAGATTGCTCACAATCCCGTGAAACACTCTCGAATTAAGCGTATTGAAGTTCGTCGTCATTTCATTCGAGATCATGTTGCTAAGGGTGACATTAATCTTAAACATGTTCCCATTGACAAGCAATTAGCGGATATATTCACTAAACCACTTCATGAGAAAGTGTTTTGCAGGTTAAGAGGAGAATTGAACATCATTGATGCTTCAAATTTGGAGTAGGAACTCCATTGGATACATGCAAGACTTGAGCTTATGACTAATCCTTGATATTTCTCTTATGATGATTATCTTATGTCATGGATATATTTGCATCTTGCATGTTATCTAACCCTTGTAGGTACTTGGATGAATCTAAATCTATGAGATCGCGACTCACTCTCATCTTGAGCAATCTCTACATCACCAAGTCTCTACACAATGGTGGTTGAAGACAAGGAAGAACGAAACCATTTAAACATATCCTTTGACAAAATGTATGTTGAGTTTCATGATTGTCATTTTGGATACACAAGTTCTCTTCCTTGCAAAAACTAACCCATGTGGGTAGATGAACTCAAATTCCAAGTGGTGCTCCCAACTCTTGATGAGCTACATCAACCTTGAGCAACCCACACAAGTTCAACTACGTGATCACGATCAACACCACCACCCAAGGTATGTTATTCCATCTTAGAGAAGATTTACTCCAAGTCATGAGTCAAAGCAACTCGACAAGATGTGAATACATCAAGACGCTTAAACGACAAATGGCAACCCCATTTTGAGCTTAAACGATGAGTATGACCTATGATCAAGTGATCTCACTTGACTCCTAAGTCAATATACTCTAACATAGGTGACTTTGTCACCGCCCAATTCTAGATGAAGTTCTCTTGTGTTTCCTTTTGCATTTTTCTCATATATTTGATTCCCCTTTCAAAAAAAAAACTTCATCTAGATTTCTTTTCTTTTCTATTTGTTCTGCATTCCCTGCATCCAATTCATTGCAAATCTTTCTGTTAATTCCTTGCAAATCCTTGTGAGATCTTCTTGTCCAGTGAGCTGAGGTGACAAGTGTCTTTCTCTGTGATGAAATAGGTTCCGCCGGTTTCTTGTTTTCGGTCTAACCGAATCCTTTCGGTGCAACCGAAGCATACCACTCGGTGCCACCGATTTCGCAACAGGAAAAACATTTTGCCATTTATTCCTGCACTACTCTTGATCCAGCTCCACTTAATAAATCTTGTCCTCTACAAGCATCACATTTTTATCAGTGCTTAGTGCTGTGACTCAAGGACCAAACCCATCCATGACAAATTCCAGAAGGCCCTTCTTGGAAATTGATGTCAAAGGGGGAGAGAGAGATCACATCAAAGCTTATCACTTCAACAGGGGAGAGAGATATCTCTAGGGGGAGAGAGTACACAAGGAGAGAGTAATCTTCAAGGATCCCAGATGCTTGGTGTTCAAAGAGGAGAGATGCCACATGTCTTCTTGAGGGGAAAGACATGTTCATATGTGCTCATTTGCATTAGCTGTGTTCATTTGTTTCCTTGAGCTCTGATTTTGCATTTTGCTCTGATTTTCTGTTCCCTATCTTCTCCCAGTATCCCATGCTAGATTCAGGGGGAGCAAGACATCTAAGGGAAAGAAATTATTTAAATTCATTGCACATCTTTACCTTCGGGGACATGTCTATGTTAAATGTGGTACTTAGTACTCACTCTCTACATGTCATCCCAGTCTTGGTACTCTTGTGGTTTCTTTTTGTTTGCTCTGGCCAACAGGTGTATCTGTGTTATCTAGCCTTATTTACGCAAGTTCATTCCATCCTAAGCCAACTCAAGACCATAAGGTAAGTATATGCATCACAATCATGTGTATGAGAAATTCTTGCTGATGTATATATTGTTTGCAAGAAGGACTCATGAGCATGAAGGTACATTTCCCATATTCACATCATTTGCTCTGATGCATATAGCCAAGATACATGTAACACATTGCCTACTCTGCCATGGTTATGCTCTCACATGCTTCTAATTTCCATATTCACATGATTGCATACATGTAGGGCGAGCCTACGCTTGTTACATGTCTTTCCAAAGCTTTACTTGCTATTCTTCATATCTTTATCTAAAGCTTGGATGTATGTTGTCATCAATTACCAAAAAGAGGGAGATTGAAAGCACAGGTGCTCCCTGGGTGATTTTGGTAATTAATGTCAACATATCTCTTGTTGGACTAACATTTTTATCTAGTATGTTTCATACAAGTTCAACAATGGAGTGGCATGGACTAGAGGATGTGGAACCCCTTCAAGATGCTAAGGACAACGGATTGGCTCAAGCTTCAACATCAAGACTCAAAATTTTCTATTTTAGTGATCCAAGATCACATTGAGTCTATAGGAAAAGCCAATACTATCAAGAGGGGATGAGGTGTTGCTTAATGTCTTGCTTGCTCAAAGTGCTTAGTGATATACTCAAAAGCCCTCAACTACTTTCCCACATCCACATATGTCCTAATCCCAAAGTCTAACTCGGCCCCACCGATTCTTTCTATCCGGCGCCACCGAGTTCAGATGTCTTAGCCACTGCCACAAACCCTAGGCAAATCGGTCTCACCGATAGGGATCTCGGTCTCACCGAGATGGGATTGTAATCTCTCTGTGTATGTCCATTACCAAAATCGGTCTCACCGAGTTTGAGCAATCGGTACTACCGGGATTACAATGCAAACTTTCTGGTTAGCTTATTACCAAAATCGCTCTCACCGAGTTTGTGCAATCGGTCTCACCGAGTTTGCCTGACCAACTCTCTGGTTAGCTTATTACCAAAATCGGTCCCACCGAGTTTGTGTAATCGGTCTCACCGAGATTACATTATGCCCTAACCCTAACCATATCGGTCCTACCGAGTTGCATGTCGGTCCCACCGAAAATCCTAACAGTCACTAGATTTGCTAAATCGGTCTGACCGAGTTTCCCAATTCGGTCTCACCGAGATTGGTAAATTGTGTGTAACGGTTAGTTTTTGTGTGGAGGCTATATATACCCCTCCACCTCCTCTTCATTCATGGAGAGAGCCATCAGAACGAACCTACACTTCCAATACATATTTTCTGAGAGAAAACCACCTACCTTGTGTAGAGGCCAAGATATTCCATTCCTACTGAGGGACTTCCGGACTAGGGGGTGTCCGGATAGCCGAACTATCATCATCGGCCGGACTCCAAGACTATGAAGATACAAGACTGAAGACTTCGTCCCGTGTCCGGATGGGACTTTCCTTGGCGTGGAAGGCAAGCTTGGCGATACGGATATGTAGATCTCCTACCATTGTAACCGACTCTGTGTAACCCTAGCCCTCTCCGGTGTCTATATAAACCGGATGGCTTTAGTCCGTGGGGACTAACAACAATCATACCATAGGCTAGCTTCTAGGGTTTAGCCTCTTTGATCTCGTGGTAGATCCACTCTTGTAACACACATCATCAATATTAATCAAGCAGGACGTAGGGTTTTACCTCCATCAAGAGGGCCCGAACCTGGGTAAAACATCGTGTCCGTTGTCTCCTGTTACCATCCGCCTAGACGCACAGTTCGGGACCCCCTACCCGAGATCCGCCGGTTTTGACACCGACATTGGTGCTTTCATTGAGAGTTCCTCGGTGTCGTCACCAACAGGCCCGATGGCTCCTTTGATCATCAACAATGACGCGGTCCAGGGTGAGACTTTTCTCCCCGGCCAGATCTTCGTGTTCGGCGGCTTTGCACTGCGGGCAAATTCTCTTGGCCATCTGGAGCAGATCGAAAGCTACGCCCCTGGCCGTCAGGTTAGATTTGGAAGTTTAAACTATACGGCCGATATCCGCGGAGACTTGATCTTCAACGGATTCGAGCCGCAGCCAAGCGCCCGCCCGCCTCGATGGGCATGATCTAGCTCTGCGGCCGAACAGCGCCACGAGGGCGCACTCGAATCCGCTCCGACCCTTAATTCGAGCCGGATTCTGATCGAGGACGAGTGGTTGGACACCGCCTCGGGGCTCTAATCTCTCTGGCGATCGAGCGAACTCCATCCCTGTCCTTGCGAAGACCTCGACTCCGTGGTGCCGGACTCCTCTCCGGACTCAACCTCCGCGCCCTTGCCAATCGAATCCGATTACGCCCGTTATGGAGTTCACGGTCGCGAACATCTTTCAGCACTCGCCTTTGGCGACTTCCTGAATTCACTAAAGTCTCTCTCTTTATCCGGAGAGCCCTGGCCGGTCTGCGGTCAGGACGGTTGGGATGCGGACGAAGAAGAAATTCAAAGCCCACCCACCGCCCACTTTGTAGCCGCTGTCGACGATCTAACCGACATGCTAGACTACGACTCAAGACATCGACGGTATGGACGACGATGCGGAGATTTAACAAGAACCAGCGCCACGGCACCGGAAAGCCACCTCATCATATGACATATACATGGTGGATATCCCAAAGGATAGGAATGGCGAAGGAGCAGAGGAGGATGACCCTCCAAGAAACAGCCCAAGCGCCAAGGCGTCGCGGCGCCGCTCTAAATCCCGCCACAGCAAGAATGAAGATTCCGCACCGGAGATAACAATACACCGGACGGTGCGAAGACAATCCACTCCAAAGAAGATCCAGCGCAGAGGATGGAGATGCCAGCCCTCACGAGAGCGGCGAAGAAGAGGTAGAGGATTATATGCCTCCTCCGGAGACGGCAAGCCTCGACGACGATGAATTCGTCGTGCTCGAGGATCCCGTCGAACAAGAGCGTTTTAGACGCGGGCTTATGGCCACGGCGAACAGCCTCAAGAAAAAGCAGCAACAACTTAGAGCTGATCAGATCTGCTAGTCGATGATGGATCAAGTCCTCGCGTCAAGAGCACGAGCTCGAACGCCTTCCAAAGCTACCCTAAACGCAAGCTGCTCCCCGATTAGAGGAGGAGGCTTACGAACCCGCATCACCAGGAGACAATACGGCTGACCGACCACCCCGTGGTCGCGACAGAGAGGCCTCTAGGCCCTTCACTAGAACCGTACCCCGGCATCGCTCAAAAAGCACACGGCCATAGGGGAACGCTCCGGACCTGCGAGATATATTGGAGGACAAGGCAAGACAATCAAGATCGATCTATGGATCGCGTGGGCGCCCCACGGTACATGACGACAACCATCGCGCCGGACACAGTAAGTCCGACCGGGCCGAACAAAACAGACAAAGCTCTTTTGAGCTCCGTCGTGATATCGCCCAGTACAGAGGCGCCGCACACCCACTATGCTTCACAGACAAAGTAATGGATCATCAAATCACCGGAGGGTTTAAACCCGTCAATATTGAATCCTATGATGGCACAACAGACCCCGCGGTTTGGATCGAAGACTATCTCCTTCACATCCACATGGCCTGCGGTGACGATCTTCACGCCATCAAATACCTCCCCCTCAAGCTTAAAGGACCAGCCCGGCATTGGCTCAGCAGCTTGCCAGCAGAGTCAATTGGGAGCTGGGAGGACCTGGGAGCCGCATTCTCGATAACTTCCGGGCACTTATGTGCGACCACCGACGCGATGACCTAAGCCACATAATTCAGCAGCCAGACGAATCGGCCAGAAAATTCTGGACACGGTTCTTAACCAAGAAAAACCAAATCGTCGACTGTCCGGATGCGGAGGCTCTCGCGGCCTTCAAGCATAGCATCCGCGACGAGTGGTTTGCCCAGCACCTAGGACAGGAAAAGCCGAAATCCATGGCAGCCCTCACATCACTCATGACCCGCTTCTGCTGGTGAGGACAGCTGGCTAGCACGCAGCAACAACCTCAAAGCAAAAATTCGGCAGTCCGGACTTCAAGGACCGAAATGGCAGGCAGCGTCGTAACAAAACAAACACCGCATTAACGGCGATAATATTGAGGATACGGCAATCAATGCCGGATTCGTGAGGCTCTAAACCCGGTCAGCGGAAAAAGCCATTCAAAGAACTACTCCGGTCCATCCAATTTGGACCGAATACTCGACCGCTTGTGCGGATACATGGCACTTCAAAAGCCAGCTTAACTACACCAACAGGGACTGTTGGGTATTCAACAGGCAGGCAAGTTAATTGCCGAAAACAATGACAAGGGGCTGCATAGCGATGACGAGGACGAGACCCAACCGCCGAACAATAGAGGACAGAAGGGTTTCCCCCCACAGGTGCGGACGGAGAACATGATATATGCAACGCACATACCCAAAAGGGAGCGGAAGCGTGCACTCAGGGATGTCTACGCGATGGAGCCAGTTGCCCCGAAGTTCAATCCATGGTCCTCCTGCCCGATCACTTTTGACCGAAGGGACCACCCCACCAGCATCCGCCACGGCGGATTCACCGCACTAGTCTTAGACCCAATCGTCGATGGATTTCACCTAACCAGAGTCCTGATGGACGGCGGCAGCAGCCTGAACCTGCTTTACCAGATACAAAGGCGCAAAATGGGCATAGACCCTCAAGGATTAAAACTACCAAAACGACCTTTAAAGGCGCCATACCAGGTGTAGAAGCCAATTGTACAGGCTCAATTACACCGAAGTGGTCTTCGGATCCCGGATAACTTTCGAGCGAGGAGTTAATCTTCGACATAGTCCCGCTCCGCAGGCTATCATGCCTTGCTCGGACGCACGCGCTTGCAAAGTTCAACGCGGTGCCGCACTCACGATACCTCAAGCTCAAGATGCCAAGCCCTCGAGGAGTCATCACAATCAACGGAAACACCGAACGCTCTCCACACGGAGGAACATACAGCGCTCTCGCGGCGAAGTGCAATGCAGCCTCTTAAGGCAATTCTCGAGTCCGCCATTAAGCGGCGGGCACAGCTAAGCGCCGCCGAGTAACTTACAACAAGACCACCTGGCACGCCCGAGCACGCGTAGCGATGCGGCCCCAACCCCAGCTCCCGCGAAACGTCAGCAGGTCCTTCGCGTCACCATTACGCCTCAAGATACCATGGGCATGGGGAGAGGGCACGACCACGATAAACCCAGATCGCGGCTCAACCACACCGGGGCTCTCAAGTGTGTCGCCCTTTTTTTCTTTTACCTTTTACTTTTTACCCACAGGACTCCGCTTGTCGAGGCCCCGTCCGCAGCGCGACCTGCCGAACTCATGATGCAACAGCCAGAGAAGGATAAAGGCTACAACGAATATACAGGTGGTCTCCATTACGAGCATTTTATACACCAATCTGCAGCCTACCCACGGAGGGGACATGTTTAATAGTCCCATACCTTGCTTATCGCACTTTTGTATCGCTCGCATTCGTAGCAGCACTTATTGAATAAAACAATGCATCACCTTTTTGCTTATAATTGCATTTCTTTTTCATACATATGTTCATTCACGGCATGTTGCATCCGTACACTTTGGTACGGCTAATATACACCAGGGGCTTATGTTTCCCGCATTATGGTGTGATGAGTCCGAACACTTTCACAAGTGCGGCACCCCGAACTTATAGCACTATATGCATCGGCTCCGAATCATGTCTTGTGTCAATAGTTGGGTTTGCCCGGCTCCCATGTTTTGGTACCTTACGTTCCGTTATATCCGCTAAGGTAGCACTGGGAGAACCACTGCGATTCCGCCCCAGTTGAGCTGGGTTAACGCCTCAGTGGAGAAAGCTAAAACTGACCGTCATGATGAGGCGAGAGCCGGTCGCTGTTCGAGAGGTTTTTTGCGAGCCCTTAAAGACTTATGCCACTTAGAGCGAGGAGCCGGATACTGTCCGCCAAGGCGTGATAGCGCCCAAATTCGCCTTCCAAGACTAGGGGCTTCACCAAATTTAAAATTATAGAATTCTATGGCTAAGTGAGAGTGTTCAAGCATTATAAGTCCGGTTGCCTTGTTCGCTGTGTTAAGCGCCTCCTAGATGGACCCAAAATGGGAACAAGAGCGCCAAGTTTATACCAACACCCCACACTCGTGGCATGGGGATCAAGCCGACGACTTGCCATCTCTCGATTTGATAAACAGCCGCATGAAAGGTAATATTTTAAATTAACAAGCGTTGCTTAGCGATATGAACTAAGTTTCCAGCGCCGACAGATAACAAAATGCGAGTCTACTCAAATATTACATCTTTGGAGCACTCACCCACAATAGTGCGGGCGCCCTTGACACTCTTATAATACATCTCGGGCGTATGATGCTCCTTGCCCTCCGTGGCGGGTCCGTCATGAGCTTCGGGCATCACTCTTGCCCAGTGCACCTTTCTGCGGGCAAGGCCCGACGGGCACCCTCAATACAAGCGAATGCTTGATAACTTCAACCCACGGGCACGCATCCATCAGCCGCCGCACTAGGCCGAAGTAGCTCCCAGGAATGGCCTCCTTAGGCCACAGCCGAACTATGAGGCCCTTCATGGCCTGTTCGGCCGCCTTATGGAGCTCGACCAACTGCTTCAGCTGGTCGCTAAGGGGCACCGGATGTCCTGCCTCAGCATACTGAGACAAGAAGACCTTCTCCGTCGAGCTCCCCTCCTCGGCCCGGTAGAATGCGGCAGCATCGGACACGCTGCAAGGAAGATCTGCGAACGCTCCTGGAGAGCTCCGAATTCGGGTAAGCAACTGGTAATTAACTCTCACATGCTTACTTTGCATGAAAAATGCCTTGCCCGCTGCTATTTTCTTCACCGCCTCAATCTCCTGGAGGGCCTTGTAGGCTTCGGCCTTAGCGGCTTTGGCACTCTCAAGAGCCGTTGCAAGCTCAGACTCTCGAGTCTTCGTGTCACGCTCCAAGTTCTCATGTTTTTTCACGAGATCCTGGAGCTCTTGTTGTACCTCCGCCACCCGCGCCTCCTGCTTCTCTCGCTCGGTGCGCTCATGTCAGATTACGCTCGGCGCTGCCACCGCCTCCTTCGTGGTCGCCACCTCGTTAGTGGCCCCTACAATACCCACGTTATCCTTGTCATTTTTCTTGCAACCAAATCCTTTTCCGTAAGGTACAATTTTCATAAGGTATTACTCACCTTCTTTTTCCTTGAGCTGCTTCTTGGCATGGCCGAGCTCGTTCTCAGACCGCTCGAGGTTTTCCTTCAAAGTATTGATCTCCGCAGTCAGTACGGCGGAGGTCAGCAGCACAGCCTGCAATCCCATATTGACATATTTTTTATGACTCCTGCGTTTATCTTTCTAAAGATCCTCAGTCCGGCTTTTCTTTCCGAACACCGAACCGAGCATCAGGGGCTACTGTCTATGCGGTACCATTTTACATATATTGAAATTCTTACCTCAAAGCCTGTTAGAAGGCTACTGCAGGCTTCGGTCAGCCCGCTCTTGGCGAGCTGAACCTTCTGAATCACCGCACTCATAACAGTGCGGTGTACCTCTTCGATGGAGGCGCCATTGAGCGCCTCCTGTTGGGTTATGCGGTAGGGTGCGTCGACTGCAAATTAAAAATTCCTACGCGCAGAACATCCAGGAACATGCTCAGTGCCGTGCAGCGGAAGAAGAGTTGGGGCAGTGCGTCTGCGTGGATCGTCTCCTCCTCGTTCGATCTCCCTCGAGCGGCCGGTCGTCCGATCCCACGTACGAGTTTGCCGGAGCGGCGCAAGTGCACCGCCTCTAACGGTATCCGCGCGTGCGGGAGGAACGTCGTGCGGCGGACTGCTAGGTCTGATCACACAGTCGGCAGCGAGTGGAGGTGGCTATTCGCAACACATGCAAACCCTAGCCGCAACGCCGAAGCGATCAACCTCCTGAGGCCGAAGCGATCAACCTCCTGAGGCCGAAGCGATCTGCCTCCTGAGGCCGAAGCGTTCTCACTCCTCTGAGTGTGCTGCACCTCCACTTTATATAGACGTCCGTCGCAAGCTCAACACTTGGGCCTCGCAGGGACCCTAAAGCCCAAAGTCTATTCGGTCACGTTCCTAGTCCAGTTCGGATCACATCCGACCAGTGTCCTACGAACTGACCTCGTAGGTTCCTTCCCTTAAGCGCGCGACCCCTTAGGTTCAAGTCAGCTTGGTCACAGTTCAGATCACCTCCGACCTGTACGGTTGGTAGCGGCCTCTAGCAAGGCGTGCCGACCACCAAGCAGACGATCAAGCTGGTTAGGCGAACCTGTACAACATGTCACACTTCTGTTCCCTTTGCCACACGATATATGTTGTCGGGCTCAAGGCGAGACTGTCATCCTTGTGCTAGCCCGACCTCTGATGCCGACCACAATCTGGATTATCTCATAATCCTTGTCGCATGGCCATGCTATTCCTGGTCAGATCACACGAGGGGCCCAGAGTATATCTCTCCTAATCGGAGGGGCAAATCCCATCTTGCTCGACCATGTCTCGCAGCATGGGACCGGAGAAACCCAAACCTACCTTTGTAACTACACATCCACGGAGTAGCGTTTGGTCGGCCCAAAGCAAGTCTGTCACCATCCGAGTACATGCGCCACTCAGGTCTTAGGACATAGAACGATGTTGTACTAGAGACTCACAGATGACATATCGTTGTGTCTCATAGTTGGGTCTGTCCAACTCAGACCTTATCTCGACTCGGATCCGACTATGTCGAATCCGACCAGACCTTTCCAAGTCCATATTATCCGGTTAGCATCCAATGCTCCATGGCTAGTGAGACCAAGCCATCGACCGTGTCATATGCCAGTCTAGTCGGCTGCGCGTCCACACAGCCCTTTTGACTAGGGACCTTTTAGGACAGTCATCATACAATGCATAGTCCCACAAACAAGTCACATACTTGCTGATACACATCATTGATAATGTCCAAGGACTATCTTTATTCATAAACACATAGGAAATATCATCATACATGATTGCCTCTAGGGCATATCTCCAACACCTCCAGCAAATTATCCGGCACCTCCGGTTGGACGGAGGCAGCCGGCGTCGCGGTCTTGCCCTTCTTACGAAGGGGTCGCCCGCCGGACTCCGGAGCCACTGTGGCCTCCGGGGCTGAGTCCGGTGCACAGTCCGGAAGGGTGTCCTGTGACACCTCCGGGGCACGGGGGGTGGAGGCAGTCGGAAGGGAATCCATATCCGACGCACCCAAGGACCCGCTCGACGAAACGGGAAGATCATCCTTGGGCGGACTGCAGGGTTGTATGCGGCATTAGAAAGACATTATGTGGAGAAAATAAAAAACCTTGAAGTTATTCGGGAGTCCGGATACTTACGATCTCGCCAGGGGCTTGGCCCTTGGAGGCCAGTCCTAGTCGTCGTCACTGGCATTGGCGGAGCAGTCCGGGGGAAGAGTTTTTCCCTTCTTGGACCCTTCGGCCTCCCTTGTAGGGGAGGCCTTCCTTTTCTTTCCTCCCCCCGTTGGGGGAGAGGCTTTCTTCTTCTCCTCCTCGCCTTGGTGGGAGGAGTCGGCCTCGGATTCATCATCCGATAGCACCTGAAAACGGGAACTCTTCCGAGTCCCCGTGACCGTCTTCTTGGCCTTCTTCTCCGGCACCACGTGGGGTGCCGGAGCCAGCAGCCCCGTTAGGCGGGTGTCCGTTGGGTCCTCTGGCAATGGCGCCGGACAGATAATCCGTTCGGCCTTCGCCAGCCATTCCGGTCAAAGGTAAAGGGAGTTTAGATCCCGCATAGAGCCAAACTATGGAAAACAAGTGGTGAAATCACTTACCTCGTCAGCAGGACGCTGCGTGCGGAATCTGCGATCCTCGGTAGCGTATGCGGGAGCTTCGGCGCCCTTGAACAACACCTTCCAGACATCTTCGTACGTAGTGTCGAAGAGCCCGCTCAGGGTCTGGTGCTGCGCCGGATCAAACTCCCACATGTTGAAGCCCCGTCGCTGGCACGGAGAATCCGCGGATGAGCATGACCTGACTACGTTGACAAGCTTGAGCTTCTTGTCCACCAGCTTACGGATACAGGCTTGGAGTCCGCCAGCTCCTCCGAGTCCCCCAAATCCGCCACTCTCTTTCCGGGAGGTGAGCCATGTAGGGATGCCAGATCTGAATTGGGGCGCTGCCCAATCAGGGTCACGCTGCTCGGTGATGTAGAACCACCCGATTGCCACCCTTGATGGTTTCCACGAAGTGCCCTCCACCACGTGTCGTGGGACATCCTGCCCACCATGGCGCCACCGCACTCTGCTTGGCTGCCCTTCACAACCTTCGCTTGACATCAAGGTCTTGAGCCAAAGCGGGTGGGGCTGGATGCAGAGGAAGGCCTCGCACACGATGATAAACGAGATGTTGAGGATGAAATTGGGCCGGATCATGGAAATCTAGGCCGTAGTAGAACATGAGCCCCGGACAAAGGGATGAAGCGGGAAGCCCAGTCCATGGAGGAAATGGGGAAGAAATACTACCCTCTCATGGGGCCTGGGGTTGGGAACGAGCTCTCCTCGTCGAGGAGCCGATCTTGCGATGTTGCTGGACAAATATCCGCGCCGTGCAGCTTCTGGATCTGCCCCTCCGTGGCGGAGGAGGCCATCCACTTGCCTCCCGCTCCGGACATAGTTGGAGAAGGTTGAGGTGAGAAGTGCGGACTTGGGCGCTGGAGCTCGAGTTCGCGGAGATGGATAAGCCAAGGAGGAAGAAGGCGTAGGTGAAAGGGTGGATCCTTATCCCCTTATATGGACGGACGAAGCTATGCGTCCCCCACCAGCCTGGTAAAACTCGCTTATCTCCCAAGCGTCACAATCAATGGCGCGGTTGGGTTACCCACGCCGAGATTGATGGGAATCCGAATAAGGGGAACACGATCTCGCTTCGACAAGACGTGCCAAGAAACCGCCGCTAAACGCCCTGAGGTGGAACAATAAAAACAATTTGAGTAAAGGCATGGTAGTGGTGCGACGTCACGCCACATAATACGTCAGCAGATTGATCTTGTGTAGTATTATTCTCTCTACGGTGGTATGTGGAATTTATCTTTGCAGAGCCGGACACTATCCTGGTGTTCACAATCTTCTATAAATTATTCAAGGAAGAACCCGCCTTGCAATGCGAAGACAATATGCGCGCCCGGACTCGCGTCATTGAAGCCTGGTTCAGGGGCTACTGAGGGAGTTCCGGACTAGGGGGTGTCCGGATAGCCGAACTATCATCATCGGCCGGACTCCAAGACTATGAAGATACAAGATTGAAGACTTCGTCCCGTGTCCGGATGGGACTTTCCTTGGCGTGGAAGGCAAGCTTGGCGATACGGATATGTAGATCTCCTACCATTGTAACCGACTCTGTGTAACCCTAGCCCTCTCCATTGTCTATATAAACCGGATGGCTTTAGTCCGTAGGACGAACAACAATCATACCATAGGCTAGCTTCTAGGGTTTAGCCTCTTTGATCTCGTGGTAGATCCACTCTTGTAACACACATCATCACGTAGGGTTTTACCTCCATCAAGAGGGCCCGAACCTGGGTAAAACATCGTGTCCGTTGTCTCCTGTTACCATCCGCCTAGACGCACAGTTCGGGATCCCCTACCCGAGATCCGCTGGTTTTGACACCGACACCTACCATATGAATCTTGATATCTAGCCTTCCCCAAGTTGCTTTCCACTCAAATCTTCTTTCCACCAAATCCAGATCCCGTGAGAGAGAGTTGAGTGTTGGGGAGACTATCATTTGAAGCACAAGAGCAAGGAGTTCATCATCAACACACCATTTGTTACTTCTTGGAGAGTGGTGTCTCCTAGATTGGCTAGGTGTCACTTGGGAGCCTCCGACAAGATTGTGGAGTTGAACCAAGGAGTTTTTAAGGGCAAGGAGATCGCCTACTTCGTGAAGATCTACCGCTAGTGAGGCAAGTCCTTCGTGGGCGACAGCCATGGTGGGATAGACAAGGTTGCTTCTTTGTGGACCCTTCGTGGGTGGAGCCCTCCGTGGACTCATGCAACCGTTACCCTTCGTGGGTTGAAGTCTCCATCAACGTGGATGTACGATAGCACCACATATCGGAACCACGATAAAAACATCCGTGTCTCCAATTTTTTTTGAATCCTCCAATCCCATCCCTTTATATTCTCGCAAGTTGCATGCTTTACTTTCCGCTGCTCATATACCCTTTGCATGTTTGCTTGAATTATGTATTGTGATTGTTAAACTTGTGCCAAAAACTCCACTTGAACTTAAAGAGTTAAAAACTGCAACTTTCGGTACTTAGTGTCTAATCACCCCCCTCTAGACACCTCTTCTCGATCCTTTCAACATGGTAAAACTAGCTAAATAAATTACAGAATTGGCGATCGTAAGATTTTAAATTCATGCAAGGTGAAAAGAATAGATGTGGGAGATATCAAATGGCAGAAGTGGGTTTTCAAAACTAAAAATGGTATTTGATTTTTACTCAGATAAGTACATGGAATAAGTTATGAAAAAAAGAGAGGGAATTATGGAGACTTAAGAGGATAGCAACAATCTGGTTGTATTGAAACGATAAGATGTCTGTAGCATAGGTGTTCTTTCTTGTGTCCTCAAGGGCTCAGGTTCATGCACATAGTGTCAGTTTTTGTAGAAACTAATCTTGTTTTTCTTTCCTCACAAATTACCCAAAGTACTAACCGCACACAAGAACGCTAATGTATAAGAATTTACTCAAAGATTGAAATTTGTATAATTTTAGAATGAACACACCGTATCCTGGGTTGTGGAGCTAGCAATTACAATCCTAACTTGTTGAGCGGATATTGCAACAGTCTCTGCCTCTTTGTGCATTATGGCAACAAACTCTTGATAGTCAAGCAGCTTTGCAACTCTCCTGTGAATTTTTTAGGTAAAATAACAAGCATTACTATATAAATATACAAAGATCAGTAACACCAGGAATTACTAAGAATTACATGAATAGTCAAAATGTGTGCAGAAGAATAGTAAAAAAGTATTGAATGCTAACCTTTTGTTGAGTGGCCCTCTTCCAATTACTAAAATTAAAATAATGAAACCATTGTACCCGTTACACCAAGTAGCATCAATGCTCATGTAAGTAAGGCAATCCTGCATTTGAAGAATGAAACTATTAGATGAAAACACACACTGAAATTAAGTTTGTGAGTATGCAAGCCACTGTACCCGTTACACCAAGTAGCATCAATGCTTGTAAGTAAGACAATCATGCATTGAAAGAATGAAACTATTAGCAAAAAAACAGTGAAATTAAGTTAGTGGATATGCGAGGGATCGAGCTAAATGACTTGTGATGTTGGAAAAGCGAGTGGCGATCTTTGTTGCTTGATAAATTCATCGGGTGCATATTTTGTCTCCTTAATGAATAGAGGAATTACCATGGTGCTGCTTCACATACAGAACAATCCCATTCCCTTTTTTTATTGTGGTCATGTACTTATAGTAGGAGATGAACACATAATTGGTAGGCAATATTTCAACCACTGCAATAGGTATCCATACAACAGCTTCAATGTTGCACTATTACTAAAAAAAAGCTTCAAGCTTGTGTATGGAAACCATAATTTACCTAGTGTACCATGTGAAGGATGCAACTGAAGAAAGAAGGTAACAAATTATGGGTTCTTGTGCGGTTGTGCCCATCTATTACGTCTCCGTCGTATCTATAATTTTTGATTGTTCCATGCCAATATTCTACAACTTTCATATACTTTTGGCAGCCTTTTATATTATTTTTGGGACTAACATATTGATCCAGTGCCCAGTGCCAGTTCCTGTTTGTTGCATGTTTTATGTTTCGCAGAAACCCCATATCAAACGGAGTCCAAACGGGATAAAAACGGACGGAGAATATTGTTGGAATATGTGGGAAATATGGGAGGAAGAATCAACGCGAGACGGTGCCCGAGGTGGCCACGAGGCAGGGGCGCGCCTGCTTCCCCTGGGCGCGCCCCTGACCCTCGTGGGCCCCTCGTAAGGCGGTTGCTGCTCTTCTTTGGCCGCAAGAAAGCTAATTTTTGGAAAAATATCTGGGTGAAGGTTTCAATCCAATCGGAGTTACGGATCTCCGGATATAAAAAAAGGTGCCAGGATAGAATCTGGGAACGCAGAAACAAAGAGAGAGACAGAGAGACAAATCCAATCTCGGAGGGGCTCTCGCCCCTCCCACGCCATGGGAGCCAAGGACCAGAGGGGAAACCCTTCTCCCATCTAGGGAGAAGGTCAAGGAAGAAGAAGAAGAAGGGAGGCTCTCTCCCCCTTGCTTCCGGTGGCGCCGGAACGCTGCCGGGGGCCATCATCATCACCGCGATCTACACCAACACCGCCATCATCTTCACCAACATCTCCATCACCTTCCCCCATCTACAACGGTCCACTCTCCCGCAACCCGTTGTACCCTCTACTTGAACATGGTGCTTTATGCTTCATATTATTATTCAATGATGTGTTGCCATCCTATGATGTCTGAGTAGATTTTTGTTGTCCTATCAGTGATTGATGAATTGCTATGATTGGTTTGAGTTGCATGTTTTATTATTGGTGTTGTCCTATGGTGCTCTCTGTGTCGCGCAAGCGTGAGGGATCCCCGCTGTAGGGTTTGCAATATGTTCATGATTTGCTTATGGTGGGTGGCATGAGTGACAGAAGCACAGACCCGAGTAAGTAGGTTGTTTGCGTATGGGATAAAGGGACTTGATACTTTAATGCTATGGTTGAGTTTTACCTTAATGATCTTTAGTAGTTGCTGATGCTTGCTAGAGTTCCAAATATAAGTGCATATGATCCAAGAAGAGAAAGTATGTTAGCTTATGCCTCTCCCTCAAATAGAATTGCAATAGTGATTATCGGTCTAGTAACGTAGTCAATTGCTTAGTGATAATTCCACAACTCCTACCACCACTTTTCCACACTCGCTATATTTACTTTATTGCTTCTTTATCTAAACAGCCCCTACTTTTTATTTACGTGTTCTTTATTATCTTGCAAACCTATCCAACAACACCTACAAAGTACTTTTAGTTTCATACCTGTAAAGCGAACACTAAGCGTGCATAGAGTCGTATCAGTGTCAGATAGGACTTGAGAGAATATTTGTTATACCTTTAGCTCCTCGTTGGGTTTGACACTCTTACTTATCGGAAGAGGCTACAATTATCCCCTATACTTGTGGGTTATCACCATCTCAATACGAAGAGAACATATTCTTAAGGTTTTATTATTACTTATAATTCTAGCAACAAAAGAGACTGAATATGAGCAGTGAAAATTCAGTGGTCTCTTTAGGAGGTACCTGGACGGGCCTGGATTTCATTTCGTGATCACTGAGCAGTATGATTAGTCTGAGAGAGATCATAATGGGAGAAAGTTTACCATTGTGGTGGCCACAAAGCGGAGTCTGCCCATGCCTTCAGCGACCAACCATGTGACAGCATGTGCGCGCCCTCATAAAAAAATCGAGTCCATTTGTACACTGCAAATATCTCCAGTTGAATTTCAGAGCATCTTCGACCCCGTGCTGTCCGGCTTGGCGAAGAAATCTGGGTCCAAGCCACACATGTCCGGTGACAGCGAGCCAAGGGAGGATCCGGCAGAGGTGGTCGGTCGGGGTAGCGAGCGGGAGGCCCACCCGGCGACCTCGACGGCCACCCCGCAGCCGCATGGTGGAGCCACCCACGGTGGGGGGAACCGATGCCGCGTGCGAGGAATAGAGAGAGGTTACGGGAGGAGGGGGGTTGCAGCATGGCCTGGCCGTCGGCGGCGGCGGTGGCCGGGGCAGGGAGGAGCGAGGCGGCGGCGATTTGGTCGGGTGGGCGGTGGATGAGGAGGTGGACGGAGGAGACCGACGGCCAAGAGGACCGGGGCGGCGGCGGAGAGAAAGTGGAGAAGAGGAGCGGCGGAGGATGGCGAGGACGGGGGCAGCGGACGGCCCGTGCTCTAGCCGTTGGGAAGAGGAGGAGCAAGCGAGTGCGGGGCGTGCGTGCGTGCACAGCGGGAGCGGTGTTTTAGGGGCGTGCGGGTGGAGAGAGACGAAGCCGTAGCGGGGTAGCAGTTTCGTTGGCGAGGGGGAGATTTCGTTAACGATGATTTTAGGTAATTAATTAAAGCAATGGCATGGTGGGTAATTAAAGTGTAAAATGCGTTTAGTACGCTGGAGGGATGTAGACAATCAGATTGCAGGTTTCGATGGATAGGATGATCTGGTTCACCGCCCTCTCTTTCTTTTATAGTGGTAGTAGATACATCATACAGGTTGCTTTTTTGTTTTGTTTTATTTATTATTTAATTTAAATCTTTGGGTTTTATTTCTCATTCTTTCATTTTTTTTCTGTGTTTTTTGTTTTTTCCTTTTTCTTTTCCTTTTATTTCTATTTTATTTTTTCTTTCATTAATAAAGAAAATGTTTCATTGTGCATTTTTTCATTATTAATCTATACCTAATAATAAAGGTAAAAACGTTTCTTACTCCCAAGATTTCATACGTAATTTTCGTGTGTCCACCATATTAAACAGGTTTCATCCATCTCGAGTCATCCATATGGGCCAAACTCGGCCTGGTCCACACCTTTTAAAAAGCGATGATTTGGGTAAGCAACGAAAAATACTTCCTTTGAGGATCGAACTCTCGACCAGGCCCTCTGTCCCGAAGGATGAGGCCAATTGATATGGTATATGCTTCTACTGCAAAAGAAGGTTCTTACAAAAATAATAGTCCGACCTCGCTCGTTTAAATCCAATCCCATCAATTTTTTATATGTGGGATGCCTTGCTGCATCAGAAGTCAACAAGCAAAGGACAGAAACAGACAAAGGAATTAACCCCACAAGTGGGAAGAAAGAGCAAAGGAATAATCTCTGCAATTGGAGGATAGGCAAACCTGAAGCAACAATAGCCTGCTCATTGATAGCATGAAGAAAGTAGCAATCAGATGAGGGACATGAGAGAGAGAGAGAGAGAGAGAGAGAGAGAGAGAGAGAGAGAGAGAGAGAGAGAGAGGATTTCGAAGAGATATGTAGGAGGCTTCATGTTTTGGAGAAGGCAAAGAAAAAAAGGGAGAATAAGCTATTCATTGAGAGGGACGTTCATTAGGCTCAGGGGACTTGCTCGACACAATAGAGCAATGTGATTCTCATCATGTTGTGAACTATGCCGTGGACTCCTCAATGTGCATTTTATTTGGAACCTTGTCGTTTCATAGACTATGGTCCTTGAAGTTCGTTGTGGTCATGAACATCTGTGTACATTTTATGTGATTTAAAGATTGTGTAATTGTGCTATGTGTTGTGTACCATAAAATGCTTTTTCAGTTGTTGAACAAGTTGACAGTGTAGCGCCTAATGCAAGGGCGCTACATTGCACTCTGTAACACTTTGCTCTTAGAGGTTATGCTCTTTAATTAGCATGCCACAGCCAGTCCAGAGATCAATAGAGAGCAAACTGGGACTGCATGTACATGATATCAACATCGCTAGTCATCTGATACCATGTCCCACTTGTAAGCCCAAGTGGGGAGCTGTAAAGGGTTGTCATGATCGTCCCAGGCCTTGTACCCTACCTCTTTCGGACGTCCAAACAGGTAGGCGTTTCCAGCTCCATACTAAAAGTAGGAGCATAGAACCACCAATTTTGTCGTCTTTTGAGGACCTACGACAAGCATCGTCCGACTGCACGTAAAGGCAAACAAGGTTCATTTAAGGAAAAGTTTGCGTTGATAATATACAAATAAACTAAAATGAACAATTTATTACCTGCCGGTATAAGTAGGCCAGTGCCGCCGAACCCCAGCTAAATTTGTTATTGAAGACAATCAACGCCTTGAGCCACATTCATTGAGCGTTCCTGCCACCACCGTTAGCAAAGAGAGTCCTAGAGATAACATTCCACATGTAAATGTGAGCATACGTCTGGACCACATCATCATTGGCGTCCTTAGGGCAATGCGCAAAGTTCACTAAGATCCACGTGTAAGAAGCATCGGCTGCGACTCTTTCTTTACTCTTGTCTTCAGCCCCTGTACAAACCGTAGCAATAAGGGCATCCATCTGCTGGCGCCACCCCTCAGAATCGGTGCTCATACACAGAGGCTTCTCCTCGATAGGAAGTGCAAGGATCATAGAAGCATCTTGAAGTGTCACGGTTATCTCCCCGGTCCAGAGGTGGAAACTATGTGTCTTCGGCCTCCACAGATCCACAAGTGCGGTGATTCCTGCAGCGTTCAGGTTTGGCGTCGACCGGCTGACAAGCTGGATGAACGGGGGGAGTCCTGTCATCTCGATGTACGGTGTGTACCGCTCATTGTACGGGCATGACACTCGACAAGGCCCCATGAAACTGAATCTTTAGGGGTAAAAGGTTCTGCAAACATGCAAGTGAGAGTATTACAGCATATCCATTTGAACTAAACACAAATTACAAACTACCAACTAGCATGCTTGTTACCATCTTCTTCTCCGCCATCAAGTAGGCCCGGTCTTCCACATCATAGTAATCATTGAGAATCCAGACCATCTTACTATTTCAAACATTCAGGACATATATGAGTATTATTTCATATGTGAGTATCGTTTCTGTATGTACTCATCTCAACAATCATACATAGGTATTATTTCAACCAAATATGAGTAACCGACAATATATAGGTACTAAAAGTAGTGGGAAATCTCATTACGTAGAAGTTGACAGCAAGTATGAGGAGGTGGAGGTGAAAGAGGAGAAGAAGGAGGTGGAGGTGGACAAGGCGAAGAAAAGGAGAGGGAAATCTCGGTACGTAGTAGATGACTGCGAGTATGAGGAGGTGGAGTTGAAAGAGGAGAAAAAGAAGGAGGAGGTGGTGGTGGAGGAGAAGGATGATGACTGGAAGAAAGCGAGGAAGAAGAAAAGGAGTGGCCGAAGTTACCACATTATTGAGATGTTTAACTCCCTTGATCCATCAGTGAGGGTACAGCTGCTTGTGTGTGACTATGAAGCCGACTTCGGGTGGCGTTGGCTTCTGGTGGCAGGAAAAGAGAGTATGGGGTACATGGTACCGACTTCGGGGGGAGTACATGCCCACCTGGCTGAATCCTGCTGAAATTGGAGTGTCTGGCAACCACAGCAAGGAGTAAGTACTTAACATCTTGGTACATTCTTATCATCTCCAGTTCTCGAATTAGTGGAAAGAATTATTACTGAGTAAACACTATCTTGTGTACAGGACCACCGTGCGAGGCGTTGATTGCATCATGCATATGTTTTACGCGCTGGCTCGGTCTGAGAGTGACCTTGCTGAAGATCATTGGAGATAGGACAAAGGGTGACTTGACACTGCTGATGCGGAACCATGAAATCCTGCTTGACAGAGCAACGTGGGAGTCCCTGCAGGAAGAGGGTGCGGGAGAAGATGTCCATGACCCCCGTTTCTAGTTACTGAAGCTCTACCTGCGCCACCTGCTGCAGTTCTTCTCCAACCCTGTTGCTGTTCTTCTTCTCCAAACTCGGCTGCTCTTCGTCTACGCCTCGTGTTGCTGCTACAATCTGCACCTCCCTTGCGGCTGTTCCCGTTCATGACCATCAGCG
The DNA here is from genome assembly GCA_021605205.1 of Aegilops longissima. Classification (NCBI taxonomy): domain Eukaryota; kingdom Viridiplantae; phylum Streptophyta; class Magnoliopsida; order Poales; family Poaceae; genus Aegilops; species Aegilops longissima. Next base: position 37,201,927 of record CM038676.1, read on the forward strand.
CGACGACAACTACCTCTTCTTCGCCAACCTGTGCTGATCATGTAACCTCTGTAAATTTTGATTGGAGACTACGATCTGTCCATAAACACTACCAGAAAAACTGGGGTTGCCGACGGCCAACTCTATGCCGACGGCCCCCGTCGGCATCTATGGACCTATGCCAACGGCCACGGAAAGGCCGTAGGCGTAGAAAAGCCGTCGGCATACATTCATCTATGTTGACGGGGCCGTTGGCATAGACCAGGCCGTCGGGACCGCCCGTGGTACGCCTACGGGGCCCGTCGGCATAGGACAGGCCGTCGGCATAGCCGGGGCCCACCTGCCCTGTCAGCGCTGACCATTTGACGGCGTTGATCCTACGCCGACAGGCGGTAACGGCGGCCGTCGGCATATCTGTGGCAGAGGTATGCCTCACGGGCGGCCGTCGGCATAGGCCCCTTTGCCACGCCACCGATCCGTGTGCCACGCCACGCCATCGATCCGTGGGACAACCTCCGTGTGTGCCAGATATATGCCGACGGCCCAGCCGCCGTCGTGTATTTTACTTTATTTTTTTATTTTTACTCTGTTTGTTATTTTTACTTTATTTTAGTTTTTGTTTTTGTATAAGATAATTATGCCTTATCTAAAAAAACATACCCGATGGTATATCGATTGCCCCCCGTTACGAACGTCGCTATCGCCGTGTCACGGAGGGGGAAAACGGTCGACACGGAAGGAATTCTGGTTGGTGGGGGATTCAGGGTGTAGCTATGTTTGTGCACAGATATGCCGACGGCCTAGCCGTCGGCATACGTGTATTTTACTTTATTTTTTTATTTTTACTCTGTTTTGTTATTTTTACTTTATTTTAGTTTTTGTTTTTGTATAAGATAATTATGTGAAAGGACATGTGGTGCCCCCATGTGTGGTTTTGGTAATTGATGACAATCTCTATGGACTAATGGTTGCCTTGAGTAATATTTGAAGGGTTTGTCCATAGGCCTTTCTTGGAGTCCATTTGTTGGTTTCAAGGAGAGTTTGTGATGACCAAGTTGCTATTAAGGAATTATCCAGAGATTGGTCTTATGAGTGTTGAGCTTATTGCAAGCATGTCTTGAAGAATAAGATTGTGTGATCATTCATGTCCACCTTCAAGACATCATCCAAATGAAGAGAGTTGGAAAGATTCAACACACAAAGCGTATAAGATGTCTGAGAGGGATCAAGTGATCCCATGGTATGGTAAGCATTGTCCATTACGCTTTGTGTGCTAACCCATGTCTTCGTGAGAGTTCTTTGTGGGGTTAGGTTGCGGTGTGCAAGTTCAAGTGATGCATCACGAAGAGATCAAGTGCTTGAAGCTTGCCGTCCATTGTGGTGACAATGGACTTGTGAAGATGAGCGAAGAGAGGCTCACCCACGGTGAGAGTATGGGGAGCAATCAACTAGTCTTCTTGAGCCAGCGCAATCAAGAAAGGTGGTCCAACTTGAGGAGTCAAGATCGTCATCGTCTAGCTCAAGTGGACCATGTGCAAGGCAAAGGTTTGCCCTTGATAGGTTTTCTAGTTTACCGGTCTCATGATGGTAGTTGGGAGACCGGGTTATAGGATCGATTGCCGTACTATCAAGGGGGGCTCTCGATGAGTAGCTTGATCGTATCATTCGTAGAGAGCTCAAACCATTGCATCCTTGCATTATCTTTTTGGATTCTTGTTTGGTTCTTCTCCTTGTGAGATTTGGAGCTTATGGTCATTTTTATGACAAGCTCGAGTTCATCGAAAACGGAGTTCTCATGCATCTTCTATGATGTTTTCGATGTTGGAGGGTATGCCGGTTCTTCTCGGTTGGAGGTTTCACTCCTTTGTTTGCGAAGCATACCTCCCCTGCCTCTTCTCGGTTGGAGGGTATGCTACTCGTTGTCTTGTTTCAAACAAGCTTGAGTTTGCTCAATTCGGAGCTCATATGAAGAAGTTATGACAGTTCTGGTTTTCCTTGGAGTATTCTTTGTTTTCGTGGTTGTGGCTTAAGGTTGGTGCCAGTAGTACAGTGACCCTCAGCGGTAGTACCTTGAAGCTCCCAACGGTAGTACCGCTCTCGAGCGGTAGTACCGCTCAAGCGGTAGTACCGCTCTCCGAACTGTAGTACCGCTTGGGAGTTTCGGCCGTAGTACCATTGGCGTCTGGCTACTTCGCTTTGATTCTCGAACGAAGTTTTTCGTGTCGGGTTTTGCGGCACTAGTAGCGGCAGAGAAGCGGTAGTACCGCTCGAGCGGTAGTACCGCCTGGGCTAGGGCCTTGACCTTCTCTTCAGCGGTAGTACCATTGGATAGGAGCGGTAGTACCGCCCTCGGTAGTAATACCGCCCTTCCTAGCGGTAGTACCGCTCTGTCTTGAGGATTTTCGGTGGGGTAACGGTTGGATTTTCCCCTCCTATAAAAGGGGTCTTCTTCCCATTGAACCTTATCCTTTGAGCTCGTGTTCTTCCCCATTGTTGACCTTCTCCGAGCTTGCTATCTCTCAATCCCTCCATGGATTCTTGCTAGTTTTGGGGAAAAGAGAGAGGAGATCTAGATCCACATTTCCACCAATCACTTTCTCCTCTATGTGAGGGGAACCCTTGGATCTAGTTCTTGGAGTTCTTGGTGTTCTCCTTCTTGTTCTTCCTCTCATTTTCCTCCCTAGCATTAGTTGCTTTGGTGGGATTTGAGAGAGAAGGACTTAGGCTCCGTGTGCCCTTGCCATTGCATTTGTGCATCGGTTTGAGTTCTCCACGGTGATACGTGGAAGTTACAAGTTGAGAAGCTTATTACTCTTGGGTGCTTGGTGCCCTTGAGCTTGTTCCTCTTGGGTGCTTGGGCGCCCTAGACGGTTGGTGGTGTTCGAGCTCAATCATTGTGGTGTAAAGCTCCGGCAAGCGTCGGGTCTCCAATTAGGTTGTGGAGATCGCCTGAGCAATTTGACGGTACCGCGACCGCCCCAAGGGTTGCCAAAGTGTACTGGTTCGGTGACCGCCCCCAAGGGTTGCCATTTGTACGGGTTCGGTTACCGCCCTCAAGGGTCCCTTAGTGGAATCACGACATCTTGCATTGTGCGAGAGCGTGAGGAGATTATGGTGGCCCTAGTTGCTTCTTGGGGAGCATTGTGCCTCCACACCGCTCCAAACGGAGATTAGCATCCGCAAGGGTGTGAACTTCGGGATACATCGTCGTCTCCGCGTGCCTCGGTTATCTCTTACCCGAGCCCCTTTACTTATGCACTTTACTTTGTGATAGCCATATTGTTCTTTGTCATATATCTTGCTATCACATAGTTGTTTATCTTGCTTAGCATAAGTTGTTGGTGCACATAGGTGAGCCTAGTTGTTTTAGGTTTTGTTCTTGACAAATTAACCGTTAGGTTTATTCCGCATTTGTTCAAGCCTAAACCGTAATTATTTTAAAGCGCCTATTCACCCCCCCCCCCTCTAGGCGACATCCTCGATCTTTCATTATGCCTTATCTAAAAAAACATACCCGATGGTATATCGATTGCCCCCCGTTACGAACGTCGCTATCGCCGTGTCACGGAGGGGGGAAACGGTCGACACGGAAGGAATTCTGGTTGGTGGGGGGATTCGGGGTGTAGCTATGTCACCGAAACATCGCACAGGTCCCGATGCATATGTGAAAGTGTTCATGCATGCGTAGACGCCCGTCTTGGGGCTCCGGGGTGCCCCCCTCACGGACGGGATTTGACCAGTGGGCCTATCCACCCGGTCATGTTAGGTCAGCCCATACGAACACTTTAGAGCAACATCCGGCCACACCCACAGCAAGATCCCTCCGTAGACCCGACGTCTGCTTCTCCAAAGCCGCGGCGGCGGCGCCGTCCGTGTGAGGGCACACCCGAGACGCGTGCCGCCTCTTCGGACATGCCACCACACCACCCTGCATCTATGAGGGGCGGTCGGCGACGCCTCGGTGGCATTGCTACCCCCCAGGGCCCCCGTCCCGCCTAACCCTCGAGCGGTTGACCACGAGATCTAGCCCTTTGACTTCCCACGGACGGGCTTTGACCAGTGGACCTCTCCAGCCGGTTGTGTCAGTTCGGCCCATAGGGACACCCGGGAGCAACATCCGGGCCAAACCCACAGCTACATCCACTCCGTGTAGACCCGACGCGTCTGCTTCTCCCCTCCGGGCGGCGGCGGCGTCGTCCGTGAGGGGGGCACACCGAGACGCGTGGCGGGCATTTGCAACCGCCACAACACTTCCAGACTTGTGGCCGCCACGCAAGATTTGACGGTATGCTAGCCCCGAGGCCGCCGCCACAATCGTGAGACGCCAAGAGCAATCCGCGAGAGGGAAGTGTTGAGATACTTCTCCATCACGAAAAATTATGAAAATTACCATCGGTCCTATAGCACATGTGCCCACGCCATGTAAAAACTCATGATTTTATCGCGCCCGAGTATTTAATAATATTCACGCCGCATCGCTTCCGCAGAACGCCTACTACCGTGTCATCGCCGTCCGTGAGGGGGGCCACACCGAGACGCGTGCGCCTCTTGAACATGCCACCACACCACCCCGCATGTATGAGGGCCCGATGCGCCGCTCGGTGGCATTGTTACCCCCACGGCCCGTCCCCGCCTAACCTCAGTAGCGTTTGACCACGGATCTAGCCCTTTGACTTTGCACGGACGGGATTTGACCAGTGGGCCTATCCACCCGGTCATGTTAGGTCAGCCCATACGAACACTTTAGAGCAACATCCGGGCCACACCCACAGCAAGATCCCCTCTGTGTAGACCCGACGCGTCCGTTTCCCCCCTCCAGGTGCCGGTGGCGGCGCCGTCCGTGTGAGGGGGCACACCCCGGAGACGCGTGTCGCCTCTTCGGACATGCCACCACACCACCCTGCATGTATACCGGAGCTTGTAACGTGTGGATTAGTGAACTATTTAAACAGGTCAAATTGCTTTCCCCTCGACGAGGTGGGACTATTTAAAAAAAATTGTGGTTTGCATATATGCCGACGGCCTGTCCGTCGGCATATGTGCATGTTATCCACTCCCCCGGGCTGCTGACATGTGGGGCCCAGGCCTATGCCGACGGCCATGCCGTCGGCATAGGGCCAACCTTATCCGCACCGTACCCGACCTCCTCCACTCATTTCTCCCTCAACACTTTTGACCCGACCCTACCGCCGCCCACCTCCTCCGCCTCGCCCCTGAGAAGCACGCCATCGCCACACCCCGCCCGCCCACGCTGCCTGGCCCCCGCCTCCAACTCAACCCCGCCCCCCCCAGCCAGCCGTCGCCCGCGCCTCCCGCCCGACCCGAGCCACCGCCCGTCCCAGGCAGCCGCCCGCCTCGACTCATGGCGCCCACCCCGCCCTCCCTCCTCAAACCTTCCCGCCCGACCTGCCCCCGCCCGACCCCCCTTGGCCGCCCGCCCGCGTCGGCCTTGCGCCCCCTCCCGCCCTGCTTCCCCGACCTTCCCGCCTGACCCCCTGCCCGCCCGACCCCCTTGACCGCCCGCCCGACCCCCTCCGGCCTCCCGCCCGCCCCAACCCCGTCGACCTCCCGCCCCAACTCCGGCCGGCCCTCTCGAAGGTGAAAATTTTATGTATTTTTAGTGTTTTTTTAGTAATTTTGTAGCTAGTTAGATAGGTATTTAGATAGATATTTAGATAGTTAGATGCCTAGTTAGATAGATAGTTATATAGATAGTTAGATAGGTAGATAGTTAGATAGTTAGATAGATAGTGAGATAGTTAGTAGGTAGATATTTAGATAGTTAGATAGATAGTGAGATAGGTAGTAAAAATTTTGGTTAGATGAGATGCTATATGTTGCATATCTTGCAAAAAAATTTGGTTCATGAGATGAATCAATGATTATGACGAATAGGTGATAATGATGATGATGAATATGTGATGACGATGATGAATATATTGTTAATGTTTTTAGTTTTTTTGCCTACATGATGCAAAAATAAATGAATGCATGTTTAAATGTTTTAAGTATGCTCTATGAGTTGTGATGTTCTAAATTTTTTGTCCCGATGGAATTTGCAGGCTTTGTGGTGTTGCATTTCATCAAAGTGACCGTCGTCCGACGCTTTGTTCCCTGAGCATCCCTCTGTTGTTCGACTCCTTCCCCTACAGCCGAGGGTGAGCTACAAGTCCATCTCCTCCATTTTTTGATGTCACTAGATTTCATTCTCAAGTCAACTGGCGTAACCTAGGCGTCTCCCGTCCGATAGGGTTGCATCGATAAATATGCATTCAATTGCATATTTATCACCTCAACTGTTTCGGATTATCCAGCGTTTTCCACGGACAGCCCGAGGATATGTAGATTGGGTATGTTCTCCATGTTCTACCCCGTTCCGAGACAGGATTTCGGCGACGCCTCCCCATTGTTCTCCGGAGCACATTCTCTCGGCTATTTGACGAGACGTGTATCTGGAGAACAGCGGGGAGGTGCTGCCGAAATTTTGTCTCGGAACGGGGTAGAATGGAGAACGTACTCAATCTACACATCCTCGGTGGGATTAGGACCCATCTTTACCTATTAGAGATGTAGGTGGATTCAACGCGTAGAAACTGAAAATTTGATGTGATTAATTTAAGTGAATCCTTAATTATGTTGTGTGGTTTGCAAAATAGCGAGGATGGCAGATAATCGGTGGATGTACAAAGTGGTTTTATCCGTCGGAATCGAGTAACATCAGAGTGGATCGCGAAAACCGATGTGTATTTGAAGGAGATATTCCGTCATCCAATGAGAATTATCCCACCATGCCCCTATGCGAGATGTGCCGGACGTCACCGTAGAAATCAGACGGACATGAGTGAGCACCTTCGCACGCACGGATATATGCCAAACTTTGACATGCCGCCGATAAACATAGCCGATCAGGACCGTGGTAGAGAGGAGGTGATGCGACAACGCATCGATGGATATGAGGACGACGGGGTCAGGGACATGCTAGATGATGTCATTGTTGCAGAAACGGCAAATGCGACACCTTCAGAGAATGAACCGGAGGAGCCGGAGGCAACCGCAAAGGCCTTCTTGGAGGTCTTGGCCTCGTCGAAGAAACCTCTTTATGCGGGTGCGAAAATATCTCAGTTGGATGCCATCTCGGCTGATTGCAGCCAAGGCTGAGTATCGGTCAGAGCCGAAATGCTTCAAGCATTCACGGGAGTATGGGCTAACAGCCTCCACGAGGGTCATGAACTGCCGAAAAGCATGTACGATACAAAGAAAATCATGAAGGCACTCTCTATGGATTATGAGAAAATAGATGTTTGCCCGAAGAATTGCCTTTTGTTTAGGCACGAGTATGCGGATGACAAGTACTGTAGGAAGTGCGGTTCGTCTCGGTACATTGAGGTGGTCGGTGAGGATGGTGAGAAAAAGCAGCTAACCATCCCCGTTAAGGTTCTTCGGTATCTTGATTTTATAAAAAGACTGCAGCGCCTTTTCATCACGAAGGAGTCTGCCAAAATGATGAAGTGGCACAAGGAAGGTATAAGGTACAATCCAAAAAAAATCGTACATCCATCGGGAGTGGAAGCATGGAAGTCATTCGATGAAGAATACCCCGAGGAAGCAGCCGAGGCTGGGAATGTGAGAATAGCCATATCAGGTGATGGGTTGAATCCATATGGTATGTCGTCCAATCCATACAGCTGCTGGCCTGTGTTTGTAATTCCGCTCAATCTTCCTCCCGTGCCCTAATGCAACGGAAGACCATGTTCTTGTCGCCATCATTCCGGGCCCGACTACCCGGGAAGCAATTGGGTGTGTTTATGCAGCCGCCAGGATGCTTTGCACCATTCTTGGTACTTTCCGAGGTTGACATACGACCGGGATCTGCAGAGAAATTTCTTGATGAAAGTTTGGTTGCACTATTGCATGCATGACTTTCCGGCTATGCTCTATTCTCATGGATGGTGTACAAGTGGTAAGATGCCATGCCCAGCAGCATGCAGGCTCTGCGAATGATTTGGCTGAGTAAGGGTGGCAAGTATGTAGCCTTTGACCTGCATCGACAGTTCCTCCCTCCGCACCATCCAGACAGGGAAGACAAGAAGAACTTCACGAAAGGTCGGGTTGTTCATGAAGTAACCGAGATTCCAACATTTTCGGGGGCAGATGTTCTTGCTCAGCTAAAAGCTCTGAAGCCTAAAGTCAAAGGCAAAGGCAAAGCCAAAGACAAAGGCTTCGAGGGATACGGTGAGACGCACAACTGGACTCACATTACCCCCTTCTCGCAGCTTCCCTATTTCAAGGACCTCAAACTTCCTTACAATATTGATGTGATGCACACCGAAAAGAATGTGGCAGAGTCCCTTTTCCACACGATCCTCAACATTCCTAATAAGACGAAGGATAACGTAAAAGCTAGAGCCGATCAAGAGAGAATTTGTGATAGACCACGTCTGAACATGAAGCCTCCCACAGGCGGTCGAAAAAACGGGTTCAAGCCAGATGCTGACTTTGTCCTTAAACCGCCAGAAAAAAAGAAGTACTCCCTCCGTTCCATAATGTAGCGCATATAGATTTTCTACAAAGTCAAACTTTATAAACTTTGACCAAGTTTATAGAGAAAACTATTTATATCTACAATACCAAATGTATATAATATAAAAGTATGTCTTGTGATGTATCTAAGCACATGTATTTGGTATTCTAGATGTATATGATTTTCTTTACAAACTTGGTCAAAGTTTATAAAGTTGGACTTTTAGAAAAATCTATATGCGCTACACTGTGGAACGGAGGGAGTACTTATCTGGCTGAAACAAATTTTGAAGTTCACTGATGGTTATGCATCGAATATAAGTAAGGGAGTCAATCTTTCAACGGGCAAAGTGACCGGCCTGAAGAGTCATGACTACCATGTATGGATTGAGCGGATAATGCCGGTGATGGTTCGAGGCTATGTCCCCGAGCATGTCTGGCGAGTGCTTGCCGAGCTTAGCCATTTCTTCCGCACGCTCTGTGCTAAAGAAGTAAGTAAAGAGGTGATAGAAAATTTGCATAAGAAGGTACCGGAGTTGATAGTCAAGCTAGAGAAGATCTTTCCGCCAGGCTTCTTTACTCCGATAACACATCTCATTCTGCACCTCGCGAACGAGGTATTGTTGGGGGGCCCTGTGCAAAATCGGTGGCAGTACGGCCCTGAGAGGCAGAACAAGCATCTCCGACGGAAATGTGGAAACAAAGCTAAGATTGAAGCTTCCATAGCTGAGTCGCTTATCCTAGAGGAGGTGTCGACCTCGTGACATCATACTATCCGCACCACGCTCCCCATCTTCATAACAAGGTGCCTCGATACAATATAGAAGAGCCCAAGTATCAACCCAGGCTCGATCTATTCAACGCGCAAGGTGGGAGGGCTGGGGCCTCAAATCTTATAACATGCCACGACAAGAGTGGGAGGACCTCATGTTCTATATCTTGCACAACATCAAGGAAGTTGAGGAAGTGTGGATGAGGTAATACCACTACACCATTCCTTTATGTCTTCCACATCATCATGTTTCATGTTCACTTAGTCCCGGTCTAACACCGCTTATCTTTTTTAGTGATTTCGCTCAAGAGGAATGGACGGGAGTGAATCCTCCCATCGAGGCAGAGGCACTTAATCTTCTCCGTCATGGAAACCCCGGACGTAAAAATTTGTTGCTTGGTTCATGGAGAAAGTAAATTTCCACACTCCCTATTAAATACCTACTTCAACATTTATTAGTTAACCGAACTAATGCACGCAACAATTTCCATTATACTTGTAGGAAAAGATCCAAACATATCTATGGATGATGAATTGAGATGGGTTTCATGGGTTTTGACCCTGCCGTCATGACATGTACAAAGTATGACGTGAATGGGTATCGCTTCCATACAGAGGAGCACCAAAACAGCCGCCCGATCCAAAAACTATAAATCTGGAGTGTACACCCCGGTCAAAATTCAGTGAGACTACTACGGAAGGGTACAAAATATATACGAGGTTAAATTCCGCCAGGGCGTGAGACCCTAAGTCTGCTGTGTTCAAATGCCGATGGTTCGATCCGGGGGGGGTAAAACATACGCCTTCCATTGGTTTGGTCGGTTAAACCATCAACCGCCTATGCCGGAGCCGATCTCTTCATTGCGGCTACCCAAGCTACACAAGTATATTATCCGCCTTAGCCATGCCGTAAAGTGTATCTAAAGGGTTGGGAAGTTGTGTTCAAGGTGTCGCCACATGGTAAGCTACCAGACCCGAATGAAGATGATTACTACAACATTAACCCCATGACATACGAGGGAGTGTTCTATCAAGAGCAACCTGATGATGATGATGATGATGTGGTTAGAAACGATGACGCTAGACCATTGGGTGACGATGATGTGGACCCAAACGTCGACGATGCACGGAATGATGGTGAGACCATTGTCAATGAAAATGACATACTTATGCTAGAAAAGTTAAACGAAGACGCTGACGAGGAGGAAGAGCCTCAACCTCCGTCCGACAACGAAGATGATATGATTGATAGTGATGATGAGACGGACCAAGAAAGAGGTTACAACAGTGATGATTCATATGGGTTCTAGCAGATGTACGTTTCATGTTTAGGAATATGCCTTTTTATGCATTTTTATTAATGTGTTTATTATCATGCCTTTTTCTTCATTTCATTAATTTACTAATTGCTTTTCTCTTTTCAATGCAGGTTCGTGGAACATGGGCAAGGGAAGGCCGACGGCGTGGGTTTCCTCGCAAGGTCGTCGGCCTGCCTAGTCGGAGTGGTCGAGCACGTAATCCTCCCCCTCGGCTACTTGACGATGACTCCTCACAGGGAGGTCGAGGGAGAGGTGCCCCTAGAGGAGGAGGGGGCGGGGGGAGAGCCTCTAGAGGACGAGGTGCTGGGGGGAGAGCCACTCAGGGGTCGCGCTGAAAGAGCGCACCCTCACCGACTTAGGGGTGTTGTCTTCGAGGCCCTCCTCTAGTGAGGTACCCTCCTCTAGTGAGGTACACTCTAGGGAGGAGGAGGAGGAGGAGGAGGAGGAGGAGGTGGAGGAGGAGGCACGCGAGGAGGAGGAGGAGGAGGAGGAGGAGGTTGGGGAGGAGAGGCAGGCGAGGAGGGGGTGGTGGCGGGGATGATGGTGGTGACGGGAAGGGGGTTGACAACAAGGGATGGCTGCGTGGCAACGCAAAGCTACCAAAGCAGGTTCCTGCTACTAAGGAGGAGAAGTGGCTCATTGAGCCCACGGGAAAAGAGTAAGCGGTTCATTATTTTTCTTGTCACATGCATATTCCGGTTGTTATTTATTTTGCTTGTCACATGCTAATAGTTCATTCTTTTGCAGCAACTGGATATATTCTAAAGGGGTCCGTATTCCCAACGGCCTCATCACCGTCTTGCTGAAGTTATACTGGCCGGGGTTGTACTGTCCGGATCCAGTCAGGCAGCTGGACCGTCGGGTTTTGGCCACGAGCTGGGACCACTGGGAAGCGGCCCTCCACGCGGACCATGAGACCCATGCCAAGGCCGTGACCACTACTTTCTGGGTGAGTTCTCTTCAGAAGCACAAGTCCATTCTAGTTTCATGAATGATTTAACTCATGGCTTCTTCCATTCTTGTTTCATGCATGATTGTAGAAATTCTATCGAGTTCTTCCGGAGCACAGGGCTAGAGCGGACCAGATCGTGCTGCGCCAATGCAAGAAGAAGGCCCGCCAGATGTAGTACGAGGTGCGCTATGTGGCCATCTCGACATACTACCACGGCGTTCTTGGTGTGAAGATGACCAAGGAAGAAGCGCGGAGGATGGGCATTACCTTGGAGAGGCACGAGTACTTGGCGGTAAGTATAAAAGATTTTTCATTATGCTTTCATATATTATGCTTTCATTATGCTTTCATTACCATGTGGTACATTTCACCGCTTCATGTTGACATGCCATTATGCTTTTATTATGTAGGTGTGTCCAAATTGGTGTTATGGAAAAGACGAGTCCCGGCGGCATTGGTGGATCTTTGGTGTGATGGGGCTGGAGCCCAGGCGGCTATGAGAATCAAAAATAAGGCTAACCGAGGAATGAGGGAGTACATGCTCAGGAAACCGAAACCACTATCTCCACAAGGCGCTTAATGTATGACTAACCCCATTAAACATTCTTCTTCTTCTATTTACCATCACTTTCTTATGTATGACTAACATCTGCTTGGTGGTGCAGGAGGAGAACTCAAGCGGCCGCTCTCACACATGCAGGCGTGGGAGATCGCCCATACGCTGAAGGACCCCAAGCTGGCGAAGCGCAAGTACTACGGCAAGAAGACCGCGTGGAGGAAGGAGGCCTACTCTCAGCAGATGTCTGAGTTACATCCCGACACACGACCCCATTGCGGCGGATCTGGACGATGGCGGTGGTGAGCATGGGGCCCAAGGAGCACGGTCGGGAGGCGGTTCTCGATGTTGTGGTCATCCGACTATCTCCTACACACAGCTTCGTCGGATCGACCCGAGCCTGAGCTAGCGCATGAGCCAGCCAAAGGTCCAGCCACGATCCCTCTTCAGAGCAACAATCTGTAAGTATTTTCCTCTTATCTTCATTGCTCACTTTATTTTCCGCATCTAGTAGTTTTATGAGTTCCATCATGTCATACCGTAGGCCTACTGAGTACACACGCCAGAGACCATGGCGTGGCATCGAGGCTTCATGAACACCAAGTGCAGAGGGATCGCCACCGGAGCAGGCTTTTCAGAAATGGCGGCGGCAGTGTCCTCGATTGCAGCCAAGACAATGCCCTCCAAAGACAACCAGTCTGCTGACCTTTGAGGAGTTTGTGGCACGTAACGCTGCCCCTCGCCGGTTAGTTCATCCCCAATCTATTCACCCCAAGCATGTCATGCCTTTCAACACATCATATATCCCATTAATATGTCTTTTCAACATCCAGGAACAGTAGATCTACCGTTGGCGGTGGTCTTCGCAACACTCGGAGACACGGAGCCCGACCACTCCGATCCACGGGCGGAGGTGGAGGCGGTCTTGGCGGTAGCGCCGCCGCTAGCAAGGACGACTGGCTTGGCGGTCTTGGCGGTGGCGACCTCCAGCGGTGCTCGGCGTCCCCGGCGCTTAAGCCTAGTGTGTGGTGATGATGCTTGAGATGACTTTGTGTGTGGTGATGATCATTTAGAGACTTGTGTGTGGTGCTTTTCTATATGCTTATGCTTATATTGGTTGTGATGATGATCATTTAGAGACTTGTGTGTGTGATGATGCTTATGCTTACGTTCTTTGATATGTGTCACCGATATGTGTTTGTTATATATGTGTCTGTTATTTGAATTGAATTGATTTGAAAACAAACAGAAAAAAGAAAAAAAAATCAGAAGCAAACTATGCCGACGGCTATGCCGTCGGCATAGGACCGACGTGAGCTCCCAGTTGCTGACGCGTGGCACCTATGCCGACGACGTGGCCGTCGGCATAGCTTTCAAACTAAGCCGACGGCTATGCCGTCGGCATATGGTGCCACGCGTCGCCAAGAATCGGGAGCTCGGAGACACCTATGCCGACGGCCTGGCCGTCGGCGTACGTTTTGACTAAGCCGACGGCCGGGCCGTCGGCATAGGTGTGCCACGTGGCGTCCCGCGCCGCCTAATCGGGAGCTCGTGAAACACCTATGCCGACGGCCCGGCCGTCGGCGTGACGTTGACTAAGCCGGCGGCCGTGCCGCATATAGGGGTGCCACGTGGCGAGCCGCCGTTGCTCGGCAGATTGACGGCAGCCGCCGTTAGGCGATAGCGTTGTCGACGGCTGTCGCTGCCGGCATAGATGTACGTCCACCGTCGGGATAGGGTCTATGCCGACGACCGTTCTATGCCGACGGTCATCCTGGCTACGCCGACGGATATGTTGCCGACGGCCCTATGCCGACGGGGGCCGTCGGCATAGGCCTGTCCCGACGGCTAGTCAGGGCTGGCCGTCGGCATAGGGTGCGATTCCTGTAGTGAAATGATGTTTGGTGCTGCCTTGTCAATTTAGTACTAGTTCTATATGTGTTATCTATCCTGCAAAAGTACAAACGATAATCATTTTAGCAGCAACTGAAGTGAATACTTAACAACAATTATCTGAATATTAATACCAAACTCCTCACGGTCAGGGTAGTGCACTTGTTTGAACGAATTAAGAGTAAAAATTCAGCTTCGATCATCATTGTATGGTCAAATCTGTTGTAACTACAGAAATCGCCAGTTACCACAAATCAGCCTTGCCTAAAATGAATCTAAGTAGCGCCTTTCGTCAGTAGTGTTCTATAGGTCAGGTAACAGTGTCATTACAATCACTGTTAGTCATGCCCAGCACTATTTCTGCCCCTTGTCCTGGTTCTATGACAAGTTTGCAGCAAGGTGATAGGCACTCTTAACAGAAAACCTACCATTCTTCTCATGTTGCCAAGCCTAAAACCATCTTTACCATAATTAGATAAGCAGATATCAGGGATCACATCTGCATCATGTGGATAACAAACTTCTGAACCAGATCCACATTCCAGCGCTTCGGGTTATGCAGCAGCAAGTCAGAGATAGGTGTGACTCGAGCCTTTCCTAGGTGTGCTGAGACTTAGGTTGCCTCTTGGTACCCAGTTGTCACCTCAGATCCTAACTGCGGCACCCGATCCTATTCTCCAGATGATACCATGTTTCAGAAGGTCCCGGCCATGATTAATACCCCGCCACACAGGCGATGATACCATGTTTCAGAAGGTCCAGGCCTAGTGTGTACACCTTCAATTTTTTTCAATCCCCCACCAAAAGTTGCAGATAAGTTGTATGAAATCTTCGCAAAGCCCAACTGGAAACCTAAAAACTCCCATTGCGAAATGTAGGTAAAGTCTAAATAACAGACTTAATGAGCACTTCTTTCCCTGCCGAAGATAAATAATTTTCAGACTGGTCCAATAGGCGCTTTAGAAGCTTTATTACGATGGATTTGAAATTTCCTGCTTTCATACTGCCCAGAGGTACAGGTAGGCCAAGGTACCTCTCTATAAAACCCACAGATTGGACTTGAAGAATCTACCTTGCCACCTATCCTTCCTGCTGATCACACCCATTTCCTAGCATGGGTGAGCACATATCTGTTTAGAATACCCTGCGCTTGTTGTGCACTTGCATAGAAGAGGAGACTGTCGTCTGCGAAGGGCAAATGCAACACTCTAGGCGCATGTCGGTGCATATGTGAAGCACTTGCAAATTGGCCATTATAACTTCGTGAGAGGTCAGGGTACAAAGGCCTTTAGTCACAAGGAGGAAAATGTACGGGGATAAAGGATCTCCTTGGCGTCGAGTAGGGGTGAAGGGATCAAGAAGGTGACCACTGAAGTTAACCCTCTACCGCACAGTAGTCACACATTTCATAATCCACTGTGTCCATTTCTCATTGAAGCCAACTTTACCACATTTCTTTGAAGAAAATCCCAGTCCACCGAGTCGTAGGGCCAAATCCAGTTTCTAAGCATAGAATTTTACATTTCCTGTAATTACTCCGTTGAAGGCTGTGAATGCACTCAAGAGCAGTCATGCGCTGTCCGTGATCAAGCGGTCAGACACGATTGCACTCTGAGTTTCATGAATCAGTCGCCCAACATTTGTCGAAGCCGGTTCAAAGACATTTGGAGATGACTTTATAGATGAAGATACACAAACTTATCTTTAAGCGGTATCATTCACACCCTGCGGGATCTCACCCGTAGAAAATAAGTTGTTGACCGCTTTGATGATGTCCTCCATCGTGATACCCAGTTTTGCTTGCAGAAAAACCCATCATACCAGGTGCTTTGAACAGCCCAATTTGAAAAATGGCATCACAGATTCAGAATTATCTCTGGATTAACTTACTGGTACTTGGTGTGTAGATGAGCAAAGAAGTCTCTTGCCATCTGTTTTCTGATCATTAACAATCTGGTCTGCTCCGTTCTTCAGATAAGCTAAGCGCTTCTTATTTGCTCTCCAAGTGGCCTTCCGGTGAAAAAAGGTCGGTCGTGTTGCGATCCCCCCTCTCAAATCCATGTGATTCTTGACCTCTGTAGCCACGTAACTTACTCGCAACAAAGCAACTCATCCAGCTCAACTGTTTCTGTTGCACAAGACTGGCTTCTTCATCCGAGACATGATAGATCAGCTCAAGCTTCTTCCATGTCTTTTCGAATTTCTGTGGCCACAACTGCATCACCCCTCACCTTCATTTGCGCAGCCTCATTCACATCAGGCGCTCCCTGAGCCAATACACACACCTGCACAAGCATTCAACCCAGCAGCCATGCCCTGATTATGTAGTGTCACAACCAGCCAGCTTCCCTTTGCCCCTGCACTGTCCCAAACTGGCATGCTCCACACCCAGGAACAGCACCCAGCAGGAGGCAAGGAAACAGAGGCGGAGGGATGACGATTTTGACGCCAGCAAAAGCAAAGACAAATGCCTTGGAGCTCTTCGTTGTGCTCCCGATACAGGCACACCCAACGACGCCCTTCCAAACCACAGCTCCACCTGCCCCAACCATGCAGCAGCGCCGCGCTTGGCACAGCCAGAAGACAAGGTGCTTGGCTCAAGGGACGCTGCAGTGCCCCAGAATGCCGATCCCCTTTCTCATTTGTGATCCCTTCACCCGCGCCTCCAAGAGATTACATAGTCAAATACATATCTTAATTTGTCCACATTACATAGTCAAATACATATCTTAATTTGTCCACATTACATGTCAAAGATATCTTGGCTTGCCCACATTACATACTAGTCAAGACAAATTTAACCAGGACACTACATTACATAGTCAAATATCTTAGCTTGCCCACACTACATAGTACTAGTCACATCTAACCAGGATACAACTAACATCCAACACACAGGTACCACTTTGAGATAAACCAGAGGCCATCAGTAGGGCAATAACAATCATCCAGCAACAAAACCCGGACAGTCTTTGCTAGTTTGGGACAAAAGACCATGCGATGGTGACTTCCAACTTACAAGAGTGAACTTCAAGTATTCGCCTGCTCCTGGAGGATTTCTTGGCTTTGAATGCTTCTGAATCTCTCTCAACAGTTTGATCCTCCAGGCTACTTGCCATGACACAGACTCTCAACTCTCCATCAGCTTCAACAGATACAACACGCCGTGAAAGCTTTATCGTGCCATTAGCTGCAACAGGCAACTTATCATCTCCGAATGCAAGCAACTCAATTTTCTTGGCGCCGATACTGGCGGTATTGGCAAAAATTAGACCTCTACAACCTTCCGGCCATTCCCCACGAACCACTCTCACACTGATGGTGGCCTCCACTGAATGAACAATATCACCCAACATCAATGCCACTGTGCTAAGCTTGCTAGTGCTGACACTTTTAAACACGTACGATTCGCTAGAACCAGAATCACGATAATAAACAGCTAGATAGCTCAAATCTCTATCCTCAGATTCAGTTTTGCCCTTTACTCGCAAGTTAACCTCAAAGTACACAGGATCCACAACAACAACAGCACGAGTAGGACCTGTCAGTCTCAGACATGGATTCTGCATGGAAAATTCAGAATGTAAGTTATATATCATTTATCTTGAGTAAGACTGGTGCGAATATAACCAATCTAAGCTGATGTCAAGAAAGAATGTGTCCATTGACAAGTAATCCACTTAAGCTAAACTTAATAACAAGAGCTTGAATTAAATATATGTGGGTAGCAAACACAGAAAAGGCAGAATTTGCCGGAGGTAAGAGCCAATGAATTTGAGTTGGGTCAGCAAGCATTTTAAATCTTTAAAACCCTTGCATTTTGAACAAATAATATGTAGATTGGAGCAAAAGAAGACGCAAGCATTGAACATCACAATCAAATCATACACTTCAAAACTATGTACAGGATGCAAACGCTTTAGAGGCAAACAGAAAGGGGTATTTCTTGGTGTGCATAGTATGTTCTGAAAGTAATATCTAAGAGATCAGATTGCAAACAACACTAGCATTTTCACAGGAGAATACAAGAAATTATCAAGTACATAGGGAATGAGTGCTGGTCTCAAACAAACTGAGGCACAATTCTCAAAGGGAAACAGTCAAGAGAGGGTAAAAGTTGCAGGCACTATTCCATAGGATTCCCATATACCTGGAAGAAATCTACACTAAATCACATTAGGAATGCACATTGATTATTAAAACTTGAACGTGGATATAACAAGACTTGAAAACAGACTATGTATTTTCATCTCCATGTTGATTTCTTATGTGAAATCCTTTTAGAACTCAGAACTTTTTTGCAAAAAAACAACATGCTCCCCACCTACACTAGCAGACTTATCCATACTGATCATTTGGTGTATAGCTACTAGCATTTTTTTTTTCATAAAGCAACCGAGTAGCGATCAGATTTGCCATGGCTATTTTACAATCACCAGTGTATGCATGGAACTTCGTAACAATATCACAGACTCCCGCAAACTCGAGTTGTGATATATCAAATTTGTCCGACAATGTAAGGCAGTTTATGTTCACCGTCCATTGCATTTGGTATATGGCCTGGATGAGCGTCGTACACAGGTTGGACAGCTTTTCATCATACACAAAGCATTTTTCGTGCAAACTTATGTGTATCTGTATTGATATTAATTAGTATAGTAGGTGAAATTATAGTTTGGAGAAAGTCAATCCAGGGATATGTGTATTTCATCTCCAGAAAGCCAAAGAGAGTAATTATTTTCTCATTTTACTTCATATTTTAAATCTCTAGTTTAACCATACAAGTATATATCCCTATACAAATAACATCATGGAGGCAACAATAATATGGCACCAAGTAACATTCAGCGAGGAGAATACGAACCTTCTTGTCGATGGTTTGGCAGTTATCCCTAGTGCGGTGGAAGATAATGTTGCGATTGTGATCCAACGAGTCACGTGCGGCAACGATACCATACACATCCAGAGGCCAGTCCAATCCACCTTTGATGGCTGCAACTCTGACCGAAAAGACCTGCAGAGTTCGCACAGGGTAGGCCGTACCGCGCGGAGGCTTCTCGTCCGTGTAACACATGGGCAGGATAGGTGCTGCCGATCAATGTCAACCAATCAAGATGCTTAGTGGAGATTAATCCAAGAGCAATTGATCAAGAGGGGGAGGGGATTTGGGTTTGCTTACTGGTGTCCTCCCAGGAACCGAAGGAGTCGGCCCATAGAAATTCCCAGAATTCCCGGTACCTCTTGGCCTCGACGGCCTCCCAGTCCGACAGATCCTCGGTGGGATCGATGTCCTTGAGCCTCATGGCCTCAATGTCTTCCTCCATCCACTGGTTGCAGCGCTCGACGGCCTCGGGGTCTCCCGTGGCGATCCACTTGGTCATGGCGTCGTGCTGCTCCCTCCGCTCATGGTTCCTGCGCGCCTCCTCCGCCTTGGCTCTGTACACGGCCGCTGCCGCGACGTCTTCCTTGGTCATCGCCCTCGGCTCCCAACATTTTCCGTCATTGACACTCTCGTCTTCCAACATCTTCCTCGCCCACTCCAAAGCCGCCGCCTTCTTCGTACTTACTCTCGCCGCTGCTGCTGCCTTCTCCGTTTTGGGGGCGAGACCTCTCTTCCTTCTCTCCGCCTCCTCCGTCGCCTCATCGCCCTTCGTCGCCACCTCGTCCCTCTCCTCGAATATCAAATCGATGCAAGCATCCAGCTGCTCCTGCGTCAACGCCATCCCCTCTCTGCTACCGCGAGAAAACCCTAGATCGACCTTCGCCTTCCCTTCCTTGGGCATTGTCTTGGGCTTGATGCTGCTCCCGACCTTGGTCCTCTCTGCTTCCAAACTCTTCCTCGCCCACTCCAAATCCGCCGCCTTCTTGGCGCTCTTCTTCTTCTTCTTGGGGGCGAGACCCCTCTTCTTTCTCTCCGCGGCCTCATCGTCCTTCATCATCATCTCTTCCCTATCCCCCGCCATCAAATCGACGTAGGCATCAAACTGCTCCTACATTGTTGATGAACGCCTAGCCGCTCTGCTAGAGAAGAGCGAGAAAACCCTAACCCTAGATCGACCTTCGCCTTCTCTTCTCTGGGCCGGTGGGGGATTTGGGGGTTCCTCTGCATTGTCGAGGGCAGAGGGCCGGGCTGCCTGAGGTCGATCCGGACCCGATAGCCCTAGTGGGAAACTTCTTTGCTCAAAGAAAGCCTAATGTTCGTATTTTTTTTCACGGAAGCCTAATGTTCGTAGGGAAATACCCATTGGCTCTTGGTTGTGTATATAAACCTGATGATATGCAAACAGAAGTAATTACGAAAAAAATCAAAATAAATCTGAATCATTTTTTGAAATAAACTTGACAATCTATTGTGCTCGTATAAAAAGTTTCGCGAAGGAAAAGCTCCCGTAGACATCACATCAGGGCAAAAACAAAAAATCAAGGATAAAAAGTGTGAATAGTAACTTGTATATAATGTTGGTTTTGTTCTTTTTCACCAGAAGTACCATGAAAGTTATTCCTCCACCAAAAACATTATATATACGAGCACAATAATAGAAGGCCTAGTTTATTTTGGAATTTTTGAAAATCAGTAGTAATTTTTCATATAGGGTGTATATTACACCCAAAAGCCAAACATTCCCGTACAATGTTTGTATTCGGACAGCCTAGAATCACGCAGATTGCTCACACAAGCACCACACATTCATGGGCCCCATGCTTCTTTTTTGGTCATGAGTCTTCCCGCCCATATGTTTTCTTCCTCGCCTACTGCGCGCCTTTTTCTTTCTCCACAATTCCCCTTAGCTGGCCACACCAAAAAGTTTGCTCTTTACGATCAGTATCCTTGGCGTTGCACGATGGAGCTTGGGCGGCTAATGGGGCCAGAGATGGGTATGGACGCCCTTCGGCAATTCTTGTCGCTTTGGGCTCGAATTGCGAATGTGAAGCTCACCATGGGATCGCCAGACACTATATGTTGGTCGTGGGAGAAGGATGGCTCCTTCTCGGTGAGATCTGCCTATGCCACAAAGTTTAATGGGCGCAAGGTTGCTCCATACATGGTTCTTTGCGTGCCTCGGCTCGAGGAATAAGTGTTGGGTCTCTGACCATCTAGCCCGGAGGGGATTGCCACATCAGGAGGTTTTTGCCCTCTATGTGATCATCGTGACGAGACGGTAAACCACGTCCTGTGACTTCGTGAGGATGGTCTGGCATATGGCTCTGAATGCACTTGGTGGGTCAGACTGGGTACCTCGCAATGACGACAATCTGATCGGACTGGGTACCTTTGTAGTGATGGCAAAAACAAATATACTTTGTTGCGGCAGATCTAAGAGCACATGGATGGATTTTTTACATATGATTGGTGATAGATGAATCATCATCGAGTACAGTGAACTATTTGTAGAACATTGCTATTACACTAAAATCTGTTCGAAACTTATTTTATGGAATACAAAGATTACTTCTTGGTATATGTGAAATCTAAACCCTCTACACTAGAAGCACAAAGAACATGAAATGAAAACCCACCATGAAATCCGTAAAAAAAACAGATCTGATGTTGATCTATGATATACCCCATTAACTGCAAAATTTCACATGTTGATGATGGAAGAAAGTTTTCATCAAGGTGTGATTTTAAGTGAAAACTCAACATTTTATCCTTTTATCTTGAGCGCATGCCTCATTAGTTAATCATCGATGTACATATGCTAGCTTCATGTTTCAATCATATTTTCCTTTCTCTTTGAGGGATTTTATGACGAGGTGTGTTCAAATGCTTTTATCTTCACTAGATGACACCCCGCGCGTCGCAGCGGGAACATGCGGGAATTTGTTGCCGTGTGTTATTTTGATGAGATGTGGTTGTCTTGAATTTGAAAATACAACTAAAGATTACATATATGTGTATTTTTATTACATGTAATTATAAAATAAATATTAGGCAGTATCTCTCATGCATGTTGAGAAAAATAAAAGTAATGGAGTTGATAAAGTGCGATGTGTGTGCATGCTAAGTGAATTAGTATAGGTAGCATTTTCATGCATGCAGGTTAAAAGAAACAAATATAGTGGAGTTGATGAGGTGGCGTGTGTGGTGATGTGGCATGTGTGCATGTTAAGATAAATGAGATAGTGGGGATGAACTTCTTAGGTATATAAGATAAGATGAGTGGGCTAAAGTCATTTCCTAAAGAAAATGTAGTGCTTTTACTATTCGTTTATGTTGCTTGGCCGAGGCTCAGTGATTCTGTGCACTCCACATGAATCGCCTTTGTAGAGTAAGAAAAACATGTTATTTTACCATATTTTCACAACTTGTCAAAATGCATTATTTTACCCACCATCACAAGTTAACAATATGCATTATATTATTGTTTTAATGCTGCTAATTGCATAGGGTCGATAGTGTAGAAAAATAAAAGTTTTTTCTACTTATTTATCTAGTTACAGTAGTTTTTTGTATATAAAAAACTACAAAGATATAACTAAACCAACCTTCTTTATAATTATGTATTTTACTCCTTACATGGACTAGCTATTTTTAATTATCAGATTTCATCTAAAAGAGGACCCTGGTGTGTGACAACATCGAGATACAACGTGGAGCAATGCAATGTCACAATGGAGATGGAGGCAAGGGAATATTTTAACACGGTGTTACAAATACGAAAGGGAACAAAGAGAGACGACAACATATATAATGCCCATGGTATGTGTATTATAGATTTCTAGAAATGCATGGCCAATATGTTGTTATGTATTGACACTTGCGCTTACGAAATTTTTCACATGTATTTTGAAGTTAAAATAAAACACTATAAAAACATGTGCATACAGTCATTGCTATAAACACACGCATGAACACCTACCCCTATGAGGATCTCTGAGAAACTGGCCCGATGGGTGTACTCGAGATAGGAGCTTGAGCTTCTCCACATGCCAACGTCTAGTAGTCACATCAGTGATCCCACTTAGTGTGATAGAAGACGACCCCAAGAAATTTCCTGTGTGGTCACGACAGAGTAAATACGCTGCAGAAAAAACCAGGAAACAATAACATTAGCACAGGCTATGTGTGTAGCAGTAGCACGGCCTTAGCAGTAGCGCGTTATAAAAAACGGCGCTGCAGCATTTAGCTTTTCGCAGTAGCTTGGTATTCTGAAACGCGCTACTGCTATATACGAATAAAAGTAGCAAGGAGGCACCAGCGCTACTGTTAAAAATTAGCTGTACTGTTATACCAGTAGTGCGGGTGCCCACACTACTGCTAGGCTTTTAACTTGCGCTACTTCTAGGATTTTCCCTAGTAGTGCACGCAGCGTTCACCCCCCATGATCCAACACCCCCTCTCCCCACCCCCCACCCCGCACCGGCTGTACATGCTCTTAGTTCATCAAAGAAAGCCTATGCGCAACAGATATGATCGGTGGAGGCACTGGTTATCATGCACTAAGCGTATGTTTTAGGATCCCACACAAAGCAGGTTCCACCACTGGTGATCGCGCATATTGGGCCGGCATTGTACACGACATCTTCATAGTAGTCAGGCGCCAAAGTGGCAGCAGACATGAGTTTTCAACTTGAGTAAACTGAAATTTCCCCTGTGTTTACGGCGATCGTGATGTTAAATACTGCAACAATGATGTATGCAAAATATCTCTATGTCTAACACACGCTAGTCCGTACCTTGATCGTGCCACGACCGGAGTGGAGCGGCCGTGAACCGGCCGGTCGGAGCCTGTAGCTAGTAGGTAGTACTATGTCTACTTAGGGCGTGTTTGGTTGCCTGCATAAGACCCAACCAGGCCCGCGCGGGAAGGAAACGGATTGTTTGGTTGGATGCATAAATTGTTGGGTCTGCATAGCACGGAACTTAAAGCACCTCTGGGCCTGGTGATTAAGTCATGTACCTAGGGTAGGGTCATGGACCTGTCCAAGATACCCTCCCCAAGGACATCTCTAGAAGAAACCACCTTTCAGTCGACCTGGAAGGGTTCCACTCGACGGATTTGAAGACACTCGACCATGAAGCCAACCACTCGACCGCCAGGAGATTTAAAGTCAGTCTGCACACAAACGGTCGGTCATTAAGTAGCTTTTATGGTCATCATAGCATTTTATGTGGGGCGTTACCAGTAACCTCCGGTCTTAATGTACTTTAATCCCTGCATAACTGAGGGCTGGAGGGTCTGGCGAACTCTATATAAGCCACCCCCCTCTCAGTGTAAAGGGTTCGCACCCCTGCAACTCATACGCACGTAATACAGTCGACCGCCTCCGGGCTCCAAGACATAGGGCTATTACTTCCTCCGAGAAGGGCCTGAACTCGTAAACATCTTGCGTACACAACTGCTCCATAGCTAGGATCTTGCCTCTCCATTCCTACCCCCTTATCTTACTGTCAGAGTTAGAACCACGACAATTGGCGCCCACCGTGGGGCCGGTGTCTTAGCGACTCATTGGAGAAGTTGCAATCTTTCCGATCTCCTTCATCATGGTTTCAGGTGGAGTTTTGGTTGAGGGCCGCGAGATCTGTCTCGGCGCGCTCACGTTCATCGCCGACGACTCCGCTTGGCTTCAGGAGGCTCCACTCGACGTCTACGCGCTCCCCGTCTGCGGGGCAACGCACTTTCGCGCGTGCGTCCGCGGCGTCCTCCTGCGGCAACCGTCGACCCAATATTTGTCGGCTCCTGTGCCGTCCTCCCTTCCGGTCTCCCGCCGGCGCAAGCGCTCCGGTCGGTCGAGGCTTCAGCGGTGGGTGAGGCACGCGGTGGCCCTTGATCGGCCACTCCCAAGTCGCGCAATCGAGCCCGACGAATCTCTCTGACGGCTGTTCGACCGGCTCGCAGAGATCGCATCCGAAAGCGACAAAGATGATCCAGCAGCGGAAGTCCTGATGGTCGATGGGCCACGCAGTCCCCCCGGCTTTCCCCGCGTCGACGGTGGCGGCGGCAAGGGCGATCCATCGCAAGCCCATGAAGAGTACTTGCCTGAGCCACTCACTTCGCTGCAGAGGGAGGAACTTCGCCGCCGGAACATGGATGCACTTCACAGTCCTATCGTTGGAGAAACCCCCGAGGCCCGTGCCTTAGAAGACGCGCGCTTGGCCAACTTGGCTAAGCGCACTCGACTGGAGAATCTCCAGCGAGTACTCGACGAACGAGCGCGACAACGGGTCCCGTCGTCCAGTCGACGTCAACTCTTTCCACCAACGACTCAGGTATATCGAACTCCGATTCAGAATCTAGCAGCTGCAGCCCGTATAGCAGAGTCTATTCAGCCTTCCCAGTCAGAGGCTGGTAGGGGTTTGCTACAGATCAGAGATTTACTCCGGGCAGCAGGAGATCAAAATTCAGTTGTATCGCAGTTGCGGAATAGGATTCACAGCAGACCCGTCGCTGCGAATACAGTCTAGTCGGCCCATAGTCCAAGATCGCCCCCGAGGCGTGAGGAACGTGGAAGCCGGTGGGATGATCAGTACAAGGACCGTGAGCGGTATGATCACCGATTCGATCGTGATGATCGACGTCGAGTGCCCACCCCTCCCCCAAGGGGTGGATCGTACGCGCTTCGACAGCAGGATGACATACCCCCTCACAGTGCTGGGCGAAGGATTCCAGTCGACCCTAGAGAACCAGGCTTTGATGCGAGATCTATTCTTGTTCAGGGTTTGATCGACAGGAACAGAGCTCACCGAGGAGGTCATGACAGAGATGCCCCCACCAGCAGCAGAGTGCACGTCTCAGGACCAGAGTGCTTCAGCAGAGCCATCACGACCGCAGTGATTCCTCCCAACTTCAGGTTGGCGACTGGGGTTAGTAAGTTTACTGGTGAGTCCAAACCTGATACTTGGCTTGAGGACTACCGATTGGCTGTTCAGATTGGTGGCGGCAATGATGAGGTGGCCATGAAGCATCTGCCCCTTATGTTGGAGGGTTCGGCCAGAGCATGGTTGAATCAGTTGGCACCCAGCAGCATTTACACTTGGGAAGACCTCGCCCGAGTGTTTGTCAGAACATTTCTAGGAACTTGCAAGCGACCAGCAGGGTTGACAGAGCTACAATCTTGCGTGCAAAAGTCGAATGAAACTTTGAGGGATTACATCCAGAGATGGATCACGTTGCATCACACGATAGAGAATGTATCTGATCATTAGGCAGTCTGTGCCTTCAAATAAGGTATTAAGAACAGAGACCTAAGTTTGAAATTCGGTCGGACCGGAGACATGACCCTGAGTCGAATGATGGAGATTGCCACCAAGTATGCCAATGGTGAAGAAGAGGATCGGCTCCGGAGTGGCAAGTACAAGTCAGCCGCTCATGGAACCAGGGGAGGGAACTCCAGTCGGAAGCAGAAGCGGAAAGCCGAGCCAGCTGCTCCTGGAGAAGCCTTGGCCGTGACTCAAGGAAAGTTTAAAGGGAAACCCAAGGGGCCTTGGAACCCCAAAAAAGTGAAAGACCAAGATGGAAATGATGTATTGGACTTGCCATGTCACATTCACACAAAGAAAGATGAAGAGGGTAAACCCATTTACCCAAAGCATACCACTCGACAGTGTCGGCTCTTGATCCAGTAGTTCCAGGGGAAGCAGCCCAAGGATAAGGAAAAGGAGTCGGACAAAGTGGAGGACAAGGAAGATAGTGATGGTGGATACCCCCAGGTCAATTCCACCCTAATGATTTTTGCTGACGTTGAAAGCAAAAGTCGATTGAAAGTTATCAACCGAGAAGTGAATATGGTCGCTCCAGCGACACCTAGTTATTTGAAATGGTCTCGGACCGCCATCACATTCGACCAGTTTGATCACCCGACGCACATATCCACCCCTGGGAGGAAAGCTTTGGTGGTCGACCCAGTCGTCGAAGGCACTCGACTAACTAAAGTTTGGATGGATGGTGGCAGTGGCCTGAATATACTGTACGTAGAGACGTTGAAAGGGATGGGCATTCCGATGTCCAGACTCAGTACCAGCAACATGAGCTTCCATGGAGTCATTCCTGGAAAGAAGGCTGAGTCACTCAGCCAAATTGCTCTCGATGTGGTTTTTGGTGATTCCAAGTGTTGGGGAACGTAGTAATTTCAAAAAATTTCCTACGATCACGCAAGACCATGGTGATGGCATAGCAACGAGAGGGGAGAGTGTCCGTCCACGTACCCTCGTAGACTGAAAGCGAAGCGTTATAACAACGCTGTTGATGTAGTCAGACGTCTTCACGATCCGACCGATCCAAGCACCGAACGTCACGGCACCTCCGAGTTCTGCACACGCTCAGCTCGATGACGATCCCGGACTCGATCCAGCAAAGTGTCGGGATGAGTTCCACAAGACGACGGCGTGGTACGATGTTGATGCTCCACCGACGCAGGGCTTCGCCTAAGCTCGCGATGATATGACTTCTCGGCGCAGGGCTTCGCTTAAGCTCATGACGATATGACCAAGTGGAATATGGTGGAAGGGGCACCGCACACGGCTAAGGAAAGATCCGTAGATCAACTTGTGTCCCATGGGGTGCCCCTGCCCCGTAGATATAAAGGAGCCAAGGGGTGCGGCCAGCCTAGGGAGGCGCTGAGGAGTCCTACTCCCACCGGAGTAGGACTCCCCTGTCCTAGTTGGAGTAGGATTGGGAGGGGAAGAGGAAGGCGCCGCCTCTCTCTTGTCCTATTCGGACTAGAGGGGAGGGGCGCGCAGCCCACCTGGCCGGCCCTTCCTCTTCTCCTTGTGGCCCATGAAGGCCCATATACCCCCGGGGTTCCGTAACCCCGGTGTTCCTAACTTCCTGTTTTCACTCGGAACCCTTCCAAGTCCAAACATAGGCTTCCAATATATCAATCTTTATGTCTCGACCATTTCGAGACTCCTCGTCATGTCCATGATCACATCCGGACTCGAACAACCTTCGTGCATCAATACTTATAAACTCATAATGAACTGTCATCGAAGCGTTAAGCGTGCGGACCCTATGGGTTCGAGAACTATGTAGACATGACCTAGAACCATTCTCGGTCAATAACCAATAGCGGAACCTGGATGCCCATATTGGTTCCTACATATTCTACAAAGATCTTTATCGGTCAAACCGCATAACGACATCGTTGTTCCTTTGTCATCGGTATGTTACTTACCCGAGATTCGATCGTCGGTATCCAATACCTAGTTCAATCTCGTTTACCGGTAAGTCTCTTTACTCGTTCCGTAATACATCATCTCACAACTAACTCATTAGTTGTAATGCTTGCAAGGCTTAAGTGATGTGTATTACCGAGAAGGCCTAGAGATACCTCTCCGACAATCGGAGTGACAAGACCTAATCTCGAAATACGCCAACCCAACAAGTACCTTTGGAGACACCTGTAGTACTCCTTTATAATCACCCGATTCGTTGTGACGCTTGGTAGTACCAAAGTGTTCCTCCGGTAAATGGGAGTTGCATAATCTCATAGTTATAGGAACATGTATGGGTCATGAAGAAAGCATTAACATACTAAACGATCAAGTGTTAAGCTAACGGAATGGGTCATGTCAATCAGATCATTCAACTAATGATGTGACCTTGTTAATCAAATAACAACTCCTTGTTCATGGTTAGGAAACATAACCATCTTTGATTAACAAGCTAGTCAAGTAGAGGCATACTAGTGACATACTGTTTGTCTATATATTCACACATGTATTATGTTTCCGGTTAATACAATTCTAGCATGAATAATAAACATTTATCATGATATAAGGAAATAAATAATAACTTTATTATTGCCTCTAGGGCATATTTCCTTCAGTCTCCCACTTGCACTAGAGTCAATAATCTAGTTCACATCGCCATGTGATTTAACACCAATAGTTCACATCTATATGTGGTTAACACCCATTGTTCACATCGACATGTGACCAACACCCAAAGGGTTTACTAGAGTCAGTAATCTAGTTCACATCGCTATGTGATTAACACCCAAAGAGTACTAAGGTGTGATCATGTTTTGTTTGTGAGAGAAGTTTAGTCAACGGGTCTGCCACATTCAGATCCGTATGTATTTTGCAAATCTCTATGTCAACAATGCTCTGCACGGAGCTACTATAGCTAATTGCTCCCACTTTCAATATGTATCTAGACCGAGACTTAGAGTCATCTAGATCAGTGCCAAAACTTGTATCGACGTAACCCTTTACGATTTAACTTTTTATCACGTCCATAATCGAGAAACATATCCTTATTCTACTAAGGATAATTTTGACCGCTGTCCATTGATCTACTCCTAGATCACTATTGCACTCCTTGCCAAGCTTAGTGGTAGGGTATGCAATAGATCCGGTACACAACATGACATACTTTATAGAACCTATGGCTGATGCATAGGGAATGACTTTCATTCTCTTTCTACCTTCTGCCGTGGTCGGGTTTTGAGTCTTACTCAATCTCACACCTTGTAATACAGGCAAGAACTCTTTCTTTGACTGTTCCATTTTGAACTACTTCAAAATCTTGTCAAGGTATGTATTTATTGAAAAACTTATATAGCGTCTTGATCTATCTCTATAGATCTTGATGCTCAATAAGTAAGCAGCTTCACCGAGGTCCTTCTTTGAAAAAACTCCTTTCAAACACTCCTTTATGCTTTGCAGAATAATTCTACATCATTTCCGATCAACAATATGTCATTCACATATACTTATCAGAAATGTTGTAGTGCTCCCACTCACTTTCTTGTAAATACAGGCCTTTCCAAAAAGTCTGTATAAAATCATATGCTTTGATTAACACATCAAAGCGTATATTCCAACTCTGAGATGCTTGCACCAGTCCATAGATAGATCACTGGAGCTTGCACATTTTGTTAGCATCTTTAGGATTGACAAAACCTTCTGGTTGCATCATACGCAACTTCTTCTTTAATAAATCCATTAAGGAATGCAGTTTTGACATCCATTTGCCAGATTTCATAAAATGTGGCAATTGCTAACATGATTCGGATAGACTTAAGCATCGTTACGAGTGAGAAAATTTCATCGTATTCAACACCTTGAACTTGTCGAAAACCTTTTTGCAACAAGTCGAGCTTTGTAGATAGTAACACTACTATCAGTGTCCATCTTCCTCTTGAAGATCCATTTATTTAACATGGCTTGCTGATCATAGAGCAAGTCAATCAAAGTCCATACTTTGTTCTCATACATGGAGTCTATCTCAGATTTCATGGCCTCAAGCCATTTCATGAATCTGGGCTCATCATCGCTTCCTCATAGTTCGTAGGTTCATCATGGTCTAGTAACATGACTTCCGAACATGATTACCATACCACTCAGTGCGGATCTTACTCGAAGACCTACGAGGTTTGGTAGCAACTTGATCTGAAGTTTCATGATCATCATCATTAACTTCCTTACTAATTGGTGTAGGAATCACTGGAACTGATTTCTATGATGAACTACTTTCCAATTAGGGAGAAGGCACAATTACCTTATCAAGTTCTACTTTCCTCCCACTCACTTCTTTCGAGAGAAAACTCCTTCTCTAGAAAGGATCCATTTTAGCAACGAATGTTTTGCCTTTGGATCTGTGATAGAAGGTGTACCCAACATTTTCTTTTGGGTAATCTATGAAGACACACTTCTCCGATTTGGGTTCGAGCTTATCAGTTGAAAACTTTTTCACATAAGCATCACAACTCCAAACTTTTAAGAAACGACAGCTTAGGTTTACTGTTAAACCATAGTTCATACGGTGTCATCTCAATGGATTTAGATGGTGCCCTATTAAACGTGAATGCAGCTGTCTCTAATGCATAACCCCAAAACGATATTGGTAAATCGGTAAGAGACATCATTGATCGCACCATATCAAAAATAAAGTACGGTTACGACGTTCGGACACACCATAATGTTGTGGTGTTCCAGGTGGCGTGAGCTGTGAAACTATTCCACATTGTTTTAATTGAAGACCAAACTCGTAACTCAAATATTCATCTCCACGATCAGATCGCAGAAACTTTATTTTCTTGTTGCGATGATTTTCCACTTCACTCTGAAATTCTTTGAACCTTTCAACTATTTCAGACTTATGTTTCATCAAGTAGATATACCCATATCTACTCAAATCATCTTGTGAAGGTCAGAAAAATAACGATACTTGCCACGAGCATCAACACTCATTGGATTGCATATATCGGTATATATGTGTTATTTCCAACAAGTCAGTAGCTTGTTCCATTGTTCCGGAGAACGGAGTTTTAGTCATCTTGCCCAAAAGGCACGGTTCGCAAGTATCAAATGATTCATAATCAAGTGATTCCAAAATCCATCCTTATGGAGTTTCTTCATGCGCTTTATACCGATATGACCCAAACGGCAGTGCCACAAATAAGTTGCACTATCATTATTAACTTTGCATCTTTTGGCATCAATATTATGAATATGCGTATCACTACGATCGAGATCCAATAAACTATTTTCATTGGGTGTATGACCATCGAAGGTTGTATTCATTTAAACAGAACAACAATTATTCTTTGACTTTAAATGAATAACCGTTTTGAAATAAACATGATCAAATCATATTCATGCTCAACGCAAACACCAAATAACATTTATTTAGGTTTAACACTAATCCCGAAAGTATAGGGAGTGTGCGATGATGATCATATCAATCTGGAACTACTTCCAACACTCATCGTCACTTCCCTTCAACTAGTTTCGCTCATTCTGCAACTCCTTTTCGAGTTACTACTCTTAGCAACCGAACCAGTATCAAATACCGAGGTGTTGCTACGAACACTAGTAAAATACACATCAATAATCTGTATATCAAATATACCTTTGTTCACTTTGCCATCCTTCTTATCCGCCAAATACTTGGGGTAGTTCCGCTTCTAGTGACCAGTTCCAGTGCAGCAAAAGCACTTAGTCTCAGGCTTAGGTCCAGACTTGGGCTTCTTCACTCGAGCAGCAACTTGCTTGCCGTTCTTCTTGAAGTTCCCCTTCTTCCTTTGCCCTTTTCCTTGAGACTAGTGGTATTGTCAACCATCAACACTTGATGTTTTTCCTTGATTTCTACCTTCGCCGATTTTAGCATCGCGAAGAGCTTGGGAATTATTTTCGTCATCCCTTGCATACTATAGTTCATCACGAAGTTCTAGTAACTTAGTGATGGTGACTAGAGAATTCTTTCAATCACTATCTTATCTGGAAGATTAACTTCCACTTGATTCAAGCGATTGAAGTACCCAGACAATCTGAGCACATGCTCACTAGTTGAGCGATTCTCCTCCATCTTTTAGCTATAGAACTTGTTGGAGACTTCATATCTCTCAACTCGGGTATTTGCTTGAAATATTAACTTCAATTCCTGGAACATCTCATATGGTCCATGACGTTCAAAACGTCTTTGAAGTCCCGATTCTAAGCCGTTAAGCATGGTGCACTAAACTATCAAGTAGTCATCACATTGAGCTAGCCAAACGTTCATAACGTTTGTATCTGCTCATGCAATAGGTCTGTCACCTAGCGGTGCATTAAGGACATAATTCTTCTGCGCAGCAATGAGGATAAACCTCAGATCACGGATCCAATCCGCATCATTGCTACTAACATCTTTCAATACAATTTTCTCTAGGAACACATATAAAACATAGGGAAGCAACAACGCGAGCTATTGATCTACAACATAATCTGCAAAATACTACCAGGACTAAGTTCATGATAAATTAAAGTTCAATTAATCATATTACTTAAGAACTCCCACTTAGATAGACATCTCTCTAGTCATCTAAGTGATTACGTGATCCAAATCAACTAAACCATGTCCGATCATCACGTGAGATGGAGTAGTTTCAATGGTGAACATCACTATGTTGATCATATCTACTATATGATTCACGCCGACCTTTCGGTCTCCGTGTTCCGAGGCCATATCTGTTATATGCTAGGCTCGTCAAGCTTAACTGAGTATTCGCGTGCGCAACTGTTTTGCACCCGTTGTATTTGAGCGTAGAGCCTATCACACCGATCATCACGTGGTGTCTCAAAGACGAAGAACTTTCGCAACGGTGCATACTCGGGAGAACACTTCTTGATAATTTTGGTGAGAGATCATCTTATAATGCTACCGTCAATCAAAGCAAGATAAGGTGCAGAAAGGATAAACATCACATGCAATCAATATAAGTGATATGATATGGTCATCATCATCTTGTGCTTGTGATCTCCATCGCCAAGCACCGTCATGATCACCATCGCCACCGGTAGCGACACCTTGATCTCCATCGTAGCATCGTTGTCGTCTCGCCAACTATTGCTTCTATGACTATCGCTACTCCTTAGTGATAAAGTAAAGCAATTACATGGCGTTGCATTTCATACAATAAGCGACAACCATATGGCTCCTGCCAGATTGCCGATAACTCGGTTACAAAACATGATCATCTCATACAATAAAATATAGCATCACGTCTTGACCACATCACATCACATCATGCCCTGCAAAACAAGTTAGACGTCCTCTACTTTGTTGTTGCAAGTTTTACGTGGCTGCTACGGGCTGAGCAAGAACCGTTCTTACCTACGCATCAAAACCACAACGATATTTCGTCAAATAGACTCCGTTTAACCTTCTCAAGGACCGGGCGAGCCACACTCGATTCAACTAAAATGAGAGAGACAGACACCGCCGTCACCTTTAAGCAACGAGTGCTCGGGCGGTGAAACCAGTCTCGCGTAAGCGTCTGGCGTAATGTCGGTCCGGGCGCTTCATCTCACAATACCGCTGAACCAAAGTATGACATGCTGGTAGGCAGTATGACTTGTATCGTCCACAACTCACTTGTGTTCTACTCGTGCACATGACATCAACGCATAAAACCAGGCTCGGATGCCACTGTTGGGGAACGTAGTAATTTCAAAAATTTCCTACGATCACGCAAGACCATGGTGATGGCATAGCAACGAGAGGAGAGTGTCCGCCCACGCACCCTCGTGAGACCGAAAGCGAAGCGTTATAACAACGCTGTTGATGTAGTCGTCGTCTTCACGATCCGACCGATCCAAGCACCGAACGTCGGCACCTCCGAGTTCTGCACACGTTCAGCTCGATGACGATCCCGGACTCGATCCAGCAAAGTGTCGGGATGAGTTCCGTCAACCTGACGGCGTGGTGGCGATGTTGATGCTCCACCGACGCAGGGCTTCGCCTAAGCTCGCGATGATATGACTTCTCCGGCGCAGGGCTTCGCTTAAGCTCCGACGATATGACCAAGTGGAATATGGTGGAAGGGGCACCGCTGCACGCTAAGGAAAGATCCGTAGATCAACTTGTGTCCCATGGGGTGCCCCTGCCCCAGATATAAAGGAGCCAAGGGGGTGCGGCCAGCCTAGGGGAGGCGCTGCCGAGGAGTCCTACTCCCACCGGAGTAGGACTCCCCTGTCCTAGTTGGAGTAGGATTGGGGAGGGGAAAGAGGAAGGCGCCGCCTCTCCTTGTCCTATTCGGACTAGAGGGGAGGGGGCGTGCAGCCCACTTGGCCGGCCCTTCCTCTTCTCCCTTGTGGCCCATGAAGGCCCATATACCCCCGGGGTTCCGTAACCCGGTGTTCCGAGAACTTCCTGTTTTCACTCGGAACCCTTCCAAGTCCAAACATAGGCTTCAATATATCAATCTTTATGTCTCGACCATTTCGAGACTCCTCGTCATGTCCGTGATCACATCCGGACTCGAACAACCTTCGGTGCATCAATACTTATAAACTCATAATGAACTGTCATCGAAACGTTAAGCGTGCGGACCCTATGGGTTCGAGAACTATGTAGACATGACCTAGAACCATTCTCGGTCAATAACCAATAGCGGAACCTGGATGCCCATATTGGTTCCTACATATTCTACGAAGATCTTTATCGGTCAAACCGCATAACGACATACGTTGTTCCTTTGTCATCGGTATGTTACTTACCCGAGATTCGATCGTCGGTATCCAATACCTAGTTCAATCTCGCTTACGTAAGTCTCTTTACTCGTTCCGTAATACATCATCTCACAACTAACTCATTAGTTGTAATGCTTGCAAGGCTTAAGTGATGTGTATTACCGAGAAGGCCTAGAGATACCTCTCCGACAATCGGAGTGACAAAACCTAATCTCAAATACGCCAACCCAACAAGTACCTTTGGAGACACCTGTAGTACTCCTTTATAATCACCCGATTACGTTGTGGCGCTTGGTAGTACCAAAGTGTTCCTCCGTAAACGGAGTTGCATAATCTCATAGTTATAGGAACATGTATGGGTCATGAAGAAAGCATTAACATACTAAACGATCAAGTGTTAAGCTAACGGAATGGGTCATGTCAATCAGATCATTCAACTAATGATGTGACCTTGTTAATCAAATAACAACTCCTTGTTCATGGTTAGGAAACATAACCATCTTTGATTAACAAGCTAGTCAAGTAGAGGCATACTAGTGACATACTGTTTGTCTATATATTCACACATGTATTATGTTTCCGGTTAATACAATTCTAGCATGAATAATAAACATTTATCATGATATAAGGAAATAAATAATAACTTTATTATTGCCTCTAGGGCATATTTCCTTCACCAAGAATTTTTGTAAAGAAAAGTTGACCTTTGAGGTCGTGGATTTCCAGAGTGCTTATCACGCTATTCTGGGAAGGCCGGCGTATGCACGTTTCATGGCTCGACCATGTTATGTGTACCTTAAGCTGAAGATACCAGGCCCCAAAGGTGTGATCACTGTCACTGGCAATCAGAATAAAGCGGAAGAGTGTTTCCAGAAAGGCTCAAAGATCACTGATGCTCAGATGGCAGTGGTAGAACTGCAGGAATACCAGAAAACTGCAGACCCGAGTGATTTGTTGCGAGCCAAGAAGCCCGCCACGGAATCAGCGTTTCAGTCGTCCGGTGAGACAAAGCCGATTCACATTCACCCGACCGACCCCGATGCTGCTCCGACTCATATCTCTGCAACACCCGACTCCAAATAGGAAGAAGCGCTCATCCAGTTCCTCCGTGAGAACTGGGACATCTTCGCATGGAAGCCTTCTGACATGACGGGTGTTCCCAGGGGGCTGGCTGAGCACCGTCTACGAGTCGACCCGAAAGTTAAACCTGTCAAGGAACATCTTCGACGGTCCACCGTCTAGAAGAGAAAAGCCATTGGCGAGGAGGTGGCTCGGCTCTTAGCAGCGGAGTTTATCCGAGAGATTTATCACTCCGAGTGGCTCGCCAATGTTTTCATGGTCCTCAAGAAGGACGAGTCACTTCGCATGTGCATCGACTTCAAACATATCAATCGGGCCTGCCCGAAAGATCATTTTCCTCTCCCCCGCATCGACCAAATAGTCGACTCGACTGCGGGATGTGAGTGGTTGTCTTTTTTAGACGCCTATTCCGGGTACCATCAGATCCGCTCAGATGGACCCGACGAGATCAAAACAGCTTTCATCACTCCATTCGGTGCTTCATTTATGTCACCATGCCATTCGGCCTCAAGAATGCCGGAGCCACGTTCATGAGGATGATTCAGAAGTGTTTGCTCACTCAAATCCATCGGAATGTGGAAGCATACATGGATGATATTGATCAAATCATGGAAGGGTTCCGACCTGTTGACTGACCTTGCTGAAACTTTTGCCAATCTCAGGAGGTATGATATCAAGCTTAATCCATCAAAGTGCACATTCGGAGTTCCTGGCGGAAAGTTACTCGGTTTTCTCGTTTCCGAACAAGGAATCGACGCCAACCCAGAAAAAGTTGGTACTATACTCCGAATAAAACGCCCTGTGCGTGTGCACGATGTCCAGAAGCTTACTGGATGCTTGGCCGCTTTAAGTCGATTCATCTCGCCTCGGTGAAAAGGCATTGCCTCTTTACCGATCGATGAAGAAGTCGACAAGTTCGAGTGGACTCCCGAAGCTGATGCAGCGTTTGCAGAGCTAAAAGCTCTGCTCTCCACCCAGCCGGTGCTTGTTGCCCCAATCAGCAAAGAGCCTTTGCTGCTTTACATTGCAGCCACAGGACAAGTCGTCGAGACAAAGATTTACGGTCGAGCGGAAGAAGAAGGAAAAGCCTTCAAAGTTCAGCGCCCAGTATATTATCTTTCTGAAGTGTTGACCCCATCAAAGCAAAGATATCCTCATTATCAGAAGCTTGTTTATGGGATTTATATGACCATGAAGAAGGTTGCCCATTACTTCTCTAACCATTCAATTACAGTCGTCAGCGACGCCCCATTGTGAGAGATTCTGCACAACAGAGATGCAACTGGTCGAGTGGCGAAATGGTCGATTGAACTTCCCCTTGATATCAAGTTTGAAGCAAAGAAAACCATCAAGTCCCAAGCAGTAGCAGATTTCATCGCCGAGTGGATTGAACAGCAACTACCGACTCAAGTTCACTCGGAGCACTGGACCATGTTCTTTGATGGTTCTAAGATGCTGAATGGTTCCGTGTCTTTGGGGTAGTGTTGGTTTCCCCGAGGAGATAAGCTCGATATGTGCTCCAGATCCACTTTGATTCCTCCAACAATGAAGCGGAATATGAAGCACTTTTGTATGGGTTGCGTATGGCCATTTCACTCGGCGTCCATCGCCTCATGGTCTATGGCGACTCAGATCTGGTGGTTAATCAAGTGATGAAGGAGTGGGACGTCAGAAGTCCAGCCATGACTGGTTACTGCAATGTAGTGAGAAAGCTGGAGAAGAAATTCGAGGGGTTAGAGCATCACCATATACCCCTACTGAAAAATCAAGCAGCTGATGATTTAGCAAAAATAGGTTCCAAGAGAGAAGCCATTCCCAGCAATGTGTTTTTGGAACACATCCACTCACCATCAGTTCAAGAGGATCCTTTCACCGAAGAAGCCCCGCAGCCGAAAAGTGTCACTGATCCGACTGAAGTTGAGGACCCAGCTGTGGTCGACCTGATCATGGAAGTTTTGGTCATCACTCCCGACTGGACAGTTCCATACATCGCGTATATCCTAAGGAAAGAGCTCCCGGAGAACGAAGAAGAGGCTCGACAGATCGTCCGCCGATCCAAGGCCTTTACTGTGATCAAGGGACAGTTGTACAGAGAAAGCGCGACTGGAGTCAGCCAGAAATGTATAACACCAGAAGAAGGTCAGATAATTCTTGATGATATCCACTCGGGGACCTATGGTCATCATGCGTCCTCTCGGACCATTGTGGCTAAAGCATACCGAGCGGGATTTTACTGGCCAAGATCAAATGAAATGGCGAAGGAAATAGTCGACAAGTGTGAAGGATGTCAGTTCTATTCCAATATGTCACACAAATCCGCCTCAGCCTTGAAGACCATTCCACTCGTCTGGCCCTTCGCTGTTTGGGGTTTGGATATGGTTGGACCACTGAGAAATGGCAGGAGCGGCTTCACCCATGTACTGGTGGCAGTCGACAAGTTCACTAAGTGGATCGAAGCCAAGCCTATCAAGAATCTCGATGCGTGCACTGCTATCAGTTTCGTCAGAGAATTGATATTCAGATATGGAGTTCCGCATAGCACCATCACTGACAATGGGCCAAACTTCGATTCCGACATATTCAAAGCCTTTTGCGCTTCTCAAGGCACATGAGTCGACTATGCTTCAGTCGCTCACCCCCAGTCGAATGGACAAGCGGAAAGAGCAAACGGTCTAATTCTAAAAGGACTGAAACCCCGACTGATGCGCGATCTCAAGCACGCAGCTGGGCATGGGTCGACGAGCTTCCGTCAGTTCTTTGGGGATTGAGGACTACCCCTAATCGGTCGACTGGACGAACTCCATTCTTTCTGGTCTATGGAGCTGAAGCAGTTCTGCCGAGCAACCTGCTTCACAATCCGCCCCGAGTCGAACTCTACTCTGAAGATGAAGCAGAACAAGCCCGACAGGATGCAGTTGACCTCCTAGAAGAGGAGAGAGAGATGGCCCTGAACCGCTCGACTATCTATTAGCAAGACGTGCGTCGATTCCATGCGAGAAATGTGAAGAGTCGAGCCTTCCAAGAAGGAGACTTGGTCCTCCGAGTGGATCAACAGAAACCACACATGCTCGCTCCCACTTGGGAAGGTCCCTTCATCGTCACCAGAGTTCTCCACAATGGAGCATACCATCTTTACAACGTCGATCGCCAGATTGATGAGCCTGGAGCTTGGAATGCGGAGCTGCTCCACCCCTTTTATACTTAAGTACTCACTCAGATGAGATGTAATAAAAGTACCTTTGTAGTTTGTTTATCGAAGACAAGAATGTTATAATTTTCCCAGTGATTGTTATTACTTTTTGTTTACATAAGAAACCCCCCGAGTGGGTGGCTTAGCTGCGAATCCGTTTCGCCTAAGTTTGTAAAAAAAAAAATCCTTACCGAGTGGTGAGCCAGCCTCCCACTCGGGGGCTTAGCTGCGAATCCGTTTCTCCTAAGTACTTGAAAATCCTACCGAGTGGTGAGCCGGCCTCCCACTCGGGGGCTTAGCTGCAGTCCAAGTACTCGCCTAAGTGTTTAAAATCCTACCGAGTGGTGAGCCAGCCTCCCATTCGGGGGCTTAGCTGCAGTCCAAGTACTCGCCTAAGTGTTTAAAATCCTACCGAGTGGTGAGCCAGCCTCCCACTCGGGGGCTTAGCTGCAGTCCAAGTACTCGCCTAAGAGTTTAAAATCCTACCGAGTGGTGAGCCAGCCTCCCACTCCGAGGCTTAGCTGCAGTCCAAGTACTCGCCTAAGTGTTTAAAATCCTACCGAGTGGTGAGCTAGCCTCCCACTCGGGGGCTTAGCTGCAGTCCAAGTACTCGCCTAAGTGTTTAAAATCCTACCGAGTGGTGAACCAGCCTCCCACTCGGGGGCTTAGCTGCAGTCCAAGTACTCGCCTAAGAGTTTAAAATCCTACCGAGTGGTGAGCCAGCCTCCCACTCGGAGGCTTAGCTGCAGTCCAGTACTCGCCTAAGCATTTAATCCAATGTGCGCTTTGCAAGGACGACGAGGTGCAGGTCGACTACTGCCTTCTCCTTCGGAGCTACGCCACAAAAACCCCTACCGAGTGGAGAGCAAACCTCCCACTCGTGGGCTTAGCTGCAGTCCAGTGCTCGCCTAAGTATCTGAAAATCCTACCGAGTGGAGAGCAAACCTCCCACTCGGGGGCTTAGCTGCACCCCAGTACTCGCCTAAGTTTGAAAAATCCTACCGAGTGGAGAGCAAACCTCCCACTCGAGGGCTTAGCTGCAGTCCAGTACTCGCCTAAGTATCTGAAAATCCTACCGAGTGGAGAGCAAACCTCCCACTCGGAGGCTTAGCTGTAGTCCAGTACTCGCCTAAGTATTTAAAAATCCTACCGAGGGAAGAGCAACCCTCCCACTCGGAGGCTTAGATGCAGTCCGAGTACTCGCCTAAGTATGAAAACCATTCCAATCCGCAAGGACGGCGAGGTGCAGGTCGACTGTTACCTTCTCCTTTGGAGCTGCGCCACAAGTGCAACATGCGCTCCATCCTGATCCGCAAGGACGCAGGTCGACTGCAATCTGTGTTCCATCCCTAGCTGCAAGAACGATGAAGTGCAGATCGACTGGATTTTCCACCTCAGAGCTGCGTCTCAAGCACTGAAGTATATTCCGAGTGAAGAACAAAGTTCGCTCGAAGGCAAATGAAAGCATATTCAATGATAAGCCAAGTTCAGATAACATCCTATGGATTCAGAAGTGCTCAGGCGCCAAGCCTATAAAAGTTTATCGGTTACAAAACCACTCGGCATTCCGAGGCAAATTTAAGACGAAGCATAGAAGTTATTTACTCCTCAGGTGGAGGACTGGAAGGCGCGACAAACTGGTCCAGGTCGATTCCGTCAGCAATCCGGGTGGCAGCAGCAATGAAGGTCTCCATGAAAGATTGGAAGTCGTACTTCTTGGTATTGGCAACTTTGATGGACGCCAGCTTTTCCTCTCGCGCCTCCTTGCACTGAACACGGATCAGGGACAGAGCAACATCGCACCACACCTGGCAGAAGACTTCTTTCATTCCTACACTCGACTTGGAACGTCATTCAGTCGAGTCATTAAAGACTCGAGGTCATTTTGAAGCGTCTCGCCTGGCTAGAGTGTCGTGTCGATTCGCGACACCAAAACCTTCAGTCGGGCGAGGTAGTCCAGCACACCAGCAACTCGAGATTCCAGTCGGAGCATGTTCATAGCGGCTTCATCCTTCACACGCTAGTTAATGGGGTCCAGGATTATCTCCACTCGACTGGTCTCTGATACGTCTCCGTCGTATCTACTTTTCCAAACACTTTTGCCCTTGTTCTGGACTCTAACTTGTATGATTTGAATGGAACTAACCCGGCCTGACGCTGTTTTCAGCAGAATTGCCATGGTGTTGTTTTATGTGCAGAAAACAAAAGTTCTCGGAATGACCTGAAACTCCATGGAATATCTTAGAATAAATAATAAAAAATCCACGCCAAAGATGAAGACCGGGGGCCCCACACCCTGTCCACGAGCGTGGGGGCACGCCCCTCCCCCCTGGGCGCGCCGCCCTACCTCGTGGGCCCCCTGGTGGACCTCCGACGCCAACTCCAACTCCATATATTGGCTTTCGGGGAGAAAAAAATCAGAGAGAAAGTTTCATCACGTTTTACGACACGGAGCTGCCGCCAAGCCCTAATATCTCTAGGGAGGGTTGATCTGGAGTCCGTTCGGGGCTCCGGAGAGGGGGATTCGTCGCCATCGTCATCATCAACCATCCTCCATCACCAATTTCATGATGCTCACCGCCGTGCGTGAGTAATTGCATCGTAGGCTTGCGGACGGTGATGGGTTGGATGAGATTTATCATGTAATCGAGTTAGTTTTGTTAGGGTTTGATCCTAGTATCCACTATGTTCGAGATTGATGTTGCTATGACTTTGCTATGCTTAATGCTTGTCACTAGGGCCCGAGTGCCATGATTTCAGATCTGAACCTATTATGTTTTCATGAATATATGTGTGTTCTTGATCCTATCTTGCAAGTCTATAGTCACCTATTATGTGTTATGATCGACAACCCAAGTGACAATAATCGGGATACTTCTCGGTGATGACCATAGTTTGAGGAGTTCATGTATTCACTATGTGCTAATGCTTTGTTCCGTTCTCTATTAAAAGGAGGCCTTAATATCCCTTAGTTTCAATAGGAACCGCTGCCACGGGAGGGTAGGACAAAGATGTCATGCAAGTTCTTTTCCATAAGCATGTATGACTATTTACGGAATACATGCCTACATTATATTGATGAACTGGAGCTATTTCTGTGTCACCCTATGTTATGACTGTTACATGATGAACCACATCTGGCATAATTATCCATCACTGATCCGGTGCCTATGAATTTTCCATATACTGGTTTACGCTTATTTACTTTTCCGTTGCTACTGTTACAATCACTACAAAAATACCAAAAACATTACTTTTGCTGTCTTTACTTTTGTTACCATTACCACCACTATCATATTACTTTGCTACTAAACACTTTGCTGCAGATACTAAGTTTCCAAGTGTGGTTGAATTGATAACTCAGCTGCTAATACTTGAGAATATTCTTTGGCTCCCGTGGTGTCGAATCAACAAATTTGGGTTGAATATTCTACCCTCGAAAACTGTTGCGATCCCCTATACTTGTGGGTTATCAAGACCTTTTTCTGGCGCCGTTTCCGGGGAGCATAGCTCTATTCTTTGAGTCACTTGTTATTTATATCTGCTGGACACTATGAAGAACTTGAAAGACGCTAAGACAACTATTTATCCCTCAACTACGAGGGGAGGTAAGGAACTGCCATCTAGCTCTGCACTTGATTCACCTTCTGTTATGAGTAAGCTAGCGACACCTAAACCTGCTTCTGCTAATCGTTCCGATATGTCGCATGTTATTGATGATGCCACTTCTGCTATGCATGATACTTATGATGAAACTACTTCTATGCTTGATACTACTGTGTCTCTTGATGAATTTCTAGATGAACAAATTTCTAGGTCTAGAGAAAGAGAAATTATTGAAACTAAACACGATGATGTTAGTGATGATGAAAATAGGCCTGCTATTCCTGAGGGTTACCTTTTTAATGTTGAATCTACTGAAGCTATTCTTGCTTGCCAGGATAGTCGTGAATGTGATAGGTTGCTAGTTAAATGGAGTAAAGAATCTTTTAGAGGTAGGATGAGACCCGACCCTGCTTTTGCTACTTCACCTATCTGTGTTCCTGATCAGGATTATTATGATTTTTCTGTTGATCCAGATATAATTACTTTGGTTGAATCTGATCCTTTTTATGGCTATGAATCTGAAACTGTTGTGGCACATCTTCGTAATTTAGATGATATAGCTGCCCTGTTTACTAATAATGAGAGATCGCGCTACCTTTATTTACTCAAAATATTTCCGTTCTCATTAAAGGGTGATGCTAAGATATGGTTTAATTCTCTTGATCCTGGTTGTGTGCGTAGTCCCCAAGATATGGTTTATTACTTCTCTGCTAAATATTTCCCCGCTCATAAGAAACAAGCTCCTTTGAGGGATATATATAATTTTGTGCAAATTGAAGAAGAGAGTCTCCCACAAGCTTGGGGGAGGCTTCTCAATTTACTTAATGCTTTGCCTGATCATCCTCTTAAGAAACCTGAAATACTTGATATCTTTTATAATGGACTAACTGATGCTTCCAGAGATTACCTGGATAGTTGTGCTGGTTCTCTTTTCAGGGAAAGAACACCGGATGAAGCTGAAATTTTATTGAATAATATGTTGACAAATGAAAATAATTGGGCACCTCCTGAGCCAACTCCTGAGCCAGCTCCAGAGCGAATTACTGAGCCTATTCCTAAACCAACTCCGAAGAAGAGAGGTGTTTTATTTCTCAGTCCCGAAGATATGCA
Source organism: Aegilops longissima (assembly GCA_021605205.1). Lineage (NCBI taxonomy): Eukaryota > Viridiplantae > Streptophyta > Magnoliopsida > Poales > Poaceae > Aegilops > Aegilops longissima. The sequence continues at coordinate 37,245,803 of CM038676.1, forward strand.
AGAGGCAAAGAAATCTATGAAAGAAAAAGGTATTAAAGTTGAAGATGTTAAGAATTTACCTCCTATTGAAGAAATACATGGTCTTAATTTACCGCCTGTTGAAGAAGTATATGATCTCAATTACTTATTTACTGAAGAACCTCCCGATATCCCGACACAGGTAGTAAAGGCAAATTCTCTCTATAGATATGATAAAACTGAAGTCCCTCCTACTAAAATTGCTAGTCAGTGCTTGGATGAGTTTGATGACTTTATGTTTAAGCAAGATGACTTTAATGCTTATTTTGGTAGACAATTAAAACAAAATACCTTTATGATTAAACGCTTGAGTGATTATATGGCTAATATTAGAGGTGAACTTAAACTTGTTAGCAAACATGCTTCTATGGTTACCACTCAAGTAGAACAAGTACTTAAAGCTCAAAAAGAAGTGCTTAATGAAATGAATAGTAAGAAAAATGATTATGTTGTTAGAGTGGCTACTAGAACTGGTAGAATGACTCAGGAACCTTTGTATCCTGAAGGCCACCCTAAGAGAATCGAGCAAGATTCTCAGAGAAATAATATTGATGTACCTAGTTCTTCTAATAGGAAGAAAAAGAAAAATGATAGAACTGTGCAAACTTCTAATGAACCTATTGTTGAACCACCTGATAATCCAAATGATATCTCTATGTCTGATGTTGAAACACAATCTGGTAATGAACATGAACCTAGTGGAAATGTTAATGATAATGTTCATGATGATGCTCCACCTAGTAATGATAATGATGTAGAAGTTGAACCTGCTGTTGATCTTGATAACCCACAATCAACGAATCAACGTTATGATAAAAGAGACTTCATTGCTAGGAAACATGGTAAAGAAAGAGAACCGTGGGTTCAGAAACCCATGCCTTTTCCTCCCAAACCATCCAAGAAAAAGGATGATGAGGATTTTGAGCGCTTTGCTGAAATGATTAGACCCCTATTTTTGCGTATGCGATTGACTGATATGCTCAAAATGAATCCTTATGCTAAATATATGAAAGATATTGTTACAAATAAAAGAAAGATACCAGAAGCTGAAATTTCCACCATGCTAGCTAATTATACTTTTAAGGGTGGAATACCAAAGAAACTTGGAGATCCAGGAGTACCTACTATACCATGCTCCATTAAAAGAAATTATGTTAAAACTGCTTTATGTGATCTTGGAGCCGGTGTTAGTATTATGCCTCTCTCTTTATATTGTAGACTTGACTTGAATAAGTTGACACCTACTGAAATATCTTTGCAAATGGCTGATAAATCAACTGCTATACCTGTCGGTATTTGTGAGGATGTGCCTGTTGTGGTTGCAAACGTTACTATTTTAATAGACTTCGTTATTCTTGATATTCCCGAGGATGATAGTATGTCTATTATTCTTGGAAGACCTTTCTTTAATACTGCAGGGGCTGTTATTGATTGCAACAAAGGAAATGTTACTTTTCATGTTAATGGTAATGAGCATACGGTACACTTTCCGAGGAAACAACCTCAAGTTTATAGTATCAACTCTATTGGAAAAATTCCATCGATTATATTTGGTGGTTTTGAATTTCCTCTCCCTACTGTCAAGAAGAAATATGATATACTTATTATTGGGGATGTCCATATCCCCGTTGAGAATTATTTTTCAGAGGAAACAATATGCTTAGGAAGATGTTCCAAGGTGGTTCTTCAAGGAAGCAAGGTCCCAGGCTTGCAATGCGTGATGGTGATGAGGAACCACTAAGAGACGCTCTCGTGAGGCCCTGTGAATGGCCTTCAATTTTTTTTATGAATCAGGCGGGAATTAAAGAAGAATTCTACGCATATTTGCGTAATGCCGGTCTTGAGGACTTTGAAGCTGATAAATGCCCACAGTATCGTGACCTCACAAGTTCATTTGTGGGGAGGTTTGAGTTTTCATCTTCGCGTAATTCTCCTTCAGTCATGTTTGACCTTTATGACAAATCTTATACCATGGACTAAGAGGATTTCACTTTTGCATGCAAACTTCCATCTTGCGGTAGTATCAAGGATCCCCCTAAATCTGAATATAGAGACTTTCTTGCTAGAATAACTGTGGGGGAATCTAGAGATATAGCGTAGGCCACTATAGGGAGCATTCACTTTCCTGCTATACATTATTTTGCTCTCTTCATTGGTAGATGCATAAATTCTAAGGATGAAGCATTTCACATGTGTGCCCCTGATCTCAGCATTCTTAGAAGTGCTGTGTTAGGGGACCAATCTTATCATATGGGAGCCATTGTAGCTCGTAGGTTGCATCATAATAGACATAACGGAGATTTCTTTGGAGGAATTTATGCAACCCGCTTAGCTAATTTTCTTGATGTAGACATTCATGAGGGTGACATGGGGTTACCCCCTGCTTATTTAGATCTTGATTCTATGTTTTCCCACCAGTTCGTTGAGAGGACTGGACCACCCTTCCAGTATCGACTAATCTTTAACAAACGGCATGTTGTCCGTGTTACTCTTCCTGCTCATGCCTTCTTTGATTTTCAGACGAGAGGAAGATATATTATTACCAAGGAGGAGGCAGATGAGTACGAGAGGAGAGCGGAGGCAGCTCGACGCCATGCTGCAGCCCAGGAGGCGGTAGCCGCTGCATCGCAGTACGACCCCAGCTACACCTACGGGTATCAGCCAGGCTATCCCTGGCAATAGACCAACTTAGGCCAAAAGCCTAAGCTTGGGGGAGTACGCATTTCACACCGACATTACATTCATGTTCACACACACTCATTGCTAGATGTCGGTGCTCATACTCTTTCACTGTAATATCCATATTAGTTTAAATTTCTTTTTCCTGCTTTCTTCTTGTGTGTCTAATAAACCTTAGAAAAACCAAAAAAATTAGTAGTAGTTTATTTTTCCTGCTGTAGTAGTAATAATTAAAAATAAAACCCAAAAATATTTCCCGTTCTTCTTTTGCTTGTTGGGAGCTTTCCCGTGTAAATAGTTTTTATTTCTTTTCCTTTCTTTGGGGGTCGAGAAGACTATATTGAAAATGCTTAGTGGCTCTCATATGCATTATTGTTTATCTAACTTAGAGCCCATATTACTTGTCTTCTCTCTTGAGTTGAATGCTTGCAGATTCCAGCTTAGTGCAATGCACGTGCACTCTTATTATTATACACACCGTTCGGTCGTGCAAGTGAAAGGCAATAATGATGATATATGATGGACTTATTGGGATGAGAAAAGCTGGTATGAACTCGACCTCTCTTGTTTTTGTAAATATGATGATTCATCGTTCCTGATTTAGCTATTATGAAGTAAACATATTTGCAATGACATTTAGAGATTATAGTTGCTTGTGCCATGCTTGATTTTCTATGAGTTATAATGGTTTACCTTGCGTGCCAACATGCTATTGAGATGATTATGATGTGGTATGATAGGATGGTATCCTCCTTTAAATGAATTGAATGACTCGACTTGGCCCATGTTCACGCATGCAGTTGAAACAAATCAACATAGCCTTCATGATATTTATGTTCGTGGTGGATTATATCCTACTCATGCTTATATTCGGTGTAAATTAATTTTAATGCATGTTTACGACTGTTGTCGCTCTCTCAGTTGGTCGCTTCCCAGTCTTTTGCTAGCTTTCACCTTTACTAAGAGGGAATACTTCTTGTGCATCCAAACTCCTTAAACCCCAAAGTTGTTCCATATGAGTCCACTATACCTTCCTATATGCGGTATCTACCTGCCGTTCCAAGTAAATTTGTATGTGCCAAACTCCAAACCTTCAAATGAAATTCTGTTTTGTATGCTCGAGCAGCTCATGTGCAACTAGGGCTGCCTATATCTTTCATGCTAGGTGGGTTATTCTCAAGAGGAGTGGACTCCGCTCCTCATTCACGAGAAAGGGCCGGTAACCGGGATGCCCAGTCCCATGATCCAAAAAGATCAAAGCAAATCAAAGTAATTAAACAAAACTCCCCTTGGGACCCGTTGAATGTTCGAGGCACTCGTTGTTTCGAGCAAGCCATGGATTGATGCTTGTGGAGGATGGGGAGTATAAACCTTTACCATTCTGTTTGGGAACTGCCTATAATGCATGTAGTATGGAAGATACAGCCATCTCATAGTTGTTGCGTTGACAGTGAAAGTATGCCGCTCAAAATATAATTTATCTCTATTTCAAAATCGAGCTCTGGCACCTCTACAAATCCCTGCTTCCCTCTGCAAAGGGCCTATCTATTTAATTTTATGTTGAGTCATCACCCTTCTTATTAAAAAGCACCCGCTGGAGAGCACGCTGTCATTTGCATTCATTATAATTGGTTTATATTGGGTATGACTTGACTGGATCTCTTTTACCATGAATTACAATGTTTAGTCAGTCCTTGATCTTTAAAGGTGCTCTACATTTATGTTTTGCGGTCTCAGAAAGGGCTAGCGAGATACCATTTCGTTATATCATGTTATGATTATTTTGAGAAAGTGTTGTCATCCGAGTTTTATTATTATGGCTCGCTAGCTGATTATATTATTGATATGAGTAATTGTGAGACCTACGTGTTATTGTGAGTATGGTTAGTTCATAATAATTGCTGAAACTTGAATGCTGGCTTTTCATGTTTACAACAACAAGAGCAAACCGAGTTTGTAAGAGTTTTTCTTTTTCTCTTTCAGTTTGTCAACTGAATTGCTTGAGGACAAGCAAGGGTTTAAGCTTGGGGAGTTGATACGTCTCCGTCAGATCTACTTTTCCAAACACTTTTTCCGTGTTCGGACTCTAACTTGTATGATTTGAATGGAACTAACCCGGATGACGTTGTTTTCAGCAGAATTGCCATGGTGTTGTTTTATGTGCGTAAAACAAAAGTTCTCGGAATGACCTGAAACTTCACGGAATATCTTAGAATAAATAATAAAAATCCTCGCCAAAGATGAAGACCGGGGCCCACACCTGTCCACGAGGGTGGGGCGCGCCCCCCGGGCGCGCCGCCTCACCTCGTGGGCCCCTGATGGCCCTCCGACGCCAACTCCAACTCCATATATTGGCTTTCGGGAGAAAAAATCAGAGAGAAAGTTTCACGCGTTTTTACGATCTGAGCCGCTGCCAAGCCCTAATCTCTCTCGGGAGGGCTGATCTGGAGTCCGTTCAGGGCTCCGGAGAGGGGGATTCGTCGCCATCGTCATCATCAACCATCCTCCATCACCAATTTCATGATGCTCACCGCCGTGCGTGAGTAATTGCATCGTAGGCTTGCTGGACGGTGATGGGTTGGATGAGATTTATCATGTAATCGAGTTAGTTTTGTCAGGGTTTGATCCCTAGTATCTACTATGTTCTGAGATTGATGTTGCTATGACTTTGCTATGCTTAATGCTTGTCACTAAGGCCTGAGTGCCATGATTTCAGATCTGAACCTATTATGTTTTCATGAATATATGTGTGTTCTTGATCCTATCTTGCAAGTCTATAGTCACCTATTATGTGTTATGATCCGACAACCCCGAAGTGACAATAATCGGGATACTTCTCGGTGATGACCATAGTTTTAGGAGTTCATGTATTCACTATGTGCTAATGCTTTGCTTCGGTTCTCTATTAAAAGGAGGCCTTAATATCCCTTAGTTTCCAATAGGACCCCGCTGCCACGGGAGGGTAGGAAAAAAGATGTCATGCAAGTTCTTTTCCATAAGCACGTATGGCTATTTACGGAATACATGCCTACATTATATTGATGAACTGGAGCTAGTTCTGTGTCACCCTATGTTATGACTGTTACATGATGAACCACATCCGGCATAATTATCCATCACTGATCCGGTGCCTATGAGTTTTCCATATACTGGTTTACGCTTATTTACTTTTTCGTTTCTACTGTTACAATCACTACAAAAATACCAAAAACATTACTTTTGTTGTCTTTACTTTTGTTACCGTTACCACCACTATCATATTACTTTGCTACTAAACACTTTGCTGCAGATACTAAGTTTCCAGGTGTGGTTGAATTGACAACTCAGCTGCTAATACTTGAGAATATTCTTCGGCTCCCCTTGTGTCGAATCAACAAATTTGGGTTGAATACTCTACCCTCGAAAACTGTTGCGATCCCCTATACTTGTGGGTTATCAGTCTCCTCCTCGAAGTTCTGGCAGAATTCTGTAAACGCAACTCGAGTTCAAGCGAACGGTTCTACGATGAGTCGGTGATAACAAGTCAGTCGGATAGAAGGGATTACCTTCAAGCATGAGGAATAACTTCTTGGCGAGCCCTCCCAGATAAGCCTCCAGATCGTTCTTCTTCCCCGCCAGTTCGCCAGCCTTGTCACTCAGAGCTATCTTGTCATTCTTCAGTCGGCTAACCTCCTTGTTGGCCGCGTCGAGAGCAGCTTTCAGATTGGCGTTCTCCTCTTCAAGTTTACCGACTGAAGCCAGTTTTTCTTCCGCGAGCTTTGTTTTGTCCAAAGCTGCTTTTTGCGCCTCGGCAAGGTCATGGTCCTTCTTCTTCAGAGCCTCCTCCATTTTATCTGCAAAATGACAATAAGATCAGAATTAGGAATGGGCCGAAAGATAAAGACAGTCGTCAAGTTCTCACCAGCCATACCTTTTGTTTCGTCTCTCTCCTTCTGCAAGTTCTCCTGAGCAAGCTTCAAGTCATGGTTGAGCTGGATCTGTTTGTTTTCTAATTCAGTATAGCGAGCCACAAGCTCGCAGGATTTCTGCGAAGAGTCAATCGACAGACATCAAAGATAGGTTGCTTCCGAGTGACTAAGAGAAAAATCGTAGCATTTCTAAGACTACAGCCGAATCAAAATATTCAACAGTAGTCTCGGGGACTACACCCAGTGGGTGCACTCAGCGTGCCCCCACTAGTTCTACCGACTCGGTTCGGTCAGTCGACCAAAAGAGGCAAAAAGGTTATGATCCTAAACCATAGTTAACTGCCAGCAGTCAGCCACGGTATCATCATGATCTAAAAAATAAGGTTCTTCAAACTTTAGTCGACTGCCAGCAGTCCACCATAGTCTCGGGGACTACACCCAGTGGGTGCACTCAGCGTGCCCCCACCGGTTCCAAGATTCCATTCGACATGGTCCGACCAGACCGAGTGAAGAAGTTAGCAAAGAAATTCAAAGTATAAAGACTACAGTCGACTGCCAGCAGTCCACCATAGTCTCGGGGACTACACCCAGTGGGTGCACTCAGCGTGCCCCCACCAATCCAAAAATTCAATCGACACACCCAGTGGGTGTACAGATACAAAGATCTTCGAAAGAAGAGTTTTCAGGTAGCATATCCTAACAGAACAAGCGGTGACCAACTAACCTGGACGTTGTTCTGAAGAGCTGAGCTAGCATCATAGGCCGCCTAGCTGGCTTCCCGGACCACCTTCACCTGCTCCATCATGATCCCCGCCTGGTGTATAGCCTCCTTAGCAGCACCCACTTGGTCCTCTGGGACGTGGTGTGTGGCGAAAAACGAGGGCGGGACAACAGTCGACGATGAAGGCCGAACACTCGTCAGCGGCACAGCGAAGGACACGGAAGTCCGAGTGGTATTGCCACCTTCCTGAACCAGCGTCTCAGGCACTGATACAACCTGAGCAGTCTTGCCGGCAGGCGCCTTTTTATTCCTCCTCCGCCTCAGCGGTGCCTCATCGTCATCATCAGGGAGATCAATGACATGAGGTGGGACTACAGGAAAGATTCAAAGTTAAAAACGGAAATCCAATCGACCAAAAGCGAAACTACAGAGATCATACCAAGGTTAGAGGTGGCAGCATCTTCCATTTCCTCGTCTTTGTTCCTGGCTGAGGTTTCGGAGGTAGCAGCGCTGCAGATTTCAGGAATCAGTTGATCAGTCAATGAGTCGACCAAAAGTATGTCCATGCTAAACAAGAAAACACAAGTTCTGCTGTTACCCGGAAATGGTGGGAATGGCCATCCTCATCTTGGGTAGGGCCTTCGTCGGCTTTGATGGCGTCGCTCGGGGTTGCTTCGGCGCTTTTTCAGTCGGTGCAGGAGAGGTCGTCCGAGGGGGTTTCGTCGACTGCCCGACAGGCGCGGTAGATCTTCCACGATCGACCGTGGGGTCCTGGGTGAGCTTGGATCGCCTTTCCGTGCGAGGAGGGTCGACTTCTTCCTCCTCTTCCTCCTCCTCCTCTTCACCGGAGCTGTCGTCATCTTCCTCCTCCTCACCATCAGATTGCCATTCCTCCTGACTTTCACCTCCGCTCCCCTCCTCCTCCTCGACCTGTTCTTGCGCCCCGTTGGGCATCGAGTACATCTCAGTAGTAGCCTGGAAGACAACAAACAAGACAAAAGTCAGTCGACGATTTTAAGCAAAAAAGATGGAGAAAGCAGGATCACAGTCAAAAATGCAGGATTGGACCTTGTCTACTTCGTATGACTGGTCGAGTGGAGGAATCCTCCTGGCTCCTCGAGGGTTGTCCTTGTTTCCTGTGATGCTCGCCAGACACCTTTCCAGCATGGCATCCTCGACCTCCTCCAGGTGGATCCGAGTGGTGTCTTCAGTGCCGGAGTACAACCACATCGGATGATCTCGAGCTTGAAGCGGCTGGATGCATCGTCGGAGGAAGACCTCCAAGAGATCCATGCCAGTCACTCCGTCTCGGATGAGCTGGACAACGCGTTCGACCAATACCTTAACCTGCGCCTTCTCTTCCGGGATCACCTTCAAAGAGGATGGCTTGCTCACTTGGTCCATGGAAAAAGGAGGGAGACCAGTCGACTGCCCTGGCGTCGGCTGGTCCTTGCAGTAGAACCAAGTCGACTGCCACCCACGGACTGACTCGGGTAAGATCATGGCCGAAAAAGAACTTTTTCCTCTCATTTGAACCCCAAGACCCCCACACATCTGAATCACTTGAGTTCTCTCGTCACTCGGATTGGCCTTTTTGACAGTCTGGGAGCGACATGTGAAAATGTGCTTGAAAAGACCCCAATGAGGCCGATAACCCAAGAAATTCTCGCACAAAGACACGAAAGCAGCGAGATACACGATGGAGTTGGGAGTGAAGTGGTGAAGTTGTGCCCCAAAGAAGTTCAGAAATCCTCGAAAGAAAGGGTGAGGCGGCAGAGAAAACCCGCGGTCAACATGGGTGGCCAAGAGAACACACTCACCCTCCTGAGGCTGCGGCTCTGACTCCTTCCCCGGGAGCCGCACTGATCCATGGGGGATCCGTCCTTCATTGGCCATGTCGTCAAGATCCTTCTGACGGATCGTCGAGCGGATCCAGTCGCCCTGGATCCAGCCCTGCGGCAAGCCGGCCCTTGACGAAGATCCGCCCCGACTGGTCGCCCTTCCCTTCGCCTTCGCCGTCGCCTTCTTCGCCCGCTCCAAAGCCGCCGTCTTCTCCTTCACCATCGTCGCCGCTAAACGCGCACGGAGCAGCAACGCTAAGATGGAGGCGAACGCGCGGATAAATCTGGAGAAGAGAGGAGAAAATGAGAGCGCACTGTTCAAAAACCCCCGTCCGGGGCCTTATATGAGGTTGCTTCGGTGGATCGATCGGTAGGCCCGGCGATCCTGTCAAATCCGCAGCGATCGCCCGCTGTACGTGGCGAAAAAGGTGGCGCGGAGATCGAGGCGTCCCTGCCTTATCCCATCCGATTACTGCGGCTTCCTCCGCCCCGCTCGCTTCCCGAAATTTGAATCCCGCAATATCCGCGTGCCGCAGAGCGAATCGTCAGACGGAAAATTTCCTCCGTCCTGTCATTCGGAGTTCTCCAAGTACGGAAAACACACTCGACGGATACACAGAATGGATCAAGGCGACTGGAAAAGAAGTTGATGCCGCCACCTAAGTTCATTGATCCAAAACAAGACACACTCGCAGCACAAGAATGGGTCGGAAGTATGTTCAACTCCTTCCCCACTCAAACCTCGATCCATTCGGGGGCTAATGATGAAGTCATGTACCTAGGGTAGGGTCATGGACCTGTCCAAGATACCCTCCCAAGGACATCTCTAGAAGAAACCACCTTCAATCGACCGAAGGGTTCCACTCGACGGACTTGAAGACACTCGACCATGAAGCCAACCACTCGACCGCCAGGAGATCTAAAGTCAGTCTGCACACAAACGATCGGTCATTAAGTAGCTTTTATGGTCATCATAGCATTTTATGTGGGGTGTTACCAGTAACCCCCGGTCTTAATGTACTTTAATCCCTGCATAACTGAGGGCTGGAGGGGTCTGGCGAACTCTATATAAGCCACCCCCTCCTCAATGTAAAAGGGTTCGCACCCATGCAACTCATATGCACATAATACAGTCGACCGCCTCCGGGCTCCGAGACGTAGGGCTATTACTTCCTCCGAGAAGGGCCTGAACTCGTAAACATCTTGCGTACACAACTGCTCCATAGCTAGGATCTTGCCCCTCCATTCCTACCCCCCTATCTTACTGTCAGAGTTAGAACCACGACACCTGGCTCACTGGAAACGCTCAGATCGACAGTTTCTTGTGGCCAGGCCGAGGCGAGCGCAAGCGAGCGGGCCCTTGCACGAGTGGAGACGGGAGTGATGCGAGGTGATTATGTCAGGTCTTCTTCAACCTCCAGCAAGCTTCTCTCTAATCTCCTCTCTTTCTTGTCCCTCTGATCTACACAACGGTGTTTCGGTTCGAGGTAAGCTCTACACGAAAAAGATGCACCTCGATGCTACGGTTCCATTCAGGCGATCGGTTCGTAGTTTCGTCGCCCGAAAGTTCTTGATTTCGTGTTCCCGTTTGGAGCTCCAAAACTCCATGGGGAAGTTGTGCTGAAAATAGCACCAGTCTGAATTAGTTTTATTCAAAATTACGCAAGTTAGAGAGAAAAACAAAGCAAACATGCCCAAAAAATAAATACATTTAAGACGTATCAACATTTTATCAATAGAAGTTACAACTCTTATATATGCCGTAGAACTTGGCCGGTCTATTGGATGCAATCAACTGATCGTTAACTCAAATAGTATGGAAGCCATAGAAGCTATGAATGAAGGTAGCATATTTGTAGGAACCGGGGCAATCAATTTTGCTGACTATTATCATATTTGAATTCCTCATATTATCTAGAACATAGTTACAGAGAGGCAAACTTTGTAGCTCATGAGCTTGCTAGCTTAGCAAAATCATCAACGCCAAAGTGCTTGGATGGATGATGCACCACCAGCTATTACCCTATTGCTTCTAAAGGATGCAACATTGTGTTGGAAATATGAGTAATTTACCAAATAATTTTACTAATGGAAATACTAGATAAAACATGAATAATGTAGAAGAGATAAAGCAAGTCATGCAATCTGACAGAGAGAAGGTAAATAGCATCTGCATATATGAACTTGAACTGAACACATCTAGAACAGACACTAGATGAAGTTGCATATATGAAGTAGAACCTAACATATGTAGGGCAGACACTAGAACAAGGAACTGTGGCAGGACCTCTAATAGAAAGAGCAAGAACACGTACGAGACAGCAGCGGCAGCAGTAGCACTGGACTTGGGGTCGGTGTCCTCACCAGCCATGTCATTGAGGAGGTTGTGAACGTCGCGGAAGTAGTCGTCGGAGTCCGGGGCGTCCGTGACGAAGAAGACAGTAGTCGCGCGGAGCGCTCCCCAAAAACCTTATCACCCTTCTCCCGTACAGGACTCAAAGATGTGCGGTTTCGGAGGCCTACTGTCCCGACTTGCGGTGCACGCCGCAAGCCGGGATGGAGAAGAACGTAGCAGCAGCGCAGTGCACAGGAACTTGGTGGTGAAAGAGAGATGATCTTCTGGTGCGTCTCTCTGGCAGGAGCGACCTCCCTTTTATAGGCGCAGGAGAAGAAGGCGAGAGGGCAGCGATGGGAGGTGAAACGAAGAGAGGGAGGCGAAGTGAACAACCAACAGCCGAAGGGATGCGCCGTTCGCATTTAGTCTTCACTATATCAAAAATCTTTTCGACTTCTTTGTGGCCTTTCGTATACCAGTCGTGTGTGGCAAAAAATTTAGACATCGGCTCATTCCCGCAACCCGCGGCGCGTCGTGACAAGGCATGGCGTGGCGAGGCGGGCGGCGGAGGAGGAGTGCGCGTGAATGTCCCTCTTGTTCTCATGCTTATACTTGTGGGGAAACATCCTCCCTTATAAGGAGGTGGTTTTGGAATCTTCCTATGAAACAAATAACATTCTAAAACAGTTTAGGACAGAACATGCCTCAGTAGAAAGCGAGCTTTTTTCGCGTATAGCCACCTCGAAGCCCAATTAGTTCCACCGAACTAGCAATGTGGGACTAAACTTTAATTCCACCTCTTTCCTTGCACGAATGGGCTGCGTGGGCTTCTAGGATTTATTAAGAATTTCTAAAAATGCAATTGGGCTGGCACAAAATAGATAAAATTCCAGCAATCCCGCACTAGATCCCAGAGGCATACGAAATTTGCCTTTGATTCTAAAACACTATTTTATATACCGGTATTGCAGTGGAGACTGTTAAGTTAAACTTTCACCCAAAACTTTATGCTACACTAGTAAGCAACTTGAACAGTTGACTGGGTCTTGAACAGCCGAGTTTTTGCGGCCTTTCACCGAGTGTCCGTGGCACTCGGGGTAGACTAAAATTCCAGTAGTGATGACTGTTCTATAAATTTCACTCATAAAAGCTGGATGTACGCCCGCATTTTCCGCGACAAATATTTCCTACATGCACAAGCGTACCAGTCCGTTTCCAAGTAAGAGTCATGCATATTGTGCATGAATTAACTCTTCATGTGCAGAGAATGCGTGGCCTTGTGCATGATGCATGAAGGGAACACTTCATACAACGACCGCATTGCATGCAGGGGTAGGTGAAGTAATATACCCATGACTACCTATGGACATGGCTAATCGCATGATCTATAGCCATGTGAATGGTAATATAAATAGTCCACTGCACATTAAGTGTCTTCCTTCCTCCGGCAGCAAATAATAAGTTACCAAATAGTAGCTATAGATGGAACAATGTAGTCATGGACTAGAAGCTATTCCAGCAATATACTAACATCTCTCAAAAGCTGCATTCCTTAAAGACTAGCTATATTTAGTATCTATGGGAAATTGGAGTGAAACAAGGAACTCTGGTGTTTGTCTACACAAGTAGTTAGAAGGAGGTGATCTAGCAATGGAACTGTCCATTCTGGACTTTCGAGAATGAGTTGATAGTTCTTGTCGGTTTCCACCTTTTTAGTGGAGCAAGAATAATGTTTTAGGACGGCAACATCTGTGTGGTGGTGTAGATGTGGAGCCGTGGAAGGCTGGGTGCTGGCCTTCTACTCTTACGGTGACCGGCCGGCTGCGCTAGGGTCCATGAATTGGTGGTGATGATCCAGATCTGATCGGTCAGATGGTTGTGATTGTAATCTATTACGCTGACTATCTACGGCTCCACGACGGTGGTGGTCGTCAAAAGGTCTTCGGGATGAGTCACCTCTCGTGAACCGGTGATGACTTCGGCGGTGAGATAGAAATTATGGACGACGGCTTGACGCAGAGGGATGGTTATGCAGTGGTGACGGTCGCATCACATGTCGATCATGAAAAAGTGGCGGCGCCAACACATGAGTGATTTCAATGGTGGTATTACTTGAGCACCTGGTCTCGAGCTTCGAGGCGAAAGCCTAGGTTAGACCCGAGTGGTTATGATAAGATTGCTCCATTTTTGAACGTGTAACAGAGCACGGCTATTTGAATGGTGATTCCAAAATTAGAGCACATAATGCTATATTACTCGACACAAATATGTTGCATGATTAACCATTTTTTACTTGTGTGCACAATTTTAGTGTTATGCCCGAGGCTTCAATAAAAAAGTGTGTGTGTGATTTAATTGAGGTTGTTGCTAATGTGATTTAACTGATTAACCATTTTTCTGACAGACTTTAACCTTCTCTGAACGTGTCTTGACGACTTCATGTTATCCTTTGAGCTACTTACTTTCGTGATCACAGTTTGATTGTCGCAGTTCATAAGGATACCTGGTACAGGTTTCTCAACCGGCAAGTCAATCAAGAGCCGACGAAGCCAATCTACTTCGACCGTAGCTGTATCTAGTGCTGTGAGTTCTGCTTTCATAGTTGACCTCGTTAAGATGGTCTGCTTACAAGACTTTCAAGAAACAACGCCACCTCCATGAGTGAATACATATCCGCTCGTGGCCTTTATCTCATCAGCATCCGAGATCCAGTTTGAGTCACTATACCCTTCAAGCACCTTTGGGTTGCCAGTGTACTAAATTCCATAATTCGCGGTGTCGTTCAAATAACGCAAAACTCTCTCTAGAGCTTTCCAATGCACATCTCCTGGTTTTGACACAAACCGACTCAGTTTGCTAACAGCAAAAGAGATGTCACGTCTAGCACTGGCTAAGTACATAAGCGAGCCAATAATCTGAGAATATTTCAATTGATCTCTAGCAATTCTTCGATTCTTTCGAAGCAATACACTGGCATCATATGGTGTTGAAGAAGGCTTGCAGTCACTATAACCAAAGCAACTCAAGATCTTTTCCACATAGTGAGATTGAAGCAATTTAATCCCACCATCATCGTCTCTCAATAACTTGATGTTCAGAATGACATCAGCCACACCTACATCCTTCATCTCAAAACAACGAGATAGAAAATCCTTGACCTCCTTAGTAACATTCAGATATGTTCCGAAAATCAGTATGTCATCAACATACAAGCAAAGGATAACTCCCTCGCCCCCACCATGGAGATAGTACACACATTTATCAGCTTCGTTTACAACAAAGCCTCCAGTTGTTAAAGTTCTTTCAAACTTCTCATGCCACTGCTTGGGTGCTTGCTTAAGTTCATAAAAAGACTTCAGCAACTTGCACACTTTTCCTTCCTGATCATCTACTACAAACCCATATGGTTGTTCCATGTAAATTTCCTCATCCAACTCTCCATTTAGGAAAGCAGTCTTAACATCCATTTGATGAACGTGAAGACCATGTGAGGCCGCTAGAGAAAGTAGTACTTGAATAGTGGTCAGTCGAGCCACTTGTGAGTAAGTATCAAAGAAGTCTACACCTTCATTTTGGGTATAACCCTTGGCCACGAGACGTACCTTGTATTTCTCAATAGTACCATCAGGCCTAAGTTTCTTCTTGAATACCCATTTGCACCCTATAGGTTTGCACCCATAAGGACGATCAGTGATCTCCCAAGTTTCATTTGCCAAGATGGAATCCATCTCACTACGGACCGCTTTCTTCTAGTAGTCAGCATCTTCAGATGCATAGGCCTCTGAAATAGAACTGGGAGTGCCATCTATGAGATACACAAGAAAATCATCACCAAAGGACTTTGCAGTCCTCTGTCTCTTGCTCCTAGTAGGAACTTCATTGTTCTTCTCCACAGGACTTTCAAAGTGTTCCATCGAAATGATAGCTTCAGCAATTGTAACTGGTTCCTGATTCGATGAACTAGGCATCTCCTGATGAGATGAGGTAGCCATATCCTTCATGAGCAAGATATCTTCAAAGAAAGTCGCATCATTCGACTCCATGATCGTACCGACATGCATGTCAGGTACCTCAGATTTTACAACCAAGAATCTATAAACAATGCTATGAAAAGCATATCCCAGGAAAACACAATCCATAGTGTTTGGTCCAAGCTTCCGCTTCTTTAGAATTGGAAAATTGACTTTCACCGAATAACCCCATGTTCATAGATAAGAGATCTTTAACCTTTTCTTATCCCATTCCTCTAATGGAGTTATCTCTTTGTTATTTGTGGGAACTCGGTTTAGGACATGACATGCCGTCAATATCGCCTCCCCCACCATGCCTTGGAGAGACCCGATGTGTCTAACATGGTGTTAACCAAAACAGTTAGAGTACGATTCTTTCTTTCGGCCACCCCATTTGACTAAGGTGAATAGGGAGGCGTCCTCTCATGGATTATACCATGTTCTGCACAAAAGGAATCAAATTCATTTGAGAAATACTCTCCACCATGATTGGACCTAAGCCTCTTGATCTTTCGATCAAGTTGGTTTTCTGCTTCAGCTTTATAGATGTTGAAATAGTTGATGTCTACTACGCAACCTTCTTCTTGTAGACGTTAT
Source organism: Aegilops longissima (assembly GCA_021605205.1). Taxonomy (NCBI): domain Eukaryota; kingdom Viridiplantae; phylum Streptophyta; class Magnoliopsida; order Poales; family Poaceae; genus Aegilops; species Aegilops longissima. The sequence goes on from CM038676.1 coordinate 37,261,912, forward strand.
TGGGCCTCCAAGTGCAGAGGTTTGTAGAACAGTAGCAAATTTCCCTCAAGTGGATGACCTAAGGTTTATCAATCCGTGGGAGGCGTAGGATGAAGATGGTCTCTCTCAAACAACCCTGCAACCAAATAACAAAGAGTCTCTTGTGTCCCCAACACACCCAATACAATGGTAAATTGTATAGGTGTACTAGTTCGGCGAAGAGATGGTGATACAAGTGCAATATGGATGGTAGATATAGGTTTTTATAATCTGAAAATATAAAAACATCAAGGTAACTAAAGATAAAAGTGAGCGTAAAGGGTACTGCAATGCTAGGAAACAAGGCCTAGGGTTCATACTTTCACTAGTGCAAGTTCTCTCAACAATAATAACATAATTGGATCATATAACTATCCCTCAAGATGCCGTTCGTCGTCCACCGCGGGCACCGTCCGTCGAGATGCTAAGAAAACAGGCACGGGCACCGTTCACGGGCGCCATGCCGGCCCACCGCGTCTTGTTTGACGGAATGCCAACCCCAACGCCAGTGGTCGACGACCCCTTCTACAACCACTACACAGAGGACGTGATCTTCGAGGGTGCGCATGGCCGTGCCTACGACCCGGACGAGACCCAAAGTTAGGATGGCCGCGCCCAGTACGTCCCCGATGAAGAGTCCGACGACCGTGCTGGCTACGACCATGGTGACTCGTGGTATGAAGACGATGACATCTATGTCGAAGGTGATGATGAAGAAGAAGAAGGCAATGACCTTGATATTAGTGGTGCGCCATTGTTCATCGACGAGCTCACCCAAAGAGCAGAAGCACAAAAGAAGAGGAAGAGCATTCGCACGGGTTCATATACACAAGATGAGGACAAGTTCATTTGCCAGGCTTGGATGGAGATTAGCCAAGATCCCAGGACCGGCGTGCAACAAAAGGGCATTGTTTTTTGGACGAGAGTCCACAAAACATTCCATGAAAGGAAGATGTTTGAGCCCTACCAAATTACAAGCAACCGTGGCATCGGCTCGATTCAAAAAAGATGGTTGTTCATCCAACAAGAGTGCAACAAGTATTGAGCTGCATTTGAGAGCGTTGAAGCACGGCCCGTGAGTGGTCTCGGTGTTGGGGACATGGTATGCTCTCCTCTTTCTAGCCATTTCCTTGCTACGGCCATGAGACTTCGGCCGTGTATATGTTTGCATGTTAACTTGTTGTTGATCATGTGGTGTAGGCATTTCAATCTTTGGAGGCATTCAAGGCCCGGCAGAATGACAAGCCATTCACTCTAACACATTGTTGGACTATCAACAACAATTGCCCTAAGTTCAAGGATCAATACCGTGAACTTCAAAGTAAGAGAGGCAAGAAGACGGCCAAGTTCGCCGGAGGTGGGGATGGCGAGGCGTTGAAGAGGCCGAGGGGCAAGACCAACTCCAAGGTGGACGACATACGTGACGCCTCATCCATGGCCTTGCATGAGACTTTGCATGGCATGATATCCCAAAAGGATGTGAGGGACGAGAAGAAACGGCAAAGCAAGGACGAGAAAATGAAGCAATACCTAGACCTTCAAAGACAGAAGCTTGAGATGTAGGAGGCGGCCAAGAGGACGAAGATCGACATGGAGGAGGCGGCCCGGCAAAGGCAGCTCGACATGGAGGAGGCGGCCCAGAAAAGGCAGCTCGACATCGAGGCCGACAACGTCAAGGCAAGGCAGAGGCAGCTCGACATCGAGGCCACCAATGCCGCCACCAAAGCGAAGGAGGTGGCCCTTGCGATCATGAGCGTGGACTTGTCGAAGATGAGCGAGAAGACAAGGGCCTGGTTCGAGGCCAGGCAGAAGGAGATGCTCGACGCCGAAGGACTGAACTAGGTCATCCGATCGGCATCCGCCGTTCTTTTTTGGAGGCTGGCATGGGTGCCGCCCGCCCGCCGGGCCGCTGGCAGTGTGCCGGCGAGAAAAACATTCATTTCTGAAGGTCGATTGTGTTACCAGCGAGGACAACTATTCATTTTGTAGGCTGGCCGTGTTGCGGCCGCTGGCTGATGCCGGCGATGGACGTGTAGGCCGCTGGCTCTGTTGCCGGCGTGATGAACCGGGGCCGCTGGACTAGGGCTTGGCATTTGAAACGTTGCTTTTAGTTTTTTAAATAGACGCGGACAGGATGGGGCAAATGGATGCGGCCGCGCACTGGGCGCACGGCCACCGCATCCCAGGACACTCCCGGACACGACCCCAAATCCCTACCCAAACGGACAGTATCCGGACAAAACGGACGTCCGTTTGGGGTCGCGCGGTGGAGTTGGCCTCAGGATGGGTGGGGTTGCGTACATTAGGAGGGACCGCCACATCATCGATCCGTGGGACCGATCCGCGTGGTGTGCTTCTTCTTTGCCGTATGTGTTTTTTATACAGACGGCAAAATATGTCTTTGCCGTCTGTGTTTTTTATTAGAGATGGCAAATATCATACTTTGCCGTCTGTAATAAAAAACATGGACGGCAAAGTTTTTGCCGTCTGTGTTTCCTATTACAGACGGCAAAGTATGACATTTGCCGTCTGTAATAAAAAACGCAGACGGCAAAGACTACTTTGACGTCTGTAATTAAAAATGCAGACGGCAAAATATGTTTTGCCGTTAGTCATTCTTTGCCGTCATTAGCTGACGGCAAAACTGCTCTTTGCCGTCTGGCCCGACGAAAAGCTGACAGCAAAGATGTTCACTGACGGCAAATTATCTGTTTCCTGTAGTGTACATGATCATGCAAAGCAATATGACAATGATGAACGTGTCATGATAAACGGAATGATGGAAAATTGCATGGCAATATATCTCGGAATGGCTATGGAAATGCCATAATAGGTAGGTATGGTGGCTTTTTTGAGGAAGATATAAGGAGGTTTATGTGTGAAAGAGCGTATCGTATCACGGGGTTTGGATGCACCGGCGAATTTGCACCAACTCTCATTGTGAGAAAGGGCAATGCATGGTACCGAAGAGGCTAGCAATGATGGAAGGGTGAGAGTGCGTATAATCCATGGATTCAACATTAGTCATAAAGAACTCACATACTTATTGCAAAAATCTACAAGTCATCAAAAACCAAGCACTACGCGCATGCTCCTAGGAGGATAGATTGGTAGGAAAAGACCATCGCTAGTCCCCGACCGCCACTCATAAGGAGGACAATCAAAGAACACCTCATGTTTCAAATTTGTTACATAACGTTTACCATACGTGCATGCTACGGGACTTGCAAACTTCAACACAAGTATTTCTCAAATTCACAACTACTCAACTATCACGACTTTGATATTACTACCTCCATATCTCAAAACAATCATCAAGCATCAAACTTTTCTTAGTATTCAACACACTCATAAGAAAGTTTTTACTAGTCTTGAATACCTAGCATATTAGGATTAAGCAAATTACCATGCTATTTAAGACTCTCAAAATAATCTAAGTGAAGCATGAGAGATCAATAGTTTCTATAAAACAAATCCACCATCGTGCTCTAAAAGATATAAGTGAAGCAGTAGAGCAAAAACTATATAGCTCAAAAGATATAAGTGAAGATCAATGAGTAGTCGAATAATTATGCAACTATGTGAAGACTCTCCCATTTAATAATTTCAGATCTTGGTACTTTATTCAAACAACAAGCAAAGCTAAAGAAAATAAAATGACGCTCCAAGCAAAACACATATCATGTGGTGAATAAAAATATAGCTCCAAGTAAAGTTACCAATGAACGAAGACGAAAGAGGGGATGCCTTCCGGGGCATCCCCAAGCTTAGGCTCTTGGTTATCCTTAAATATTACCTTGGGGTGCCTTGGGAATCCCCAAGCTTAGGCTCTTTCCACTCCTTATTCCATAGTCCATCGAATCTTTACCCAAAACTTGAAAACTTCACAACACAAAACTCAACAGAAAACTCAGAAGTCTGTTAGCGAAAGAAAACAAAACACCACTTCAAGGTACTGTAATGAACTCATTCTTTATTTATATTGGTGTTAAACCTACTGTATTCCAACTTCTCTATGGTTTATAAACTATTTTACTAGCCATAGAGTCATCAAAATAAGAAAACAACACACGAAAAACAGAATCTGTCAAAAACAGAACAGTCTGTAGTAATCTGTAACTAACGGAACCTTCTAGAACTGCAAAAATTCTGAAATAAATTGGTGGACCTGAGGAATTTTTCTAGTAATCATCTTAAAAAAGAATCAACTAAATATCACTCTCCAGTAAAAGGTTTTAGCTAATCTCGTGAGCGCTAAAGTTTCTGTTTTTTACAGCATGATCATAAAGACTTCACCCAAGTCTTCCCAAAGGTTATACTTGGCACAAACACTAATTAAAACACAAAACCACATCTAAACAGAAGCTAGATGGATTATATATTACTAAACAGAACCAAAAAGCAAGAAACTAAAATAAAATTGGGTTGCCTCCCAACAAGCGCTAACGTTTAAAGCCCCTAGCTAGGCATGATGATTTCAATGATGCTCACAAAAAGATAAGAATTGAAACATAAAGAGAGCATCATGAAGAATATGACTAGCACATTTAAGTCTAACCCACTTACTATGCATAGGGATTTTTTGAGCAAACAACTTATGGGAACAAGAATCAACTTGCATAGGAAGGTAAAACAAGCATAACTTCAAAATTTTAAGCACATAGAGAGGAAACTTGATATTATTGCAATATGTAGAAGCATATGATCCTCTCTCATAATAATTTTCAGTAGCATCATGAATGAATTCAAAAATATAACCAGCACCTAAAGCATTCTTTTCATGATCTACTTGCATAGAATTTTTATTACTCTCCACATAAGCAAATTTATTCTCATGAATAGTAGTGGGAGCAAACTCAACAAAATAACTATCATATGATTGAAAATTAAGATCAAGATGACAAGTTTCATGGTTATCATTATTCTTTAAAGCATACGTGTCATCACAATAATCATCATAGATAGGATGCATGCTTTCATCATAGTAAATTTGCTCATCAAAGCTTGGGGGACAAAAAATATCATCTTCATCAAACATAGCTTCCCCAAGCTTGTGGCTTTGCATATCATTAGCATCATGGATATTCAAGGAATTCATACTAACAACATTCCAATCATGCTCATCATTCACATATTTAATGCCAAGCATTCTATGTAATTCTTCTTCTAGCACTTGAGCACAATTTTCCTTTCCATCATTCTCACGAAAGATATTAAAAAGATGAAGCGTATGAGGCAAAGTCAATTCCATTTTTTGTAGTTTTCTTTTTATAAACTAAACTAGTGATAAAACAAGAAACTAAAAGATTCGATTGCAAGATCTAAAGGTATACATTCAAGCACTCACCTCCCCGGCAACGGCGCCAGAAACTGCTTGATGTCTACTACGCAACCTTTTTATTGTAGACGTTGTTGGGCCTCCAAGTGCAGAGGTTTGTAGGACAGTAGCAAATTTTCCTCAAGTGGACGACCTAAGGTTTATCAATCCATGGGAGGCGTAGGATGAAGATGGTATCTCTCAAGAAACCCTGCAACCAAATAACAAAGAGTCTCTTGTGTCCCCAACACACCCAATACAATGGTAAATTGTATAGGTGCACTAGTTCGGCGAAGAGATGGTGATACAAGTGCAATATGGATGGTAGATATAGGTTTTTGTAATCTGAAAATACAAAAACAGCAAGGTAATTAAAGATGAAAGTGAGCATAAACGGTACTGCAATGCTAGAAAACAAGGCCTAGGGTTCATACTTGCACTAGTGCAAGTTCTCTCAACAATAATAACATAATTGGATCATATAACTATCCCTCAAGATGCAACAAAGAGTCACTCCAAAGTCACTAATAGTGGAGAACAAACGAAGAGATTATGATAGGGTACGAAACCACCTCAAAGTTATTCTTTCCAATCAATCCGTTGGGCTATTCCTATAAGTGTCACAAACAGCCTTAGAGTTCATACTAGAATAACACCTTAAGACACAAATCAACCAAAACCCTAATGTCACCTAGATACTCCAATGTCACCTCAAGTATCCATGGGTATGATTATACGATATGCATCACACAATCTCATATTCATCTATTCAACCAACACATAGAGCCTCAAAGAGTGCCCCAAAGTTTCTACCGGAGAATCAAGACGAAAACGTGTGCCAACCCCTATGCATAGGTTCATGGGCAGAACCCGCAAGTTGATCACCAAAACATACATCAAGTGAATCACGTGATATCCCATTGTCACCACAGATACGCACGGCAAGACATACATCAAGTGTTCTCAAATCATTAAAGACTCAATCCGATAAGATTACTTCAAAGGGAAAACTCAATCCATTACAAGTGAGTAGAGGGGGAAACTACTAGGGAAAACTTTATACACAGAATGTTACCAGTAGCGCTGTACAAAATCATACGCTATTGCTACTTAGTAGCAGCGCGCGTTAACAAACCGCGCTATCTGCTATGACTTTTGCAGAGCGCAGATTAGCAAAAAAGCGCTGCTATGTTTGAACTGGGCACACATGGCTAGCCCAACCTAGCAGTAGCGCCAGATATCGCCCATCGCTACTGCTACTCAACTTAGCTGTAGCGCGCTTACGTGTAAGGCGCTACTTCTAACGGAAATAAAAAGAAAGTGAAAAACAAGTAGAAAAGTAAATGAAAATGAAAGAAATAGAAAAAGGAGAAAGGAAAAAAATGTAAAGAAAAATAAAAGAAAAAAAGGGAAAAAAGGAGAAAGGAATAGCAGTAGCGGGTTTCAGGAAACGCGCTGTAGCTAACTTAGCTATAGAGTGTTTTCGGAAACGCGCTACCGTTACGTCTCCCCAATTCGCCGTCGCCCCACTTCGCCGCCGTCTCCTGCCGGCGTGGACGCACGCAACCTCACCATCTCCCCCCGAGGCCGCCGCCATCCTCACCGCCGCCGCCCGAGGCCGCCCTCAGCCTCACCGCCGCCGCCCGAGGCCGCCCTCGACATCATCGTTGGCGCCCTCCACCTCACCGCTGCCCGAGCCCGCCCAGGACCGCCGTTGCCCGTGCCCGAGCCCGCCTCTCTGCCCCTGCCTCCGTCACCGAGCACCTCCCCGCCACCCTGTCTCCCCTCTCTGTAACTCCCCCACCCCTCCCCTCACTCCTCTCTCTCTGCATTTTAGAGAAAAAATTAGTAGAGCAAAAGTTTGTTTACAGCAAAAAAATTAGTTTATAGCAAAGGATGTTAAGTAGTAGATGTTAGAGCAAAAATTAGTTTAGAGCAAAAAATTTGGTTTACAACAAAAGTTAGTTAGGGCAGTAGGGTTTAATTAGGGTAGATGCTGCTTGTATAGTATATAGTGATACTACTAGATGTCAATTAGATTAGGGCAATAGTGGTACTAGTAGATGTTAATTAGATGTTTTTCAGCTCTTGGCACTAGATTTTTGCTAGGTTAATTAGGTTAGTAGTGCTGCTAGTAGTAGTGGTACAGTAGGTTAATTAGGTGATGTTAAATGAATAACCTAAATGAATGAAATTAGTAGTTAACTGATTTTTTTTCCTTTCATCATTATAGAGCACTAAAGTTAACTGAATTTTGTTCTATTAGTAGTTAAATGAATTTTCTTCTACACTTTGTTTTTGAATTAGCTTGTGAAATTTGGACATTTGGTTGCTCGTGTATATTTGGACATGTGTTGCGTGTCGAAGAGGGATATTTGAACACTGTTTCCTGGGAATGATGTTGAGTGGTTTATAGTTTTGCGGAATGTTGATTCATTTCTGTTCCGCAAATTTCAGGTTCTCGATTTGTCCACTTTTTAGCAAAGGTCATGCCGAAATTTTCCGTGAATTTCGGCATGACTTGCGCTACAAACTAGGACATATCGAGTGCCCGGGATTTGCCGCACCAGGAAGGAGTCAACATTCCTGCAAAACAATAGGCCTTTTTATGTCATTATTCATTTTATTAGGTCTAGAATTAATTGACTAAATTTAATCATAGGAAACATGGCTAGCAACGATGAAGGACAGGGTTCGGTGATTATGACGACGCTCACCGGGCGGCGTATTTAATTTTTTAGCCTTACCGACGATCAACCGATGTTGTTGCTGGGCCCACCGGTGGCATCGGGGACTGAGACCGACACGCAGACCGGTGCTGAGACTGAGACCGGCGCTGAGACTCAGACCGACATCGAGACCGGCGCTGAGACTGAGACCGGTGCTGCCTCGGGGAGCGGAGCCGGTGTAGAACTGAAAGCAAAGAGGCAACGACTTCCTAACAAACTCAGGACTACTAGACTGGTGGTCACGGAGGTGGACGACAGCATTTTGGAGCCAAAGGCGCCCGAGGAAGCGCGTTGATGCTACGGCAATCAAATAGGCTGCATCGTACGGACAACCGCCACCATCAACGATGAGAAACTACAGAAGATAGAAAATATGAGGAGCTCCCTCCTAAAGAAGTTTCACCAGATATTCCTGTTCCCGGGCCGGAATGAGAAGGATTTTGAAGATCCATACGAGGACCCGGCAATGAAGAAGATAAACAAACACGCCATGACCAACTTTAGCGATGCGTTGGCCGCCTGGAAAACTCGAGTGAAAGCAAGGATCATCGACAAGAAGGAACCCTACTCCGAGATTGTAAAGGATAATTGTCACGACCGGTTTTTCAATAAAATATTTATTGAGAAACCGACCTATAAAATCCAGTGTGAGGAAAATCCTCCATACCGGTAGACAAAACTTTGATACAATAAGCCAGTAGCATTAAAATATATTACAGGGTTGAGCTGAAGATGCCCAACCAATTATTACAAACACGCCAATAATTATACATAATGGCGGATATGACACAATGGTGTGGGGTGGCAATACTACTGACTCGAGATATGAGTGATTGGTAGAATAACACAGTGGGGTGGATAATAGGTCTACTACACTAGCGGCTCATCGAGCTTCGAGGTGAGGCTCGATGAATTTATTAGGGTAGCAGAAGCGGATATAACACAATGACCAAATCCAGGGTCGCACGAGACTGACTGGGACTCCTCTAGGCGTCGGACTCACTATCGAATTCTTCATCCATGAGATTGCCTTCACAAGATCCGGCCAAATCAACAAGCCAGGTGAGTACTTTGAAAGCACTCGCAAGACAGTTCGGACAAAAGATATAACAAATGTATGCATGAATGCGACATGATTGGTTTTTAACAATGTGCAATCAAATCAGTATAACAAAGTAAGTAAAAAGGGAATCGGCGGTAGTCCGCTCGAAAACCCAAAGAAGATAAACTCGTAACCGATCGGGTGTATGAAGCGACGCCTCGAAGGGTGAATAAATAAATAAAGCATGCCACAGTCGGGCGTCTAGGAGACACCTCATAAAGGGCTTATATTGAAAGAAAAGACATGCGTGCCACAGTCGGACGTCGGCGCGACATCACAGAAAGGGCTTATAACAAAAGTAAATAATAACAATGCCGCAGTCAGACGTCTGAGCGACATCACAGAAAGGGCTTATAACAAAAGTAAATAATAACAATGCCGCAGTCGGACGTCTGAGCGACATCGCATAAAGGGCTTATAATGAAAGTAAATAATAACAATGCCGCAGTCGGACGTCTAAGCGACATCGCAGAAAGGGCTTATAATGAAAGTAAATAATAACAATGCCGCAGTCGGACGTCTGAGCGACATCGCAGAAAGGGCTTATAATTCATTATACATAATAGACAAGAAATGGTGCTCACGGAAAATATTCCTCACAAGGCAATAAGCGGGTTAGTCCATTCACAGGAAATAAACATTTAACACTCATATGGTTCTCAGGAGTTTCTGTCACCGAGTCTGTCACTTGACAAGATAAGATGAACACAATACTTGGACATGGATAAGATGAAATTCAAGGATTTCGACTCTGCAGAGTTTGTACTTAAATTATCCACAGCCAACGGATTTCCATAGTCGCGAAGGACTAGTTCCGTCTACGGTATTTCGAAGGAAACACAGCTAACCAGTACACACCCATCATACCTCACGTTGCCAGGAATCACCCTAGACAGCGTTCAAGAAAAACTTTGAGACGGGGAGATCACAATCTCGAATAGCATGGGTTCAAATTTATATACGCTGCGCTAAGGGTGCCCCCTCTCGTCCCAACCGAAACACCCATGCCCCCGACCGGATGAAAGGCTTTAATCCAGGCCATGGAACCCTCATCCCGGCCTCTCGATTTGGTGTGTACCAAGAAGTGGTTTGCAACTTACTAAGCCGTATCCCTTGCGGGAAACAGGTGGTAGTACGAAAGAGGAGACGGACGGGAATTTGACTGATTTATGTTGACACTGGGTCAACGATCTGGCATAAGACTGGCATGCTACAACACTACCATCTTACCCTTTCTCCTGCCATCTCATGGCCATGCAACATGTTTCCAACAACTCATGGATTTCCCGAAACTCACTTGCCTCAACTCCTACGGGATAAACTTTCATCAAGAAACTCATGAACATGCCATGATACAAAAATAATGCAAACATGCCCAAACACTCATCATATCAAAAGTACAGACATGCTTGCCTGGTTCGGAGTAGTCGGGGTCTAGCTCGGTGAAGTTCGCGGTTCCGTCACCTCCTTCGGTATCTACGGTACACAAAACACACGCGCTAACGTAAATACCGTGGGGTACAGAAAAGTAATCCAAATATTTTTCAAATAAATATGATAAAAAACTAGACAAAATTTTGAAGAGGACAGAAAAAGAATCACTCAAAAATTCCTTTCTGTTAAAAAGTTATAAGAGTTTTGGTCCAAGGACCCATCTGTAATGAAACAGAAAACCCTCAGGGGCCTAAGCAGAAAAGTGCAGAAAAACGGTTCAGAGTAGAAAGCGTATTTGCCAGAGTACGCTTTCAGAAAACGGTTCAAAAAAAAAAACAGAGAGGCTGACGGGCGGGTCCCACCCGTCAGGTTTGAATATTTGAAAGAGGCGGCAGAGCACGACGGTGCCCGAGAGCCGCGGTGGTCGCCGGCGGCGATCCACGGCGAGGTAGGGAGATCGGAAGGTACCTCCGTGCTCAGGGCGCCATTCCGCGTCGGTGGGTGGTGGTGGTGGTCGCCGGTGAGCACCGCGTCGACGGCGGCTCTTGCTCCGGCGGACGGCGGTTCGGGTGGTCGTGGGCCTCGTCGGAGAGTGCTCCGGAGGTTAAATTGAGGTGGGGTTTAGCCTCCTAGTGGTGCCACGAGGCTACGGGCAATAGTAGGGCCGTGGAGGAGTTCTCACCGAAGAGAACGTTGCCGGAGCCCGAGGCGGACAGAGTTGGCCGGAGTCGAGGAAGAAGGGCCCCTCGAGGCTCTTTGAGTGGCTAGGCGGGGTCTGGTGAGGTGGTGGAGTTGTGCGAGGGCAAGAGCAAGCTCGGGGGTGCTATTTATAGATGGCCCAAGGTGGTTGCCGTGAACGGATAAGTCCGGTGAGTGTTACGGTGGCGCAGGGCATTGGTCGGGGTGGTTTTAGGGTTGAATGCCATCGTGGAGGTCAACTGATTCCGTTTGGATGCTAAACGAGCCGTGATTGGGTGCTTTGGGTATGCTCGACGGAAAGGAGCGGCGCGGACCCGTCGGCGGCAGGGAGCACGTTCTGTGCTTGCCGGGCCACGGCGACGGTGCCGCGGGCGTGCGCTGGCATGCATGAGCCACGCGGAGCGCTAGGGAGAGCTGGGCGGCGCAGAACGGCGTTGTGCTGGGGTGGTGCCTTCTGTTGACCGCCACGGGAGGTCCCGACGCCGCAGAAGACGCCGGCGAGGTTGGGCCAGGGTGCCACCAACGCCAGGAATCGGCCAAGCGTGCGTGCGGGGGTCTGGCCAGGGGGGAGAGGCCGTGTGCAACGTGCCAGGGCGCACTGTCGATGCGTGACTGAACACTGACGAAGAGAAACGACACTGAACTCTGAAACTTCTGAATATTTCTGAAACTGCAAGAAAACAGTGCCGGCCAGGTGTTCGACAGAATGATTTTGGCATGTGGGAGTTTCTCCTTGAGCTGATTTTTGGTGGAGTGTCTTCTCATTGCATCTGGGGTTTGCCTGAATTTTGGTGGAATTTTTGGAGCAGAGAAGATATGAATTTCACCAAATTTGACAAATCTGGTCCAAACTTGCAGAGACTGAAATTTGAAATTTTTTAAAAGAAGAAGAGTGGATCTTGATTGTTCTAGGTTGTGGGTACCAAGGACTATCCAGGGGAGTTGGTTTGTGGTCAACACTCAAATGCATTTAGGTACTTGCTTTGCAAAATACCTAGGCTCAAAATAATGGATAGAAAAGATTTGGGAGGAGAAATAAATGAAATAAAATTCAGAGATGGATTGAACTTGTGGAGACAGAATGTTTGGATTGCCCCAAAGTGGAAGGAGAGATTTTGGGAAGATTTTACCATGTGGTGCATGGTAAAATCATGAGTGGTCTCAATATTGGGGAAGATGCAAAACTCCTAGGGTTTTCTTTTTTTAAAAGAAAATAGAACCCAAAAATTTTGAATTTTGAGAAGAGGGCAATCAGAAGAAAAGTTTTTTTTAAAACAAAACACCAGAGTTGAAGGAGATGCCAAAATAAAATCCTTGCCAAAGGGAAAAAGTTTTTGAGAGAGAGATTTTTTGGAAGGGTTTAAATGACCTTCTTCAAATCCAACAAAGTTTTTGAAGAAAACCAAAAGAACATTTTTGGAGTGTCACAACACCTACCCCCTTAGGAAAAATCTCGTCCCCGAGATTCCAGCTAATCCTCTAATAAATGTGGGTGCTCTGTCCGAAGGAAATCCTCTCTTTCCCAAGTGGCTTCACTTTCGGTGCGGTTGCTCCACTGAACTTTGAAAAACTTGATGGTTTTCTGTCGGGTTCTGCTTTCAGACTCTTCCAAGATTTTTATTGGATGCTCCCGATATGTAAGGTCTGGCTGCACGTCAATGTTTTCATGGGGTACTTGTTTCTCTGGGTTGCTTACGCACTTCCTCAATTGGGAGACGTGGAATACATCGTGGATGTCGGATAATTCTTCGGGTAAGTCTAACTGGTAGGCTACCGTGCCTCTTCGTGCCACTATGCAGAATGGTCCGATGAATCTTGGTGCTAGCTTCCCTTTAATCTTGAATAGATGCAGGCCTCTCATAGGGGATACTCATAGGTACACAAATTCACCGGGTTCAAAATTGACTCCACGATGTTTCTGATCGTAATAACTCTTCTGTCGACTTTGGGCTGTCTTGAGTCTGTCCTTAATCACCTTGAACTTATCTTCAGCCTCTTTGAGCATGTCTGGGCCGAAGATATGGCTGTCTCTGGTTTCCGATCAATTTAGCGGGGTACGACATCTTCGCCCGTACAGAGCTTCAAATGGTGCCATTTGCAGGCTGGCCTGATAACTGTTGTTATATGCGAATTCTGCATATGGTAAGCTCTCTTCCCAACTGGTCCCATAGGTGAGGACACATGCTCTCAAATATCTTCTAGAATCTGGTTTACTCGCTCACCGCCCATCCGTCTGGGATGGTATGCGGTATGAATGCCAGCTGAGTTCCCAGAGCTTGTTGTAAGTGATCCCAAAATCAGGAGACGAATTGAGTGCCTCTGTCGAGATTATTTTCTTTGGGACTCCATGTAAGCGCATTTATACGGGAAAGGTAGAGCCTAGCAAGCTTCTCGAGTGGTGTGGGTTGTCTTCACGGGATGAAGTGTGCTACTTTAGTCAGTCTATCGCTGATGACCCATATGGCATCATGTCCGTGTCGTGACCGAGGTAGCCCAACAATAAAATCCATTCCAATCTCGTCCCATTTCCACTCGGGTATCTTATTTGGTTGCAATAGTCCGACCGGTTTCTGGTGCTCGGCCTTGATGCGTTGACATGAGTCACAACATGCAATAAACGTGGCTATGTCTCTTTTTATACCATGCCACCAAAATGTTTCCTGAAGGTCTTTGTACATTTTTGTTCCTCCAGGATGGATTGAATACGGAGCGGTGTGGCCTTCAGCCAAGATTTGCTGTTTAAGGTCATGGATATTTGGTACGCAAAGTCTATTCCCGTACCACAATATTCCTTGCTCATCGACAACGAATTCTGAGGCCTTGCCCAATTTCATCTTCCGTTTTATGCCTTCAATGCTGGGGTGTCAACGTTGAGCCTCTTTAACCTTCTCTATTAGGGTAGGCTGTAACTCTAAGTTCAACACACTGCCTCCGGTGACCACCATCAGATTGAGCTTAGCAAATTCCTGCTGGAATTCAGGTCTCAAGTTTGGCATGCTGTCATTGTTCGGGCTGGGGTTCCGACTCAGAGCATCTGCTACAACATTTGCTTTGCCTGGGTGGTAGTGGATTCCAACATCATAATCCTTTACTAATTCCAACCAGCGTCGCTGCCGTAAATTGAGTTCTGGTTGTGTGAAAATATACTTGAGGCTCTTGTGGTCCGTGTATATTTCACAACAATTTCCAAGTAAGAAGTGTCTCCATTCCTTGAGTGCATGAATAACTGCTGCTAATTCCAGGTCATGAGTAGGATAATTTTCCTCATGCTTGCGAAGTTGTCTGGAAACATATGCGACAACCTTGCCTTCTTGCATTAACACGCACCCGAGGCCCTTTCGAGATGCGTCACAATATACCTCAAAATTCTTGTGTATGTCTGGCACAATTTATACTGGTGCTATCGTTAGTTTCCTCTTTAATTCTTGGAAACTTTTCTCACAAGCTTCCGTCCATTCAAACTTCCTATCTTTCTTGAGTAGCTGCGTCATTGGCTTTGCTATAGTGGAGAACCCCTCAATAAATCTTCGGTAGTAACCTGCCATTCCCAAGAAACTTCGTACGTCCGTCACGCTGGCTGGTGGCTTCCAGCCAAGTACGGCCTTGACTTTCTCCGGATCTACGGCAATACCTTCTTGGGTCAGTACGTGGCCCAGAAAACCTACTTGCTTTAGCCAAAATTCACACTTGCTGAATTTAGCGTACAATTGATGTTTCCTGAGTTCCCCCAGTACAATTCGGAGATGTTCAGCGTGCTCTTCTGGTGTTTTGGAGTATACCAGAATATCATCGATAAATACCACAACAAACTTGTCCATAAACTTCATGAATACTTTGTTCTTGAGGTGAAAAAAATATGCGGGGGCGTTTGTTAGTCCGAATGGCATTACGGTGAACTCATACAATCCGTATCTGGAGGTGAAAGCTGTCTTGGGAATATCTTCGGTTCGCACTTTCAGTTGATGGTATCCTGACCTCAAGTCAATCTTTGAGAATACCTTGGCCTGAGCGAGTTGATCGAATAAATAATTTATTCGTGGCATCGGATATTTGTTCTTGATTGTGACCATGTTTAGCGCTCGATAGTCTATGCACAATCTCAGTGTTCCATCCTTCTTTTTGGCAAATAAAATTGGTGAACCCCAAGGTGAGGAACTGGCTCGTATATACCCTTTTTCCAATAATTCCTTTATTTGCTTCTTCAATTCTACCAATTCGGATGGTGCCATTCTGTATGGTTTCTTGTATATGGGGCGGTTCCGGTGCTAGCTCAATGCTGAATTCTATCTCTCGTCCGGTGGCATGCCCGTAGTTCTTCGAAATACATCTGAAATTCACACACTCTCGAACCTTTCTCAATTCAGAAATATCCACCTTGTTCAATCTCGTTGCCGGATATCTTTCTTTCCTTGGCTGAAACCTTTATGGTCTTCCCGTGGTGGTGGGTGAGAATTACGGTCCTGTTGAAGCAGTCAATAAAACCTTTGTTGGTAGTTAACCAATCCATCCCTAAGATGACATCCAGTCCTTTATTTTCCAACACGATAAGATTTGCGTGAAACTTCAACCCTTCAAACTCGATAACCACACCCTGGCAGTAACTCTGGGTAACTTGCTTAATTCCAGGGGACTTGACGATCATAGATTTTTCCAAGGGAAGCATCGAAAAATTATTTTGCAAGGCAAAACTTTTTGAAACGAATGAGTGAGAAGCTCCAGAATCAAACAAAACCATGGTAGGTATTGTGTTGACAGGAAACGTACCGAGTACGATATCTGGGGCATTTTGTGCTTCCTCTTTGGTCACGTGGTTCAGATGACCCTTTCTGTGGTTGTTATTTGGGTTGAAATTGTTGCGCTTTGGCGCCGAATTATTGCCTCCGTTGTTCGGTTTTGGGGTCGAGTTCCTTGGCTTGGGGCACTGCTTGGCATAGTGCCCTTCTTCTCCACAAGCGTAACAGGTAACGCCTGGGCAGTATGTGAACTCCTTGTCCCTTGCATGAAAATTCTTGATTGGGCGCGTGACCCTTGTCGTGGGTTTGGGTGTCTAGTTTTTCTGAACATCTGTCCTGCTGCGGTGGTTGCGGGCATGATTAGTCTGGTCCCTCTTCCGCTTGCGGAAATCTTCTAAGCTGCGTCTCTCATTTTCCAAGGTAATGGCCTTATCCACCAGCGTCTTAAAATCTGGAAAGGTGTGCACGACCAATTGGCATTTAAGCGCGGGTGTCAGACCGTCTAGGAATTTCTCCATCTTTTTGTTTTCCGACATACGCTCCTCGTTGGCGTAGCGAGACATCAGAGTAAACTGAATGTTGTATTCTGACACCGTCATTGTCCTTTGCTTGAGGTCGTCAAATTCTCTCTTTTTGATTTTCATAAGACTTTTAGGAATATGTGCCCCACGAAAACCTTCTTTAAATTCCTCCCATGTTATATTGTTTTCGTTGGGGTGCATGTGTAGGAAATTTTCCCACCACGATGCGGCTGCTCCAGTAAGATAGTGCGGAGCATAAAGCACTTCCTCAAGATCTGAACACTGGGCAATAATTAATTTTCTTTCCATGTCTCGAAGCCAGTCTTCGGCTTCAAGAGGTTTGTCAGTGTGAGAAAAAGTTTGGGGACGTGTCTTCTGTAGCTCAGATAACTTTGATTGCTGTTGATACTGTCCACGGTGATTCCCCATATTGATGACTTGGTTCATTATTTCCTGATGTTGTTTGCTGACTTTGCTCATAAAGCCGGCACATTTGGGAAAGTGCCGTTTCACTGTCCTGTTGACTTGACTGCCCCTGTGTGAAATTGTTGCTTGGGGGTGTGCCAAAATTTTCCTCTGACGGGGTTGGCATGGAGCGCGTCCAAGGACGAGACATGGTTCACTATGGGGATATATTTTGCAACACTCATAAGAAAAGAAATTGAGTCGCAAAAATCAAATAAATTCATGAAGACGGAAAAAGTCGCAAATGCTCCAAGATTTTTCAAGAGAATAAACGTTTGCGCATGGAGAAGGACTGCTCATTACATATCTTACACGCAAGTAGTAATTATACAATACATCACTCAGGATATGTGTACATAATCCTGACATGTTATTTAGGCTAATGCACTCCTCCAGTTCCTACATGATGCGCAAACAAGCTACTTCTCACAGCCTATGCACATATAAACATATCGTACAAGTCGGTACATCGGATGGCGGCTAAGCGTACTTAGTCGGAGATGGTAAGGATTTCCCTTGGCCTGCCAAGGGTGAGGCGCAGTGAGGCTGGGGACTCAACCTCCTCTTCGGTGATAGGCTCCAGACGTGAGGTGCTGCGCTGAGTTGGTGGAGCAGGTGCCCTATGCGGGACAACTCGAACATGAGCGGGCACGAGGGGTGGTGCAGAACGAACCGGAGTAGGCGCAATGACATGGTTGAACTCCTCTGTGGTAGGCAGGCACTAGTAGAAAAAGGGTCAAACGTGAAGCACATTAGTGCCGGTTTGATTTTGGCCCGGTACTAATGGTACCATTAGTGCCGGTTCGAACGAATTTGCACTAATGCCGGTTCGTGTTGAACCTTTAGTACCGGTTCGTGGCACGAACCGGTACTAAAGGGGTGGTGGCAGGCTGGCGTCAGGCCGGGGCCCCGCGATCACCTTTAGTACCGGTTCGTGGCACAAACCGGTACTAAAGGGCTAACCTTTAGTACCGGTTCGTGCCACGAACCGGTACTAAAGGGGTTTGACCTATAGTACTGGTTCTTGCCACGAACCGGTACTAAAGGGCAATTTTCAATCGCTACCCCACAGATATCACCATTTCCATTTTGAAAAATACAAAAGAAAATGATAAACAATTCAAAAAATAAAATTCTTCGAGATGTAGTTATATTACTACATCTACTAGTTAGAAAAATTAAAAAACTTAAATTTGGACATGTTTTGCAAAAAGTGTAGGGCAAATGTAAAACGGCTATAACTTTTGCATACGATGTCGGAAAAAACGATAATATATCAAAAATTCAGCACGAAAATCCGTGATCCGATGGAGACCGCCACGGCCTGTTTGGAAATTTTAGAATCCTCAAATTCCAAAAGGAAAAAAAGATATGGTCAAATTTCAGTTTAAAAAAATTTGGTTAAATCTGGTCAAACTACTTATTCAAGAAGTATTAATGTTACTACATAATTATTCAAGAATATTAGTGTTACTAAATAATTATTTCAATTTTTTGAATTTTGGTCAAATCTGGTCAAACTATGGTCAAACTTATTCAAGAAATATTAGCGTTACTAAATAATTACTGTTTTTTAGAATAATAGTTTCAAAAACGCAAACGGTGAAATGTGTGACTTCATGCTCAAGCTAAACTCCTGAGGGGTAATAGGATTGACATCTTACTATTGTCAGTAAAACGACAAGTGTAGACTCGGAAACGAAGGAGAATAGAACCCGAAAGTTAAGCGTGCTCGGGCTAGAGTAGTGAGAGGGATGGGTGACTGGTCGGGAAGTTAGATGATTTGGAATGAGTGATCCACACTTGAGCAGTTAAGAGAGGTGATTAGAGACTAAATCATCAAATAATTCAGAAAAATAAAAAATCGAAAAAAAATAAAAAAAATTCCAAAATTTTCAATTTTTTTTAAAAAAAAACCTTTAGTACCGGTTGGTAACACCAACCGGTACTAAAGGTCCCCCTTACCAGGGCGTGAGCTCACGCCACGTGGTGGCACTTTAGCGCCGGTTCGTGCCGAACCGGTACTAAAGGGGGGGGGGCCTTTAGTGCCCACCATTTAGTGCCGGTTATGGAACCGGCACTAAAGGCCCTTACGAACCGGCGCTAAAGCTCCGTTTTCTACTAGTGAGGCGACGAGTAGTGGTGAGAGCAGTAGGAGCAAACGACGCTGATGACGAGACAAAAGTCAGTGGCGGTGCGGCGCGCAGGAGCTCCCTCCTGTTGGCGGCACAACCATGGACTGAGTCCATGCGGGTAGCTACAAAGTCGTCCACCAAGTTGTCGAAGGCTGCCTCCAAAGCCCGGAGATACTCGATGAGCATCTCAAAAGCTTCGTCCCGTTCTCCTCTGGGGCTAGAGAACACGTAGTGGCAGGTATATGGCACGTGACATGGCAGGTAGCGGTAACGACGAGTCTTCATTGAAGGAAGGATGTCCCTGAGACGAGCTATCGCCTCACGGGCTGCCATCTGCAGTGCATGCTTCTCCGTGGGCATGGCTCTCCCAAGAACCGAAGCGGCGTAACTCAATACGTCCTCCTTGAATTGCACCGCGACTTGGTGCATGGTTAGACGGTCATTGACCTTGTGCTGAGAGAGTGAGAAGATCGGGCGCATGTGATGGCCCCATTGCGACTTGGACGATGAAGGAGAGGAGCTTGACGAACCCATCGGGCATGTTGGCGAACATCTCGAGACTCGCAATCGTTGCCACCATCTACAAAAGTAGGCAAAATCCTGAGTAGTCAAATCATAAATTTATGCTGACTGTCAGAAATTGACTACATTTGCGAAAATAATAAACAGCTCTATTTTGCTAATAACCGATTAGCGATCGCACCTACTGGGCGCTACAACTATTCATGTATAGCAAGATGGCGTGGGACAACAGCGCCATCTTGCTATACGTTAGCTGTAGCGCCGGTCCCCGCGCTCCTGAGAGGCCCAAAACCCGCGCTGCTGGTAGGCTTTTCCCTAGTAGTGGGAGAAGCAACATAAGATCCAACTGTAATAGCAAAGCTCGCGATACATCAAGATCGTGCCAAATCAAGAACACGAGAGAGAGAGAGAGAGAGAGAGAGAGAGAGAGAGAGAGAGAGAGAGAGAGAGAGATCAAACACATAGCTACCGGTACATACGCTCAGCCCCGAGGGTGGACTACTCCCTCCTCGTCATGGAGAGCGCCGGGATGATGAAGATGGCCACCGGTGAGGGTTCCCCCCTCCGGCAGGGTGCCGGAACAGGGTCCCGATTGGTTTTTGGTGGCTACAGAGGCTTGCGGCGGCGGAACTCCCGATCTATTCTGTTCCTCGAAGTTTTTAGGGTATATGGATATATATAGGCGGAAGAAGTACGTCAGGGGAGCCATGAGGGGCCCACGAGGGTGGAGGGCGCGCCAAGGGGGGTGGGCGCGCCCCTTGCCTTGTGCCTTCCTCGTTGCTTCCTTGACGTGGACTCCAAGTCTCCCGAGTTGCTTTCCTTCCAAAAATAACTTCTCCAGAAGATTTCATTCCGTTTCGACTCCGTTTGATATTCCTTTTCTTCGAAACACTGAAAGAAGGGGAAAAACAGGAACTGGCACAGGGCTCTGGGTCAATAGGTTAGTCCCAAAAATAATATAAAAGTGTTTAATAAAGCCCATAAACATCCAAAACAGAATATAATACAGCATGGAACAATCAAAATTACAGATACGTTGGAGACGTATCAATAGTTCAAAGCCTCATCCTTAGATTTCAGAAGATACACATGACAGTATCTAGTGGAGTCATCAATTAACGTCATAAAATACTTCTTTCCACCTTTTGTCAAAACACCATTCGTTTCACATAGATCTGAATGTATGAGCTCTAGTGGTGCAAGATTTCTCGTTTCCGCAGTCACATGAGACTTACGAGGTTGCTTAGCTTGCACACACACTTGACACTTAGATCCCTTGACAGTGGTGAAACTAGGGATTAAGTTCAACTTTGCTAGTCGCGACATGCAACCAAAGTTAACATGAAAAAGACGTGAATGCCACACATTTGATTCACTATTGTTGCAAACATGATTAACAACTTTATTGCAAATGTGTGACAAGGATAAACGAAACATGCCTCCTAACTCATAGCCTTTACCAACAAAGGTTCCATACTTGGATATTACAACTTTATTCTACTCAATGACAAGCTTGTAGCCATCTCTACACAGAGGAGATCCGCTAACATGATTTTTATTGACGGAGGGGACATAATGCACGTTCTTCAGCTGCACGATCTTCCCCAAAGTAAACTTCAGATCGACCATGCCAACACCATGAACAGAAGCACTTGAACAGTTGCCCATCAGCACAGTAGAAGTCCCTGCGGTCTGATAAGATGAAAACATAGAAATATCACCTCATACATGCACATTAGCACCTGTGTCAATCAACCAATCAGAAGAATGACATACTGAAAGAATAGTGGGAAATATACCATACCCAACATCCTTCATGTCAGTGTCTCCAATGACAACATTAGCGGTCTTGCCGCCTTTCCCAAGATGACGCTTGTCATAGCGATTAGGGCAACTCGGAGCCCAATGATCAGGATCTCCACACACATGACAAACACCTTTCTTCT
Source organism: Aegilops longissima (assembly GCA_021605205.1). Lineage (NCBI taxonomy): Eukaryota > Viridiplantae > Streptophyta > Magnoliopsida > Poales > Poaceae > Aegilops > Aegilops longissima. The sequence continues at coordinate 37,283,533 of CM038676.1, forward strand.
TGTCATTCTTCTTATTGAAGTTTGTGTGCTGCACTACCTTGTTCTTCCCATCAAACTTTGCTTTAACTTGCCCTTGTTCTTGAACTTGTGGGGCTGGAAGTTCTTCTTCTGTACCAGATTGGCACTAGATCCTCCCTCAATACCTCGAGCACATGTGTCCTTTGATCTCGCCTTTTCTTCCACATCAAGAGTACCAATGAGATCTGGAACGGAAAACTCCTATCTCTTATGCTTCAGTAAGGTAGCAAAGTTCCTCCACGAAGGAGGAAGCTTGGTGATGATACCTCCGGCAACAAACTTGTCTGGTAACAGACAATTGAAGTGCTCAAGTTCTCTAGAAAATGACTGTATCTCATGAGCTTGCTCAACCACAGAGCGCTCTTTAGTCATCCTGTAATCATAGAATTGCTCCATGATGTACAACTCAGTGCCAATATCCGAGACCCCAAACTTGGCCTTGAGTGCTTCCCACATATATTTTTCATTATCAATTGACACATAGGCATCAACTATGTTCTCACCAAGAACCCTCAAGAGAGCAGCCTTAAACATGGTATCCATTTCTGAAAAGCTTGTTCCTATTGATCATCATATTCTCCTTCAGGTTTGCCAAGAGTTGCGTCATAGCAACTCATGGTTTGAAACCATAAGACTGCTCTCACACGCCACCTCTTATAGCCGATACCCTCAAACATAGGAGGTCTCATGAAAGCAGGAAAATCACTTGGGGTAAATTGCCTATAATAAGGTTTTTAGATTGTTGGAAATATGAGCAATTTACCAAATAATTTAACTAAACGAAATACTAGATAAAGCATGAATAATGTAGCAGAGATAAAGCAAGTCATGCAATCTGACAGAGAGAAGGTAAATAGCATCTGCATATATGAACTTGAGCTGAACATATCTAGAACAGACACTAGATCAAGTTGCATATATGAAGTAGAACCTAACATATGTAGGGCAGACACTAGAACAAGGAACTGTGGCAGGACCTTTAACAGAAAGACCAAGAACACAAACGGGACAGTAGCGACAGCGGTAGCACTGGACTTGGGGTCGGTGTTCTCGCCACCCATGTCGTTGAGGAGGTTGTCGACGTCGGGGAAGAAGTCGTTGTCGGGGAAGTAGTCGTCAGAGTTCAGGGCGTCCGTGACGAAGAAGTTAGTAGTCGCGCGGAGCGCTCCCCAAAAACCTTATCACCCTTCTCCCGTACAGGACTCAAAGAGGTGCGGTATTTGGAGGCCTACTGTCCCGACCTGCGGTGCACGCCGCAAGCCGGGATGGGGAAGAACGTAGCAGCAGCGCAGTGCGCAGGAACTTGGTGGCGAAAGGGAGATGATCTTCTGGTGCGTCTCTCTGGGAGGAGCGACCTCCCTTTTATAGGCACAGGAGAAGAAGGCGAGAGGGCAGCAACGGGAGGTGAAACGAAGAGAGGGAGGCGAAGTGAACAACCAACAACCGAAGGGATGCGCCGTTCGCATTCAGTCTCCACTATAGCAAAAAACTTTTCAACTTCCGTGTGACCTTTCGTATACCAGTCGTGCGTGGAAAAAAAAAATTAGACATTGGCTCATTCCCGCAATCCGCGGCGCATCGTGACGAGGCGTGGCGTGGCGGCGGAGGAGCGCGTGAATGTCCCTCTTGCCTTGCACGAATGGGTTGCATGGGCCTCTAGGATTTATTAGGAATTTCTGAAAATACTATTGGGCTGGCCCAAAATAGATAAAATTCCAGCACATTGATCACAAATGAATAAGGAGGCGGTGTAATGAGCGTATCTCTTGGCCTTTCTCATGACTGCCTAGGAAACTAGGGCTTCTTCGCCTCCTATCGGCGCCGCCACTGATGCGCCTCGTCTCCGGAGGCCTTAGTGCCATGGAGGCGCAGTGGATCTCGGGCCTTGCCTATGAAGGGTTCCTACTCCATAACTGAGGGAGGACAAGTTTTGCCCGAGTTAGGTGAGGGACGGACAATGACGACAGCACGCCTTTGGCTCGATCCAGTATTTCTAATGACGGGCCTAGATGTAATTTTTATTATTTCTGGCGTTTTTTATACTGCCATGACAGTTCATGAATAGATCGGAAGTCCCACTAGAAAAAGTGGCTGTGTATATCATTATTATTTTGAGTAAATAATAGATATTTTTTGAGGGGAGAGTAAAAAAGAGGCGGTGTATAATGTCCGAAGAAGAAGTTTTCCTGTCAGGGACGGGACGACGATTGGGCTTTCGGATTCAAATCGACCCAAGTATAGGCGGGCTGGCCAGAGAAGCCCAACCGAATACCCTGCATGTATATTTCCCAACCCCGAAGTCCCAAACCCCCAACCTGGCCTCATCCCCAAATCCCCCAACCACAGAGAAAGCTAGTACGGAGTAGAAGTTACTCAAAAAAAAAAAGCTAGTACGGAGTAGAAGATAGATCGATCTATGGTTTTCTTCTGCAAGGAGAGCGGCAATGGCGCAGACGCAGGAGGAAATCGATTCTTACATTGAGCTTTATTGGGCTGATAGGATGGATGCGTTCTTGGAGGAGGAGGAGGCGGAGAGAAGGGAGAGTGGTTCCGGCGGCGAAATGAAGAAAAGGCAGACGGCGGCGGGAGTAGGCTCGAAGAAGGCGGCAGAGAATCCAGTGAAGGAGAGCGACAACGAAGAGGGGGCAGTGGAGTCGATCAGTACAGCGAAGTCGAATTTGTCGAGGACAAAAAGGATTATCAACGCAAAGATCACCAAGCTTGTGGGAGTGAAGAGTCAGGGTGGACACGGTCCGGGCCGGTACGGTCCTGGTCCGAGCCGTCGTTTGGACCGGCCGCCGGTAGTCCGAGCCAGACCGGACCGAGCAGTGCGGGGCCCTGATTTCAGGGACCGGACCGGCAGGCGCGAAGCTCGTTGCGGACCGGCGGTCCTCACGGTCCCGACGACATCCAGTCACTGCCATGTGGGCCCAGCGTGACAGAGGGGTGGTCGGAGAAGAAGCAGGGTGGCCGGAGCCGGAGAAGACACTACTAATGCGCGACGACGCGAGGGATAGGCAAGGAAGAGAGAGGGAGCGGCTCGGCTACGCGAGGGAGACGAGGAGCAGCCGCGCGAGGGTACGGCAGCGAGAGGCAGAGGCGCGGCGGCGCGAGGCAGAGGGGGCCGTTGCCGGGGAGAGGGAGGCGAGGGAGAGGGGGCAGCATAGGTGAGAGAGGAAGCTGCCCGACGGCGCAGCCGCACAGGAGAGAGGGAGGCGACGGAGAGGAAGCTGGCTCGCTAGGTCACGCACGCAAGACTATATGTGTCGGGCTCTCCTGATTAGCTGTATTGGGCTGGGCCTTCGGTCCTCCGAGCCGAACCGAGCTTTTAGCTTTTTTTTTTGAGGGGTAAGAACCTTCTTTATTCATCAAAGTCCACATGAAGTGGGATACATAGTTGGTCATGAGGAACACCATACCAGACATGGCGGCCCGGACCTCTAGAAAGCGCAAATTTAGCTAAGCGGTGTGCTTCATAGTTTGCAGCACGACTTTCGAAAGAAAAATTACAGGAAAAAGTAGAAGCTTTGATGTTGATTTCATTGATGACAGCGCCATACTGCCCGCGAGCCCTTCTGTCGATATCTAGCACGACCTGTCGACAGTCCGATGCCACGATGAAGTGATGAATTCCCAGATCCTCTGCCAGGGCCAAAGCTTCACGGCATGCTATTGCCTCCAAAGTAGGGGGATCATAAACTCCTTCAACTACCAGGGCCGAGCTTCCAATGAAATTGCCATCTTCATCTCTACAGACTGCAGCCGCTGATCCACCTCTCCTCACTCGAACAGCCGCATCAACATGGATTTTGTGGTGTCCCGGTGGTGGTTTTTTTGGTTTCGGATGAACTGGTCTTGGGCCCGCAATACTTGTGCTCTGATTCTTGCTTGTATCTTGTATGATTGCCAGATCCTGCAGGTACCTCTCGATGAAGCCATGGGTTACTTGAGGGCTCTGGAATATTGCTTCATGGATAGCTTTTCGCCGTGCATGCCATATGGACCAAAGGGTGACAGCCATTGTGATAAACTGTTCGTGTGTCAGCAATCCCATTACTGTGAAAAGCCAGCTCTTCGCCTTTGGTTCCCTATTGGACGTGATTTTATGTGTGATCTCTTCCTCCGCTAGTGCCCAAATGCTTCTCGACGATGTGCACTCAAGGAGAGAGTGCCTCCAAGAGTCCTGAACCCCACACAGGCCGCATGTGCTTGAGGTGGCCATATGACGATGAGCTCGAACGTCATTGGTTGGGAGTGAGTGTTTGGATAACCTCCATAGGAACATATGGATCTTCCCAGGGACTGCTGTTTTCCATAGATACTTCCACTCATCCTTTTCTGCCCTTGCGTTGGATGGACCAGCTTCTCCGTTTAACCACGCCTCCCTTCTCTGTTTGGTCGCCACAAGCATCTTGTATGCTGATTTAACCGTGAAGGAACCATGCCTTTCATAATGCCAGGACCAGAAATCATCTAGATCGCGCATGCAGATTGGTATTCCAAGGATGATCTCTGCGTCCATATGCAAGAAGGTGCTTTGAACTAGTTCTCTGTTCCAAGAAGCTGTAGCCCTGACAATCAGCTCCGAAACCTTTGTGGGTGGGTTTTGAACACGACATCCTAGGGGGCGAAGAAACTCCTCCCGGGGCAGCCAGTTATGTTCCCATATAAGAGTGGTTTTGCCATTACCAATTCTTTTGACAAGACCCTGCCGTAGAACATCCCTTCCCTCGATCATAGCCCGCCATACTTGGCTCGGATGTCCTCCCAATTCTGCTTCAAGGATGTCACTTGTTGGGTAGTATATGCTTTTCAGGATTCGGCCACAAAGAGATTCAGGATACTGCAGCAGCCGCCATGCTTGCCTGGCTAGCATGGCAAGGTTGAAGAGTTCAAAATCCTTAAAACCCAGACCGCCCATGTCCTTAGGTTGAGTCATGGTCTCCCAGGACACCCAGTGAGGTTTCCTCTTGCCCTCTTTACTCCCCCACCAAAATTTTCTAATGAGCATGTTGAGATGTTCACAAAGTCCCCTCGGTAGCTTGAAACATGACATTGAAAAAACAGGCACCGCTTGTGCCACAGATTTAACCAAAACCTCCTTCCCTGCCGTGGACATCGTGCGCTCTACCCAGCCTTGTACCTTACTCCAAAGCCTGTCTTTTAGATACTTGAACGCGCCGTTCTTGGAGCTGCCAATGTCAGAAGGCATTCCCAAGTACTTCTCGTTAAGAGTTTCGTTGGGTACCCGTAAAATATCTTTTATATCCTGCCTTACCGTATCTGGCACACCTTTGCTGAAGTATATAGAAGATTTGGCATAGTTTATACGTTGGCCAGTTGCCTGACAATAGATATTCAGAGCATGGTACACCTCACTTGACTCCGCATTATTTGCCTTGAAGAACAGCAGGCTGTCATCTGCAAATAGAAGATGGTTTACCGGAGGCGCCGTAGCCGCCACCTGTAGACCAGTCACATTGGATGACTCACTTTTTGATTTGAGGAGGCACGAAAGGCCCTCTGCTGCTATCAAGAACAAATACGGAGAAATTGGATCCCCTTGTCTGATTCCTCTAGATGGCTCAAACTGTTGAAGTTTCTTGCCGTTGAACAACACTGAGAATTTGACAGTTGTTACCAGGCTCATCACTATATCAACCCACCGCTCATTGAAACCCAGCTTCAACATAATTGCCCTCAGATAAGGCCATTCAACCCTGTCATACGCTTTCATCATGTCAAGCTTGAGGGCGCAAGATTGGTTCTTCTTGGCCTTATTGCGCTTCATAAAATGCAAACACTCATAAGCTGTAATGATATTGTCTGTGATCATTCTTCCAGGCACAAAAGCGGATTGTTCCTCAGATATTATATCAGGTAGAACTATTTTCAGTCTATTAGCGATCACCTTGGAAGCGATTTTGTATAGAACGTTACACAAGCTGATAGGGCGAAACTGAGATAAGTGTGTAGGGTTTTTCACCTTGGGTATTAGGACCAAAATAGTCTCGTTGATGCATTCTGCCGACTCGTTGCCCTCCACTATTTTCAGGACCACCTTCGTTACATCCTCCCCACATGTATCCCAATGATGTTGGAAGAAGTGAGCCGGAAAGCCGTCAGGCCCAGGGGCCTTTGTCGGGAACATTTGAAACAAGGCAGTCTTCACTTCTTTCTGACTATATGGGGCGTTTAACATATCATTCATGTCTTGGGTCACTTTGGTCGGTACAGTGTCCAAAACCAGCTCCATGTGTTGGACCCCCTCGGACGTATACAGTTGTTGATAAAAAGCTGTAGTCAAATTCTCCATCTCCACAACATTTTCTGTCGCCGCTCCGTCCTCTTTTAAAAGTGACTTTATCTGGTTTTTCCTCCTCCGTCTACTCGCCCGCAGGTGGAAAAAATACGTGTTCTTATCGCCATGCATGAGCCACTCAATACGAGCGCGTTGTCTCCATAGAATTTCCTCTCTGTGAAATAATTCTGTCAATCTTTCTACTGTTTTTAATTCCACATGACTAGGACCAGATCTTCCTCGGATATCGCGAAACTCTTGTAGCTGTTGCTGTAGCTGTTGGATCTCGCGCCCCATTTGCCAAAATGTGCTCTGTCCCAACCGGCCAGGTCAGATGACAGCGACCTGAGCTTGTCGCTAATGGAGAGCACCGAATCGGCCGCTCCAGATGCCCATGCAGACTCCACCAGCGGAGCCAGGCCGGGATCTCTTTCCCAGGCTAACTCATATTTAAAAGGACGTGAGGCCCGATGGCATGCATCCTCATGCACGTACTTTACGTGAAGTGGGATGTGATCACTAGTAGCAGCAAGTTTGTGCTCCAGCTTGGCTGTGGGGAATGCAATGGCCCAGGCTGGGTTAGCGACGCCTCTATCCAGTCTCACTTTGGTATACGTCCCTCCTACGACCTTCCGTTCAAAAGTCCAGTCATTGCCACTATACCCAATATCGGATAGGCCGCACGTATCCAAAGCATCCCTAAATGCATCCAACTGTGCTTGACTCCTGCTCCCTACTCCGTCATGTTCATGTGCATGAAGCACTTCGTTGAAATCACCTAGGACCAGCCAGGGTAAATTGTTAGAGCCTACAATTCCCCTAAGCGTGTCCCATGTCTTATGTCTTTCATTTGCTTGGGCTTCTCCGTAAACGAAAGTAACTCTCGTTTTAACATCCATCGAATCATTAATAACTGCATCAATGTGATACTTGGAATAACCGATAACCTCAAGCTTTATTTCTTCATTCCAAAACATACCTAGTCCACCACTTCTACCAGAGCTACTAACAGCAAAACTCTTATCAAAACCTAATGACCCAGCCAAACTCTCGACTCTAGTTCCCTCTATTTGGGTTTCAAGGATGCATAGTACAGAGGGGGCAAGTTGCCTCGTCAGATCACGAAGCTCTTTAACTGTCGCAGGCTTGCCAATCCCGCGACAGTTCCAGCATAGCAGACTCATTGCGCTAGGCGCGACCCCGTCATGGAGCCCGCCAAATGCGCATCAAGATTCTTGTTCGCCACTGCACTCTTCCCACTGTTCCTGTCTGTTGTGCTCGAGTTCTGCTTGGTTCTCTTTGCTTCTTGTACCGAAGTAGGGCTGGGCGGTACCTGTGGAGGCGGAAGCAGCAACTGGGAGGCCTTACTATTTATCTGCGCCCGAATTACGGGTGAGTTGGCTTCACTTGTCATACCGCCTCTCTTCCTGTTATTTTCTGCGTCATTCATAACCACGTCAGAAGCAATATCGGCTGTGTCATCCTCCCTATAATCTTCCATAGAATGCGCCTCAGAAGAGCCTCGGCCGCGTCCTCTTCCAACCCGGCCTCTGCCATTCCCTCTTCCTCCTCCATTGTTTTCTCCTTTGCCTCTTCCTTCCCCTGGGCCTCTTCCCGGTCCTCTGAACCATGAAGCTTTTAGGTCCTTAAAAACCAAAGCCTTTGGAGGGTGTATCCCATCACCACACTCTTTATATAGATGTCCCAAGTATCCACAAACGGCGCACCAATCAGGCAACCGTTCGTATTTAACTTTGAAGATCACCCTCTGGATGCCTTCCTTCTTCTTGATAACAAGTGATACTGCATTCTTAAGCAGTTTTGTCACATCGATCCTAACTCGAACCGAGCTTTTAGCTGACCGGACTGACCGAATTTCGGTCCTGTTTTCGTGGACCGGACCAGCCATATTATTGAGCGAGCCAGGACCGCACGGTCCGGTCCATAACGAGCCACGAGTCGGGCCAAAAGCCCGCTCGTCACGTCCACCCTGAGTGAAGAGTGGGGAGGGCCATTATAAGAAGACCAAGACCATGACCGAGGAAGACGTCGCGGCGGCGGCCATGTACAGAGCCAAGGGCGAGGAAGCGCACAGGAACCAGGACCGGAAGGGGGAGTTGGACGCCGTGATCAAGTGGATCGCCACGGGAGATCCCGAAGCAATCGAGGTCTCGGACCAGTGGATGGCTGAAAATGTGGAGGCCATGAAGCTGGAGCCAAAAGATCCTACCGACTAGCCGGCCGAACAAGCCAAGGACTACCGTGAATTCTGGGATTTTCTATGGGCCGCCTCCTTCGGTAAATGGGAGGATATCAGTAAGCAAACCCAAATCTTTCCCCTGTCTACTTTCTGATCAATTGCTCTTGGAAATATCTAACCAAATAGTCTTGATTGATTGACATCAATCTGCAGCGCTTATCCAACCCATGCGTTACACGGACGAGAAGCCTCCGCAAGATGTGTACCCCATCCGAACTCTGCAGGTCTTTTCGGTCAAAGTTGCAGCCATCACAGAGGAATTGGGGTGGCCGCTGGATGTGTTTGGTATCGTTGCCGCACGCGACTCGTTGGATCACAATCGCAGCATTATCTTTGGCCGTCAAAGGGATAACTGCCAAACCATCGACAGTGAGGTTTGTATATTCGTCTCGACAGTTATTTGGTGCCTATGTTGCCTCTGTGAACACCATTTGTTCTGGTTTTCACATGACTTCAAATAATATCCAAATGTACTGAGCTATTGGGAGATACTCCCTCCGTTCGGAATTACTTGTCGTAGAAATAAATGTATTTAGATGTATTTTAGTTCTAGATACATCCATTATCAAGACAAGTAATTCCGAACGGAGGGAGTATATGATAATATTAGAGATTTAAATTACTTATTTTAGGCTTTGTGGAGATGAAATATACATACCCTCGGCATATGTTAACGTCGGTGGCTTTTGGTTTCTCTGAACTATGATTACAGTTAAGAGAGTGGTTCTTCTACACACTCTCGGTGCACACATGCAAAAGAACATATCAAAACATTTCGAAAAAATCTAAAACTTCGTGGAAATGATCATCAACAAATGTTATGAGGGCTTGCAAAATTTGGTGGTCAAATAACATTCGAGGAGCTCTCTACAAAAAAGACAAAATCACTGAAAATTAGTCAAAATGTACGTGCACTGTTTGAGCAGATTTTGCAATTTTGTCTTTTTTGTAGAGCGCTTCTCGAATGTTATTTGACCACCAAACTTTGCAAGTCCTCATAACATTTGATGACGATCATTTCCACAAAGTTTCAGATTTTTTCTAAATGTTTTGATATGTTTTCTTGCGTGGGTGCACCGAATCTACACTCTAAACTACGTTTATATACATCCGTGGTTATGGGAAACCATACCAAATGATCAATCCATGGAGTATTATAAGTATACCGGTGTAAGTGGGAATCATTGCTTTTCTTTTTCTGCAAAAATTTTTAAGTTCTTAAAGATGCCACATGAGAAATGAACGACATGAAGAAGTCACATATATGCTTGCATGGTGTTCAATTTTTTTAAGGTGGCTTAGTTGTTGCTTCCATACTCTGTTTTCATGCTTGTTTTTTATATCAACATACGGGTTTGAGTATAATCTTTGTGCATTTCGAATGTCAAGTTTGTGTAAATTTCTTCCAAGCCGATATAGGGGAATAGTGACTGCACCTTTTACCCTCTCTTGACTGTTTCCCTATGAAAATAATTGGCCCTTGACAATGTGCCCCCACAGCGCATAGGCAGATTCTTGAGTCTCTTTCCTCCTCCAGTTTGTTTGAGACCAGTCACCAGTATCCTATTTTTTCTGTACTTGATAATTTCTTGTTTTCTCCTGTGAAAATAGCACTGTTTTCAATCTATTGGCAAATGAATCTCTTTAGAAAATTGCTTTAGAGTATATGCACCCCTTAGCAAAAAAATATTGTTTATCTCCAAATCGTTTGCATCCTATGTACAGTTTTCTAGTATATGTTTTGATTATGCTGTTCAATGTTTGCCTCCCTTTTGCTTTAGTATATAACTATATATACATATTGTTTGTTTAAATTGGCACGTTTTGAAGATCAGCAATGCTTGCTGACCAAATTCGAACTTATTTGCTGTTAGGGTCTTGGCAAAGTCTGCCTTTTAGTGTTTGCTACCAAAAGATATTTACTTCAAGCTCTTGTTGATAAGTTTAGCTTGATAAATGTTTTACTTCTCAATGGATGCATTGTTCCTTGGTGTCAGCATAGATTGGTTATCTTCCAATCCAGTCGTTCCAGTTGTATTTTTCGATAAATAACACATAATTTGTTTTGTAAATTTTGCATGCAGAATCGATATCTGACACTGACAGGTCCTAGCCGCGCTGTTGTGGTTGTGGATCCTGTGTACTTTGATGTTGACTTGTGAGTGAAGGGCAGAACTGAATCTGAGGATGGCTCTTTGAGCTATCTAGTTGTTAATTGTCGTGAATCTGGCTGTAGTGAATCGTACATGTTTAAATGTGTCGAAACTAGCAAGCTTAGCACAGTGGAATTGACATTGGGTGACATGGCTGAATCTATGGAGGCCACCATCAGTGTCAGAGTTGTCGATGGGGAATGGCCAGAAGGCTTTGGAGGTCTAATTTCTGCCCGTACCGCCAGTATCGGTGACATGGAAATCAAGTTGCTTGCTTTCGATAAACTGCCAGTTGCAGCTGATGGCATGATACAGCTTTCACGCCGTGTTTTGTCTGTCGAAACTAATCGAATGCTGAGAGTCTCTGTCATGGCAAATGGTTTGGAGGATCAAACTGTTGAGGGAGATTCTAAAGCATTCAAAGCCAGGGAAGCCTCCAGAAGCACGTGTATGCTTGAAGTTCGCTCTTGTAAGCTGGAGGTCACCATCGCATGGTCTCTTGTCCCGGCCATGGTCTAGGGAGGATATGTAATGGCTTGGTTTAGCTGATGGCACGATACAGCTTTCACGCTGTTACTGTGTTGGTGGTTTGTGTTTAATGTTATGCAGTGAAGCTGTTATTTCTGGAGTGATGTGCGTTGTTAGTTGTACGTTTATCCTGGTTAGATTAGTGTCAAGTACTATATTATATGTAATGTGGGCAGATTAAGATAGATTTGACTATGTAATGTGGGCAGATTAAGTACTATGGAGTACTTGACTATGTAATGTGGGCAAGTTAACTTTGATTTGACCATGTGATGTTGGCAGATTAACATAGACTTGACTATATGTAATATGGGCAAATTAAGTGACTCGCTCCGATCCATATTAATTGACAAACAATTGTTGGTATAACTTTTCTTTTTTGATGGTAATCTTTGGTATAACTTTGTAGTACTAAAGTTGTATTAAGTGTGTCCATTAATTTGGATCGAGGGAGCACTAGATTTTATTTGCTGTTATTTTTTCATAGTAATAGTAAATTGTCTCGATCAACGAATCTTGCATTGAGATTTGAGAGAAGCAATGCCAATTTGTGGTCTTGGTCTCGTCTGGCCTGGAGATGGAGCGAATGAAGGACACTTAAAAGTAGAGGGACGGTAATCATTGGTTAGAGGTGCATTGAAATGGAAACAGTACGCAATTTCCGTCAGTAAGTAAACACTTTTTTTTGGAGAATCGCCTCTCTTATTGATATTTTTTGAGAATTAAATATCTTGTTCTGCCATGAAACGGATCAACACTAGTGGCCAACCTTCCCTTACACAACAATTCATCCTCCCTCACGGTGTCTTCTTTGAAACGGAATTCAGCGGCCAGAACTTGCCCGGATCAAATGCCGGCAGCTGGGTGCATGTTTGTTGGGTGCCCGGTTGCGGTTGTTCCTCTGGTTGGGAGTTCTCCACTTTTATGTTTTCATTGACGCTGGCGCCATGCATAATGCTCATCATGGATGTTTCTAATTCACTGCCTTGCTCAGTTGAGACATTCTAGCACACACAGACCGGGTTGAAGAGCAAGGGCAACGTAGCGGACAGCCCTGCTCGGACAAGTGTCGGTGACCGTGAATCTATGTAGGTGTAGTCTGCATTGAGATCGACGTTGAACGACATGTGATGCCCAGAGGTGACAGAGGACGCGGGTTGTTGCGAACTGAGTTGCTTGGCGGCGAAGTAGTATGCCAATGAACTCTGCAGGTCCTTTCGTTTCAAGTTGCAGCAATCAAAGAGGGATTGAACTAGCCGCTGGACGTGTATGGTATCGTCACTGCACGCGACTCGTCGGATCACAATCGCAGCATTATGTTCGATCTTAAAGTGGATAACTGCCAAACAATCCAGAGGAGGTTCGCACGGTTTTTTGTAGACTGAGCTTCACGGTACCCTCTATCTCAGCCGTGTGTATGTGATTCTGTTCCTAGGGATATGTGTCCACACTTTGACTTGGTTCAGTAGGTCAGGAAGATTAATATGGCTAAGTGGCAGAGATTCCTTACGCTCTCTGACTCTGCACCGCATGTGGCTAGGTAGGCCATAGGGGCAATGTTGCAAACATGTCCCACTGCTGACCGAGCATGTACAGGTTTGGAATTCCAACACAGCTGCATCGTTTGGAAGTCACCCCAATATTTGATTAAGTGGATGTTTTACTCAATTTGCAGCTGCATCGTTTGGAATTCTGAGGTTTGGTCTTGCTTTATTTTAATGGAAATAGTATAGCATAGCTACTACAGATAGACATATTCAGATGGAATTAACACAGAAACACAAACGATATACAATAATTTTCGGAGTACTTTCTGAACTCTTGTTTGCATGAGGTAGATGAAGTAAACTAGCAAGGAACTTATTTCTAGTACTAAATTACTTTACAATAGTTTCTGGTGGTTCTTTTATCCCTTTTATCCATGGTTCTACAAATGCAATCTGGACACAGTTTGATGTTTCTACTCCATTTTTACTGTGAGCATGATGTAAAAGGCTGACGTGAGAAGACAAGACACAAGTAACTGCCACTGAGCATCGGCCACGAGGCGAACAGTGTTCTGGTGCGAGAAAGAGGTAGACACCTGTAGCTAGCAGCGCAGGACCTAGCCCTATTATGCATTATTACTAGACCATGATGGCGCGCGTTGCTGCGCACGTTAGTTTTGGTGATAAAATTTGCAGAATTTCATAGATATATGGAGATATCAAATATAGTAGTTGAATTTCTATGTATATAAATCAAATGTTTCTCAATATATCTGAAATTACATAGTTAAAAATTGAATGATTTGAAATAAAAACCAAAACCCAAGTAATAAAGTACAAAGAGGGACTTTTTTTCGCAAAGAACAAAACATGTGAATGGATTATTGCATCAAATTAGTAATTCCAAATGCCATGGGAGGACTCTAATAAGTGAACTGTGATTAAATATTACGTAGACTCATTTGGTCTCTGAGGTAGATTATTCTTGAATTTGGAATTTTGTTAATCAAAAGGCTATACATGATCACAAACTCACCATACTCAATGAATACGAAAAAAGGTTACAATTGGTGAGAACTTAAACAGATGCATGTTCATAAAACTACTTGGCAACTAAGTCAGTGGTCACTATTACTTGGACCTCATTTTTTATCAAGCTATCACTGTAGTATGCAGTATCATATCATCACGTCGATGAAAACTGAGATTTCAGTAAGGTGCCATTAAATGGAGTGTTGATAAGTATTGTATTAAAAATAGAAACTACGTCAAAGTTAAATGACCAAAGATGTAGCGAGAACTCTCTCCAATAGATATACATGATACACATCCATTCCGAACTTATTAATTTTGAGAGACACTTAGTGGTACATGATACACATCCATTTCGAACTTATTAATTTGGATACACACTTAGTAACATCACCAAACAACAGCAGTGCCAAGAAAATATATGCATATAATTTAAGGGAAAAGGGTTCATCTACATATTGTTGGACTGATATAACTTTAAATTATATGAAATTATACCTGAAACCGTAAATTACTCTCTATTATGTTAAAACAAGTAGCAGTGGATAGAGAATGCTCTTCTTTGAAAAAATATCGTGACTAAATATATTCCTTCAAACATTATTTTCTGGAAACTTCCAACAAAGCATTTAGATATCCAACATTAGCAGCTCTGTTAAATGAATCTTGTGCCCAGGAGACCCCAAAACCTAAGAACATATAGCGTCATCTTGCATCTGCAACGCACATAATAATTCAAGTGGTCAAATATTGGAATCATTCGCAAAAGAAAAATCTATAGATATTAGTTCCTAAGCAGATCCCTATTTACCACTAACGGAAATGATAATGTTCAGTAATTACAAAATTAATACAAAGCGAGCCATAATAAGCAGATACTGCTAAAACCATCACAAATGTCAATGATGTAGTGCCACATTTACATGGCAGCCATTTTGAAAAAACGTCTTTTTTTCTCACTTTGACCAAGATATCCTGCTTATTATTGTGGTAGATAGATAACACCCCTTGGTCGAAAAACATAATGAAATTAGCTAACTCATGGCCAGGACTGAGGATCTATATCTATGGTTTCTAACATATTTTGCAAGTTGACGACAGTCCACTTACATCCGGCCATCGTCATCCTATAGACGGGGATGTAGAGAGGTCTGTGTAAAGGAACTCACCACTGGCAGCCTCTCATCTCTGTTGTATGCACGCGTCGAAATCCACCATTGCTCCCACGTGCTAGAGTTTCACGTCTCGACCGATCGGTCGAGGGTACACCTCTTCTGCTAGCGGAGCGGTGACCATCCAGACTACGAGAGGCCTGACTACATGCCCTCTCTATCACCTGGATTGAGCTAGGACGATAGATCTGATGCGGTATTGCGGTTATGGAGGGGCAGGTACCAGATGAAGGAGAAAACAAAAATGATTACAGACAATGTTATGAAAGATTGGAGGGGATAAAAGAGGTAAACGGGGAGTAGCACATCTTCATTACCATCAAGATGGGGAGGGAGACGGTTGGGCTCCATCGCCATTATTTCACCACTGCCCGGAATGGAGAATCAGGAGAGAAGACGATGGGCGTTTTTTTAGACAAATCTGAAGCTGGGCAAGGGCAGGAGTACATAATCGTATTGGGCCATCGAAGCAGCCGGCCTAGGAGCCGCGGCCCAGTTCATGTAAACGCGCCGAGGTCGGTTTCGGGAGTAGCGGCCCGATTTTGTTGGGCATGCGGGACTCGTAGCGTGGCGCGGGTGCACGAGAACGAATGACGGCGCGTGCGATCGATCAGGTACGTACGTGTAGTTAATCCGATGGCAAAGACGCCAAATCGCTGTGGAGGGCCGTAGGTAGCTGAGTCTTAGTGTTTAGTAATTCGCATAGGCATGGCACCGCCTGCTAATCACGCTAGGTTGGACCGGGTCTCCGCTCGTGACTCTCCTGGCTGCACACTTCACGAAGCAAAACGACGGACACGATAGAGGGTATCACAGAGCTCGGCCTACAATGAAACTTGCGTTCGCATTTCTTGGCTGCTGAAAGTTATTAATTTGCCTATATTGCGTCCATCTTGCTCGTTGATGTTTGCTCATCTGCCCATATGTCAAACATGGAAGTTGGAACTATCATCATTAGAGTAGAGCTGCAAACCAATACCTTGACCAATAAAATCCATGTGCGGGCATCGGCATTGCCTTATCTAGTCTAGTCACAAGGCAAAATCATGGGTTTTCACCCAAAGAAATAACAATTTGATTCTTTACTGAGTGGATTTGTAAATCGTTCCTTTCTTGTCCTATGTTGATTGTATGGGTGAGTTTTTTTACATGATTTGTAAAATCGGTGTCCCTGACACACACAGCCCCTTAACTTTCTATGAAAGATGGACATACTACCGCATTTTGCCCAATAAATATTTCCAACTGGGACAAACGTAGCAGCGTGCTTTCATGTAAGAGTTACAGACCATTCAAAAATAAAGAGAGTAATACTGACACATGCATATTGTGCATGAATTAAATATTCATGTGAAGAGAATGCACCGCCTGGTGCTTGATGCATGAGGGGAACACTATACACAACGACCGCATTGCATGCAGGGAGAGGGTGAGATACTTATGACTACCACATACTCTTTCCATTCGAAATTACTTGTCATAGAAATGAATGTATCTAGACGTATTTTAGTTGTAGATAAATCTATTTTTATCTACTTTTGAGACAAGTAATTTGGAACGGAGGGAGTACATGATAAGTATGATCCATAGCTATGTGGTGATAATATAAATAGTCCACCACATATTAAGATCTTTCCTTCCTCCGGCAGCAAATAATAAGTTATCAAATTGTAGCTATAGATGGAAGATGGAAGCAAGTAGTCATGGACTAGTAGCCATTCAAGCAATATACTGACATCTCTCAAAATCATATCATTCCTTAATGATTAGCTATAGTTAGTATCTATGAGAAATTGGAGTGAAACAAGGAGGTCCGGGGTTTCTCTACACAAGTAGTTAGAAGGAGGTGATCTGGCTGTTAGAGTTGTGTCGAATATAGTGTACAAGGTAGGTTACAATTGGACTTGTAGTTGTATCGTGTTTACATAGGATGTGGAGTCGTGTCCTAGTAGGACACTTGTATCCTAGGCCTCTCTTATATAGCGGGGGTAGACACACGATGTAACCTATGCCAACATAATAGCACAGGCGCGCAAGGGGGAGCCGGCGGCATGTGCCGGCGCCCGGGTGGCCGGTGTGCGGTATTGTGACGGTGTCACGGGGAGGAGCGCCCATAGTCAAGCCCCGGGGATGTAGCCACATCGGTGAACCTCGTTAACTAATCTCGGTGTCGTGCTCGTGTGATTGCTTGATCCTCGGATGATCGACGGAGTGCCTCGGATTTATTCTAACAAGTGGTATCATGAGCTAGGTTGTTCGGAGGTTGTGGATTGTTAATCTAGAGGAAATATCGAGTCTGAGTTTGCAGCCCGGTGCGGTGTGGTTCCGGACGAGATTGAAAACAGCAATTGGAAGCAGGCAGAGTTCTCAGCGAGATCGGTTATAGCAGCATCGAATGGCGCAAGCAGCCGGCGGATTGATTGACGCAGCGCCTGGAAGCGGCTGGTCTGGTGCGCGTTGGCGCAGCGTTCGTGAGGTCCAGCTAAGCAGCGGCTTAGCAGGAGCCCGTGGCCCATGTGTGGCTGTTTGGTCAAGCCTGGTTGACCAGGAGAGGCGTGCACGGGGCGTATGGACTACGGAGGATTGGGGCTGCATTACTGTACGGTGCGGAAAGCTATGAATCTGTACGAGAAGACTGCTGTTGAATATGCGAGACAAGTTGAGATTTGTTTTGGAAAAAAAGAGGACTGGGTCCTCGTGCAGGACACGGAAAGAGGCAGCAGCAGAACAAATCGGCAAAGAAAATCATTGATACATGATTCACGTCCATTGGAAATAGCAAGGCATTGACAAGGCAATTGCTAGTATTGGAGTTGTCCTGGAGCGGTTACACAGGGAGACCAAGATTGGTTGGATTTTGCTATTAGTACACAGGGGTGTACCTCATCAGGTTTTGCTTGTGTACTTGGGGCATTGTGTGGAGCTTAGATAATTTTTCACAGGGTATGCTGTACAAAGAACTATGGCGCCAACGGGACCAAGTTTGAGGTGGAGAAGTTCGACGAAACTGGAAAACTTGGGTTATGGCAGACATGGATGAAAGATTTGTTGGCACAACAGGGATGCTTGAAGGCGTTGGGGAAGTCATGTCAGTTGAGATGGACTTATCATGTGATGGATGGAAATTCGTGAAAGACGATTTGGGAGCCTTGAGCGTGTCGTTGCAGTCGGACAAGTTCGGCTGGGTTGGACTAGACAGTCTGACGGATCGACGCGAGTCGGTTGGTACAGAAGACGGTGGTGGGATCGACGACGACGACATAGGAGCGTGCTGCTGATGGTGACCGACTTCTGGGCGTGTAAACACGTGGTGCACATGCCCGAGGCTTGTGCGGCTTCAACAAGACTATGGCGCGTGGTTGATTCAAGGTGGTGTACACACGGAGCTTGAAGTCGACGGGGCACAGGATGGACTGATCATCTACCATGGAGTCATGTTGAAGGTGGAGCTGGATTGAGGGGCTACGATGTAAGGATCCAGAGAATCGAAGCCTATTCAGCTAGAAAAAAGCGAGTGACACGTAATTTGGACTGGAGCCCAATGGTCTGATGGAAGCGTGAAACTCGTCATCGGTCGGTGATGATCGATGGTACTCTGCAGTGGGGGTTGAGTGGTGTGGTTTCGCGACCCTTGAGGCTCGACCGGGACAGCGGAGGCTCGACGCGGTAATAGCGGCGAGGCGTGCGGTACGCACGGACATGGAGACGGGCCAGGGCTCTGGTGGTCATACATGTGGTGAGACAACTGCGAATTTGACTCGGGATGACTACAAGCAATGGTGAAATTTCTTCAAGTTTCAGACAGACGGTCAAGAAAGGAGCGGTGATGTTGAGTTCAGGTAACTCTTATGTGTGACACCCAGCATGTGAGTTGTTCATTTTTCATGCAGGTCAGTGATCAGTGTGTGATTGCGTTGGACTGATACTCTGGAAGTTGGGAGCACAAACTAGAGTAACAAAGAACTTAATTTTGCTCGAATGTTGGCTCTGGTCAAGAAAAGAAGGGACTACAAGTTGCAGGTGGAGTCACATGGAGTCTTTGGAGTAGCAGCGGTGCTCATGGGATAAACTCAAGTCCAATGTACATGGAAGTTTGACGCATGGACGAACTCAAGGTGGTGGAGAATATTCGCCAAGGTGGAGTTTGTTAGAGTTGTGTCGAATATAATGTACAAGGTAGGTTACAGTTGGACTTGTAGTTGTATCGTGTTTACATAGGATGTGGAGTCGTGTCCTAGTAGGACACTTGTATCCTAGGCCTCTCTTATATAGCGGGGGTAGACACACGATGTAACCTATGCCAACATAATAGCACAGGCGCGCAAGGGGGAGCCGGCGGCATGTGCCGGCGTCCGGGTGGCCGGTGTGCGGTATTGTGACGGTGTCACGGGGAGGAGCGCCCATAGTCAAGCCCCGGGGATGTAGCCACATCGATGAACCTCGTTAACAAATCTCGGTGTTGTGCTCGTGTGATTGCTTGATCCTCGGATGATCGACGGAGTGCCTCGGATTTATTCTAACACTGGCTACGGAACCGTCCATTCGTGTCTTTCGAGATTGATCGAGTTGATAGTTCAAGGACGGTTTCCCTTTTTAGTGGAGCAAGAATGCTTTATTTAGCTGTCATAGTTCTGTGGATACATATGATATCATGTGGGTCTATGAGCCACGTCACGCTTCCGAGATTTGAAACAAAGAGTTGCTTTAACTAAGTTATGAGCTTCGTTACTTGCTTCCCTCCATTCATGGAGAAACTTGCATGTGCAAAGAGCTCCTTCTTTCTGGTGACGAATCTCTGCTAGAACAACCGCTGTTGGCATACGTCGTGTTTGCTACCAGATTTGGAACTACCTCGATCTTTTCGCAGCAGAAATTTGCAGGGGCACACACCTCCACATCCGACTGACTGCAATCGTTGAACTATGCCGTGATCCGGAAGCAGTCAAGCTCTCGAGCTGGATTCAGAAAAATATGGATAGACATATAGGGGGCAGATTTGCTGGGTCTTATTTGTTTGCATCGAGACTTGCTGAGTGTTGCCTTTTTTTTTGAGGGAATTTGCTGAGCCTTGCTGTACGTATGGGTGCAGTAGTTGTAATTAGCTCGGTCAGACGAGACGGCTACTTGCCATCGGATCCGAAATTCCGAATCAACCTCAGCGTGGCCTCGTTTCCTGGTTGGCTCGAGAAAGGCCAAACCCGCAACTCTGAGGTGAACTGTACAAAAAACTGTGCAAAGGAACCGCCAAATCCCCCACCGAGAGAAGGCGAAATTCGATCTAGGGTTTTCTGGCGTTAGCAGAGCGGCGATGGCATTGACACGGGAGCAGCTGGATGCTTGCATCGATTTGATATACGAGGATACGGACGAGGCGATGATAAAAGATGATGAGTCGGAAGACGAGACTGAGAGAGTGAAGAAGGCGGCGGCTTTGGAGTGGGCGAGGAAGATGTTGGAAGTCGAGAGTGTCAATGACGGAAAATGTTGGGAGCCGAGGGCGATGACCAAGGAAGACGTCGCGGCAGCAGCCGTTTACAGAGCCAATGCGGAGGAGGCACGCAGGAACCATGACCGGAGGGAGCAGCACGACGCCGTGACCAAGTGGATCGCGACGGGAGACCCGGACGCCGTCAAGCGCTGCAACCAGTGGATGGAGGAAGACATTGAGGCCATGAGGCTCAAGGAAATCGATCCCACCGAGGACCTGTCGGACTGGGAGGCCGTCGAGGCCAAGAGGTACCGAGAATTCTGGGAATTTCTGTGGGTCGACGACTTCGGTTCCTGGGAGGACGCCAGTAAGTAAACCCAAAATCTTTCCCCTATATATCTCCCTCCTGATCAATTGCCCTAGGAATGATCGACGCTAATAAGCATCTTGAATTGAATTCTTGTTTGACATCAATCTGCAGCACGTATCCAACCCATGCGTTACACGGACGAGAAGCCTACGCCTGGTACAGTGTACCCCATGCGAACTCTGCAGGTCTTTTCGGTCAGAGTTGCAGCCATCAAAGAGGGCTTGGACTGGCCTCTGGATGTGTATGGTATTGTTGCCGCACGCGACTCATTGGATCACAATCGCAACATCATCTTCCACCGCACTAGGGATAACTTCCAAACCATTGACAAGAAGGTTCGAAGTAGTCTCGTCGCTGACAGTTATTTGGTGCCATATTACTGTTACCTCCACAATATATATGGTTAAATTAGAGATTTAAAACATGAAGTAGAATGAGAAACCTAGGTGATTATAAAGAAGCCTTGGCAAACCTGATCCCTATTTGGAATACTTCATGAGAGAAAAATGGAAGTAGCTATTGCCAATCTTAATGGGCAAATATATAGTTCATATATTTAATTCGAGCTCTTATTATTAATATTTTAGCTTAATAAAAGGATTACTTGTTAATGGACACATTCTTTCTTGACATCAGCATAGATTTGTTATATTCGCTCCAGTTTAATAAATGATACATAACTTACATTGTAAATTTTGCATGCAGGATCCATGTCTGAGACTGACAGGTCCTACCCGCGCTGTTGTTGTTGTGGATCCTGTGTACTTTGAGGTTACCTTGCGAGTAAAGGGCAAAACTGAATCTGACGATAGAGAATTGAGCTATCTAGCTGTGTATTATCGGGATTCTGGCTCTAGCGAATCGTATGCATTTAAACGTGTCGGCACTAGCAAGCTTAGCACGGTGGCATTGATGTTGGGTGATATTGTTCATTCAGTGGAGGCCACCATCAGTGTGAGAGTGGCTGGTGGGGAATGGCCGAAAGGTTGTAGAGGTTTAATTTCTGCCAATACCGCCAGTATTGAAGCCAAGAAAATTGAGTTGCTTGCGTTCGGAGATGATAAGTTGCCTATTGCAGTTGATGGCTCAATACAGCTTTCACGAAGTGTTGTATCTGTTGAAGCTGATGGAAAGTTGAGAGTCTGTGTCATGGCAAGTAGCTTGGAGGATCATACTGTTCAGAGAGATTCAGAAGCATTCAAAGCCAAGAAAGCCTCCAGGAGCAGGCGAATGCTTGAAGTTCATTCTTGTAAGTTGGAAGTCACCATCGCATGGTCTTTTGTCCCAAATCTACCTCATTTTCACGAACTAGTAAACAGTGTATGAGTTTAGTTGTTGGATGATTGTTATTGCCCTATTGATGATCTGTAGTTTATCTCGAAGTGGTATGTGTGTGTTGATGTTAGTGGTATCCTGTATAGAGTTGTCTTGATATTTGACTATGTAATGTGGGCAAGCTAAGATATTTGACTATGTAATGTGCTATCCTGGTTAAATTTGTCTTGACTAGTATGTAATGTGGGCAAGCCGAGATATATTTGACTATGTAATGTGGATAAAAGTATGTTATATTTAATTTGTCATTTTCTTGTTTTTTCTCATACTGGTTTATGATGGTGTAGCTTGTCATGGTGACCCTTTTGGTTCTGAGTCCTTGCATTGAGAGAACCAATGACGTCTCATTTGCTTAGAGAATAGAGTTACAATTCCACACAAAAAAGGCATGGTCAACAAGTTACATACCCGGACAAAGGACAACACATGGAGCAACAAAAGACTTACGGCGAGTGCCGTTGAATGAGGCGGTGGCAGATGGAGGCGTAAGCTCAGGCTATGGGAGCTATATAGAGGTAGCACGGCGAGGGCAGGTGAATGAGGCGGTCCTGGGAGCTATGCATGGAGGTGTCGTGGCCAATCGCGTTTGCCATGGCCCGAGCAAGGATCCGGAGGGGGCGCGGAAGAGCAAGGGTCACGAGGAGGATGAGAGAAGGGAGCCATGGAGGCGCGGCATGTTGTGCGTGCAGTCATACGTTTCCTCTGCGGCAGCTGGGATAGGATTTTGTCGTCGTCGCGTGCGTCGATGAGAGCACGAGGCCTCACTGGGTCATTGCCGACTGCGTCCACCCTGCGTGCAAGTTATTTGATGAAACGCCATAGAGAAAAGAGGGCCTTGAGAGAGAGAGAGAGAGGAGTAAATGGGCTGACGGGTGGGGCCCGCACCCAGCTTAATGGTCAAAAGAAACAACGTTGACTTTTGATGCCACATCAGCATGACGAGTAGGCCCGAGCTGTCATAATCGGGGTCAAGCAAGCGATTAACGCATTCTGTTAAAAGATAGCCGTTGTATTCGGTGCGTTTTGGGACGAGACCCAAAAGTATAGTTTTTTAGGGAACCACTAGGTCAGGCTGGGCATTCGGTCTAACCGAGAATTTCGGTTCGGTTTGTTCGGGTTATAGCAAATTCGGTTTCCTGGAAACGATGACCTATCGGTCTTTCATAATCTATATCTACATCTATATCTATATCTATACCTACTAATAAATTAAGGTGCGTTTCTTCAATTTTTTCATTCTTTTACCTAGATTAGTTTTTTTATTTCTCTTACTATCCGAGGTGGTAGTAATCTTTTGCGTGGTGCACTCGCAATCAAAAAAGCTCGTCCAGGAATTTTTATACATGGGCTGCCCTTAGAGTCCACCGCATGGGCTGGCCATCCTTCGTATTTTTTCCGTCACATGGAGCAACTAAAAATATATGCACGCAAGTGTATCCCACCTTGCTTTTTTATTGCCAATTCTATCACTTTTTGTATGACACAAGGACTTTCTCTCTCTCTCTCTCTCTCTCTCTCTCTCCCCTGCTTGTACCTGTAAATATAATGACATGTTTTGTGTGTTTAAAAAAGCAACATATATATGTTAACAAAAGGAAAGATTGGAGTCATCAGCATGACAAGTTCTACAGCTATATGGGATATAACAGCATGTGCGCGTGTGGGCGAGGAGCTGCCCCTTTTTGAATTTCTCATGATCTACGGCTATATGGGGTTTCTTCATGATCACTGGCATGGATGTTCAGAACAATATGTACGCATGGAGAGAACAATTATACAAGGATGTGTGTGTGTCTATCATACAATTCTACTACTACATGCATGTATTTGTTTATGGATCATTTACAGTTCACAAGTTTTCATGATCTCTAGGCAAGCCTAATGTAATTTCCCATGAGACAATAATCATGCACAGCTCAAGAGAACAATTGTTTGGATGGGCATGAGGCGATTGCACTGAATGCTTGGCACCATATCAGTCGTTAAACAAGATAACATACATAGTTTAGTTTTGTTGTTTTTATAAACATATGTTTGTGAACCAAATATGCTCACTGCATTTTCAGCTGCATGTATGCTTAGGAAGACACAACGTACATAGTTTAGTTTTGTCGTTGTTCAATTCTACTTAACAGATGCAGACCAACACACAAGTTCAAATTATTTTACTGACACTTTTCTATTGAAAATTGTTTTCCATTAATATTTCTCCCTGTTGATTTATTTTCCCGTTAGCATCCATCGACCATCATTGTTCGTGACCATACTCTCTTTCCCAAATGCACAAACAATCAATGCCTTGCATGCAGTACAAAATTTATTTCCATTCAATGCCAGCCAATGTTATTCTTGCACTATGTGAACAAGTGACTGGAATTTTATTCCTTGGGTTCATATGTGGCATTTGCTCATTTCATTTTCAATTAAATTTGTGAGCGAGCTGTTTTAGATAGAATGCACTTTAATAAAAATGAAGGACGCCAATAACTGCCACACGTGTGGGCGTTAAGGGATCTGCCCACACGTTCTGTATAGTGCCTAAGAGGACCAGCCCACACGCTTGTGTGTGGGCAAAACAACTAGCGCCCACACGCCTTTTTTTCCTCCCGGTCCCTCTTATACGCGTGCGTGTGGGAGAAATAGATAACACCCACACGCCCGGTACGTCAGGCCTCGTACCTCGTGGTCCCGCACGCCCTACTGACACTTTACCGCGCGCACGCAGTTGCCATGGGCCGGACCCTCGTCTATGTTCGTTTAAGTGCAGTTGCCATGTCGCTGAACTACGGTTGCCATGTCGGACAACTACAGTTGCCATGTCTGCTCAACTCCAGTTGCCATCTCAGGTCAAAGTTCCATATTGCCATTTTTTGGACAACTACAGTTGTTGCCATGTGTGGTCTGTTCTACTACAGTTGTCATGATTTTAAAACTTTAGGAGTTGCCACCTACTAACACTAGGCAGTTGCCATGTAGCACTGAAAAAATGGCATGGCAAAAAAACATGTTCGGGTAAAAGAGAGAGTTGCCATGTGCTCACAAGCACGTTAGGGCAGTTGCCATGTAAAAAGAAAGAGTTGCCATCTGCTTACGTGCACGCTAGGGCAGTTTTCCATGTACCATGCAATACATATGGCAATTGACATGTTCGGGTAAAAAAAAAAGAGAGTTGCCATCTGCTTGCAATCACACTAGGGCAGTTGCCATGTACACTGCAAAACGCATGACAACTGGCAGCTTGGGTGTGGGAGAGGAGGCGGACGTGTGGGCGAGATGGCAAACGCCCACACACCAGCCCTTGTGCGTGACTGAAAACTGGTGTGTGGGTGAACTGCTAAATGCCCACACCGGCCCCTCCGTGTAGTAAAACGGATGTATGGACGAACTATGTCACACATCACACACACGCCTTATCCTACGTGGCACAGAAAATCGGCCAGATTGTGCCAAGATTCGTGCATATAGTACTGGATGGTGATGGATGCGTGTGGTCGAGATGGTCAACGCCCACACGTGTGGGCGTTAACATTTCTGAAAATGAATGATAGTTCCAAGAGGTTAGTGTGGAAAGAAACTTCCTAAGAAACGTAGTGCAAAGGAATTTGTAGATTTTATTTATAGGATTAATTCACTCATATAACGAGAGTGCCTGAAAAAAAATGATATGGACTCAACCCTCTGAATTTTCAATGAAAATATTTTGGATCAAAGATACCCTAAGGTGGAATAGAATGACCACTACGGCCACAATTATTTATCGAAAGTGGTTGATGTTTGTCATGAACTATTTTGACTACAAATAATAGAAAAATTGGCCAAACATTTACTAGACTCAGGGAGGATATGGCGTGCAATGATGTTAGAGTAGGTAGACGCCGGAGTAGACGTGGCATGTCGACCAGCTTATATATATTGTTTCTCTCTCATTACAACGCACATGCATATTTGCTAGTCCGGCTAATCGAGAGTTTGGGGCGCTACGACTTCAGTTCGGTTTCCGGTATAACCGAATAAGACCGAACCTGTTCGAACAGAAAAAGAAGATACTGTCAATCGAACGCAATCAGATCTAAAGGTAAGAACTTCTCATGTACCTAATCAGTTTTCTCAGGAAAACGTGAACTCATCAAGGAATAATATGACGAGATGGTAAAAGAAATAACAAACGAGAGGAGATAAGTCATGCTGCCAGTCCACCAGGTGGCCGTCGCTGGCTCGGGAGGAGAGCAGAGCGTGGCTAGGTCAGGGTGTTGCGTGAGATCGGGAATCGGGAGTGATTTTTCAGGGTGATAGTCTGCTGGGCCTGGGAAGTTGCCAGGTAATGATAATGGGTTGGGCTATTTCTCAGATTTTGAAGTATATACATGATATATAATGGGTTGGGCTATTTCCGCTGGATTGGAGTGTAGAGCCGCTGGACTAGAGAGTTAACTAGCAAGTTTTGATGGGTGCTTACGACATGGGCCACTAGGGATCAGACTACTGATCCATAGCATCCTGTCAGACCTGGCTAGAGCCGTGGATTAGATTGCAGAGCCGTTGGATTAGAGAGTTAACGTAGCATGTTTTAATGGGTGCTTGATGATAGCTTGCTTCCACGTAATACAGTCTCTGTATTGAGCTTGCTTCCTACCCAAACTGAAGCCTAAAATCACGCGATTGCTTCTTACCAAAACTGCAGCCTATAATCACTTGATTTGAGTTTGCTTCCTACTTGTTCTCGAAAACAAAAGAAAAAAGTGTGCTTCCTACCATAACTAGAGCCTAAAATCATGTGACCATACAATTTTATATCCATTTGTTCTTAACTCTTTCGTTCTATATTTTTCTCTTATTTATGTAAAAAATATTAAAATAAAATTTCTTCTAAGGTGCTTCCGATGCAGATTGGATTTGTTTTGTCATATTTCCCACATACACCATAATACTTGCTCAATTTTCTTCCATCGTATGAGCCATTCTTGCAATACTACAAACTGTCAAAAATTTCTACAAACTCTTGGATCCATCCATATAGATCAACTAAACATTTCCACTCTAAAATACATTTTGTCCCCTGCATATTAAATGCTTCCGGGTTGTACCAACATTGCTTCAAAAAGCACTATTGGATGCTTCAATTTGGAATGATAGACAGTACATGAGTGTGCTTTCCATAATCAAGATATATATAATTTTTTCCTGCGCACCTATGAAACACACAACCTTTTGGCATGATGCAAAAGAATAGAAGGTACTCCCTCCGTCCCAAAATAAGTAACTCAAGTTTGTACTAACTTTGTACTAAAGTTAGTACAAAGTTGAGTCACTTAATTTGGGACGGAGGAAGTATGAAGCAACAACTTTTTTTTCGGGAATACGCAAAGCTTGCGTATCATTGCATTGATAGAAGAAGTTAGAATGAGTACAACACATGACACGGATGCAAGGGACGTGAACATGGTGCCCGAAGCGGTGAGACATAAGATACACGAAGCAAAGAGGAACACAGCTAAACTCGCCGACCAGAGAAGCAATCCAACCAACAACTAGATGACCAAAAGCTCTGAATCTAGCACCAAGGACGCCGCGAGCAACCAAGACAACGCCTTCAAAAAGGAGTACGACACCGAGACGTCATCGTCACCCGATCCGGAAATCCAAACCTAGGGTTTCCCATGATGCTCGAAGAGGGGCATAGAGAAACAGCCATGGCAATGCCTCCAAGAAGGGTACAACACCCACGGGTGTCGCCGCTACTAGGATAAGATGCATGGATTTCTCCGTGGCCAATTCCGAGCAATCCCAAGCCGTCGTAACACGAATCAGAGAGGAGGTCATCGGGCGTTCGCTGGAGTTGCAACTGCAGGAAGGTGAGCCGCGCACAACGCCGGAGGAGGCATCGGGCACCGCTGGACATGCGAACTTCGAAGGAGGGTGAGGTTGCGTGGCTGCGCGGAATGAGAGGTGGCGGGTATGGGACGGTGGTCATAGACCCGGACGAGCCAGGATCTTGAAGGGAGCGCAGACCCGGTCCAACCGGGACCGGAGCAGCAGGGCGCCGGCAGACCCAAGAGCTGGAAGGGGACGCAGCTCCTGGAGCAATGTCGGAGACGAAGATGCACCGGGATGGACAGCCAACCAAGGAACCGACAGGGTGGTGGTGGTGCGGAGACGACAAGGAGCTAGTGAGCCAAAGGAGCCGGAAAGAGCACAGCTCCCGGGGCTCGCCGGGTCCGAGGCCGCGCCGGCCAACCATGAACACAGGAAAGGGACGCAGGTCCATGGCCGCCGTCAAAAGCCGCCCCTGCGGGGTGGTGGTGGGTGGCGGTGGTGTTGAAGGGGTCTCGTGCGCAGCCACACTCCTGACCGGCGAGCTGCAAGAAATAAACACCATCGGCAGGATAAGCCGCCTCCATGACCGCCTCCCTGTGTCTCTCTCGCTTTGCCCCATCCACTGTGTCCAATCAGCAGGCGTCAACGCCTGTGAGCCGAGACATGCACCCACAGAGTGTGCACCTTGCTAGCTTGTTTCCTAGCTGATGACAAGAATACAGGAAATCGAGAGGCTCGATCTCATGCTTCACGCCAAGCCCCCATTGACGACCATGCCATGCTCTTCCGCTCCTCTCCCTGAATACAAACAGGACGACAACAAAACAATACAAAGCATGGAATGAAGCAAACTGATATCTAAATAGTTCATTCTCACTAAACTAATTTTCTTGACATGCAAGCTATTCAAGTAAGCAATATAGCCACGTCACCAACTCTCCACCAAGGTTTTGATTACCGAATGAGGCATTTTTACCGAAGGGGACGGGTAAACATGGTTACCACGATTACCGAAAAATACCGAGAATATTTCGATCGAATTTTATAGTTGAATTTTGAATTCAAATAAGTGAATGAACACACATTTGAACCAGAGACCTCTCAAAACAGGAACTAGATTGCTACAGACACACCAGAACCAACTCTAATGGCATTAATTAGATCCTACATGCTTCGCTACAAATCGAGCGTTTAAATTAAAAAAACAATAAAAAATCGGTATTTTTTGCTCGGTATGGGGATCTACCGAGGGGCACGGAAATACGCGGTAACCACGGGAGATCTCGAAGTTTCAACCGGTAACCAAAACCTTGCTCTCCACCCAGACATCATGAATGTGTTCCGTTTTACCATGAATACAGATGGACGTCGAGACTTCTCTCAAGTTAGAGCAAGTACAATAGAGCTGAGTCAGCGGGCTATAAGGAATAAATTAGTATATTTCTGCTTAGTTAGAGGAAAGAGAAGAGGAGAGAGAAGGTAAGCGGGCTCTTCGTGAAGAGTCAGCTCTAGCACGTGCTCCTAGGCACTTTGTGAGAAAATGAAAGGTGAACCACATAATAAAAAGTAGTATACTCTTTTGATCTACTATTGTAGATGTTGGCTATAAGATGAGCTGTAGATGACATGGCACTGGCTTATAGCCAGCATCTGGCTATACTATTAACCATGCTCTTAGAAACGGCTGGGTGTTTTCCTTTTTCTTTGATCCAATATAATAGGATGAAGCATATACTCATCTTCTCGCTCCGTCATTTGTGCGCCCACCCTCCGCACTTCCCTCGCTCCCTTTCCCCTCGGTATAGTATGGCGCGGTGGCCAGGACGCTGTCTGATGCCTATTCGGAAGAACCGCTGGCGTGGCTCCCTCTGTGATTCTCTCGAACCCATGAAGCCTTTTTCCGCTGTATAGTTTTGTGCGGCGGTTGAGATCTTTTTACCGAAAATGGTTTCCCCGCTTTGTATACAAAGCAACCAACCGAGACATCCAACGATAGGTGCTGGGGCGGAAGCAGTACAGTCACGCCCAAAAGAAAAGAAAGAGGAAATACAAGAGAAACAAATAACGACAACGACGGATCGACAAAAAACGAAGAAGCCTCGTGGCCGCTGCACCCACCGGAGATCGCCCACCAAGCTTCGAGCCTCCGAAGCACCGGTACTAATCAACACCTCTAAGAAGGGACGCGGCGATGACGGCGCTGCTGCCAACACACTAGTAGAAAAGGGGGCAATGGCCCAGGCCAGTTCAACCCATTAGTCCTGGTTCAATCCAGAACTGGGACCAATGGAGCTATTTGCCCCGGTTCGTGAGCCCAGGGTGCCGGCCGGGCCACGTGGGCCATTGGTCCCGGTTGGTGGGACGAACCGGGACCAATGGGCCTGGCTCCTAGCCCACCACTATTGGTCCCGGTTGGTGGCATGAACCGGGACCAAAGGCTTCCCTTTAGTCCCGGTTCATGCCACCAACCGGGGCTAATGGAGCTGCCTATATATAGCACCTCGCGCAAGAGCAGAGCACACTGCTCTGTTTTTTCTGGCCGAGGGGGAGAGGGCTTGGTGGTGCTCTAGCTCACCTCCTATGCACACAAGGTGTTCGATGGAATGCCCGAGCCACACTACTTAAGGTTTCTCCTCTCCAAGCTCGACCGCCAAGCTCCATTTTCCTCAATATTTATCTAGGTTTAGCGGTCCGTCACGCCCGTCCCGTCTTCATCGCCGTCGATCACCCGCGCCGATCTCATCGCCGCACCACCACCGTGGTGAGCCTCTTGTTCTTATCTTCTTTCTGAAAGGAAAAATATTCTTACTTGTATGTTTAGATAGATACTTGTATTATTTTCTTACTTTTATTATTGCATCTTATATAGTGCGATGGTTTTGGTATCCGCCCCCGTCGGCCCTCGTCCCTGTCTATGATTCGGATGTGGTATATATTATCTTTTCATAACTATTGGTTCATTTATTGTTTATGAAAATTATGCCGACCAACGTGATATAGATTTTATTTATCTAGGAGGTTGTTGAACCGGAAATTCCAACCAACCCTATTGTCGAGAGGTTAAATTTAGTTGAAGAAGAAAACAATTTCTTGAAGGAAAAAATAAAAAAACTTGAGGAGGAGAAGATGATATTGGAGTTGCATGTTGCGGATGTCGTCGATGATCACAAGATCAAGATGGATGCAATGCGCTTGAAGATTAGAAAGATTAGAAAATATGCCATTCATACCGAGGCTTGGTATCATTATGCCGCTGGATCAGTTATTACCTTGGTTGCCATTATGATTGCATTTGTTTTCGCATTGAAATGTTTTACATAGTTTCAATGTATGGTTTAATTAATTTAGATGCTCTGCAGAGCTTTATGTTGTTAGATGAGAACTATGTATGTACTTTGGTTTTTATGTGATGATGAACTTCTATTAATTTGGTCACTTAATTATCTATTCATGATGTTCTGTAATGATTTTTGACACATTAATTATATATAATGCACGCAGATGAACCGGCAATGGATGTACGGTGTGAGACACACCTCCGAGTACACTAAGGCGTGCATGATTTTCTCGAAGTGGCTGAGGCAAACAAGCAGAATGGTTTTATGTGTTGTCCATGCCCTATATGTGGAATCTGAAGTCTTACTCTAGCCGGAAAATCCTTCACACCCACCTACTTTACAAGGGTTTCATGCCACACTATAATGTTTGGACGAGGCACGGAGAAATAGGGGTTATGATGGTAGACGGCGAAGAAGAAGAGTACGATGACAACTATGTGCCCCCTGAATACGGTGATGCTACTGAACATCAAGAGGAAACAGACGATGTGCACGATGGTGCTGCAACGGGCGAAGCTGCTGAAGATCAAGAGTAACCAGATGATGTGCCCGATGATGATGATCTCCGCCGGGTCATTGTCGATGCAAGGACGCAATGCGAAAGTCAAAAGGAAAAGCTGAAGTTCGATCGCATGTTAGAGGATCACAAAAAAGGGTTGTACCCCAATTGCGAAGATGGCAACACAAAGCTCGGTACCGTATTGGAATTGCTGCAGTGGAAGGCAGAGAATGCTGTGCCTGATAAAGGATTTGGGAAGCTACTGAAAATAATGAAGAAGAAGCTTCCAAAGGATAACGAATTGCCCGACAGTACATACGCAGCAAAGAAGGTCGTATGCCCTCTAGGATTGGAGGTGGAGAAGATACATGCATGCCCTAATGACTGCATCCTCTACCGCGGTGCATACAAGGATCTGAACGCATGCCCGGTATGCGGTGCATTGCGTATAAGATCGACGAGATGACCACGGTGATGTTGATGGCGAGCCTACCAGGAAGAGGGTTCTGCGAAGGTGATGTGGTATGCTCCTATAATACCACGGTTGAAGCGTCTGTTGAAACGGAGAGCATGCCAAGTTGATGCGATGGCACAGTGAGGACCGTAAGAAAGGCGGAAGTTGAGAGCACCGGCGACGGGTCGCATGGAGAAAAATCGAGAGAAAGTCTGGGATGAGTTTGCAAAGGACCCAAGGAACGTATGGTTTGCTTTAAGTGCGGATGGCATTAATCCTTTCGGGAGCAGAGCAGCAATCACAGCACCTGGCCCGTGACTCTATGTATGTATAACCTTCCTCCTTGGATGTGCATGAAGCGGAAGTTCATTATGATGCCAGTTCTCATCCAAGGCCCTAAGCAACCCGACAAGGACATTGATGTGTACCTAAGGCCATTAGTTGAAGAACTTCTACAGCTGGGGAATGGAAACGGTGTACGTACGTGGGATGAGCACAAAAAGGAGGAATTTCACCTAAAGGCGTTGCTGTTCGTCACTATCAACGATTGGCCCGCTCTCAGTAACCTTTCAGGACAGACAAACAAGGGATACCACACATGCACGCACTGTTTACTTGACATCGATAGTATATACCTGGGAAGCTGCAGGAAGAATGTGTACCTGGGCCATCGTCGATTTCTTCCGACCAACCATCAATGTTGAAAGAAAGGCAAGCATTTCAAAGGCGAGGCAGATCACGGAAGAAGCCCACCATGCGTGCGGTGATCACGTATTTGTTATGGTCAATGATTTACGTAATCTTTGGAAAGGGTCGGCGGACTAGCTGTTCGAATGTCGCCGACAATCACGCACCCATGTGGAAGAAGAAATCTATATTTTGGGACCTACCCTCTTTGGAAAGACCTAGAGGTCCGCTCTTGATCGGCGTGATGCACGTGAGGAAGAACCTTTGCGTGAACCTGCTAGGCTTCTTGGGCGTTTATGGGAAGACAAAAGATACACCGAGGCACACGAGGACCTACAACGCTTGCTTGCGAAAAGAGGGCATGCCTCCGAAGCGATATGAAGATCCCGCCAGCTACGCTCTTCGAAAGAAGAGAAAGAAATCTTCTTTGAATGCCTGCTCAGTATGAAGGTCGGCTGGCTTCTCGTCGAATATAAAGGAAATAATAAATATGCGGAGAAAAAGTTCCAGAACCTAAAGTCTCATGACTGCCACGTGATTATGACGCAACGCTTCCGGTTGCATTGAGGGGACTTCTACCGAAAACCTCGATTAGCCATTGTGAAGCTATGTGCATTCCTCAATGCAATATCTCGAAGGTGATCGATCCAGAAATCGTCTAACGCTAAGGAGTGATGTGGCGCAATGTCTTGTCGGTTTGAGCTGGTGTTCCCACCATCCTTCTTCAATATCATGGCGCGTCCTAGTTCATCTAGTCGATTTAGATTGTCATTACGGGGCCCGTATTTCTACACAATATGTACCCCTTTGAGAGGTTCATGGGAGTCCTAAAGAAATATGTTAAGTAACCGCTAGGCGAAAGGAAGCATCTCCATGGGCCATCAAGCAGAGGATGTCATCGGGTTTTGTGTTGACTTCATTCCTGGCCTTAAGAAGATAGGTCTCCCTAAATCGCGGTATGAGGGGAGACCGACCGAAAAAACACGCTTGGAAGGATTCAATAATATGCAGGGGGCGGATATTCTTGGTCTCAAGCACACTACACAGTTCTCTGAACTCTACCTTGGTGACCCGTATGTCGATGAACACAAGAACAGTTTGCGCTCAAACACCGGAGCGGTCGACGAATGGATTACATGTGAACACATTAGGACTTTAAGCAGTTGGTTGGAAACACGTCTCAGAGGTGACAGCACTATTTGTGATGAGCTGTACTTGTTGTCCACGGGACCATCTTTGACTGTAATGATTTGGAAAGGATACGAGATAAATGGGAATACATTTTACACGATTGACCAAGATCAAAAGAGCACCAACCAAAACAGCGGTGTCCGCTTTGATGCAGCAACCGACAGGGGAAAGGACACATATTATGGTTACATAGTAGACATATGGGAACTTGACTACGGAGTAGATTTTAAGGTCCCTTTGTTTAAGTGCAAGTGGGTCAATCTGTCGAGGCGGCGAAGTGCAGGTAGACCCACGATGCGAATGACAACAAGGATCTGAAAAATCTTGGGTACACCGACGAACCGTTCGTCCTAGCCAATGATGTGGCACAGGTTATCTATGTGAAGGATATGTCTACCAGATCGAGGAAAAGAAAAGATAAGGAAGCGAATACATCATACGATGAGCCAAAGCGCCACATAGTTCTTTCAGGAAAAAAGGAACATCCTGGGAGTGGAGGGCAAGACAGACATGTCTGAAGAGTATGAAAAGTTTCTTGAAATTCCTCCCTTCAAAGTCAAGGCTGATCCAAGCATCCTGATAAACGATGAAGATTATCCGTGGTTACGGCGCAATAAGCAAATGACACAAGCGAAGAAAAAAATGAAGACTTTCTCCTGCAACTATTATGATGATATCATGCCAACTTTGTAACAGACGAGTATGATACCATTGTCTGTTTTGTACATGCACATGCTATGCCAACTTTTTCAGAGTTCATTTAAAAAATATGAATTTCAAATAATTTAAATTTTAACTATTCAAATTTGAAAACTAATGGCACAAACAGAAAGTCTAAAACTAATGGCACTAACAGAAACTTTATAATTTTGCTGACCTAAAAGCAAAAATAATTAAAAAATAAAGCAAAAAACCAAAAGAAAATAATTAATGCAGAAAGCAAAACAAAAACTGGAATAAAAATAAAAATAGCAACAATAAGTATTTTATTGTAAGTAGAAACAACATAAAATGAATAAAGCAACAAAGAAAACAAAAAAGTGTTTTCGAATTTGAAAACTAATGGCACTAACAGAAAGTTTATAATTTTCTAAAACTAAAAGCAAAAAGAATTAAAAATAAAGCAAAAACAAAAGAAAATAAATAATGCAGAAAACAAAACAAAAAACTGGAAAAAAATAAAAATAGCAACAATAAGTATTTTGTTGTAAGTAGAAACAAAATAAAATGAATAAAGCAACAAAGAAAACAAAAACAATGTTTTCAAATTTGAAAACTAATGGCACTAACAGAAAGTTTATAATTTTTCTAAAACTAATAGCAAAAAGAATTAAAAAATAAAGCAAAAAACAAAAGAAAATAAATAATGCAGAAAACAAAACAAAAAACTGGAAAATAAATAAATATAGTAACAATAAGTATTTTGTTGTAAATAGAAACAAAATAAACTAAATAAAGCAACAAATAAAACAAAAAAACAAAAAAAAGTGCCACATACTGGGCCCCACGGCCTGAATACGACTAGAAACCCTACCATGGGCAATGATTCAGGCCCGCAGGAGGCCCAGTAGGCCCACAGGCATAGATTACAGGGTTAGGCCCGAAAGCCTGATTAAGAGAGGAGCTCGAGAGGGAAGGCGCATCGCACCTTATAAACAGGTGCGCCTCCCTCTCAACTAGCGAGGTGGGACTAAATATTTGGTTCGGGGCAGCACAGGCCTTTGGTCCCGGTTGGTGGCACCAACCGGGGCTAAAGGGGTGCATTAGTCCCGGTTGGTCATCGACCGGGACTAATGCCCCCTTTAGTCGGTTGGTGCCATCAACCGACCAAAGCAGAACTTTGGTCCCGTTGATGGCACCAACCGGGACTAAAGGGGCATTAGTCCCGGTCGTGCCTGAACCGACTAAAGCCTTTTCTATATAAGCCAGCACTTAGCATTTTTTCAGATTTCATCGCCGATTGCCGCCCGATGGCGCCGCGGACCTCCTCGGCGCCGCCAGGCTGCCCGCCGCCGTGGCCGTCGCCCGTGCCCCGAGCCCACGCCGACGCCGTCCGCCGCCCTCAAGCCCACGCCGTCACCGCTGCGCCCTGCGCCACGCCCGACGCCGTCTCGCCCTTGGCGCCGTCGCCGCCCTTGACGCCATCTGCCCGATGCCGGCGCCGCTCCCAGCGCCCGATGCCGCCGTCGTGCCCGCCGCCCCCAGGTGAGCACCTGCC
Organism: Aegilops longissima; assembly: GCA_021605205.1. Taxonomy (NCBI): domain Eukaryota; kingdom Viridiplantae; phylum Streptophyta; class Magnoliopsida; order Poales; family Poaceae; genus Aegilops; species Aegilops longissima. The sequence goes on from CM038676.1 coordinate 37,319,818, forward strand.
CTGCCTCCCTGCCTGCGCCCTGCCTGCCTGCCGGCGCCACCGCTGCCGCCACACCCCTGGTTTTTTTAGTTTAATTTTTTTTCATATATATATATATATAATGTATGTGTATGTATGTGGCTATATGTTTTTGTTCATATGTTGCAATATGTTTTTTATTTTATTAGTTTATTTTTTGTTCATATGTGATGTATATGTGTATGTGGCTATAATGTATATGTGTATGTGATGTTTTTTGGTTCATAGAAATTTTTTGTTCATATATAGAAAGTTACAATTTTGAAAAGTTTTATATATTCAAAAGTTACAATTTTAGAAAAGAAGGATAGGAAAGAAGAAAATAAGAAGAGGAAAGAAAGAAGAAGAGGAGAGGAAAAGAAGAGGAGAAATAAGTAAGAAGAAGAAAAAGAAGAAAAAGAGAGAAGAAGAAGAAAGAATAGTGGAGAGGAAGAAAATAGAATATTCTATTTTCTCTTCCTCTCCACTATTCCTTTCGTTTTCTCCTCTTTTTTTCATCTTTTTTTTCTTTGATCTTCTCCTCTAGCTATTCCTTTCTTATTTTCCTCTTTTTTCTTCTTCTTATTCTTCTTCTTAATTTTTATCGGGAACGAGGGTGTCGAGGATCACCGAGGGGTCGAGGGTAGGGAACTAGGGTAGAGGGTTGAGGGTCGTTAAGGGGTCAAGGGTTTCAGGGTCGAGGGTTCGAGGGTTCTATAGGGTCGAGGGTTCCAAGGTCGTCTAGGGGTCGAGGGTTCCAGGGTCGTCGAGGGTTCGAGGGGTCGAGAGAGGTTTCCTAGTGTCAAAGTATTGAAGAAATCCATGGCTTCATCATTAGCGGAAGTAACCAGGGCATGATGGTGCGAAGTCCTCAAAGTTATTACGGAATGGAGTCCGGATAGGATAATTTGCCTTTTATGCAATTTCAGCAAAGGCCTTCCAAATAACGATATTCGGAAGGTTCTTGCTGAACTTTGTACCAAAAAGCGAATTATCCTATCCGGACTCCGCTCCAAAATAACTTTGGAGAGCTTGCACCATCATGCACCTGTTACTTTCACCTAATGATGAAGACATGGTTTTGTTGAACTTTGACACTAGGCAACCTCCCGACCGCCTCGGCGATCCTCGACCCTTGACCTCGACCGCCGGGCGATCCTCGACCCTGACCTTGACCTCGGCGATCTCGACCCTTGATAAAAAAGAAGAAGAAAAAAGAGGAGAAGAAAGAATAGAGGAGTTCTTCTCCTCTATTCTTTCTTCTCCTCTTTTTTTTCTTCTTCTTCCTCTTTTTTTTATCAGGAACGAGGGTCGTCGAGGGTCGCCGAGCGGTAGAGGAAACCCTAATTAAATAGAAAGTATCGTCGGTGGGAGATACATGTGGCCATCGGTGTCGGACACTACATCCACGTCCCACAAGTGACGCGGGCGTCGATGCCCACGTCACTTGTGGGACATAGATGTAGTGGCGTCGTTGTTGTTGTCGATATACCCCCTCCCGATAGCTTCAACACGTGGGGGGGGTCGATATTACCCCCTCCTTGAAGCGTTCTCGAGGCCACCCCCTAACCCTTGAAGCATTGTCGAGGCCACCCGAAACCCTAGGGAAGCAGCGTCGAGGCCACTAATTAATATGATTCCTTATTGTGATTAGCTAGCTAGTTCTACGTTTGTCACTAATATATCCATATCTGTCATGTTTGAATAATAATTGCCATGTTGTAAATATTTGTAGAAACTATGGACACGCCGCCCCGAGACGAAGCACAAGAAGTGTTGTTGAGGCACATAATCGCAGAAGGAAGTGATGCCATCAACTCAATGATGTTTCTCAACGACACCGATGGTCTGGAAGGAGAGGGTGAAGAAGCAGCTGGCTATGCTTATGATGGCTCCGATGACCCAATGCCGGTGGAAGAAGGAGAGGGTGAAGAAGTAGACCATGAGGACTGCTCCGGTGATCACCCAACTGAGTCCGGCCAGGTATATATATTAGTTAAGCCTGTGCTGACTAGCTAATTGATGCATTCATTGTTTTGGTATGTACACATATTAATTAACTCTCGTCTTTCTTCCTTTTTCTAGCCCTTGGATCGAGCACAACCGGTAAAGATACGAGGCCGAAGAAAAGTTGAGCTCGGATGAAAGGTTTGAGATCATAGAAATCGCGCGCGACGGCCAACCGATTGAACCCATCCGGACAAAGAAGGCATTTGTTGCTCAGTGCGGGGTTCTGGTTAGGGACAAGATTCCGATCAGCATCCAGCAATGGTATAAGCCTAAGAACGAAGAGCCTAAGGTGTCTTATGTCAATGATCTGCAGAAAAATGATCTTTGGACTGAGCTGAAGTCAAATTTCACCCTACCGCCAGAGGACGATCCGGAGAAGCCAGTTATAGAGCCATTAATCAAGTATTTTGCTCTTAAGAAGATGGCAGAGCTATTAAGGCATTGGGAGAAAGACCTGAATAAGTTTGTCGATAAAAAAGAGACACCAGAATTCAAGGGAAAATATGAGAAGATCAGAGATGACTGGCCCGCATTTGTGGCCCACAGGACATCGAAAAAGAGTAAAAAGATGTCGGCGACAAACAAGAAAAATGCTACGAAGAAGAAGCTTCACCATCGCACGGGGTCGTGGCTACCTCATAGCCCGCCCTAAGTGGGCCAACACTGAGAATGATCTGCTTGATAAAGGGATCGAACGAGAGACAATGAATCGCAGACCGTTGCGGACTTGGTTCTTGAGGGCTGGCGGAACCTTGGACCCTATATCGGGGAAGTGCATTTGGACGACGAGCAATTGGACATACCACCAAGAGGCTAAAGCAATATATCGAAGCAGCGCAACAAGGGAAGTTCGTTCCAGACAGGGAGAAGGACGAGCTCACAATGGCCCTCGGGAATCCTGAGCACCCTGGACGGACACGAGGCACGCCAGGCTCCCTTTCGTGGAAGGCTGCCTTTTCCGGACGCAGGGGGTTACAAAACCCATGAGAGGAGGAAGAAACTGGAGCAGAGCCAAATGCAGGCGCTGCACGAAAGGGTAATGGGGCTAGAGGAACGAGAAGCAGCAGATCGCAGCAAGCGACCTGCGAAGCTTCCCCGGCTACCCGCCATCTCAGTGGAGAAGCAGCATGGCTTCCACCGAGCTGCTTCAGCCGGAGCATGCCTTGACGGCTCCTGCCAGCTATCCCGTGGATGCTATCACGGAGACTCAAAATTGCCACCTTATGGCGCAATGGAGCAATTTGAAGGATAAGGCGGCTGTTGGCTCTGTTTATCCTACTAAACCCGACTCAACTTTTCACTGCCGGCCGATTCCAGAAGGATATGCTAAGGTGATGGTGGATGAAATTACGGAGGATTTGAGGACCTCGGCTTGACCACCCTACGGTGAAGGGAGTATCGGCTGGGTTCTGCTCTGAAGACTCCATGCCTATGGCGGAAGGATCTCATCAACCTTCCGAACTGGACGCCTCCGCCTCCTCCTCCTCCTCCGGCGAGTCAGGGCACTCCGCCTCCTCCACCGCCTCCTCCTCCGGCGAGTGACGATCAGGGCAGTTGGTGGCTCCTTCTCCGGCGCGTGGCGGCACTCCGCCTCCTTCTCCGCCTGCACCGGCGCACCCGAGCAGCCAGCCTCCTCCTTCTCTGCCTCGTCAGCAAGGGCGGAACAGACCCGCCGCCGCTCCGGCTGCTCCGGCGCGTCGTAGTCCTTATCCTCCGCCTCGTAAGCAAGGAAAGAAGACATCCGCTCCATTTGCTCTTCCGGCGTCTAGCAGTACAGCCAAAGGCGGGAGGAGATACAGATTCGGTCCTTCTCTGAAGAATCCAGAGAAGTTACCGTACGAGAGGACCGACGAGCAAAACGCGAAGATCGCGTAGACCGAAGTGCATGACTGGTTTGAAGGGTTGAAAGCAAAGAGACATCCACCTCCGGAGGAGAAGGTAGATCCAGTGAAAGTGAAGCGCACTCTGGCTGCCCTGACAAAACCACCCAAGTCTCCGCCGAAAGGCAACTATGAGCGCATTATTGGAAAGGCATTTGCCGAAGCGGAGAGGTCGGGAAGTACAAATTGCCCAGCTCGACGAACAAGCGAAGCAATCGTGCCCCCCGCTCAAGGTGCCTGCTAGCAACATCGTCGATCCGAGGATGGTGCCCGGTTATGGCAATCCTGAAGATTACCTGTCCGACGATGTACATTATGATTTCTTGGAGGTGCAGATACAAAGATACGATTACGGGAAGCCTCTCGTCAAAGATGAAAGCTCTCTATCAACGATGATGCGAAGATTGCATGATTGGTACATGAAAACCTACAGAGAGTCTGAGGGGAGGAGTACTTTGTATGTGAGAGTTAAAAAGGAGCATGACCTCGTTGGAATTGGACTGTTGCCTATTCAATTTGAGGACTTCTATCAGTTTTTCAATCAATTGGCCCTCGATAAAGCAATGGTCACCTGCTACTGCCTGTAAGTAGTACTACTTCTGTCATTAAGTCTCTCTATATAACTCAGCTCTTTCATTGCATGTATTTATAATTATCCTCACTATATTATGCAGATTGAAGATCGCCGAATTGAAGAAAAGATAAGTGGGTTCCATTGGGTTCATTAACACATATCTCATAGATGCAACTGAGGTTGAATTTCATGCCGAAAATACCGAGGCCAACTTGCTACAATCATTCGTAATAAATGAACACAAGGATATAATACTCTTTCCTTACAACTTCAAGTGAGTGTTACTGTCTTGTGGCATATTCAGTTTCCCTTATTAGTCCAGGTTATAGTAATGTAATATTGATGAGTTACGCATGCGTGCGCACGTTCCACTATATTCTCCTAGAGATTAAGCTTAAGCAGGGAGTAGTAACTGTCTTAGACTCGAGACGAAAAGATCCCAAGGAGTATGCGGACATGACTGAAATGCTCGAGAAGTAAGTTAAATCGATCATTATCCACCATATCAGCAACTTTGTTCATTTCTGATATCAAGTAATTGTTTTCTTTGTATGGCAGGGTTTGGAGAAAATTCACCAAAAAGCTCGGGACTGCCAAGAAGCTGCAATTTAGACACCCGAAAGTAAGTACTATAGTAGCATATTCCACGCATCTCCTAGTGATTCAAGCGCTAGTTTCATCAATACCATTTAACATGCTTGCTAATTATCAGTTTGATTGACCTGTATTTCTTGTAAAGTGGTTGTGGCAGGAACAAGGGAATGATTTCTGTGGATACTTGTTTGCGAGTCCATCCGCCACACGACCTGTGAGCGGGGCTACTCTAACAAACAATATGAAGTGCGTAAATAACAATATTCACAATTTTATTTTATTACCATCATTTGTGTTGAGTTTAATTCATTCATTCATATATATATATATATATATATATATATATATATATATATATATATATATATATATATATATATATGTGTGTGTGTGTGTGTGTGTGTGTGTGTGTGTGTGTGTGTGTGTGTGTATTGACCCCTTCTTAAAATTAGATGTTTGGATGCGGGATGAACTACTAGCACCAGATCGCATGCGTGCAATTCAAGAGGAATTGGCGGCATTCTTTCTTGACCACGTGATCGCTGAAGACGGAGAATACTATGTGGATCACGCGTCCGTATGTTAGGAGATTATTTTTGTAAAAGATAATTATTGTATATATGTAGCGGTAGTGTCGGATAGATATCGAGAACTTGTTGTTCGACCAATCTCTCGGAGAAGGAGAGGTGGTCGATATCACTTCCTCTGTATGCATATATGTTCATGACGATCTTCTGCTTCCTTCGTTTGCTTACTAGCTAGCTAAGCGTGTCTAGCTAGTCCTCTCTATATGTATGTATAGTACGTAAGCGTCGACCAAGCACGGACAAAAGAGAGGATACTTCTCTCTATTAATTAGCTAGCTAACACAATATATGAAACACCTAAATTAACCCACCAAAACCCCAAACCGCCCCCTTCATAAAAAAACAAAAACCCCAACCACAGAAATGCTGACGCGTGGATGACTATTGGTCCCGTTTGGTGCTACCAACCGGGACCAAAGGCCCTCCTGCCTGGGCTCAGCGCAGAGGCCACGTGGATGCCCATCAGTCCCAATTCTGGATTGAACCAGGACTAAAGGGCCAGGGTATTAGTACCGACCCTTTAGTCCCGGTTCATGAACCGGGGCTAAAGGCCCTCACCAACCAGGTCAATAGGCCCCTTTTCTACTAGTGACGGTTTCCCCCGGTACGCGGTGAGGAGAGAGGAAGGGTAGCCCCGACGCCCTCCAGGAAGGTCCGGCGGTACCCACAAGCGCCACCGCGTCGGTGTTGGCCAAGCCAATAGGGATTTCTCCCGATCCCAACCTCCACCTCAGGCACTCCAGAGCTCGCCACCACACAGACCCTCACCCTGCGCCAACTCGGTCATGAAGCTTTCGACGCCGTCTCACCACGGCACCGTGAAGCATGATCTGCACAATGAAGAAGAGGAGCGGGACTAGGGCAGCAGCACCGTCGGCACGCGGGAGGGCCCCACCTCCACGGTCGAAGACGGTAGATGACCGGACGCAATAGCAGGAACATACCAGGCCCGGTCGGGATCTCCAAGGCCCGTAAAGTTCCCGCCTTCGCCCTGCAGCCGGCACGCCGTCGGCGCCACCATCCCTGTCCAAGCCGCTCCCCTGCCTCCCCGCACAAAGAGCCGCCAAGTGGAAGCACCACCACCACGCGCACCGCCGGCCACCACCACCAGGTCACCGGACCGCCACCGGCCGAACCGCACCACCGCCGCACGCCCGCGATGGAGAGGACCCAACGCAGCCGCCAGCAGCCCGAATGAAAGGATCGATATGGTTGACTAGAGGGGGGGGGGGTGAATAGGCAACTAACAATTTTAAGCTTTTCTTAGCCAATTTAAACTTTGCAATAATAAAGGTTGTCTAGATGTGCAACTAGGTGAACAACCTATATGATGCAACAACACTAGCACACGAGCAAGCAAGGATAGGAACAACAAATAAGCTAGCACAAGTAAAGGGATGAGATAACCAAGAGTGGAGCGGTGGAGACGAGGATGTGTTACCAAGTTCCTTCCTTTTGAGGGGAATACGTCTCCGTTAGAGCGGTATGGAGGCACAATGCTCCCAAGAAGCCACTAGGGCCACAGTATTCTCCTCACGCCCTCACACAATGCGAGATGCCGTGATTCCACTATTGGTGCCCTTGAAGGCGGCGACCGAACCTTTACAAGCAAGGTTGGGGCAAACTCCACAACAACCGGAGGCTCCCAACAACAACAACAAACCCACGAACCTTCACCACAATGGAGTATGGCTTGAGGTGACCTCAACCGTCTAGGGTGCTCAACACCCAAGAGTAACAAGATCCGCAAGGGATAGGTGGGGAATCAAATATCTCTTGGTGGAAGTGTAGATCTAGGCCTTCTCAACCAATCCCGAGCAAATCAACAAGTTTGATTGGCTAGGGAGAGAGATCGGCGAAAATGGAGCTTTGAGCAGCAATGGAGCTTGGGGAAAGAGGTGGGTCAACAAGGAAGAAGATGACCCCTTTATATAGTGGGCTAACACATCCAACCGTTACCCCACTAAACAGCCCATTGCAGAGCGGTACTACCGCTAAGTCGAAGCGGTACTACCGCTAAGAGCGGTACTACCGCTCCATACCTAGCGGTACTACCGCTCTACCACAGAGCGGTACTACTGCTGGCAGAGCAGAGCGGTACTACTGCTACTGCCGCCCCTAGTGCCGCAAAACCCGACACGAGAAAACACCGTCTCGAATCGAGGCGGTAGTAGGCGCGTATAACAGAGGTAGTAGAGCGAAGCCATGAAGCGGTACTACCGCTCATCTGAGCGGTACTACCGCTGGGAGCGGTACTACCGCTCGGCTGAGCGGTACTACCGCTCGTGAGCTTCGCGGTACTACCGCTGGGGAGCGCGGTACTACCGCTGGCACAGGGCGAAACTGAAGCGCAAGAGAGAGGGGCAGCTCCAGAGATGCAAAGGGAAGACGACGGGTGTGAAAAGGATGTGTGCGTGATGATTCCACCCTAGCCTTACCGACGCGGATCCCCTCTTAATAGTACGGGACTCCTACGAAACTAGTCCACCACAACGAACCGCAGGAGCTACACCGTCTTGAATAAGAACACCGAGGGGATGAAATCGTCTCGTGCCAATGGATGATCTTCTGAAAGAACTTAACGCACCCGATTAGTCCGCAAAAGCATTGTCATCAATCACCAAAACCACTAGGGAATAAATATGCCCTTACAATCTCCCCCTTTTTGGTGGATTGATGACAATACGGGATTTGCAAAAACACGATATATGGAAAGCATACAAACCGACGGTCCTAACATGTAGTTGGGCTCCCCCTCGATGTGTGCTATTTAAATAAGTGCTTTGGACTGCACAGCACACATACTTGGATCAAAGCTCCCCCTACATTTTGGAGACCAAAAATCTAAGCATGAAGCATGAGAGCAGCATAGAAGATATAACAAGACAGGCATGCAACTCATGAGCTAGATAGACATAGATAATGATACTGAAGGGGAAAGGTAGCATATGTCTCACACCATATGACTCGAAATTGCGAAACTTAGGTCTCACGGACAAACCAACCAAAGCAAGCCAACTAAAACATGAATAAGACAAGACACACGAACGAAAGAGACACACACACAAATCCCTAAGCTCTCTCCCCCTTTGGCATCGAGACACCAAAAAGGAGAGGGAGCGCTACTCTGACCCTGTGAGAGCAAGCGAGAACACACGATCGAGCCTAGCAGAATCATCGTCATCACCGTCGTCGACCGAAGTGCTCGGTCTCGAGAATCGGTCCATGGGCGGTCTTCTGAATCCACTCCTCCTCCTCGATAGCTGGTCCTCGATCCACTCGGGCGGTAGCGCCTAACCGACGCATGAGCTCCTTGTGACGACCTCGGGCCTTCTTCTCGCCACGTGAGCCATGTACTCGACCGTGAGACTCCATGCGAAGAGCTTCTTGACCTTGGCCTTGAGCTTGGGCCCAAGATGGCTCTGTCCCGGAGGGCACGAAGTCATCATCTTCATCCTCAGCCTCGGTCTCCTCTTGACCTCCATAGCAGCAGCAGATGACGGAACACCGGTCTTAGGGGCTTGAGTGCCCCAGTTCTCCTTCTTCCTCGGGCGCTTGACATCGTGAGAGACCAAATAGCCAAGCTCCAAAGTGCCTCCTTGGGATAGACATGCTCCTGTGCCTTCTCAATGAGCAGCATAATGAAAGGAGCATAAATTGGGCATTTGCGCTCGGAGATGGCGTAAACTAGCTCAGACCACATAACATGAGAGATATCCAAGGTCTCTCCGGTGCTCTGCCCTTCTCCCGTGACGAAAGATAAGCATGTCCACAAGATAAGAGTGAAACTGGTCCAGATTCGATGCGAGGAAAAGCGTCTCTCTGAAGATACGGTGAAGGATGTCGAGATAGGCGGGTAGCTCATAGGTCTCCTTCTTTGTGTCAGGGTTGATCTTGAGTGCAGAGGGCCACAGAGCTTGCTTGTGAGTGGCGATGGCTCGAAGGTGGGGGCGAAAGCCGACAGGAGACTCAAGTCCAAGGTCTTCCACCCTAGTCAACTGCATGAAAGCTTTCCACTTTACTGACAGCAACTTGCCATTTGTCATCCAGGTCAGAGTCCTTTCATCATCAGTCCCAAGGTGAACCGTGGCATAGAACTGGGCCAAACATCAGATTGAAGTCCTTGTTGAATTGCATGATCCGGAGAATGTTCAGCTGAGTGCACATCTCAAGAGCTTCACCAAAGTAGTCGGATCACTCTTCATATGCTCAATGTCGATGGAGTGTACTTTGACATAGAGATTCTTCTTGGCCTTGAGAACATCAAAATAGATAGCAAACTGAAACTTGTTCCGGAAAGGACGGTTGACCAAAGTGGGATCTTGGGCAACCTCATACGGATTGCTGACGGCGCCTTGCCCGAACTCCTTGGGTGGCATCTCCGCAGAGTTTTCCCGGCTTTGGCTTGACCGCAGTCCTCTTCGCATTTGGGGAGGAGGTGGAGCACTCGAAGATCCTTGGCAGGCTCGGTGGTGCGGTAGCGCTTGGGCGTAACACGACCGGGTTGACACGGCGAGCTTGAGGCTCGTGAACCTCATCACCTGGAACCACACACACAAAACACGCAAACAACTGCATTTAAACAAGGATAAGCCACAAGAACGAACAAAGAGGATCACAAAGAGGTAGGAGTAAGATGGATTCTGGTAGAGAGCGGTAGTACCGTGACCCTTGGACGGTAGTACCGCTCCAAGCGGTAGTACCGCTCCGGGGAGCGGTAGTACCGCTCTAAGCGGTAGTACCGCTCCGTGGAGCGGTAGTACCGCTCTAAGCGGTAGTACCGCTCCAGAGAGCGGTAGTACCGTTCGGGGCGGGGAAACAGCCGTTTCCTACTACCGTGGTCAGATCCGGTACTTCCGCCCTACCAAATTCAAAATTACTCCAACCAAACACTAATCCAAACAGCCTAGAAGCCTTCTCCATCCTACTCAAGCCTAGATTTGGCCAAAAATCTAAAGATGCAACCGCTAATGCCCCTAAGAAGCTAGATTGAAAACCTAGATAAAAGGAACAAGAGAACAGGGGCAATACCGGCATCCATGGCAAGAGGACGGGGTGGGGATCGACTCCACCAAGGAATGGAGAAAACGGCCGAGAGGGAGATCCACGGAGCCCTCCATGGCGCGGTTCTTTGGAGAGAGACAGGCGAGAGGGCGAGTGAATGGGTATGGGGGAGAAGAAACTCCCCTGCCCCGAAATAACCCCCGCCCCACGCCTCAAGCGGTAGTACCGCGCTGGGGAGCGGTAGTACCGCTTGGAGCGGTAGTACCGCTTACCAGCAGCGGTAGTACCGCCAGGAGCGGTAGTACCGCTTACCAGCAGCGGTAGTACCGCCAGCAACCAAAAGAGATGACTTCTAGGCAGTCAAGAGGAAGAAAAACACACCGAATGAACAGAAAGACGATGACAAGATAGAGACCATCGAAAACAAAACGCACAAACCATGAACCGGAACCCACTCCTTCAAAACAAACAACACAAAAGGGAGCAAGCTCAGGCCTCTCTCGAGAGAGGCGGTGGCGGGTTACCTATGTTTGAGTCGATTGGTATGGCACATGAAGAATTATCCTTGGGTCCATGACCAAAACTCCTCTTTGAAGCACAAGCGCCATCAACAATGGCTAAAGTGAAAGAGTTGATCGATTTATGCATAAAGGGGGAGGAGAGTTCATTAATAGAACAACACTCCCCCTATGTCCATGCCTACACCTAAACTAGACATTACATTAAGTGTGGTGGGAGTTGCACGGTTCAAGCCACATTGCTCAAATCAATGATATTTAGCTCATGCCTTAACTCATGAAATCTTGCTTCATCCAAGGGCTTCGTGAAGATATCTGCAAGGTTATCGTGAGTGTTGACATACTTGAGCTCGATCTCTCCTCGCCTAATGTGATCCCGGATGAAATGATACCGAATCTCAATGTGCTTCGTCTTGAAGTGTTGCACGGGTTGAGGGAAATCTTGATGGCACTTTCATTATCACACCAAAGAGGCACTTTGTCACAATTGACACCGTACTCCTTTAAAGTTTGCCTCATCCATAAGAGTTGAGCACAACAACTCCCGCCGCCACATACTCCGCCTCGGTGGGCGAGAGAGACACACAACTCTGCTTTTGGAAGACCAACTTACCAAAGAGCAACCAAGAAATTGGCACCCTCCTAAGTGGACTTCCTATCCACTTTGTCTCCCGCCTAATCGAATCAGTAAATCCTTCAAGCTTGAAGTTTGCTCCTCTTGGGTACCATAAGCCAAAGTTTGGGGTATGAGCCAAATATCGAAGATACGCTTGACTGCCACATAGTGACTTTCCTTGGTGCGGCTTGAAACCGTGCACACATACCCACACTCAACATGATATCCGGTCTAGATGCACAAAGGTAAAGCAGAGATCCAATCATGGAGCGATATACCTTTTGATCCACCGCTTTACCATTGGGATCAATGTCAAGTTGGCACTTAGTAGGCATTGGTGTAGTAGCCGGCTTGACATCACTTAGCTTGAATCTTTTAAGCATGTCTTGAGTGTATTTGGCTTGGTTGATGAAGGTTCCTTCTCTTCTTTGTTTGATGTCGAAACCAAGGAAGAACTTCAACTCTCCCATCGAAGACATCTTGAACTTGGAGGTCATGAGAGCGGCAAATTCCTCATTGAAAACTTTGTTAGGAGAACCAAAGATAATATCATCAACATATAATTGGCATACAAACAACTCCCCATTGACCTTCTTAGTAAAAAGAGTGGGATCGATTTGCCCCACTTCAAAGCCACGATCTTGTAGCAACTCGGTAAGGTGGTCATACCACGCGTGGGGCTTGTTTAAGGCCATAGAGTGCCTTATCGAGTTGATACACATGATCCGGAAAGTAGGGGTCCTCGAACCCGGGGGGTTGCTTGACATAGACCAATTCATTAATGGGACCATTAAGAAAAGCACTTTTCACATCCATTTGTTGCAACTTAAAGTTGTGATGGGAAGCATAAGCAATCAACAAACGAATGGATTCAAGACGAGCAACGGGAGCAAAGGTTTCACCGTAGTCGATACCCTCGACTTGGGAGTAGCCTTGTGCTACTAATCTTGCCTTGTTGCGAATGATGTTTCCATGAGCATCTTGCTTGTTCTTGAAAATCCACTTGGTCCCAATAACGTTGTGGTTCTCCGATGGCCTTGGCACCAATCTCCACACCTTGTTGTACTCAAAGTTGTTGAGTTCTTCATGCATAGCATTGAGCCAATCCGAGTCTTCAAGCGCCTCATAGACCTTTTGTGGTTCAACACAAGAGACAAACGCGTGATGTTCACAATAGTTTGCCAATTGTCTCTGAGTGCTTACCCTTTTCGTAGGCTTCCAACCACATTCTCCATGAGATGTCCTTTGGTTGTGAGTTTGGAAGCAATCTTGGCGGCACGACGCCTAATTCTTCCTCGGAGGTGAGATGAGGAGGGTCACTTGATCATCTTGGCGTCGTCTTGAGCATGAACTTCATCTTGAGCATGCTCGGGGAGAGAACTTGACCTTGGGCATCATTTGAGGTGATATCATCGTCTTGAGCACGATCTTGCCCTTGGTCTTGTTCTAGAGGTTGAGGGCCTTCACTTTGTTCTTCGGAAGCGTGTGGGCCTTGGGTTGGTGATGGCTCCACTTGAGTGGAGCATTGTCCTTCTCCTTCGGCCACAAGGGTTTCCTCAATGGGTAGGATGTAGCCAACTCCCATTCTTCTTATGGCTTGAGGAGGAATTTCATCACCTACATCACAAGTGCCACTTTGCTCCACTTGGGAGCCGTTATTCTCATCAAACTCCACGTTGCACGTCTCCTCAATAAGTCCCGTGGATTTATTGAGGACACGGTAAGCATGAGAGTTTGTAGCATAACCAACAAATATGCCCTCATGAGCTCTAGATTCAAATTTAGACAAACGAACACCTTTCTTGAGAATGAAACACTTACACCCGAACACCCGGAAGTACTTAAGGTTGGGCTTGTTGCCGGTGAGTATCTCATAAGGAGTCTTGTTCAAGCCTTTGCGGAGATAAAGCCGATTGGATGCATGACAAGCGGTGTTGATGGCTTCGGCCCAAAAGTTGTATGGAGACTTGAACTCCGCCATCATGGTCCTCGCCGCATCCATCAACGTCCGGTTCTTTCTCTCCGCCACACCATTTTGTTGAGGGGTATATGGTGCAGAATATTGATGCTTGATTCCCTCATCACTAAGAAACTCATCCAAGGTGTAGTTCTTGAACTCGGTGCCGTTGTCACTTCTTATGGTCAAGATCTTTGCATTATGTTGACGTTGAGCTTCATTTGCAAAGTCGATGACGGTTTGTTGGGTCTCACTCTTCCTCTTGAAGAAATATACCCAAGTGTATCTTGAGTAGTCATCCACGATCACCAAGCAATACTTTCTTCCTCCAAGACTATCAAATGATGGTGGCCCAAAGAGATCCATGTGAAGGAGCTCCAAGGGTCTCTTTGAGTATATGACAGTTGTGGGAGGGTGAGCCTTCTCATGAAGCTTTCCTTCAATACAAGCACTGCAAGCACGGTCTTTGGCAAAGCTAACATTTGTTAGTCCACGAACATGGTCCCCCTTGAGAAGACTTTGCAAAGATCTCATATTGACATGGGCTAGACGGCGATGCCAAAGCCATCCCACGTCAACTTTAGCCATTAGGCATGTCGCGGTCTTAGTGGGTCGCTCCGAAAAGTTAATCACATAGAGACCGTTTTCGACATGCCCAACAAAGGCCACTTTAAGAGTCTTGCTCCACAAGAGGGCCACGGTATCAATGTCAAAGAAAGTAGCAAAACCCATGACTGCAAGTTGACGAACGGAAAGCAAATTGTATGCAAGGGACTCAACAAGCATGACTTTCTCGATCGTAAGTGTTGGGTAACGTAGTAATTTCAAAAATTTTCCTACGATCACGCAAGACCATGGTGATGGCATAGCAACGAGAGGGGAGAGTGTCTGTCCACGTACCCTCGTGAGACCGAAAGCGAAGCGTTATATCAACGCTGTTGATGTAGTCGACGTCTTCACGATCCGACCGATCCAAGCACCGTTACTCGGCACCTCCGAGTTCTTAGCACACGTTCAGCTCGATGGCGATCCCGGGCTCCGATCCAGCAAAGCGTCGGGAGGAGTTCCACAAGACGACGGCGTGGTGGCGATCTTGATGTTCTACCGTCGCGCAGGCTTCGCCTAAGCACCGCTACAATATGACCGAGGTGGAATATGGTGGAGGGGGCACCGCACACAGCTAAGGAACGATCACGAAGATCAACTTGTGTGTTCTAGGGTGCCCCCTGCCTCGTATATAAAGGAGCAAGGGGAGGGCGGCCAGCCCTTGGGGCGCACCAAGGGAGGGAGTCCTCCTCCTAGTAGGAGTAGGACTCCCTTTCCTAGTCCTACTAGGAAGAGGGAAGGGGAAGGAAAGAGAGGAGAGGGAGAGGGAAGGGGGCTGCCCCCTCCTAGTCCAGTTCGGACTCCCCATGGAGGGGCACCACCTCCGGTGCAGCCCTCTCTCCCCTCTTGGCCCAATAAGGCCCATAACTTCCCGGGGGTTCCGTAACCCCCCGCACTCCGGTTTTCTCCGAAACTTCCGGAACCTTTCCGGTGTCCGAATATAACCATCCAACATATCAATCTTTATGTCTCGACCATTTCGAGACTCCTCGTCATGTCCGTGATCACATCCGGACTCCGAACTCCTTGGTACATCAAAATACATAAACTCATAATAACCGTCATTGAAACCTTAAGCGTGCGGACCCTACGGTTCGAGAACTATGTAGACATGACCTAGAACTATTCTCGGTCAATAACCAATAGCGGAACCTGGATGCTCATATTGGTTCCTACATATTCTACGAAGATCTTTATCGGTCAAACCGCATAACAACATACGTTGTTCCCTTTGTCATCGGTATGTTACTTTCCGAGATTCGATCGTCGGTATCCAATACCTAGTTTAATCTCGTTACGGAAAGTCTCTTTACTCGTTCCGTAATACATCATCTCACAACTAACTCTTTAGTTGCAATGCTTGCAAGGCTTATGTGATGTGTATTACCGAGAAGGCCTAGAGATACCTCTCCGCAATCGGAGTGACAAAACCTAATCTCGAAATCGCCAACCCAACAAGTACCTTTGGAGACACCTGTAGTACTCCTTTATAATCACCCGATTCGTTGTGACGTTTGGTAGTACCAAAGTGTTCCTCCGTAAACGGAGTTGCATAATCTCATAGTTACGAGGAACATGTATGGGTCATGAAGAAAGCATTAACATACTAAACGATCAAGTGTTAAGCTAACGGAATGGGTCATGTCAATCAGATCATTCAACTAATGATGTGACCTTGTTAATCAAATAACAACTCCTTGTTCATGGTTAGGAAACATAACCATCTTTGATTAACAAGCTAGTCAAGTAGAGGCATACTAGTGACATACTGTTTTGTCTATATATTCACACATGTATTATGTTTCCGGTTAATACAATTCTAGCATGAATAATAAACGTTTATCATGATATAAGGAAATAAATAACAACTTTATTATTGCCTCTAGGGCATATTTCCTTCAGTCTCCCACTTGCACTAGAGTCAATAATCTAGATTACAAAGTAATGATCTTTACACCCATGGAGTCTTGGTGCTGATCATGTTTTGCTCGTGGAAGAGGCTTAGTCAACGGGTCTGCAACATTCAGATCCGTATGTATTTTGCAAATCTCTATGTCTCCCACTTGGACTTGGTCCCGAATGGAATTGAAGCGTCTCTTGATGTGCTTGGTCCTCTTGTGAAATCTGGATTCCTTTGCCAAGGCAATTGCACCATATTGTCACGAAGATCTTCATCGGTCCCGATGCACTAGGTATGACACCTAGATCGGAAATGAACTCTTTCATCCAGACTCCTTCATTTGCTGCTTCCGAAGCAGCTATGTACTCCGCTTCACATGTAGATCCCGCCACGACGCTTTGTTTAGAACTGCACCAACTGACAGCTCCACCGTTTAATAAAAACACGTATCCGGTTTGCGATTTAGAATCGTCCGGATCGGTGTCAAAGCTTGCATCGGCGTAACCATTTACGACTAGCTCTTTGTCACCTCCATATCGAGAAACATATCCTTAGTCCTTTTCGGGTATTTCAGGATGTTCTTGACCGCTGTCCATGATCCACTCTGGATTACTTTGGTACCTTCCTGCCAAGCTTACAGCTAAGCATACGTCGGTCTGGTACACAGCATTGCATACATGATAGAGCCTATGGCTGAAGCATAGGGAACATCTTTCATTTTCTCTCTATCTTCTGCTGTGGTCGGGCATTGAGTCTGACTCAATCTTACACCTTGTAACACAGGTAAAAACCTTTCTTTGCCTGATCCATTTTGAACTTTTTCAAAACTTTATCAAGGTATGTGCTTTGTGAAAGTCCAATCAAGCGTCTTGATCTATCTCTATAGATCTTGATGCCCAATATGTAAGCAGCTTCACCGAGGTCTTTCATTGAAAAACTTTTATTCAAGTATCCTTCTATGCTATCCAGAAATTCTATATCATTTCCAATCAATAATATGTCGTCCACATATAATATTAGAAATGCTCTGAGCTCCCACTCACTTTCTTGTAAATACAGGCTTCTCCAAAAGTCTGCATATAAACCCATATGCTTTGATCACACTATCAAAGCGTTTATTCCAACTCCGAGAGGCTTGCACCAGACCATAAATTGATCGTTGGAGCTTGCACACTTTGTTAGCACCTTTTGGATCGATAAAACCTTCTGGTTGCATCATATACAACTTTTCTTCTAGAAATCCATTCAAGAATGCAGTTTTTACATCCATTTGCCAAATTTCATAATCATAAAATGCGGCAATTGCTAACATGATTCGGACGGACTTAAGCATCGCTACGGGTGAGAAAGTCTCATCGTAGTCAACCCCTTGAACTTGTCGAAAACCTTTTGCAACAAGTCGAGCTTTGTAGACAGTTACATTACCATCAGCGTCGGTCTTCTTCTTAAAATCCATTTATTCTCAATAGCTTGCCGATCATCGGGCAAGTCTACCAAAGTCCATACTTTGTTCTCATACATGGATCCCATCTCAGATTTCATGGCTTCAAGCCATTTTATGAATCTGGGCTCACCATCGCTTCTTCATAGTTCGTAGGTTCATCATGATCTAGTAGCATGACTTCCGAATAGGATTACCGTACCACTCAGTGCGGATTTTGTTCTGGTTGATCTCTGAAGTTCAAGTGACAACTTGATCTGAAGTTTCATGATCTTCATCATTATCTTCCTCACTAATCTGGTGTAGGTGTTACGTAAACTGATTTACGTGACGAACTACTTTCCAATAAGGGAGCTGGTACTATTACCTCATCAAGTTCCACTTTCCTCCCACTCACTTCTTTCGAGAGAAACTCCTTCTCTAGAAAGGATCCATTTTAACAACGAATGTCTTGCCTTCGGATCTGTGATAGAAGGTGTACCCAATTGTCTCCTTTGGGTATCCTATGAAGACACATTTCTCGATTTGGGTTCAAGCTTATCAGGTTGAAGTTTCTTCACATAAGCATCGCAACCCCAAACTTTCGAAGCGACAACTTTGGTTTCTTGCTAAACCATAGTTCATAAGGCGTCGTCTCAACGGATTTTGACGGTGTCCTATTTAACGTGAATGCGGCCGTCTCAAGAGCATAACCCCAAAATGACAGCGGTAAATCTGTAAGAGACATCATAGATCGCACCATATCCATAGAAAGTGCGATTCTGACGTTCGGACACACCATTGCGCTGTGGTGTTCCGGTGGCGTGAGTTGCTAAACTATTCCGCTTTGTTTCAAATGTAGACCAAACTCGTAACTCAAATATTCGCCTCCATGATCAGATCGTAGAAACTTTATTTTCTTATTACGATGATTTTCAACTTCACTCTGAAATTCTTTGAACTTCTCAAATGTTTCAGACTTATGTTTCATTAAGTAGATATACCCATATCTACTCAAATCATCTGTGAAGGTGAGAAAATAACGATATCCGCCACGAGCTTCAACATTCATTGGACCACATACATCCGTATGTATGATTTCCAATAAATCTGTTGCTCTCTCCATAGTACCGGAGAACGGAGTTTTAGTCATCTTGCCCATGAGGCATGGTTCGCAAGTGCCAAGTGATTCATAATCAAGTGACTCCAAAAGTCCATCAGCATGGAGTTTCTTCATGCGTTTTACACCGATATGACCTAAACGGCAAGGCCACAAATAAGTTGCACTATCATTATCAACTCTGCATCTTTTGGTTTCAACATTATGAATATGTGTATCACTACTATCGAGATTCATTAAAATAGACCACTCTTCAAGGGTGCATGACCATAAAAGATATTATTCATATAAATAGAACAACCATTATTCTCTGATTTAAATGAATAACCGTCTCGCATCAAACAAGATCCAGATATAATGTTCATGCTCAACGCGGCACCAAATAACAATTATTCAGGTCTAAAACTAATCCCGGGTAGATGTAGAGGTAGCGTGCCGATTGCGATCACATCGACTTTGGAACCGCTTCCCACGCGCATCGTCACCTCGTCCTTTGCCGGTGTTAAGCAATCCGTAGTTCTGTTTGAGTTGCAAATATTAGCAACAGAACCAGATCAAATACCAGTACTATCTGCGAGCTCTAGTAAGGTACACATCAATAACAAGTATATCACATATACCTTTGTTCACTTTGCCATCCTTCTTATCCGCCAAATACTTGGGGCAGTTCCGCTTCCAAAGACCATCGCTTGCGGTAGAAGCACTCGGTTTCAGCTTAGGTCCGGACTTGGGTTTCTTCTCCCGATCGACAACTTGTTTGCTGTTCTTCTTGAAGTTCCCTTCTTCTTCCCTTTGCCTTTCTTCTTGAAACTAGTGGTCTTATTGACCATCAACACTTGATGCTCCTTTTGATTTCTACCTCCGCAGCTTTCAGCATTGCGAAGAGCTCGAGCATAGTCTTTACTAACCCTTGCATATTATAGTTCATCACGAAGCCTTTGTAGCTTGGTGGCGTGATTGAAGAATTACATCAATGACACAATCATCCGGAAGATTAACTCCCAGTTGATTCAAGTGATTGTAATACCCGGACATTTTGAGTATGTGCTCACCGATGAACTATTCTCCTCCATCTTGCAGCTATAGAACTTATTGGAGACTTCATATCTCTCAATCCGGGCATTCTGTTGAAATATCAACTTCAACTCCTGGAACATCTCATATGCTCCATGACGTTCAAAACGTCGTTGAAGACCCGGTTCTAAGCCGTAAAGCATGGCACACTGAACTATAGAGTAGTCATCAGCTCGCTTTGCGGACGTTCACAACTTCGCTCAAGATCTGCAACGAGGCTGTCACCCAGCGGTGCTTCCAGGCGTAACTTTTACGTGCAGCAATGAGGATTATCCTCGATTACGGACCCAGTCCGTGTAATTGCTACCATCATCTTTCAACTTTGCTTTCTCAAGGAACGCATTAAAATTCAACGGAACAACAAAGACGAGCCATCTATCTACAAAGAAACATAGACAAGCAAAATACTATCGGTACTAAGTTCATGATAAATTTAAGTTCAATTAATCATATTACTAAAGAACTCCCACTTAGACAGACATCTCTCTAGTTATCTAAGTGATCACGTGATCCAAATCAACTAAACCATAACCGATCATCACGTGAGATGGAGTAGTTTTCAATGGTGAACATCTTATGTTGATCATATCGCTATATGATTCACGTTCGACCTTTCGGTCTCCGTGTTCGAGGCCATATCTGATATGCTAGGCTCGTCAAGTATAACCTGAGTATTCTGCGTGTGCAAAACTGGCTTGCACCCGTTGTAGATGGACGAGAGCTTATCACACCCGATCATCACGTGGTGTCTCGGCACGACGAACTTTGGCAACGGTGCATACTCGGGAGAACACTACTTGATAATTTTAGTGAGAGATCATCTTATAATGCTACCGTCAATCAAAGCAAGATAAGATGCATAAAGGATAAACATCACATGCAATCAATATAAGTGATATGATATGGCCATCATCATCTTGTGCTTGTGATCTCCATCTCCAAAGCACCGTCATGATCACCATCGTCACCGGCGCGACACCTTGATCTCCATCGTAGCATCGTTGTCGTCTCGCCAACTATTGCTTCTCGACTATCGCTACCGCTTAGTGATAAAGTAAAGCAATTACATGGCGTTGCATTTCATACAATAAGCGACAACCATATGGCTCTCGCCGATTGCCGATAACTCGGTTACAAAACATGATCATCTCATACAATAAAATATAGCATCACGTCTTGACCATATCACATCACAACATGCCCTGCAAAAACAAGTTAGACGTCCTCTACTTTGTTGTTGCAAGTTTTACGTGGCTGCTACGGGCTGAGCAAGAACCGTTCTTACCTCGCATCAAAACCACAGCGATACTTTCGTCAAATAGACTCCGTTTAACCTTCTCAAGGACCGGGCGTAGCCACACTCAGTTCAACTAAAGTGAGAGAGACAGACACCCGCCACCACCTTTAAGCAACGAGTGCTCACAGCGGTGAAACCAGTCTCGCGTAAGCGTCGCAGTAATGTCGGTCCGGGCCGCTTCATCTCACAATACCGCTGAACCAAAGTATGACATGCTGGTAGGTAGTATGACTTGTATCGCCCACAACTCACTTGTGTTCTACTCGTGCATATGACATCAACGCATAAAACCAGGCTCTGATACCACTATTGGGTAACGTAGTAATTTCAAAAATTTTCCTACGATCACGCAAGACCATGGTGATGGCATAGCAACGAGAGGGGAGAGTGTCCGTCCACGTACCCTCGTAGACCGAAAGCGGAAGCGTTATATCAACGCGGTTGATGTAGTCGTACGTCTTCACGATCCGACCGATCCAAGCACCGTTACTCCGGCACCTCCGAGTTCTTAGCACACGTTCAGCTCGATGACGATCCCCGGGCTCCGATCCAGCAAAGCGTCGGGGAGGAGTTCCACAAGACGACGGCGTGGTGGCGATCTTGATGTTCTACCGTCGCGGGCTTCGCCTAAGCACCGCTACAATATGACCGAGGTGGAATATGGTGGAGGGGGCACCGCACACGCTAAGGAACGATCACGAAGATCAACTTGTGTGTTCTAGGGTGCCCCCTGCCCCGTATATAAAGGAGCAAGGGGAGGGCGGCCAGCCCTTGGGCGCACCAAGGGAGGGAGTCCTCCTCCTAGTAGGAGTAGGACTCCCTTTCCTAGTCCTACTAGGAAGAGGGAAGGGGAAGGAAAGAGAGGAGAGGAGAGGGAAGGGGCTGCGCCCCTCCTAGTCCAATCGGACTCCCCATGGAGGGGGGCGCACCACCTCCCGGTGCAGCCCTCTCTCCCCTCTTGGCCCAATAAGGCCCATAACTTCCCGGGGTTCCGTAACCCTCCGCACTCCGGTTTTCTCCGAAACTTCCGAACCTTTCCGTGTCCGAATATAACCATCCAACATATCAATCTTTATGTCTCGACCATTTCGAGACTCCTCGTCATGTCCGTGATCACATCCGGACTCAACTCCTTGGTACATCAAAATACATAAACTCATAATAACCGTCATTGAAACCTTAAGCGTGCGGACCCTACGGTTCGAGAACTATGTAGACATGACCTAGAACTATTCTCGGTCAATAACCAATAGCGGAACCTGGATGCTCATATTGGTTCCTACATATTCTCTGAAGATCTTTATCGGTCAAACCGCATAACAACATACGTTGTTCCCTTTGTCATCGGTATGTTACTTTCCGAGATTCGATCGTCGGTATCCAATACCTAGTTTAATCTCGTTCGGAAAGTCTCTTTACTCGTTCCGTAATACATCATCTCACAACTAACTCTTTAGTTGCAATGCTTGCAAGGCTTATGTGATGTGTATTACCGAGAAGGCCTAGAGATACCTCTCCGCAATCGGAGTGACAAAACCTAATCTCAAATACGCCAACCCAACAAGTACCTTTGGAGACACCTGTAGTACTCCTTTATAATCACCCGATTACGTTGTGACGTTTGGTAGTACCAAAGTGTTCCTCCGTAAACGGAGTTGCATAATCTCATAGTTACAGGAACATGTATGGGTCATGAAGAAAGCATTAACATACTAAGCGATCAAGTGTTAAGCTAACGGAATGGGTCATGTCAATCAGATCATTCAACTAATGATGTGACCTTGTTAATCAAATAACAACTCCTTGTTCATGGTTAGGAAACATAACCATCTTTGATTAACAAGCTAGTCAAGTAGAGGCATACTAGTGACATACTGTTTTGTCTATATATTCACACATGTATTATGTTTCCGGTTAATACAATTCTAGCATGAATAATAAACGTTTATCATGATATAAGGAAATAAATAACAACTTTATTATTGCCTCTAGGGCATATTTCCTTCAGTAAGATCATGAGAAATGACAACCTTGCCGAGACCCAATACCTTAGAATGTGATGCATCACCCCACTCGACATCGGTGGGCATAGATGAAATCTCTTGCACGTCCACCACCATGTCCTTGCTTCCGGTCATATGATTTGTTGCTCCACTATCAAGCAACCATGATCCCCCACCGGAAGCAAACCCCTACAAGAGATCAATGCTTGGTTTTAGGTACCCATTTGGTAATGGGTCCTTTGATGTTAGTAACGAGGGTCTTAGGAACCCAAATAGACCATTCAATGAACTCATAAGAAGAACCAACAAATTTAGCATAAACATGCCCATCATTAGCACGGCACAACACATAAGAGGGGTTAAAGTCGCCGGCTATGTTCGTGGGAATGATGTTGTCCTTCTTGACATTGCCACCCTTGGCACGGTTCTTCTTTTTCTTGAAGCACCCTCTCCTCCTTCACAAAAGTTTGCTTGAGAGGGGAGGTTGCTTGGTATTGTCATTCTTCTTCTTGCTCTTGGGCTTGGGCGCGAACCCAATCCCCTCCTTGGCCACAACTTCCTTTTGATTACTCAAAAGATCGTTAAGGTTCTTCTTGCCTTGAATGCATGAGACAAGGCCCTTTTCAAGTTGCTCCTTCAACTTAGCATTCTCCTCAACAAGATGCACATGCTCACAACAAGGGTTAGTAGCATTTGCATTATCAATCAATATCATATGAGGAAAGGTGGCTTTCTCCTTGGTTAGCTTTACTTGGAGTTGATCATGAGACTCTTTGAGACTAGCATGAGCCCCCTTCAAGACTTTGTGAGCCTTGTCGAGAGTGTCAAAGTCCTCGTTGAGTCTAGCAAGATCAACTCCGAGCTTTGCCTTCTCGGAACTAAGCACACGAGACACAACAAGAGTATGATCAAGGTCTTTCTTTAATTTAGCGTGATCATCGTTGTGTGACTCCTCAAGAGCCAAACGAAGGCCACGCTCTTCCTCAAGAGCATTGGAAAGATCCGAAATCTCATCGGCATAGTCACGACTATGCCCTTCCATCTTAGAGATGGTTTCTTCATGAGTCTCGATCATGACATTGGCCTCACCAAGTTGTTCCAAGAGAGCAACGAAGTGCATCTTGGATTTACCCTTGAGTTTACTCATAAAGATCTCAAATTCATTTTCCTCTACATTAGTCCCCTCATGTTCATCAATGCAATCCGTTAAAGAGGAATGATGGATGATGGTAGTTTTGATGTTGGGGGTTACCTTGTTGGTGGCTTTAGCCATGAGGCACTTGGCGGTGATGTTTTCATTGGGTGAACCGAAAAGAGACACCCGAGGAGTCATTGCAATGGCCACGGAGGCCATGGCACCCGGTTCACCATCCTCATCATCATCATCATCCTCATTGTACTCTTCTTGAACCACCAAGGCTTTGTGAGGAGACTTCTTTGGAAAGTTGCTCTTGTTGGGGAAAGACTTGACCTTGTCCTTACGGATGAGCTTGCCACCATTGTCTTCCCTCTTCTCATATGGGCATTCCGCAACAAAGTGACTCACATTGCCACAATTGAAACACGTCCTCACACGTTGCTTGCCCTTAGAGCCACTTGAATTGCTCTTGTTGAAGTTGGGTCTTGAGTTCTTCTTGCTCCAAAATTGTCTTGAAGCAAGGGCCATGTGTTCATGATAATCATACTTAGTATCTTCGAGGTTGCTCTCTTCTTCTTCCTCCTCTCCATCTTCTTCAACACAAATCTTGGCCTTTAAGGCGAGGTTGGGCTTCTTTGCTCTTTGAGAGCGAAGCACCGCATTGTCGGCGGTCTTGTCCAATATGCTCATAGCCACAAACTCGTCCAACACATCACTTGAGGATAAAGTGTGGAAGTCCGGTCATTGACGGATGACGGAGGACATGGCTTTGTGGTATGGCATCATCGCCTTGAGAAATTTGTGCTTGATCCAGTTGTCATCAGTGTCCTTACTTCCATGATCTCGGAGGGAGACGGCAAGCTTGGTTACTCTCCGATAGAGCTCACGAGGTTCTTCTTCTTCCTTCATTGCAAACTCATCGGCTTCGTCTTGGACCACTTCATAATTGGAACGTTGAATGCTTGCGCTTCCTCGATACATGGACACCACCTTGAGCCAAGCATCTTTGGCACGGATGTAGGGCCGTAGATGAGGGAGATCTTCGGGAAGGATTGCTTCTTGGATGATGAAGAGAGCGTTCTCATTGAATTGATGGTCCACGACCTCTCTTGGAGAAAAGTTGCTCGGATCATGCGGATAGAAACCTTCTTCAATGATTCTCCAAAGGTTAGTGTTCACATGATTTAAATGACGCTTAAAACGATAAACCCAAGAATCAGAATCCTCCTTTTTATCAACCTTAGGTGGTGGACCGGCATGATTCAAATGAGTGGAGGGAATCGGCCCACCATAAACAGGAGGTTGCACATGGGCAAAGATGCCGGTGCCATTCTTACCACTAGACGAGGGGGCTTTCTCATTCGTAGCTTCCCCTTATCGGAGTTAGCATCCGCTCCGTGTTGGTGGGATCACCCACTTTCACGGGTGCGGTGGAAAGTTTAAGCCCTTCTAGGAAATCCTTAAACATGTCCTTGACCTCGCTTCGTCATGGAGGTTTTCAATGTGTCCAACGCCACATTGAATTCCTCACGAGATCGAGTACTCCATCTCCGTAGATGATGTCGGATTCGCACGGAGTGCTCCCCACATCATCTACGACGTCAACTCATACTCTTGGACGGTAAAGTCCTTAAAAGAGACGAGGCTCGATACCAATTGAAAGGATCGATATGGTTGACTAGAGGGGGGTGAATAGGCAACTAACAATTTTAAGCTTTTCTTAGCCAATTTAAACTTTGCAATAATAAAGGTTGTCTAGATGTGCAACTAGGTGAACAACCTATATGATGCAACAACACTAGCACACGAGCAAGCAAGGATAGGAACAACAAATAAGCTAGCACAAGTAAAGGGATGAGATAACCAAGAGTGGAGCCGGTGGAGACGAGGATGTGTTACGAAGTTCCTTCCTTTTGAGGGAAATACGTCTCCGTTAGAGCGGTGTGGAGGCACAATGCTCCCAAGAAGCCACTAGGGCCACCAGATTCTCCTCACGCCCTCACACAATGCGAGATGCCGTGATTCCACTATTGGTGCCCTTGAAGGCGGCGACCGAACCTTTACAAGCAAGGTTGGGGCAAACTCCACAACAACCGGAGGCTCCCAACAACAACAACAAACCCACGAAGCTTCACCACAATGGAGTATGGCTTGAGGTGACCTCAACTGCCTAGGGTGCTCAACACCCAAGAGTAACAAGATCCATAAGGGATAGGTGGGGGGAATCAAATATCTCTTGGTGGAAGTGTAGATCTAGGCCTTCTCAACCAATCCCGAGCAAATCAACAAGTTTGATTGGCTAGGGAGAGAGATCGGGCGAAAATGGAGCTTTGAGCAGCAATGGAGCTTGGGGGGAAAGAGGTGGGTCAACAAGGAAGAAGATGACCCCTTTATATAGTGGGCTAACACATCCAACCGTTACCCCACTAAACAGCCCCGCACAGAGCGGTACTACCGCTAAGTCAGGGCGGTACTACCGCTAAGAGCGGTACTACCGCTCCATACCTAGCGGTACTACCGCTCTACCACAGAGCGGTACTACCGCGGGAGCAGAGCGGTACTACCGCTTGGAGCGGTACTACCGCTGCTACTGCCGCCCCTAGTGCCGCAAAACCCGACACGAGAAAACACCGTCTCGAATCGAGGCGGTAGTAGGCGCGTACAACAGAGGTAGTAGAGCGAAGCCATGCGGTACTACCGCTCATCTGAGCGGTACTACATTGGGGCGGTACTACCGCTTCGGTGAGCGGTACTACTCACTGGGGAGCGGTACTACTACCGCAAGCAAACGAAGCGCAAGAGAGAGGGCAGCTCGAGAGATGCAAAGGAAGACGACGGGTGTGAAAAGGATGTGTGCGTGATGATTCCACCCTAGCCTTACCGACGCGATCCCTCTTAATAGTACGGGACTCCTACGAAACTAGTCAACCACAACGAACCGCAGGAGCTACACCGTCTTGAATAAGAACACCGAGGGGATGAAATCGTCTCGTGCCAATGGATGATCTTCTGAAAGAACTTAACGCACCCGATTAGTCCGCAAAAGCATTGTCATCAATCACCAAAAAACCACTAGGGAATAAATATGCCCTTACACCGGCGGACCCGGCCGCCGCCCACGCCGCTGTCGGGCGGATCCAACCGCCCTGGGCGAGCCGCAGCCCAACGCAACCCGCCGCCACGCAGCGCCACGCACCGCCAGGGGGCCGCACACCGCCACGCCAAGGGTGCCCCACGCCCGCCTCGCGCCCGCACACGAAGAAGGAGCCCGCACCGCCCCACACTAGTAGAAAACAGGGCTATGAGTCCGGGCCAATATTCACATTAGTCTTGAATCAATCACGAACCGGGACTAATGTGAGCATTTATCCCGGTTCGTGCGGCTAAGGCATTAGTCCCGGTTCACCTGTGCCCTTTAGTCCCGGTTTGTGCCTCAAACCGGGACTAAAAATCGATGCCGATAGTCGGTTCATGCCTCAAACTGGGACTAAAGATTAGACCTTTAGTCCCGGTTTGAGGCACGAACCGGTGCTAATGGGGTTGAGACCTTTAGTCCCGGTTCGTGCCACGAACCGGTACTAAAGGTCCCATTTTCAAAATCTACCCCCCTGGATCGCCTTTTCAATTTAAAAAAAAAAGAAAATGATGGAAATGTCAAAAAAATAAAAGAAAATAAGTTTCCCATGTGATATGTGGTCTAGTTGTTGGGAAAATTTGCAAATGTGAATTTCGACTTTATTTGCAAAATCTCTCTGGAATTTGTAAATATGGGCATAACTTTTGCATACTAACTTGGATGAAAAAGTTTTTTATATGAAAAATCATCTACTCGAAAAGTTACATCCAAAATTAACTGGGGGAACCCCGTTAAACATTTTCAAAATCCTCAAAAACCTAACAGAAAAAAAGTTACGGGGCTTTTAAGATCTAGAGTGGAAAAAATCGAAAAAATTTCAAACTGTGGTCAAACAATGGTCAAACTAATTATTCTAGAATATTAGTGTTACTAAATAATTATTTCAGTTATTTTGAATTTTGGTCAAATCTGGTCAAACTATGGTCAAACTGTGGTCAAACAATGGTCAAACTAATTATTCAAAATAACTATTGTTTTTTAAAACAATAGTTTCAAACTCAAACAGTGAAATGTGTCACTTCATACTCAAGCAAAATTCTTGAGGGTTAATAGGATTGACATCTTAATATTGTCAGGAAAACAACAAGTGCAGACCTGGAAACGACGGAGAATAGAACGCGGAAGTTAAGCGTGCTCAGGCTGGGGGAGTGGGAGGATGGATGACCGTTCGGGAAGTTAGATGATTTGGAATGATGATGGGTGATTAGAGATTAGGGAATAAATTAAGCAGTGATGAGGGGGGCTGATTAGAGATTAGAGGTTAAAATAATTCAGAAATTTGAAAATAAAAAATTATTCAGAAAAAATTCAGAAAAAAATTAAAAAAAAATCATAAAATTTCCTTTAGTCCTGGTTGGTGTTACCAACCGGAACGCCCAGTTCTTTTGGGTGATTCTCCCAGAATCGCCCCCCTCCCCGGCTTCTACCAGAATCGCCACTTCATATTTTTTTTTACAGTCCTA
This sequence comes from Aegilops longissima, assembly GCA_021605205.1. NCBI lineage: Eukaryota > Viridiplantae > Streptophyta > Magnoliopsida > Poales > Poaceae > Aegilops > Aegilops longissima. Next base: position 37,348,712 of record CM038676.1, read on the forward strand.
CCTAGTTAACGTCTAATTAGATAGTATTGTAAAAAATATATGGAGTGACGATTGTGGGAGAAGCTGAAGAGGGGGGCGATTCTGAGAGAATCGCCCAAAAGAACTGGCCCTTAGGTGGAGCTCCACGCGGCCGCTGCCTTTAGTCCCGGTTCTGGATTGAACCGGGACTAAAGGGGGAAGGCATTAGTACCGAACCTTTAGTCCCGGTTCATCAACCGGGACTAAAGGCCCTTATCAACCGGGACAATAGGCCCTTTTTCTACTAGTGTCATCTCGCGGAGGAGGAAGAACATGCCCCGCCGCCGCCAGCGTTTCCCTTTGTCTGCAATATAGCTTGGCGGCTGGGTCCCGATGATGGTACTCCACATGCGCAACCGCTGGTCCAGCTCGCCGCCACGGCTCTCTCGGATTATTTATGATTATTCCCTTTGCGGGTGTGGTGCCTATGTCCTCAGGACGGCGTCTATGGTGTCATGCTCCTCCTCTCCCTTCTCTTTGTTTGTTCCGGCGAAGGGAGCTCCGGCGTCGCTGACAGGGATTCTTTCTAGCCTGGAAGAGTTGATCTGTTTTTTGTTTTTTGAACTGAAGAGCTGATTTGTTGGCGATGGTGGCATTGCTTCTGTTTACGGCGACTGCTTGTAGGAGTGCCGGATCCAATTCCTCACCCCGACTGATTCGGAGAGGAGCTTCTACTACCGCAATGGTATCCATTTTTTTGGCAAGCTAGGATCCCACATCTCGATTGGACGTCCTGCTCCTTTGTGTCCTAATGGGTTTGCGGCAAGGTAGTAAACATCCGAGTACCCTTTAAGAGTTCATGTTTTGTACTCTGTTGATATGTTCTTCTGGATTTCTGCAGGTATTTAGGATTCAATATTTCATTCTTCTATATCTTTACTTCTATACTACTATTAAACAAGCAAACATATTCATCGCTAAATGCACCCTATCTAATCTATATATATACTACTACGTATTAAACAAACAAACATATTCATCGCTAAGTGCACCCCATCTAATGTGCACGAAACAAACCGAAACAATTAGAGCCTCAGATCAGGCCCACTCATATCTCTACTCTTAATGGAGCAGTTGGTAGTCTCCGCCGGTCTATTTTCGTCTCACCAACGATGGTTTTTTTTCGTCCTGGATCCCACCTTCCCCTTCCCCTCGATTCCCCCCTCCGCCCTCGAACCAGGAAAAAAAACGGAATGCTCCCACTATGTCCAGTGCTAAAACCCTCCGGTTCATGAAAAGAAATCGCTCTGGAAAAATTCTACGAAAATTAACCTATGAAAATTAGTCGGGCGCTCGCACCCTCGTGCACTTGATGCAATTGCCTGCACGAGATGTCGCGGTCATTCGTTCCTACGCCGCCCAATCCCTTCGCCGCCGCCCAAACCCTTCGCCGCCGCCCAATCGCTTAGCTGCTCAACCCCTTCGCCGCCGCCCAATCCCTCCACCGCCGCCCAATCCCTCCACCGCCGCCCAATCCCTCCACCGCCCCTCCTCCACCCATCTGCACCTGAACCCGGAGGATCCGCCGCGGATCATCGGATCTGCGGCCGATCCCTTTGAGTGCCCCAGATCCGGCGGCGACAGCTTGGGCCGCGACGTAGGCCGGTTCCAGGGCCCGGTGCCGACGTTCCAGGCCCCGAAGACGATCAAGGTACCCAACTCATACGTCCAACGCATGCTCATACATGCAATAAAAATTTACATCCAACGCATGCTCATACATGCAATAAAAATTTACATCCAACGCATGCTCAGCACACCGCTATACTTTTAAGCAGTTCAAAGCTTGTGTCAACAGCCCTATAAACTTTAGGATGTCATTTTCCTTCAGAGCAATCAACACGTGTCACTGACCAATTCGCGACTCCGGTTGGATCAACCATCTGCAGGCATGACAGCAGTATATATTAGTGCTGGCTAAAGTGAAAAAGAACACGGTTAGGAGATTCATTCCCAGGCTGGAGCACGTGTGACGATCCCCTCACCGCCGCCCCTCTCCGGATCGCCGCCACCGCCACCGCCGCTCCGGATTGCCACCACCGCCACCGCCGCTCCGGATCGCCGCCGTCTCTCCGGATCGCTGTCCCCGCTGCCGCCATCGCAGCCGTCTCTCCGGATCGCCGCCCCGCCGCCGCTGCCGTCTGGATCGCTGCTGCCGTATCTCCGGGTCGCAGCCACCGCTGCCGTCTGGATCGCCGCCGCCGTCACATAGAAGACAATGCAGGAGCTGCCGCCACCTGCGCTAAAACCACCTGAGCGCCGCAACAAGAGTGCACAGGTATGCGCTAAACTCATGATCTGACAGATAGAAAAGCAACCTGTAACAAACTTATGTACGGCCTTCCTCGACTGAACGTTTATGGAGACTGAATTACAAGTTAAACTCATGACTAAACCTGTAACAAACTGCACTTCTGGACCGAAGTTCTTTGCCACAAACTGTACAAAAGCAACCTGCAAATATTAAGACCTTCGATGCCTTTTGATAATGATGGAACTTCAGGTACGCCGGCTGCAATGAGATGAATAGTTGCAAAATCAGATCCCAAGGTCAGAATAGAGTTATGAAAAGAATAGAGTTACATCTCATTTGTATGCAGTACATCTTAGTCACCTGGGAGAAGAGGGTTACATTTCATTTGTATGCAGTACATCTTAGTCTCCTGGGAGTTTTACAATTGGGAAAAGCTATTTTCCTACCGACTGTTGGTTAGCGACAGGCACGTACGATTGATTTTTCGATTCCTTCGATCTTTCTGCTTCGCCGACTGTTGCTTCTCTAGCGCGTAAAAAGAGCTTCAGAAAAATAGTGCCACCACTAGGATTCGAACACACAATCTATTAGTTGTGGCCACAACACATTACCAGCTGAGCTGACTACCTGTTCTGTTTCATTTGCGGGTTAATTTGTATTTCTACCTTAGTAAATGAGAGCGAGAAAGAAAGACCACAACGTCTTTGATGAGGAGACAAAACCATTTGCTGTAAGTTTTTTAAAGGGCCGATGCAACGTGTTTTGCACTCCACTTGTCTCTTTTTTGTAGTGATAAATGTTTTCTAGAGAAATAAATGTTTCACTTCTATAGAATTCGAACAACGGTCTTTTTCACATTTGTCATATCTCGGGAAATTCTTTTTGTAATGAGATTGATAATTATATGTACCACAAACCTGATAGCTTATGTACAAATATCGTCGTAGCTTTTTAAAAAAAAAATATAATATAAACATATACTTGATAACTTTTTTGTATGAATAGTATGATAAGTCACACATCGTATACCTGATAACTTATGGACCCCAGTCCGATAACTTTAATACGGGGGTGGGGGAGTTAACGAAACATCCCCTCGGTAACTTTCGTGTGAACAACATGGTAACTCACCTTTCATAGACCTGATAACTTGTGTGCCCCGGTCGTAGAAACGTTGTCGATAACTTCGGCGAGGGTGGGGGTGGGGGAGTTGTTGAAACATACCACTTATGTGCAAATAACATGATAACTCAAACATTGCAGACCCGATAACTTATGTACCCCCGGTCCTGATGACTTGGTCGGCGAGGGTGGGGGTGGGGCAAGTCGCTGAAACATGCCACGGTAACTTATGTGCAAATAACATGATAACTCATACATGGTACACCTGATAACTTATGTACCCGATCCTGGTAAATGTGGCGACTGTGGCGAGGGGGGGCGGTAATTTCTATGTAAATAGCATGGTAATAGAGACATACAAAGTTCATAACTCCCATAGAAACGCCACTATAATTTTTGACCAGATTTTTTTGTTGAAAAACATACACCCGATAATTTCTGTGTAAAAAACATGATAATGTATACATCGCACACATGATAACTAATATCTTACGTTTTAAACACGACGGTATCTTTCATCAAATGGGGGAAGTTTTTGAAACATTTTCACCAGTAATTTCTGTGTTAAATTACCATACTTCCCCATGCATTAACCTTCTCGTACTGTAGTTATCAGCCTTATCATGGTATAGTTATCATGTTGCTCATACCATAGTTATCACGCTGGTCATGCCAAAGTTACCAAGTCAAACTTTTTTTTTCTTCTGATATGACAGAAATAAGAAAGGTTTAAATAACGTTGTTTATCTACAATAGACAATAATAAACAGGTGGCTTAGTTGGTTATTAGGCTCAATAGCTATTGCATAGACCTGGGTTCAAATCCTCTTTCAAGCACCTTTATTTTCTTTTCATATTATGCATCGAAAAACCAAAAAAAACCACTAACGATTTACTACGGTTTTTGAGAGAAGGAAAAAAATCAGTAAAAAGCCAGCGTGAGAAGATAGCGCATCGATCGCTAACTATCGGGAGAAGTGGACTCTGCGGATCTGTTGCTAACCACCAGTCGACTGGTGGTTAGCACAGTCCTTTACAATTTTGATTGTCATGAACGGCTTAGTCCCATCGTTCTTTTTTTATATGTTACAATTTTCTTTGGCATGACAGGCTTAGTCATACCTTTCTTTTTTTATAGTTACATATGAGGAATCCACAAAGCAAGGCAACGGAACAGACAACAGCGGCGGATGTACCTCCAGGTATATGTTGAGCTATAAATTTTGCTATGCATGTCAAACAGATGTGTTGCAGGCCCGATGGAGGGGACAAGTTGACGACTATAACCCATATACTATACTTGTAGCTGATGATGTTGATGAGATTTACCCAAGTGGATATCATAATTTGTTGCTTTCTATGTGATCAATCAGCCCTAAGAGACTTAGTCCAGACCAATTTTAACAGATCAAGCGAGTGACTTGTAGGAGTCCATACTACTTTGTCGGAACGGAGATCCTTGAACAGACCGATGGTGATAGCACATATGATGCTCCAGGTATATATGTACCTCCATGTATATGTTCAGCTATAAATGTTGCTATGCATGTCAAACACCATCCCAGGAGACTAAATGTGTTGCAGGCCCGATGGAGGGGACAAATGTTGCCGACGATGTTGACAATATATACCCAAGTGGTCCAGGTATATTACTGTGCAAATTTCATGCTTTTTTATGTGATCAATCATAACTAACAGATTTGGGCACAACCATTTCTAATGGATCAAGCGTGTGACTTGTAGGGGTCCAGAGTACTCCGTTGGAACGGATGATACTTGAAGAGCCCGATGGTGTTAACACATGTGTTCATCAACCTTCTCATCTCATGATGCCTTATTTCTGTCTAATTTTTCATTTTATTTTACATGATGCAGACAACCGTACAAGTTCATTCCTATATAATGAAGCTTCGTTGCCGGCTCCGAGTAATCTGACACAAGATTATGGGACAGATGTAGCACAAAGTGCAAATGGTAATACCTCATACGTCTTGCATGTGATCTAATTTGTGGTTAAAGGGGTTTATGTTGTTCCACCCGGATACTTCATATATTAACATAGCTTATGGCATTTATGTTGTTCCAGTTGCTGTACATGCTCATGGTCGTGATGCCTTAGAGGTTTTACCTCTGTCGGATGCAACATCCGAACACATAACGACAATATCTGTCATGAAAAAAACATAACAGACGAAAAGAGGGAGCAGAAAAACGCCTGGAGGCGAGCTGCTTATCGGAAGAATAAAGAGAATGGTGCGGTCAAGCTCCAAGCTGAAAATCATCCTGCCCTTACAATGACTGGTATGGTTATTTAATGTTTACTTAATACGATCAACAATGAATACCTTGCACTTATCCTCCTCGACTGCTCTCACATCTGGTTTCATTAATGACAAAGAACTATCTAGCATCCAACTTAATAATGAGGAAAAGAGGGAGCAGATAAAAGCTCGAAGGCGGGCCGCTTATCGGAAGAAAGATGATGAGAGTTCCATAAAGCTAAATACAGATGTGCAGAATGTTGCACGGTATCCTCTCGGTGATATCACTAATGCGTATCAACCATCCTCTATGGACCTTGACGAAAGAAAGGAGCTGATAAAGGCGCGGAGCGAGCTGCTTATCGAAAGAGAAAAGAGGAGGCTACCATCAAACAACAGAATGAGAATCTGTCTGCACTTACGATATCAGGTAAAAATGTTTTATGTGTCGGCGCTACAATGATAGTATAAAGTATATACTCCTGATTGTCCATAATATAAGGTTAATATTGGACGAAAAGTGATGAGGGTACCATCAATGTAGAAGCGGATGTGCAAAATGTTCCCATATCCCCTCCCGGTGATATCAGTAATGGGCATCAACCAACCTCGTTGTACCTCGACGAGAAAAAGGAGCAGATAAAGGCTCGGAGGCGAGCTACTTATCGAAAGAAAAAAGAGGAGGCAGCCGTCAAGCAACAAAATGAAAATCTCCCTACCCTGACGATATCAGGTATGTTGGAGATAAACCCGTGTCCGTGACGTCTATGTATGTGTGTCCGTGTTGTATACGAGTGCATGTCATAGTCGGTTTGGGTTGACTCTAGGTATGAACTATGGGTGCAGACGTTGGACCCAAACAACTACAGCAACAGAGATAGATGGGTATCAATCACTTCAATTTGTTGACGAGGTATAAGACGGCTACACACTGATGCTTTATTTCTGGTTAACACCAATTAGTTGATTGCGTTAATTACCTATATTTTTATTGGCTGCAAAGGTTACAACTTTCTAATCTAAGGTTGTAATGCATGAAGCTTACGGCCTGTGCATTGTCGAAGACACAAACCAGGAACATTGTATGGAAAAGAGAGGACCAAACAAGTGAAACATTGCATTACAGATTTCAGAAATGCAGAAAACAAGATGAATTTGTCTATAATAGTCTCATCATCTCATGTCTGTGGGAGCATAGATGGAGCTATATGCCTTGACCAATTTCCTAATAACACAATTTTTCCCGAGTATTATAGCATCACGGTTAACAAAATCGATGTCTGCACTCGGCTCTGGAACAAACAGATTTCATAATAGGTGTTCTACTGAGCAACGAAACTGATTTCAGAAACCAGAATTTCCATGTTGACAATATATGTGGTCAGGCAAGATAGCTTCAAAACAGTTTGAAAGTTAGTGCATTCTTTATCCTTAATCATACATGTCGACCGGTCTATTTTGTTGTTCCTAGATTTCCTAGCTAAATGTGTGTAGTTCCTTTCGGTCAGCTAAACGTCAATATGTTGGATGATGTTGTGGACAGGGCCACCGAGAGGGGGTTTGGATTGCCAAAGTCGAAGGTGGCCATCGCCTTTACCTGCCTGGACCTCCAGACCTTTCACAACGCTCAAACAGGAAACACATGTTGGAGGAGGAGACCACTGGCTAATTGTAAGCATCAACTGTTTGTTAGCTATCAATCTTGTCCTTTGAGCATATATACTTTATTTCTTAAACCAGGAGGATTTCCAGGAGAATCACAGTATCCCTAGAGGCTGCAAGAAAGAGATGAAATTGCAAGACTGAGCAGCGCAGTGTTAGGTTGGTCAAAGAATTAGGTTGCAGCCATGTGAGCACATGGTTCAATGATTTTCATCCATTCATTTCTTGTATTTATTGGCAGGTTTGCAAGTACCAAGGCACAACCTTAATTAGTGGCGGATAGGGCGCTCCACATACTGCACATCATGGTTCAGGCACCACCGAGCGAGCTACGTGAGCCCAAGGTATTAGTGACTTACAGCTTGAATGTTCGATGAAGTGAGGTTTGCCATAATATTAGTATCTCTACTTCTACATACTAATCGAACATGAGCTTAGGTACTTGACATCATAAAACATGGCGAGGAATCAAACGATTTGCTTCATTGGGTCGTACAGTATGGATTGCCCACAAGTAGTTCTAGCTGAGTTGACTATAATGGACATAAATTTAGGCATGCTCAAAAGTTCTCCAGTTCACATAGTAACGAATTTGCCTCTTTTTTATTCTAAAAGAATCAATTTCACAGTAATACTATGTATTTTACAGTCATTATCAAGTTTGCTACATTCAAATCTTGATAATCTGATTATTGTATAAGAATTTGTATGTAGAAAATCGATTAGAAATGGTAGAAAATTTGACATGGGGTGAACTCTACCTAACCTCTTCTATGATATACTGTAACCACTGAATGTTAACACTGAGAAAAATTAATCTGAGCCCAAATTAAGGTTTGAGTTGTGGGAGAGGTAAAGGGGGAGAGAGAGAGGGAGGGAGAGAGAGAGAGAGATGTGTGTGTGTGTGTGTGTGTGTGAAGAGAGAGAGAGAGAGAGAGAGAGAGAGAGAGATAGAGAGAGAGAGATTGGTAGAGAGAAGGGAGGGAGAGAGATGGAGGGTGGTATATAGAGTGGGCGAGCGAGAGACAAATACATGGGTGTGAAAGAGAGGATGCAACGAGAAAGGGAGACTGTCATATTACAATGAGAGAAGAAAGATCTTATACGAGATGCTTATCGGAAGAAGAAAGATCTTATCCAAGATGCAAATCTTTGTGCCCTCATGATATCATGTAAGATAGTTTAATGTTTCATCTTAACATGCATAGTATATATGTATGTATATATAGATTAAAGGTTGCACCAGGTTGACGTTCGAGTCAGTAGCGACATTCTTGTTTGAACCATGAAGTTCTAAGTATGTATTCACAATGTTGTTCAACCAGACAACCAAACTAGCTCCAGCTATACATCATTCTCCCATAATGATGCAACATTTCCGACTTCAAGTACGGTCACATCTGGTGTCATTCATGACAGAGTCCTACAAGATAATCATACTATATGTATTCCGTAATCATTTGATGTCATGTTATGTTTTTTATTTTGGCTACTGAGTATGTCATGGAGCTGTCTTGAATGAAAGCAAACAAACTAGGCAGAGAAACGCAGAAGATCGCAACAAAGGCTTAACAGACGAAAAGATAGAGCAGAAAAACGCCCAGAGGAGAGATGTTTACTGGAAGAAAAAAGATCTTATCCAAGATGAAAATATGCCTCCTATGTCGACATCAGGTAATTTGTTTTATGTTTCATCTTAACGTACATAGTTTGGAATTATGTAGCAAAATAATCGTTACATGGTTTGACTCTTGAGTCACTAGCTCCATTCGCGTTCGAATCATAAAGTTTTATGTTTCATCTTGACGTACATAGTTCGTACTTATGTAGCAAAATACAAGTTACCTAGTTTGACGCTGGAGTAACTAGCTCCATTCGTGTTTGTCAAGCATAAAGATCTAATTATGTTTTCACACTGTTGTTAAACCAGCCAAACATACTAGCTCCATCTATGCATCATTTCCGCCTGATGATGCAACATTTCCTCCTTTATCTGAGCAGAAATGCTGGTAGCGCCTCTCCTCGTTTTATTAGGAGTAGAAAAATTAGAGGATTGCAAGTGTGAACCGTTCTTGGGCCTGTGTGGTCGAAGAACTAAATATTCACAAAGTTTCTTTGTAGCTGGTCCTACACGGTGCTCCTTATCTATGCCGTTGGTCTCCGTATCGAAATGTGTGCTAGCACAGTACTATCCCAGCAACCACATAGTGTTTAGTCTGAAAAGTGAAGGCTATATGAATAGTGAATTGATTCCTAGTAGGTATTGAGGGCCACACACATAGCTGTCCCCGTCACATCACCACTAGCTGCTAGCATAGTGAGCAGTGTCATTTGCGGGCGCTGTCATGTCCGTTGCAGGCGCTGTCCTGTCTAGCAAACAATAATTAAAAGCAAGCTAGGCCTGTATGCTAGTCTCCTCGCGGCTCAGTGGGCGTTCAAAGCTGGTCAAGAATTCACAGGCTCACATGCAACAGTTGCTCTCATGCAGCAGCTTTGCACTGTACATGACATTGTTTACTCTCTCTCTCTTTTCGAACTTTCACCGATGAACATGCAACACATGCAGCCAAAATGTGATAGGAGAGACAAGAGAATGGGTCCATGCAGAATTCTTTGTCCAACCGGGAGAGAGGCCAAGAGAGAGAGAGGAGTTTGCATGGAGAATCTTTTGTCTCCACCCCTTTGTCCCATGTCCAATGTGATATTTATGTGATATTTTTAGAGAGCAGACTTTACTGAAAGTGAGAAGAAAGAGAGAGAGAGTTGCATGTAAAGTTTATGAGCGCTACATGCAGAAAAGAGAGAGAGGTCTGCACTACATCTCAGTCTGACAGGAGATGGGCAAAAAGAACGTCACATCAGGTACAGTCCCTACTAGTCCTAGCGCAAGAGATTAAGATTTGAGGGCTGGCGCCGGTTGCTAATTTTCCATTGATGCACACATCCACATGAAACTGAGCATAAAATGGATGGCTACGATAGCGGGTACCACGTAGGACCAGCTAATTTTCCTAAATATTTTGTTTCTTATATAAGGGCAGCGACTTCACTACGTTAGGCTGGATGGTTCGATATTTACTAGCATCAACAAACTGGATGCTAGCAAAGTGATACCATTTGGTTGTTTTTGGAAATATAGCATCACGAGCCCAATAAGAGAGAAAAGCAAACACCATTATGAATGCCTTAAGATAATGATTTTACCTTGTGGTTATACTCTGCATTGCGTGCCTGGAGAGCTATTGCTTTCAGATCCAATTTACAGTTCAGATTGATAGTCGACACAATATTCTTGCCATCAGATCAGACACCAGAAAGCAAAGTACACCCAGGAGAAATCAGACCAGGAAATAGCTTTGGCTCATACTGTCAAGCAACCATATAAAAAACATCAGTTCTAAAAGAAGGAAAGAGACAAGTTCTAGGGAAGAAAGAGAAAATATCATACATGATAAAATAGTGCTGATGGAACAGAATTCAGATCCTAATCTGGTCGCATGATTCAAAGTTAGATTTTGGCCCAGTATCTATTTAATGTGCACAGTTCACAGAAATAATAATGTTGGATTTTATTTTGTTACAAGCGCCGACAGGCCATGACGCTTGAAGATATGGAGGCGATAAATCTGTGCAGACTCCCTCTTGGTGATAACTCTAGCCAAGGCCCTCTTATGTATATTATTCTTTGTTTGACACTGAACACTGGATATGTAGTATTCTACTGCAATCAAGATACCAGCTTAACCACCACCTGATCATTTTGCAATACAACATGCACCAATTTGTGGATAGTTGTTTTGTAATCAATCATCTACTACATCCAAGTAAAACGTTGTTGCGTACATGTAACACACTCCAGCCTTCATTCTGTGCTTAACATTAGCAGACGATTTGAAATAACCAATCTCACAACACTGAAGCGATCTATTAGCTACTTCAACAGACAACAGACAGAAAGCTAGCTTATTATCTTTCTTCGTTTCTTTCCTTTTTTTATAAAACAAGCCAGTGGTATGATAAGGTTTTTGGCGGCGAAGTGGAGCATACACATGTGTACGTATATGTGCAAAGCTAGCTGTCCTACTTTATGATGACTTTCATTCCTATTCGAAATGCTCGTGTAGCACATGCAGATCATCTAACATGATGGATTTCAGTTTTAGTTACAACCAATCAAGCTAACATCAGTACAGAGGTTGATTTCCCAGTTCAAAGCAATAGTTGCTTGATTTCCAGTTAAATTATACTCCCTGCTTGGCAAACTGAAACTATGATTATCCTAAATCCTACTTCTAGAGTTGCTGCAGATCAACAGCTGCTCTGAGTACAAGAGCTCTCCCCCTATCTGCAAGATCAGCAGTACAAACAGTACATTTTCTGAGTATATTTTCAGGGTACTTCAAGCAAGATTACTGAAGTTAGTGAAATTTTACTAAAATTGTGCCTACGAGGCTACGACTACATCTCCTACTCATAACCTGTACCCATACTCATATAAATAAACTGTACCCTACTCCTAATCTGTACCCAAGCAGTACTACAAATCTTAACCAAATCCTGCAACCAAGAGTAAAGGGATGAGATAGGGGAAGCTTACCACGCGTTGGAGATGCTGGCGACGAGGAGCATCATCAAGCAGGATGTCCTCGAGCAGATGTTCGTCGTCGAGCATCACCTCGTTCGCCTTCCAGTCCTGGTGCCAGCCTGTGTGCGCGCGAAGGGCTCAGCGCCGATGGGGTCGAGCACGGCCTTGTAGAGCCGCGGCCATGCCAGCACAAGCGCGTACCCAAACTTCTTTGTGAGCAAGATGTATGCAGCTGGTGTAAGTTTAAAATAGATACCCCGTGATGAAGTCTGCTCTTTTTGCGACAAAACCATGCAGAGTGCTGCCTGCCTCACCCTTTGTTGCCCTTTTGAGCGCTCAAGTCTACCAACCTGGAGATGATGAGAATATGAGGTCAGGAATCAAAGATCAAGAAATGATGGAAGTAAATTGTGGTCATGGCCAATTCCAAAGATACCATGCACCTAGCCGCAAATGCTATGTATGTTGCCTCGCACTTATGGAAGGAAAGAACCGTCGGATGTTTGAGGAAAAATATGCTAATGCCATGATGGTATCCGAATTGATGAACGAAGATATCTGCCTCCTGGACGACGTGACGAAATTTAGTTTTTTTGTCATCTCTACAACAAACAGCTTGCTTATTGATTCAGTAATTCTGCTTTTTTCCTTTTGCTAGCTAAATGTGTGAATATAAAGCGACTTTATATATTGCTTAATGATTTAAATTCTCAACAAAAGTGTGCAAACCATAAACCAAACCACTTCACAGGGGATTAAGAGAGCGAGGGGCAGGGAGATTACCTGAACGCCGTACTTGATAACGGTGCCGACGAGCTTTCCCATCCTGTACGCGGCGAGCTTGTCCATCCTGTACGCCTCGTCTCATGCTCGCGCACCGCTGCCTCTCCTCCGCGCTGCCCTCCAGTCTCGCCGCGAGCTCCTTCGACCTCGCCCGCATGCTCCGGCTGCTGCCTCCTCCGCTCGGGTGCTGCCCTCTTCCCATCCGCCAGCTCCTCCGGCAGCATCCCCATGAGGAAGGACAAGGTTGCTGCCTCCTCCACCAGGGGCCGCCCTCTTCCCGTCTATCAGCCTCTCCGCCGCGCCGGTTCCGCCGGCTTCGTCCCTAAGTGGAAGACGTGACCTGTTGCCTCCTCCGCCGCGCCCGCGCGTCGCCGTTCGCCGTGGCCAGCATCTGAGGGTAGGGGAGGTCGGCCTGGAGGTCTCATCCTATGCACAAGGCGGCGGGGAGCCGGAGCTCGCTAGATCAGATCTAGCAAGGGGCGGTGGGAGGCGGAAGGTCTGGACTCTGAAGAGCTCGAGACAGAGCTGAGTCTGAGCGAGATAGTAGCAGACGAGCAGCTAGCTTCTTCTCTTTTCTTTTCCTTTTTTTAGGTAGGTACATCGATTGGTTCGGTTTCGTGAGGTTAGTTGATAAGATAGTAGTATATCATCTTAAGTCCTGTATGTAAATTAGAGATGACAAAAAAACATATCTACAATGAGTCATTTCTTAGCCTTATTTTCAATAATTAGCTGTTTCTAAAAATATGATGAGATAAATTGTGCTAAGAGATCATCTCTTGTCTTCTCTTAAATAAGAGAAGACAAGCCTTATCTTACGATTTCTCTCTCCTCCACCTCATCATTTATCCTACGTGGCACTGTTAAGAGATAACCATTGTACATGCCCTTACTTTTCTACCGTCGACGCTTCGGCGCATGATCTTCTGACAGAAAAAAAGCAAGATAATCCCTTAAACGCGTCTCTCCTTGGAAACGAACAATATTAATTAGTTTATTTATATTATTATAGTATCATTTTTACCATCTTATTTAGCTTAAAATTAGCTAGATGTCGTTACAAGTTGAGCACAAACCATTTTATATTACTCGACTTTGAACTTCATTATGTTTGTGCTCGCTTGAATTTTAGTTTGAGCTGAGCTGAATCTAGAACAACTTGTTCAAGCTCGACTCGTTTGCGACCATAGCTGGACGGGACTGAAAATTCACCCATTTTGACAACATAACGTATAATTGTCCCTTTTCTTTTTATGTGTCTAACATTTGACAATATTTTACAATTTATTTCTATATGTCTCAAATTTGCTAGACATTCATAATGAACCCACTTAAACTTAAGACATGGATGTGGAGACGCCACCTCCTCCCACTCCCGTACCTCCTCGTTCGCTCCCTCCAGGGCGATCACGGGGGAGGGGGGAGGCTACCCCCCAGTTGCCACCACCTCCCCCTCTCTTCCACCTCGTCATCCCCAGAGGCGGGCACCGGTGATGGGGACGGCGAGGATCTAGGTTGTACGCCCGCGGTCTGCAGGGACTGGCGGCGCGAGAACCAATCCGGAGTTCGTCCTTCCCGGTGATTCGGTGCTGCTCCGGCGGCATCGTCGGGAGGGCGGTTCGGGAGAGGATGTGGCCAATCGGCGGTGATGGATCCCCGGAGTCGCGCCTCCGGTCATGGCGGTGGCGGCGTCACCTCGGCCGGCTCCGGTCATCACTCTCCATGTATACATCGTCAAATTACTTTTTTTTATCAACTTGCATTGCAGGTGAAGTGGATTTCAATTATTACCCGATTGTCATCTTTTTTACGCAAGTGAAATTTAACATGCATTATTTATATGTATATAACTTAAGCAAAATATTTCAAATGCCCGTGCGGCATTCTACTAGTAAATCTAACCGTCAGGATTAACAACTAATCCTTCTTGAGTGTGCGTTTAGCAATTTTAGGCGTCGGACGAAAACTCTGCCAGTATCTCTAGCGATTCCAAAAAGAAAGGAAACAAAACTTCAAAAAAAAAAAGGAAACAAATCCCTACAATCACCTAACAGCCAATCTTCTCCCGAACTGACCCCGGGACAACCTCACGGGCGCCCTTCGCGTGATTTTTCGTCAAAAGAGACTACTTGCCGGATTGAAATGACAAAAAAGACCACCTCTAAGTCAGATTGACAAAAAAGACCCCCCTCGCCGTGGCGGCAGGCGCTCCAGGCAACACGTGGCACCTGCCACCATGACGTGAGGCGGCCGGCCCCGCCGCCACGCTGCCAAGCGGCCAGTTGCTCGATATGGGATTCCAGGCCGGCGAGGCAAATTTGACAATTTTGACCTCTGGGCGAAATCATTTCACGGAATGAACTGCCCGTGAAACTATTTCACACGCATGACCTTTTTGTGTAGCGCCCGCCATGACGGCGCCACACCCTACTGTGCAGCGCCTAGCTCCGGGGCGTTGCACTCTAGTCCATCGTGGCAGCCCCAGGGCCCGCACCCAGCAGTGCAGCGCCTCCGAGCTAGGCGCCACACGTGGAATGTGCAGCACCTCCGTGCTAGGCGCCACACTTGTAAACTGCAGCGCCTAGCGCGTAGGCGCTGCACTGTGACTTATCCGGCTGCCCCCCTCCCCCACCCCCACACCACACACTCTCCCACTCTCCTCCCCGAGCTTTGCCCCCTCTCCCACTCTCTCCCCCTGTCAAATCCTCTCCCAAATCTTGCAAATTTGAAGAATTTGTCCGCGGATTTCAAAGTCAAACCCTCCCTCGAGGTAATATTCTCCGATCCCCTTGTTTTGATCCAAGTAAAGTTCCCATTGCTCATTTGTTGCTAGTTTGGGGAAACCCTAGTTTTGTTTGGATCTAGAGATTTGCATGGAGATGTGAGATGTCTGTTTGCCAATTTCTATGAATAGGCTTTGTTAGTATGCTAGGGTTATTCTTATGGGTGTTCTATGTTGGTGCTAGGGTTAGGTTTAGGGCTAGGGTTATGGTTATGGTTATGGTTATGGTTAGGGTTAGGGTTGTTGTTTGATATATATATTAGGGTTTCTATTCCGTGTTAATCCTTGTATTAGTACTCATGGAAGCAATGTTACCTTGTGTTTTTGGAATGCTTATAGGGATGGGAAGAACATGTGTGTTTGTTCATCATGGGGACAAGGACGCCTTTTTGAAAGTCAATATAGAACCGGACCCGGATGAGGTTGACATGGTGTTTGATAGTAGTCCAAGCTATGCGGAGCTCTTGCAACAAGTTAGGGAAGATTTGAATTGGACGGACCCTAGTGATATCATAGAGTTGGAGGGAAGGCATAATGTTGGTTTTGGAATGCAAATCCGTTGAAAGACAATGCGTGTCAACTCGGAGCAACGTTGGGTTGCATACAAGGAGACGGTGGCCGAATCACTAGACAAGGCTCTTGAGTTATTTGCAACGAAGAAGGTTGATTCAAGTTTGCAGTTGGACTTGAAACGGAACCCCTCCCCTTTGGTTGCTAGTAGCCCCACACCCATGAAGCGAGATGAAATTGTTGAACCTCTTTTGACCCAAGAAGTGAGGCCAACATTGAGCCCGTTTACAAACAACCAAGATGAAGCTTTGCAAGAGGACAATGATGAGTATGCGGACGATGACAATGAAGTTGATCTCCATGACAACAATGTGGGTGATCTCGAAATATCACTTGCAAGAGACAATGGACCCTTCCATCCCTTTTTCCCGTGCATATGCATCGGACTCGGATGACGATGGTCCCGATGAACAAGTTGATGCGGAGGGGTTCACGGTGAAGGAGGCCGAAGCTTTCGAGAAGGTATTTGGTCGGGATCATCGGACTACATTGTTCAAGGATGTTAGTCTCGCGGATGAAGCCGTGGTAGATGGTGGCCAATGTGTACCTCTTGGGGTTAGGCCGAGCTCTCATCGTGATTTGGGAGACGACAAGAACCGGATTGCTAAAGGTTCTAAGTTCGTCACCTTGTTGGAATTGAAGATGTGGCTCGACAACTACTCGGTTACGCATTATCGTCCACACAAGGTGGTGAACTCGGACGTCAATGTGCGCTACACGGTTGCATGTGCATGTGAAGATGGAATATGTCCGTGGATTGTGCGTGCAAGACCATGGAAAGGGGGTATGTGTTTGAAAAAAAACACGAAATTCATAACACCGACAACTTTCATTATTACCCGCTGCTTCACCGCCATAGCGTACGACCGGTGTTGTAGGTCCCAATGATCATTGAGAAGACAAACCATCCTAACAATTTGCAAGAAATCTTTCTTGTCAACACAATTATCTTTTGAATACAAAAAAACTAAAGTACGGCTACTACATGCAAATTTCAAAGCATATGTATCCAAACCATTCTTGCCAATACAAATGTGATTTCAATAAACTAAACTAAGCCTACTTCATGCAAGATTCAATACACATATCTTTTCCATATAAATAAAATGCAACCTATGTATCCAAACTATATAAATAACATGTCAACCTATGTATCCAAACCACATTCTAATCTAACAAGGGTTCCCCAAATCTAATACATGCAAGATTCAAACAAAAGTTCCCCAAATCTAATAGATGCAAGATTCAAACAAGGGTTCCTCAAATCTCCGAAAGAGCATACATTCTATGGATAGAAGGAAGGGGATCAGAGAAAAGTACCTTCTAGGATGGATTGGTGAAGGAATCCACGGGCCAAATCGTCAGATCTGAAGATTTTTGAAGAGGGATTGAGAGGGAGAGGAGGAATCCTTGGCGCCGCTGCTTCGTAACTTGCAACTGAGCGAATGGGGTGGGGTGGGGGAGGGGAGCGGGGGCTGGCATCTAAGTCACGATTACGCCCTCGGGCTGGGCGCTGCACATTACACGTGGCGCCTAGCTCGGGGCGCTGCACTGCTGGATGCGGGCCCAGGGGCTGCCACGGTGGACTGGCGTGCAACGCCCCGGAGCTAGGCGCTGCACAGTAGGGTGTGGCGCCGTCGTGGCGGGCGCTACACAAAAAGATTTTCCATGGCTACGGCGCAAAGGGACACACGCGAAGAAAAAGTTTCACACCCAAAGATCTGAGATGTGATCGGCTTCACTATCATCACTTTCTTCTGTGTTTCACACCCAGGAGGGAATCTCCATAATAGTTAGGGTAGTTATGTGTTTTGGCATTTGAAACGCGAAGAAATTTTATGTGCAAACAAATTCTTTTCATACATTTACTGATTTTTTCCAGCTAAATGACCCTGAAATTGAAAAGCATTTTCAAATGAACTCAGAAAAGGTTGAAAGTTGGTATGGTATCATAATTTCATCCAAATATCATGTGCAAAAAAGTAGAGAGGGTTACGAAAAAAACTGGATGCACTTCGTGTACAAAATGGACAATCTCTTTCGAAGTATCAGGGTTTCCGACGAAAACTCAACTGTTACAAAGGAATTTCATTTTTTAAATAACCTAAGCATTGCCAAATTGAACATAATGATAAAACACAGTAATATTAAACATAAGAAAAAAGAATCACAGAAAAATCTTTTTTTAAAGTTAAGTTATTCACAAACTAGTGATTCACACAAATTTCAAATAATTCAAAATTTAAACTATTCAAATTTGAAAACTACCGGCACTAACAGAAAGTTTGTAATTTTTTGTACCTAAAGCAAAAATATTCACAAATAAACTCTAAATACAGCAAAAAACAACTCAAAAATAAATAAAACAAAAATAAATAAAGCGAAAAAAATAAGAAAATAAAAAAGCCCGCCTACTGGGCTAAAGCGGCCTGCATACGACTAGGAACCCAACCTTTTGTTGGGCCATGATGCAGGCCCGCAAAGGCCCAGTAGGACCACTGGGCATAAGAGAACAGGTAGGCCCAGTTGGACTGCTTAGGAGAGGAGCTCGAGAGAGCTACCACACTGGGGCTTATAAACCAGTGCGGTAGCCCCTCGGCTAGCAAGGAGGGACTAAACTTGCGCACCGCCTGGAGCTAGCGCACCCCCTTTAGTACCGGGTGGTGGCTCCAACCGGTACTAAAGGGCCTTTAGTACCGGTTGGAGCCACCACCCGGTACTAAAGAATGCGCTTCCGCCGCTTGGCCTGGCCAAAACAGACCTTTAGTACCGGTTGGTGGCTCCAACCGGTACTAAAGGTCCATCCTATATATACACCAGTTGAAAAAAATTCACTTTCCCTCTGTTTCCTCTCTCCGTCGCGGCGCCCTGCCCCGATTGACGCTGTCCCCGTCGACGTCGCCGCCCCCGCACCTCGTCGCCGACCCGGCCGTCCCGCCCTCGTCGCCGCCCGTTGACGTCGCCGCCCGCCGTCCCGTCCCGTCGTCCCGTCGCGCGCCCGTCCGCCCCGTCGTCGCCGCCCCGCCCATACATCGTCCGCCGCCCATCCCGTCACCCCGTCGTCGCCTCGCCGGTGGGCTCGCCCCGGCCGCCATGTCCACACACACACACACACACACTACACACAAACACTACACACAAACACACACAAACACACACACACACACACACACGTGGAATGTGCAGCGCCTCCGTGCTAAGCGCCACACTTGTAAAGTGCAGCGCCTAGCGCGTAGGCGCTGCACTGTGTTTCTTATCCGCTGCCCCCCCCCACCCCCACACCACACACTCTCCCACTCTCCTCCCGAGCTTTGCCCCTCTCCCTCTCTCCCCTCTCAAATCCTCTCCCAAATCTTGCAAATTTGAAGAATTTGTCTGTGGATTTCGAAGTCAAACCCTCCCTCAAGGCAATATTCTCCGATGCCCTTGTTTTGATCCAAGTAAAGTTCCCATTGCTCATTTGTTGCTAGTTTGGGGAAACCCTAGTTTTGTTTGGATCTAGAGATTTGCATGGAGATGTGAGATGTCTGTTTGCCAATTTCTATGATTAGGCTTTGTTAGTATGCTAGGGTTATTCTTATGGGTGTTCTTATGTTGGTGCTAGGGTTAGGCTTAGGGCTAGGGTTATGGTTATGGTTATGGTTAGGGTTAGGGTTGTTGTTTGATATATATATTAGGGTTTCTATTCCGTGTTAATCCTTGTATTAGTACTCATGGAAGCAATGTTACCTTTTGTTTTTGGAATGCTTATAGGGATGGGAAGAACATGTGTGTTTGTTCATCATGGGGACAAGGACGCCTTTTTGAAAGGCAATATAGAACCGGACCCGGATGAGGTTGAAATG
Source organism: Aegilops longissima (assembly GCA_021605205.1). Taxonomy (NCBI): domain Eukaryota; kingdom Viridiplantae; phylum Streptophyta; class Magnoliopsida; order Poales; family Poaceae; genus Aegilops; species Aegilops longissima. Next base: position 37,368,594 of record CM038676.1, read on the forward strand.
GTGTTTGATAGTAGTCCTAGCTATGCGGAGCTCTTGCAACAAGTTAGGGAAGATTTGAATTGGACGGACCCTAGTGATATCATAGAGTTGGAGGGAAGGCATAATGTGTTGGGGAACGTAGCAGAAATTCAAAATTTTCCTACGTGTCACCAAGATCTATCTATGGAGAAACCAGCAACGAGGGGAAGGAGAGTGCATCTACATACCCTTGTAGATCACTAAGCGGAAGCGTTCAAGAGAACGGGGTTGATGGAGTCGTACTCGTCGTGATTCAAATCACCGATGATCCAAGTGCCGAACGGACGGCACCTCCGCGTTCAACACACGTACAGCCCGGTGACGTCTTCCATGCCTTGATCCAGCAAGGAGAGAGGGAGAGGTTGAGGAAGACTCCATCCAGCAGCAGCACAACGGCGTGGTGGTGGTGGAGGAACGTGGCAATCCTGTAGGGCTTCGCCAAGCACCACGGGAGAGGAGGAGGAGGAGAGGCAGGGCTGCGCCAAATAGAGGGAGAGAGACCCATGTATTGGCAGCCCCAAAACCTCAAGTATATATAGGGGGGAAGGGGGCTGCGCCCCCTTTAGGGTTTCCCACCCCCAAGGGGTGCGGCCAGCCCTAGATCCCATCCAAGGGGGGGCGGCCAAGGGGGGAGGAGTGCCTCCCTAGTCAAGTGGAGGCCTCCCCCTTTAGGGTTTTCCCTTCCCATGCGCATGGGCCTTTGGGGGGGCTGGTGCCCCTGGCCCATTAAGGCTAGGGCACCCCCTTACAGCCCATGCTACTGTATTGGACGTGGTGGAACAATTTCCGGACCTTCGGACCCCTCCGGAATCCTCCGGAACCTTCTAGAAGCTTCCCGGTACAATACCGAAAAAACCCGAACTTTTTCCGGAACTCGAACAACAACTTTCCATATATAAATCTTTACCTCCGTACCATTCCGGAACTCCTCGTGACGTCCGGGATCTCATCCGGGACTCCAAACAACATTCGGTAACCACATACAAACTTCCTTTATAACCCTAGAGTCATCGAACCTTAAGTGTGTAGACCCTACGGGTTCGGTAGACATGTAGACATGACCGAGACGTTCTCCGGTCAATAACCAACAGCGGGATCTGGATACCCATGTTGGCTCCCACATGTTCCACGATGATCTCATCGGATGAACCACGATGTCGAGGATTCAATCAATCCTGTATTCAATTCCCTTTGTCTAGCGGTATTGTACTTGCCCGAGATTCGATCGTCGGTATCCCGATACCTTGTTCAATCTCGTTACCGGCAAGTCTCTTTACTCGTTCCGTAACACATCATCCCGTGATCAACCCCTTGGTCACATTGTGCACATTATGATGATGTCCTACCGAGTGGGCCCAGAGATACCTCTCCGTTTACACGGAGTGACAAATCCCAGTCTCGATTCGTGCCAACCCAACAGACACTTTCGGAGATACCTGTAGTGCACCTTTATAGTCACCCAATTACGTTGTGACGTTTGGTACACCCAAAGCATTCCTACGGTATCCGGGAGTTGCACAATCTCATGGTCTAAGGAAATGATACTTGACATTAGAAAAGCTTTAGCATACGAACTACGATCTTTGTGCTAGGCTTAGGATTGGGTCTTGTCCATCACATCATTCTCCTAATGATGTGATCCCGCTATCAATGACATCCAATGTCCATGGTCAGGAAACCGTAACCATCTATTGATTAACGAGCTAGTCATCTAGAGGCTTACTAGGGACTTGGTGTTGTCTATGTACCCACACATGTATCTGAGTTTCCTATCAATACAATTATAGCATGGATAATAAACGATTATCATGAACAAGGAAATATAATAATAACTAATTTATTATTGCCTCTAGGGCATATTTCCAACAGTCTCGCACTTGCACTAGAGTCAATAATCTAGTTCACATCGCCATGTGATTAACACTCACAGGTCACATCGCCATGTGACCAACATCCAAAGAGTTTACTAGTGTCATTAAACTAGTTCACATCATCATGTGATTAAGACTCAATGAGTTCTGGGGTTTGATCATGTTTTGCTTGTGAGAGAAGTTTTAGTCAACGGGTCTGCAACATTCAGATCCGTGTGTACTTCGCAATTCTCTATGTCATATTGTAAATGTTGCTTCCACGCTCCACTTGAAGCTATTCCAAATGGTTGCTCCACTATACGTATCCGGTTTGCTACTCAGAGTCACTCGGATAGGTGTTAAAGCTTGCATCGACGTAACCCTTTACGCCGAACTCTTTATCACCTCCATAATCGAGAAACATGTCCTTATTTACTCCAAGGACAATTTTGATCGCTGTCCAATGATCCATTCTGGATCATTCTTGTACCCTTGATGACTCATGGCGAGGCACACTTCGGTCAGATACACAGCATAGCATCTTGTAGAGCCTACGTCTAAGGCATAGGGGCGACCTTCGTCCTTTCTCTCTTTACTGCCGTGGTCGAGCTTTAAGTCTTAACTTCATACCTTACTACTCAGGCAAGAACTCCTTCTTTGACTGATCCATCTTGAACACCTTCAAGATCATGTCAAGGTATGTGCTCATTTGAAAGTACTATTAAACATTTTGATATATCCTTATAGATCTCGATGCTCAATGTTCAAGTAGCTTAATCCAGGTTTTCTATTGAAAAACATCTTTCAAATAACCCTATATGCTTTCCAGAAATTCTACATCTTTTCTGATCATTAATATGTCAACAACATATACTCATCAGAAATTCTATAGTGCTCCCACTCACTCCTTTGGAAATACAAGTTTCTCATAAACTTTGTATAAACCCAAAATCTTTGATCATCTCATCAAAGCGCACATTCCAACTCCGAGATGCTTACTCCAGTCCTTAGAAGGATCGCTGGAGCCAGCATACCTTTTAGCATCCTTAGGATTGACAAAACTTTCTGATTGTATCACATACAACCTTTCCTTACGAAGACTGGTAAGGAAACTCGTTTTGACATCCATCTGCCAGATTTCATAAATGCAGCTAATGCTAACATGATTCCGACGGACTTAAGCATCGCTACGGATGAGAAAATCTCATCGTAGTCAACTCCTTGAACTTGTGAAAAACTTTTCGCCACAAGTCGAGCTTCACAGACGGTGACACTACCGTCCACGTCCGTCTTCTTCTTAAAGATCCATTTATCTCAATGGCTTGCCTATCATCGGGCAAGTCCACAAAAGTTCATGCTTTGTTCTGATACATGGATCCTATCTCGGATTTCTTGGCTTCTATCCATTTGTCGGAATTTGGGCCCACCATCGCTTCTCCATAGCTCGTAGGTTCATTGTTGTCTAGCAACATGACCTTCAAGACAGGATTGCGTACCACTCTGAAGTAGTACGCATCCTTGTCACCCTACGAGGTACGTTAGTGACTTGATCCGAAACTTCATGATCACTATCATAAGCTTCTACTTCAATTGGTGTAGGTGCCACGGGAACGACTTCCTGTGCCCTGCTACACACTAGTTGAAGTGACGGTTCAATAACCTCATCAAGTCTCCACCATCCTCCCACTCAACTTTTCGAGACAAACTTTTCCTCGAGAAAGGACCCGATTCAAGAAACAATCCCTATTGCTTTCGGATCTGAATTAGGAGGTATACCCAACTGTTTTGGGTGTCCTATGAAGATGCATTTTATCCGCTTTGGGTTCGAGCTTATCAACCTGAAACTTTTTCACATAAGCGTCATAGCCCCAAACTTTTAAGAAATGACAGCTTAGGTTTCTCTAAACCATAGTTCATACGGTGTCATCTCAACGGAATTACGTGGTGCCCTATTTAAAGTGAATGTGGTTGTCTCTAATGCCTAACCCATAAACGACGGTGGTAATTCGATGAGAGACATCATGGTACGCACCATATCCAATAGGGTGCAACTATGATGTTCGGACACACCATCAAACTATGGTGTTCCAGGCGGTATTAATTGTGAAACAATTTCCACAATGTCTTTATTGCGTGCCAAAGCTCGTAACTCAGATACTCATCTCTATGATCATATCATAGACATTTTATCCTCTTGTCACGATGATCTTTAACTTCACTCTGAAATTACTTGAACCATTCAATAATTCAGACTTGTGTTTCATCAAGTAAATACACTCAGTATCTACTTAAATCATCCGTGAAGTAAGAACATAACGATATTCACTGCATGCCTCAGCACTCATTGGACTGCACACATCAAAATGTGTTACTTCAACAAGTTGCTATCTTGTTCCATCTTACTGAAACCGAGGCTTTTCAGTCATCTTGCCCATGTGGTATGATTTGCATATCTCAAGTGATTCAAAATCAAGTGAGTCCAAACGATCCATCTGCATGGAGTTTCTTCATGCGTATACACCAATAGACATGGTTCACATGTCTCAAACTTTTCAAAAACGAGTGAGTCCAAAGATCCATCAACGTGGAGCTTCTTCATGCGTTTTATACCAGTATGACTTACATGGCAGTGCCACAAGTAAGTGGTATTATCATTACTATCTTATATCTTTTGGCATGAAAATGTGTATCACTACGATCGAGATTTAATAAACCATTCCTTTATGTGCAAGACCATTGAAGGTATTATTAAAATAGAGTAACCATTATTCTCCTTAAATGAATAACCGTATTGCGATAGACATAATCTAATCATGTCTATGCTCAACGCAAACACCAAATGACAATTATTCAGGTTTAATTCTAATCTTGATGGCAGAGGGAGCGTGCGATGTTTGATCACATCAAACTTGGAAACACTTCCAACACATATCGTCAGCTCACCTTTAGCTAGTCTCCGTTTATTCCGTAGCTCTTTTATTTTGAGTTACTAACATTAGCAACCGAACCGGTATCTTAATACCCTGGTGCTACTAGGAGTACTAGTAAAGTACACATTAACATAATGTATATCCAATATACTTCTATCGACCTTGCCAGCCTTCTCATCTACCAAGTATCTAGGGTAATGCTGCTCCAGTGGCTGTTCCCCTTATTACAGAAGCACTTAGTCTCGGGTTTGGGTTCAACCTTGGGTTTCTTAACTAGAGCAGCAGCTGATTTGCCGTCTCATGAAGTATCCTTTCTTGCCCTTGCCCTTCTTGAAACTAGTGGTTTCACCAACCATCAACAATTGATGCTCCTTCCTGATTTCTACTTTCACGGTGTCAAACATCGCGATACCTCAAGGATCATCATATCTATCCCTGATATGTTATAGTTCATCACGAAGCTCTAACAGCTTGGTGGAAATGACTTTGGAGAAACATCACTATCTCATCTGGAAGATCAACTCCCACTCGATTCAAGTGATTGTTGCACTCAGACAATCTGAGCACAAGCTCAACGATTGAGCTTTTCTCCCTTAGTTTGCAGGCCAAGAAAATCGTCGGAGGTCGTATACCTCTTGGCGTGGGCACGAGCTTGAAATCCCAATTTCAGCCCTTGAAGCATCTCATATGTTCCGCGACGTTTCGAAAATGTCTTTGGTGCCTCAACTCTAAACCGTTTAACTGAACTATCACGTAGTTATCAAAACGTGTATGTCCGATGTTCGCAACATCCACAAACGGCGTTTGGGGTTCAGCACACTGAGCGGTGCATTAAGGACATAAGCTTTCTACTGTCCGCATAATCGCTACTTTCAACTTTCAACTATATTTTCTCTAGGAACATATCTAAACAGTGGAACTAAAGCGTGAGCTTTCGACATAACTTGCAAAGATCTTTTGACTATGTTCAGGATAATTAAGTTCATCTTATGAACTCCCACTCAGATAGACATCCCTCTAGTCATCTAAGTGATTACATGATCCGAGTCAACTAGGCCGTGTCCGATCATCACGTGAGACGGACTAGTCATCATCGGTGAACATCTTCATGTTGATCGTATCTACTATACGACTCATGCTCGACCTTTCGGTCTCTGTGTTCCGAGGCCATGTCTGTACATGCTAGGCTCGTCAAGTTAACCCTAAGTGTTTCGCGTGTGTAAATCTGTCTTACACCCGTTGTATGTGAACGTAAGAATCCATCACACCCGATCATCACGTGGTGCTTAGAAGCGACGAACTTTAGCAACGGTGCACAGTTAGGGGAGAACACTTCTTGAAATTGTTGTAAGGGATCATCTTATTTACTACCGTCGTTCTAAGTAAACAAGATGCATAAACATAATAAACATCACATGCAATTATATAGTAGTGACATGATATGGCCAATATCATATAGCTCCATTGATCTCCATCTTCGGGGCTCCATGATCATCATCGTCACCGGCATGACACCATGATCTCCATCATCGTGTCTTCATGAAGTTGTTTCGCCAATTATTACTTCTACTACTATGGCTACCGGTTAGCAATAAAGTAAAGTAATTACATGGCGTTGTTTAATGACACGCAGGTCATACAATAAATAAAGACAACTCCTATGGCTCCTGCCGGTTGTCTCTTTACTCGTTCCGTAACACATCATCCCGTGATCAACCCCTTGGTCACATTGTGCACATTATGATGATGTCCTACCGAGTGGGCCCAGAGATACCTCTCCGTTTACATGGAGTGACAAATCCCAGTCTCGATTCGTGCCAACCCAACAGACACTTTCGGAGATACCTGTAGTGCACCTTTATAGTCACCCAATTACGTTGTGACGTTTAGTACACCCAAAGCATTCCTACGGTATCCGGGAGTTGCACAATCTCATGGTCTAAGGAAATGATACTTGACATTAGAAAAGCTTTAGCATACGAACTACGATCTTTGTGCTAGGCTTAGGATTGGGTCTTGTCCATCACATCATTCTCCTAATGATGTGATCCCGCTATCAATGACATCCAATGTCCATGGTCAGGAAACCGTAACCATCTATTGATTAACGAGCTAGTCATCTAGAGGCTTACTAGGGACTTGGTGTTGTCTATGTACCCACACATGTATCTGAGTTTCCTATCAATACAATTATAGCATGGATAATAAACGATTATCATGAACAAGGAAATATAATAATAACTAATTTATTATTGCCTCTAGGGCATATTTCCAACATAATGTTGGTTTTGGAATGCACATCCGTTGGAAGACAATGCGTGTCAACTCGGAGCAACGTTGGGTTGCATACAAGGAGACGGTGGCCGAATCACTAGACAAGGCTCTTGAGTTATTTGCAACGAAGAAGGTTGATTCAAGTTTGCATTTGGACTTGAACCGGAACCCCTCCCCTTTGGTTGCTAGTAGCCCCACACCCTTGAAGCGAGATGAAATTGTTGAACCTCTTTTGACCCAAGAAGTGAGGCCAACATTGAGCCCGTTTACAAACAACCAAGATGAAGCTTTGCAAGAGGACAATGATGAGTGTGCGGATGATGACAATGAAGTTGATCTCCATGACAACAATGTGGGTGATCTCGAAATATCACTTGCAAGAGACAATGGACCCTTCCATCCCTTTTTCCCGTGCATATGCATCGGACTCGGATGACGATGGTCCCGATGAACAAGTTGATGCGGAGGGGTTCACGGTGAAGGAGGCCGAAGCTTTCGAGAAGGTATTTGGTCGGGATCATCGGACTACATTGTTCAAGGATGTTAGTCTCGCGGATGAATCCGTGGTAGATGGTGGCCAATGTGTACCTCTTGGGGTTAGGCCAAGCTCTCATCGTGATTTGGGAGACGACAAGAACCGGATTGCTAAAGGTTCTAAGTTCGACACCTTGTTGGAATTGAAGATGTGTCTCGACAACTACTCGGTTACGCATTATCATCCACACAAGGTGGTGAACTCGGACGTCAATGTGCGCTACACGGTTGCATGTGCATGTGAAGATGAAATATGTCCGTGGATTGTGCGTGCAAGACCATGGAAAGGGGGTATGTGTTTGAAAAAAAACACGAAATTCATAACACCGGCAACTTTCATTACTACCCGCTGCTTCACCGCCATAGCGTACGACCGGTGTTGTAGGTCCCAATGATCATTGAGAAGACAAACCATCCTAACAATTTGAATGAAAGCTTTCTTGTCAACACGATTATCTTTTGAATACAAAAAAACTAAAGTACGGCTACTACATGCAAATTTCAAAGCATATGTATCCAAACCATTCTTGCCAATACAAATGTGATTTCAATAAACTAAACTAAGCCTACTTCATGCAAGATTCAATACACATATCTTTTCCATATAAATAAAATGCAACCTATGTATCCAAACTATATAAATAACATGTCAACCTATGTATCCAAACCACATTCTAATCTAACAAGGGTTCCCCAAATCTAATACATGCAAGATTCAAACAAAAGTTCCCCAAATCTAATACATGCAAGATTCAAACAAGGGTTCCTCAAATCTCTGAAATAGCATACATTCTATGGATAGAAGGAAGGGGATCATAGAAAAGTACCTTCTAGGATGGATTGATGAAGGAATCCACGGGCCAAATTGTCAGATCTGAAGATTTTTGAAGGGGATTGAGAGGGGGAGAGGAGGAAGCGCCGGCGCCGCTGCTTCTGTAACTTGCAACTGAATGAATGGGGTGGTGTGGGGGGAGGGGGAGCGGGCGGCTGGCATCTAAGTCAAAATGCAACGCCTACGGGCTGGGCGCTGCACATTACACGTGTGACGCCTAGCTCGGAGGCGCTGCAATGCTGGATGCGGGCCCAGGGGCTGCCACGGTGGACTGGCGTGCAACGCCCCGGAGCTAGGCGCTGCACAGTAGGGTGTGGCGCCGTCGTGGCGGGCGCTACACAAAAAGGTCATGCGTGTGAAATAGTTTCACGGGCAGTTCATTCCGTGAAATGATTTCGCCCAGAGGTCAAAATTGTCAAATTTGTCGGCCGGCGACGGAACGGGGACGGGCTCGTGGGCCCGGCCGCCACCGTATGAGGCGGTCGCACTGCTGCTGCCCGACAGCGCTGCTGCTGCATGCGACGGAGGGGTGGGCCCTACCACCACGCCCTGTGGCGGCCGCACTGCTGCTCTGCATGCCGTCGCGAGAAGCGTCTCAGCCCGGAATCTGCATCCATCCCACCCATGCCTGCAACATGTATACCTAAGGGCATCTCCAGCCGTTGGCCCCCCCAGGACGCATACAAATCGCCCCCTGGGGGCGAGCCGGCGATACACTCGGCGCTGGGGGCGGTTTTGCGCCCAGTCGTCGCCCCCAGCTCGCTCCCAGGCGCCGAAATTGGCCCACTTTGCAGCCCAATTTCGGCGAATAAACGGCCCATATGGGCGAGAATAGGCCCATATTCGGCGTGGTTTCGCCGTGTCTCGGCGTCCCCCTTGAGCCTCCATAGGTGCTCAATCAGATCTTTCTGCAGTTGATGATGTACCTGTGGGTCTCGGATCTCCTGACGCATACTGAGATAGGCAGTCCAAGTTGCCGGTAGCTGGTGATCAACTTCGGCTAGAGGACCCTGCCTGTAGTATGGTTCAGTGTCAAACACTGGGTCTTCTTGCTCGCTCTCGATGATCATGTTGTGCAAGATGACACAGCAAGTCATGATCTCCCACATTTGATCTTTCGACCAGGTCTGAGCGGGGTACCGAACAACAGCGAATCGAGATTGGAGCACACCAAATGCCCGCTCGACATCCTTCCTGCAAGCCTCCTGAAGCTTCGCAAACCAGGCGTTCTTGCCTCCTGCCACAGGGTTCTTGCCTCCTGAAACTCCCGGATGGAATTCACAATCCTGAGGAAGAGCTTTCGGCTCATCCGATAACGGCGCCGAAATGTTCTCTCGCCATGAAGTGGAGCATTGGCGAAGTAGTCGGAGTAGAGCATGCAGTAGCCTTGCAGACGATGTCGGTTCTTTGCTTTCACCCGCCCCGGCGCCGAGCCACCTCGAAGCGGCTTTTCATTGCTCGCCAGCAGCTGGGCGAGGGCGGCGAGCACCATCAGATGCTTTTCTTCCTGGACGTCGGCCGCGGCTTCCTCCTCCAGCAGCGCGGCGAGCTCTTCCTCCTCATCCGAGTCCATCGCCAAGACAGTCAAAACGCCGAACACCTTGCGCTCGGTGGGCGTGTACCCGCCGTTAAACCGTGCCTCCGCGGCCGGAAACGCCCAGCTGCTGCGAGAGGGGTTGCCACGGCGAAGCGCTGCTATTTTCCGGCGGGGAATGGCTATCTAGCAGAGTAGGCCGGCGGCCGTCGCCGGGATATAGCTAGTGGTGGCGAGGGCGCGGGGGGTGCGAGGCGAATCGGGGGAAGAAAACCTTGACTTTTCCCCTGTCGGTGTGGGCCAGGCGTGCTTTTCCCTAGCGCCGGAGCCCCCAACGGCTCCCCAGCACGCCGGGTTCGGCCTGTAACCGCCGGGTGGAAAAAAGATCCGAACCGGCGATTTTCGGCGTCCTGGGGACGCGACTGGACCGTTTTTTCGGCGCCGGCACCGAAAAAGTGGCCTGAGGGGGCCTGTTGGGGGCGCGGCTGGAGATGCCCTAAGCCTTTTTGTTTTTGCAATAGTATACGTATGTTTATCCCATGACGTGATGCGTCGTCCTCGATGGACATAGTGTTCGATTCGCCTGTATGGAGCAGCATGCATGGTCAATGCGGTGCAGTTCTGTACACAGATCAACATAAATTTATACGCATGTACTGTAGCATCCCGTTGCTCTAGCTAGCCATGCTAGCGACCTCTCGACACGTAGCCCACACAGACCATCCTGGGGCTGGCACCGATCGGCCCGCGTGCAGCAGCGGCAGTGCGGCCGCCACAGGGCGTGGCGGCAGGGCCCGCCCCTTCGTCGCGTGCGGCAGAAGCTGTTGGGCAGCAGCAGTGCGGCCGCCTCATACTGTGACGGCCGGGCCAACGAGCCCGTCCCCGTTCCGTCGCCGGCCTGGAATCCCGTAGCGAGCGACTGGCCGCCTGGCAGCATGGCGGCGGGGCCGGCCGCCTCACGTCGTGGCGGCAGGTGCCACGTGTTGCCTGGCGCACCTGCCGCGCATGGCGAGGGGATCCTTTTTGTCGATCTGATTCAGAGGTGGTCTTTTTTGTTATTTTAATTCAATATATGGTCTTTTTTGATAAAAAATCCTTCGCGTGGCCCCTCCTAGCCTCCCGCATGCCGCCGCCGCAGCCGCTCCATCTTGCATGGGTCGCCGCGCTCCCTCCCTGCAGCCTCCGCCGCTCGCTCCACCAGACGCTTGATGCCCACGCGGCACGCAGCAGCAAGGGTTCTGCGGCGGAGACGTGGAAGAACGATGACAGGGTGGGGCCGTTTGACGCCGACGAGCGCAACGACGAGAAGGCTCTTCAGACGAGGGTACTTCTCTCCCTCTCACTCTCTATGTTCCTTCTTCCCTCTCTACTCTCCTGTCCTTCTCAAGCTGCAGCAAGGCGTCGCGGCGGTGCCGGCATAAGGGCGTGGGCGGCGGCAGGACCAACTGCACCCTCTGCACCCAATCTGTCTTTCTAACCTCTCTGTTCAGTAGGTTTGGGAAGAGGATCTAAATCGAGGTCACATGAGCTTGCCGGCAACACCGTCTGTGTATGCTCAATTACGAATCAGTAAAGATATACGTACATACCATTTGATGTGTAAATGGACCTTCTGTGTATGCTCAATTACCTATTGTATTGAATTTTCTGAAATTTTGGATCGATCAACACGTGATCAATGACATGGAGAGTTCGTTCGCTCCTCGCACCTTAATGAATCCTGACCAATTCAATATCTTTTTGTTATTGGTCATGCCATGTTTTATGCAAAATTTGAAGTAATCATAGATTGATTCTGAGCATAATGCACACAAAATTGTCCTATGTATTCCTTCTCCATCTTACTATCTGGCTACATCTATTTGTCATTTTTTATTGACGAGTGCAAGCCTGCTTAGTGAAGATTACATTTAGAGGACAGACTATTCCCACAAGACTTTTTTAATATCACCGTTATATCACATGCTTCATTGTAGGGGATCCTTTTTTTTCACATTTAATTTGTTACTGGCCACTAGAAACATGGGATCGGTCAAGGAAGAAAAGGTGGAGATGAGGAGGCTGCGGATGAAGTTGATCCTGAAGAGTATGAAGAAGAAGATGCGGAAGGTATCTATCTAATGGTGTGTTTCTTATATAGGGTGAGGATGGTTTCTATGACAAAGCTGGAATGATGCAATGGAGAGGCCGAGGACGTGGGGGAAGAGGCTGTGGCTAGGGCCATTACCATGGCGAGAAACGGGACGGTGGGCATCCAACCGGCACTCTTCCATCGAATCACAGTGCTGAGCATCCGGTGGTGTCAAAGCCGCCTCCTGGTCCGCATATGCCGGATGGTAGAGGAAGAATAGTAATACCCTATACATGTGTCATGTATACTGCATTACTGCGGGTCGATGGACATGTGAATATGTCTTTTAGCAGCTCATATATGTTCAGGTTCATGTCATCTTTAGTGTTTAACAACTTAACAAGAGAATGTGCAGGTTATTAAGGCCAAACGACTAGATTCCATTTCAGGATTAACATTTACAATTGAGCTGGATGCCTTCAGGTTACAACCAGAAACACTTGTATTTATGATCATGCACATATTTGATGCAAAGTTTTTTTTACCATCCACATGTTCATGTTTTAGATTACAAAAAGAATGATTACCTCAAAGAGCTCCAGGAACTCAGTTCTAGAATCTCTAAGAGCACATATTTATTTCTTGGAAGTGATTTATTTCATTGTTTGAATATTTAACTAGAGATACTTTGGCTAAATGCATGTAGTTTCTAATTAAATTAGACTACTTTGTAGTGATCATAAATCAGTGATGCTTCCTTTTTACCATGGGTGAGCAATTGATGTACAAGGAGATTTAATTGCTGGGAATAAATAGTATTGTACTATCAACTGCAACAAGATCTACTTGATATTTATATTCTCCCCTTCATTACTATTGTAATCGTATCAATGTGCAAATGAAGTGCAAAGAAGTCCAAGATCTACTAACTTTGTTATCTACCTTGTTTTCGCAGTACATGTATCCAATTGCTTACAGATGCCTTTTGTGAATGAATTTAGGTTTTTTGAGTGAGCAGCTTGATACCTTCTCGGGAATGTATTCGAGTGGGTGAAATACTCCCACTTGTCCCAAGAGGTCCTGGTGTGGAAGCTTAGCACTCAGTCTATCCTTTATTGAGGCAAGAATAGTTTGAATACGCACACTTTCATATATGTAGCTGGTAATGCATCTTGTCTGGAAAAGGATATTTATATACTTATTAGTATAAAGTAAATTACAAAGTTTGTGGTATTCCAATTAAAAACTTTGTCGTTCCGTGACATGCCACAATCCGTTCTTTTGTGCTTGTTATAGGTTTAACTAAGTTTGCATTAGTTCATATGTACATGTCGTGTGCATGACTTACAGTTTGAATGAACAATGATTTTTGTTATTTCACGACATGCAACAATTTAGACGATTTTTGTTATTTCACGACATGCAACAATTTAGACGATTTTTGTTATTTCACGGCATGCAATATTTAGATGACCGTCATCCTTGAATAATTTTATGTTAATCTAGACGTGCGTTGCACGTACACGCTTACTAGTATAATAAAGTGCACATCAAGCATACACAGCTCAGTGCTTCAGCTCCTCTGCAGCCCAGTGCTCCCATCGGGCACACTGTTTATCTTTCCCGGTTGCAATCTATGGCCACACGGAACAACCTGCTTCCGAAAACAAAACAACACCTGTTGCAGGCACCTGATAATAAGTGATGTTTGGCGCTCCATCTCCTACTCCATGACGACGCTCCACTTCTGGACAATGATCTCCTCCTTCATTTGCTCACATCACTAAACGAATGAATCCGGTGAGGTATGCACTTAGCTGGCTGACTATTTATTCTCCTAATCAATGTCACCATCTCTGGGAAGGCCAGCGAGCAGCAGGACATGTGTTTATTCTCCCGTGCCACAATCTCTGTCTAGCTACAGCACCTCTACAATTTCCTCATCCCACGAGTCCTCTTGCTTCAAGGCTGGAATAGAACAACAATTGCAAGGGCATCAATCTAATTTGTCATACCAACGGATTTTTATTCCTGCTTATTCCCATGAATTTTATTTCTTTCTGGACATATGTGCGTTTCAGGATTCACTTTTATTATCAACCAGTTCACGCGGAATTGGGTTGTAGCAAGTTTCTACACCCCATTTCTCTGCTCCTACTGTTCCAGTATTGAGTGACAATGGGAGTGTAGCAGTGTATTTTCAACGGCTTCTCATGGAACAATGAATAAGTAGATTGCTCAACCGGAGACAAATACCCCTCTTTCTTATTTAGAGTTGTTCATTTTATTTCTCCATTGTTCCTATGAAGAGTAGATGGTAACCCCCGACAACAAAGAGTAGATGGTGACCCTGGTGCAAACAAGAAAATGAAAAGCGGACATTACATTTTTTTCTGCATAGCTTAAGTTTGTGACCAGGATTGACTTTATCCTACGTTAACTGTCTCTCAAAAAAAAAACATCCCTTTGTGTTTTGGTCAGTGCAATTTCATGTTAGTTACTCCAAGGACATCTACATGGATGAAATCTATACCATTTCTCACTAATGGATGTTCATAAAAAGAGTGCTAAGCTAGCAACTTATGCTAACATGTGTCAAAGATTCTCTAATCTACCTATGGTAGTAATATTGGCCTTGGACCCCGGTCAAAAAGATGGTACAATACCATTGCATTTCTACTTCAAATTCTCAATTTTATACTCCATCCGTTCCTAAATATAAGTCTTTTTAGAGATTTCAAATGGACAACCACATACGGATGTATATAGACATACTTTAGAGTATAGATTCACTCATTTTGCTCCGTATGTGGTCACTTGTTGAAATCTCTAGAAAGACCTATATTTAGGAACGAAGGGAGTACATGGGATTCATTGCCGCAAAGCACTAGGTACTGAACAAAGATATATTTTCATACATTTATTTTAACAATTATTTAGAGTTATACAAGTATACGTGCAAAAAAAACAAGTATTCCCGTAGCAACGCACGGGGTATCATTTAGTGTATGAAGTACATGAAGCAAACTTTACACACCGAAGGAGTACAACCCTGGACCGTATGAAGCAAACTGTACACCGTGGAGATGCACATGTATATGACACATCTAAAGCATGGAAATTTGGAAGCATCATATCCGTGCAGCTTCAAAAAAATTCAGCATAGTGGAAGCATGTATTGTTGAAGAATCGGAATAATCAAAACTTGCTGCCAGTTTGTGGGAGCACAATTTTGTTATCTAGATTCTAGAACAACAATTTCACTGGAAAAAATTGGTAATTTGGGAATAAATCTATTCGTAGATGGGCCTGAAAATTTGAAATTGTTATGGGGACTAATATTACCGTCAAGATTGGGATGCTGCGGCCTACAAGGGGGAAGGCGCTAAATAATATAGATATAAATAAAATGGATAACGTCAAATAAATGCTCATGTATTTTCATAAAATCTTCGCCTATTAAATTAACAAAAACACATAAATTAAATTATGAATTATAAATATATATATATATATATATATATATATATATATATATATATATATATATATATATAATTTTAAAAGTGTTTGCACATGTTAAATAAAAATAAAGTCATTGATAGAAATATGTATATGTAAATAAATTCTCATATAAGTACAAATATTTTCATATTTAAAAAGTATATTAATCTAGTAGTATATAAAATGTCCATGCATTAAAAGAATTATTTTGTTTTAAAAGCATTCATGCGTTTTTATAAAGGTTTTTTTCAGGTGTTTTTAAATAAAGTTTGTGTGTTTTCAAAAAATATCTTTTATATAAATATAAATACAAATATATGTACGAAGAATGTTGTTACAGAAATTAATATATATTTAAAATTATATGTATGTTATTTATCATTATAATTTAAATATTTTTTTTCAAAATGCAAAAAATGAAAATAAACTAGTAACATATTAAAAATGGGCCACACTAACTCATGTCAGTTTTGGCCCATGAGCACGTTCTATTATAGACATAAATTGTAGCATTGTCTGAAAAAACATAAACAGTAACAAACCTTTGCAAATTTGTGTTGTTTAATTGAAGAATATTCACCTAAAGAAATAAATAATATAAGGTTGTGTATCCTCTTCAGACAACGAGCGTGATTCTTGTCAGGTGGTTGGTCGCGGACAAGTTAAATTGGAGGTCGCTGTTTTGAAACCTGAGTGCACCCTTTTTCCGTTCAATTATTATTTGTGCTGCTGACAACTGGGACCCGCCTGTCAGGGTCTTTTTGGTGAAAAAAAAGACAAGGGGGTTTCTAGCAACAAGAAAAAAGCGCCACATGCCTTGTCTTTATTGTTTGGTCACTGACAACGGGCCCCATGCCACGTTAGCATGCCTCGTCAATGCTGCGGGGCGTATACAAAGCGTAATTAGCATCGTATTTGTATGTCTGGGTCAAGTTTTTGCACCATTTGAATGAATGCCACACGTTCTAGCACTAACGTGACCGTTTACACTAAATTTTAGCATCACCGGTGTAATTGACTCAACATGGAACAATGTAGTCATAGACTGGTAGCTGGTCCACAAACAATTCTCTGAAAACCATCATTTCTTAATGATTAGCTATACTTAGTACATTATTTATGAGACATTGGAGTGAAAAACAAGTGTGTGGTGTTTGTCTACACGGGTAGTTAGAAAGAGGTGATCTGGCTACGGAGTGAAGAAATCAGTGTGCCACAAATACCATTACCCAAAAAGGCTGCTTTATATATAAAGCAACGACTAATCATCATACAACTCACCCCGCAAAAAAAAATCATCATACAACTCAACACACCACACTTGCACCACAACACACACTCCAGGCACAATACAAAACTGATAAGAACAGCTACACAGAGAAGCCGTGTACGACCAGCCGGGAGCTCGAAAACGATGCCTTCAGAAAGGGAACGACACCAAAATGCCACCACCGTCCGATGGGAGAATATCATACGGAAACAAATATTCAATGAAAACTTTGTGGAAACCATATTTTAAAATTTCAGAAAAATGAAAAAAAATATCGAATGTTAAGAGGGTGATGTTCTATATATTGCCACGCAAAATTTCATGTTGAAACACATTACAAGATGTGAGCTATGAAAAAGAAAAATTCAGCCCTAAATATTGACATTATTGTGCGGCACTATTTAACGCTGATTTTGCCTTTTTCATAGCTCACATCTCATAATGTGTTTTAACTTGAAATTTTATGTGGCAACAAAACATCAACCTCTTAATATGCCGTATTTTTTCAGATCTTTTTGAAAATTCAAAACATCTTTTTCTCGTGGTTTTCATCGGTTTCCACAGAATGTTGGTTTCCGTATGATATTCTCCCACCGTCCGATACAGGGATTGGGGTTTCCCCTGGAGAAACAAAGGAGATGAAGAAGATCCACGACGACACCTTCAAGAAGGGAACGACACCATAGACACTGCTATCGTCAACCTGGCATAGCCAGAATGGGTTTTCACACCGGCACGCCCTCTGCACCTCTCAGCCGAAGTACACCAAGCCTGTTCACCGCGCCACCGTCACCGGCCGCCGCACACAAACCACCATGCCGTCCGCATGACCATGGCAGCCAGTCCACACCCTAGTCGCGAGCTCCGCGTCTACCACCACCAATGCTACCGCCCCGGAATCCAAGACCCCGACACCACTCCCACCCATGATGTGTACTTTCGATGACTAAAGAGACGAGCGGAAAGCATAATCCTTTCCCACCCCTGTGCGCCCCCAGTCCCGAGACCGACCCCCGGACCAACCATATTTGGCCGCCATCGCCCGCCCTGCCGCTCCCTGGCAATGGACGAGTTCCCCGGTGGCACACAACCAATCGATGGGAGACAAGGATGATTTTGTGGCCCTTCTGGCGGGGGAATCATCCCTCAACGGTGGACAACGACTAGGAGAGGACCAGCCCTCTGCCGGAGATAGCACATCGCGACTAGGATAGGAGGTAGAGGTCAAAACATCCACCTGCAGATGGGCGGACACTGGAGAATCTGGCCGTTGCCGCAGTTGGGGCCGTCGAGCTACCGTGTAGTGCCGTGCTGCACGAAGGCCACCGCACCGGACCTTACAGCGCCACCGCTTCCCACGGCCAAAACAATAGCCACGCCAAGCTGATGCCCCAACCCACGCCACCCGCCGGCCACCACAGCAACAAAGACTACCGTGGCGCCCACCACCAGCACAACACATGCGCCTCCACACCCTGGCCAGGTCCAGTCGGACCCCCGCCACCCCACCAGAGTAGTACAAACACCAGCTGCATCACTACCACCTTAGAAGGGCCGCCGACCAACCCTACCACCGCCTATCGCCACTACCAGCTGGATCTGGGCATGGGCTACCAGATCTATCGCCTTCACGCCCCCGAGACCGCGGATCCCCATGAGCCGAGATGGAGGGGGGAGAAGGTGAGGAGGCGGCGCCGGGGGGCCACGAGGACGCCGGGAGGAGGGAGGGAGCCTAAGCAGTGGCCGGCCGACGTCCGACACCACCGAGCAGGGTGCGCCCTCGACGCCCGCCACCCACGCGAGGGAGGAAGACGCCCTGCTGTCGCCTACGCCAAGCGGCCTTTGGCTGGCGACGCCACCGGTGGCGGCGAGTGTGGGGGGAGATGAGGGGTCTGGGGCAGGCGGGCGGCGGCGCTAGGGTTGCCTCTTGCGCCTCCACACCCTGGCCACCATAGTTCTTAGATACATGTGATATCACGTGGGTCTATCAGCATGGCGCCCAGTTTTGAAACAAATAGTTGCTTTAACTAAGTTATGAGCTACCTTATTAGGTTCCGTCCTTTCGTGGAGAAACTTGGCATGAGCAAATAGCTCTTTCTCTGTGGTGAGAGTTTGTTTCCTCCTCCTTTTTTTCATAGATGCACGAGTCATAATTCTTCACTTTGTGCAATTCTCCTAAAAATGCTCACGTGTCTATGCTCATGAACTCATGATGACCTACAGACCTAGTTATAACAAAGGAACAAGAAATCAATACATTTTGGCATGACCTTCATGATGATGTCTCTAATCTAATTTTAATGTGAACGACCATTGGTACTAGATCGAACAAGCAAAAGGACCAGCTGTGTGATGCACTTGTAGAACAAGCCAATTTTCTTTTCTAGCGAGGTTAAGAAGCGAATTAAGGACCAGTTGAGTGAGCTGCACTTCTTAATTTCCAGGAGCTAAGAAATAAACCATAGTGCTATATGCTTAGATTCTAGCACTCTGAGCCAGCATGTTTTCTAACATCTCCCAACCCCAAGCTGGAACCAATGAGTGGCGTGAAACTTTTACACATACTCATCATGTCTGTGGTTCTTCCATCCAGGCATGCATAGAGATGATAAGCGCATAGTTGACCATGTTGCTCAAAGTAAATAGATTTGAGGAAGAGCAAACTATATAGAGTAGATATCTAGGAGAGCGGCGATGTAGCTCACGAGCTCGCCTGCTCTTGCTATGCGTACAAATCGAACAAGGACGTGTGGTGCCGGCATTGAATGCGAGCGTAGAGGGTAGCAGTGGGCTATGTACCCTGGAACAGTGGTAAATGCTCAGGCGCCGCTTGGTATGACGATGCCATCATGGCACAGCGTGCGCATGTTCCCATGGTACAGGACGCCGACGGTTTAAAGCGATCTCTGCACCATTCTGATTAAAACGTGTAGCTCAGTTAGCCATGACTTTAGCTCCTTGGTCATTTCTCAGCCTCTTGACTTTTAACTTCTTGGATTATTACAGTCAGCTAACACAAGTGTGATAGTACATAGTCCAAACATGCATGGTGCAACCTGCAAGGTATGATTCGGCCACGCCGACGCTGCAAAAAAATATGTCATGTAAAAATAGTACTAGTAATATGTATGGCCCGTGGAAACGCAGACATGTAGTTTCACCGTGTCGAATGCCGAAAGGTTGTGGAAAATGAAATATCTAAAACAAGCTTGGTGAGAAGGTATTAGCTGAAAATGTGACCAATGGTTTTCCGCAAAAAAATGTGACTAATGGTAGGTTATAGAAATAGAACGAACTCCACCACTCAAACTATGAATTGAGTAAATTTTGCATGCGGCACTCTCGAGAGAATCAAACGAAAATGTGAACAATTTTTTGGACTGCCAATTTTTTATGAAAAACAAAAACAAAATTTGAAAACTAAATCAGTTTTTAAATCCCTGAATTTTTTTAAAGTGCTATCACTTTTTCCAAAAAAATAAGACAAACAAAATTTAAAAGTGCGGACAAATTTGAAATTTTCAAAATTTATTCCAATTCTTAAAATTTTCAGAAAGTGTTCGCACTTTAACATTTTGTTCTGGTTTCAAAAGAAAATTCTCATTTTTTCACAAAAATGTTGAAGTTTCACATATGTTCGTGTTTGGAAAAATTGTTCGCACTTTAAAAATTGTTCAGGTTTCAAAATATGTTCATGTTCTCAAAAAAGTGTACGTTTTCAAACTGTTCGCACTTTAAAACATGTTCGCAGATTTCCAAAATGGTTCACGTTTTCGAAACCTTATTATGTGTTTTCTAAACATGTTCAGAAAAATGTCAAAATGTTTGATTTCTTTTTCTTTTAGTAACATTAGTATTTCAAAATTTGACAATTTTGAAAATATATTCTGAAAAATATCAAAAATGTTTTCAAATCTCGATGCTGCGGTATATTGTTAAATACTACCGCGCTTCTCATTTGTCACCACTAGTACTAGTTAGAGAGGCTCGCAGCAGTGGGTCAGCAATGGTAGGTTTGCTTTGGACTTTTTCGGTGGACAAACACATTTCCTAGCTACAACAAACAACCTAACACGCATATTACCTGTTCCTTTTCTCTGATGTGACAACATGAACGCACAATCACCTGATAAACACACAGTAGAGTACTAGATTGATTACAAGTTAATTAATCTGTGAAGCCGATGAACCAGGCAAAGTATAAGGTCACCAGCAGAAACGTGTACACCCCGCATGGCCCCATCTACTCCTCTGGACGTGTGACATCGTTTCATACCACTTTCAACGTGACGTCCGTCTGCATAGACAGCACAAACGCCGTCGCTTGCCGTCCAACATACACAATAAACAATCCCACATACACACCTTGAATACCGGGTCCATCTCATATCCTATAGCCAGTGGACGCCTCACAATACCGGGATCAGGCGAGCTCGTCCGCGCCTGAGAATATTCGAGATATCTAGTATCTAAAGTGTAATTATATGTGTTTGAAGTCCATGAGTCCCGACCACCCCATGTGAAATCCCGAACATGCCATCATTGAAGGCACACTTTTGAAGGGCCGCATAGGCTGTCACTCCATCCGTGGTGTTTATCAATGGAGTACGGATGCGTTCCGTGGACTCTACGTTCAAGCAATGGGAGAAGGTAGCACGTCCTACATTCAACCGTCATGGAAGGTGGTGCAGTAATATAATTAGTGAAGTAATAGGCCTCATGTAATATTATTACCATCTAGATGTTGTTGCCTTTTAACCTTTTGTACATGTGTGTGAGGTGTTTGGATTTTAAACTTTTAAGAGAAGGTTGTGGGCATCAATCGATGCACAAGGCGGGGAGGGGGGTGGGTTCGGGTGGGGGGTGGGGGGTATTTACCCGATTTTCACAAGAAAAACCACTACGAATTCAACAAGAATGTGTTATTGATTCACCCCTATACAGGAATTAACTGGCATCATTGTCGCTTTAATATGTTCTTCAATAGAGCAGATGATTTAGTTTGTACTTTGTTGTAACAACTCTAATATCTTTCTCATGACACGATTCTCCAAATGAGCGCAAGTAGTACATATTAAGTTTGTATCTTTGGGCTGACCTTTAGCTCCTATTGACATCTTGGCCAATCACCACTGTCAGATTTTTTGTATATTAGAAATTTTTGGGAAGATTGAAATCCACGAGGAAAACATATAAATATCCATTAGAAAAAGATATAATTCATGAAGTTCTATGAGGTGGCTCAATCCATTAAAATATAGGCAACATTAGAGCAACTCTAAACACAGTCTACAGTCAAGAAAACTCTAAACACAGTCGCCATATCGGCTCGATTACCGTAATAACTGCCAATATGGATATTTTGGCCAAAAAGGCCACTCTAGCAGTCATTATATGCCTGTGAATCAGCATCATTTATTGAGGGTGCTTCATATTGAGCCCGCGAGGCCTATATATGGAGGTTGTGGGGCGATGGATCTGAGGGTGTCCCATCCGTCAACCGCTCGCATTGGAGGGAATTTCGCCTCCATCCTCAGCTTCCCGCGTGACGATTTACTCACCATGACAATGGAGAAGGTTTCCATGGAACTAAGAAGCATGTCAATTAATGGTGGCCGACTCATGGCAACTGACTGCACCCATTCCCGATACATTTTCCCATCGCCATATGTTTTCATGTTGCCTGCATTTATAAAAATGGTCGTCACCATGTGTGAATAGATTGTACCACCACCGTCCATAGCCTCCACTTCCCTCCTTGTAGCAATGCCACTTCCCCTGCAACCGTACTTGGTGCTGCTCTTCGAGGAGGAGTAGGATCGATGTGACGTGTTAGATCCACGCAAGAGGATCTCGTCTTCCTCAATGAGTGCCCGGATTTGGATCCCAAGTCCCATGGTGTTGTTTGGGATGTCGAGCATGGCTACATGCAGGTCCCATATGGGCATGAGAGAGCTAGCTCACACAACTCATATCGGCCATGACGTGCTCACAGTCGCCTCATTGCTATGGAGGCATGAGATGAGAATTACACCGTCTATGCCTTGGATGTCCGCACATTGAAATCTTCAAGCAAACCACCCCGGGCATGAGGTAAAGGTCAAGAGGTACCACGGCGTGTGGCTCTATTACGAAGAGAAATAGGTGGATTTGGCGGCAAAAAAAGCGCATTAGATGGCACACATTCGAAATTGTCATGGTGACATTCACATAGCCGAATCGCGCCATATTAGGCCTCCCCAACCTCGACGTCTACGGTCAGGAATAAGATGAAGACAAGGTCGTCGGATTGTCACACCACCGCGCATATACGACAATTGGACTCGTCACATATGTGTGTGCCCGTTGCACTGCACATTCATCAGGGTGGTGGTGGGGAGAAACTAGTACTTCTGCCAGGACCTAAAAAATAATCTGTTTATTCATACAAAAATTTCGTCGATGGGCTTTTCTACCCCTATTTACAACTTTGTAATGCAATGTTATCTCCAATTAGTGTTTCACTCATCAAATTGAGTGTGGATTTTTAGTTGGCGCAACAAAAAAAAATATCAGAAAAGAAAAGATATGAAGGCCTCATATGGGGACTCTGTGTTGGTGCCTAGTCGCCACAACCTCCATATCCATTTGAAGCACGCTCCACGTGCGATACGGCGACTCTTCTAGAGTTGCTCTTAGCCTACGTCGGGTTGAATTTCCATGCTTGAGAAATCTATTTTTGCAAAATGCGCACTTTACTTTTTCGTAAGATTCATCAATACAGGACATACCAGTAGTATGCTCTTACAATATTAGAATTCTTCAAGAATTTGTTTGCTCCTCTTTTCTTTTTTGCACACACACAAATCACAACTCTTTTCTTTTTTGCACACACACAAATCACAACTCTTCTTTGAAGCAATTCCACTACAAATGCTCAGGACTCTATGCCCATGAACTCATGATGAACTATTTACGACAAGGACCAGAAATTAGGTATCTACATGTACCATTTTCTATGGTATTCAGGTTGATATGTCTAAAATGTTTAACGGGAATGACCATTGGTACTTGATCAAACAATCAAACGGACCAGCTGTGTGAGCTGCACTTGTCCAAGAAAATTGGCTCACTAGATGATGCAGGCAAATACATGCTTCTTCTTATTTTTGAGCCGGGAAATAAACCATACTATGTACTTTGATTCTATCATTGCAAGCTAACATCTTTTCCAACATCTCCCAACCCCGAGCTGGAACCGGTGAGCGGTGAAACTTTTACACTTACTCGTCATGTTTGTGTCACTTCCATCGGGTCTGGATATAGGGACTATACACGTAGACTTGACCATATTGCTCAAAAGTATATATTTGAGGCACAACAAACTACATATAATAGTTCGCTAGTAGTGAAAGTCTAGTTAAGTTATGTAATCTCAACCACTCCACGATACATATGTCTGACAATCTGAAATGAATGACACACAATTCTCCTTAAACCCACATTAGTACGGAACCAGCCATCAATTTGTGGCGCATCTCCTGTGGGCAAGGGAGGCACCCTCTGAGATGCACTCCCATATCTGGCGATTATCTATGGCGTGCGGATGCGTGGTGGGTGTGGTAGCACAAACTATATTACAATGACATGGATGGTGGTCTAGTAATATGAATAGTGAATCATAATGCTTCACATACTCTTATTAGCATATGGTTGTTTCAGCCTTTCAGCCCTTTTGTACTCGTGTGTTAAGTGCTTGTATCTTAAAACTTTGCAATAATAGAAGGTCATGTGCATCAGTTGTTGAGGTTTTAACTCTTTTCGGGGCACAAATCGCTCACAGTTCAGCAAGAAACAATTTCAGTGGGCCTCCATAAAACAACCACCTCTAGAATTAAATGTTCGTTGTTGTACCTGAGAAAGGGCTGAGAGAGGTGTGACACAGTCCGACCCAGACCACACCGGTTAATATGCATTGCACAAGCATATGTCCTAGATAGGTCACAATAATTTTACATCTCAATATTTAGTAATTCTTTTTTATCTCAGACAGCTTTGATTTTGACCAGTCGAATGTTTGGACCATCGCTAAAACTCAACTACCATGTTAAGAAATTCCAGTCCCATTCTCTCGCAAACCTTAACTACACTCAAAATTATCCGTCTCCACACTCTCTTGCCCCCTCTTTAACTCTATGACCCCATCTCCACCTCGGTGATGCCATCTCCGAGCCTGTACAATACAACGCGGTCTTTCCTGAACTCGACCGTGGGTTGCTAACCAACATCCTTCTACATTGGATATCGACAGAAAGTTCAAAGCAAATGGAGAAGCCACCAATTCATCCATCAATGACAGTGGATTGCTAGCTCACATCCAAAACCCTACATAGTTTGTGTGCGGCTAGCTTTGAGCCGTGTGAGGCCATTTGCAGCTCCTGGCTGACTGCCCGGTGGGGTTGCGTTGCCAGTTTTTTTTCTTTTTTGAGAAACAGATTCTTTTAGGATCTTTTGAGTGTTGCCAGCTGTTATGTGTAGGGCTACCGCGGGTGATTCGTGGGCCTGTCTAACCGGCCACTTTTAGCTTCATTTTTTCTGAAAAAAATCCAAGATTCTCTTGAAAGGAAAATCAAACATCAAGGTTCACACAGCATTATCCACTGGAATCCGATAATCCAAAAAACTAAAAAAAAAGCAGAGTTGCCAGAAAAACTACGGACCGCAGAAAAAAAGATGCTCTTCATGGACCAGGAGAAAAATCATGTTTAACATTTTGACTAGAGTCAAATCCTATTTCGCCACAAGCAGGTAGTTTTGCCGGGTAGACACGATCAACCAGCATGTCTGGGTCAGACTTCGTTGGTTTTGAGCCTTTCTTTTCTCTTCTACTCCTTCCGTAAATATATATAAGACCTTTCAAAGATTCCACTATAGACTATATACAGAGCAAAATGAGTGTATCTACACTCTAAAGTATGTCTATATACATATGTATGTAGTTCATAATGGAATCTCTATAAGGTCTTATATTTAGGAATGGATGTAGTAATAACTTCTACATTTCCTTTTTTTTTCATTTCCCCTTTTACATTTTATCAGAAGTTTTGGTTGTTTTACTTTCTCTTGATTTAAGTTTTTTTATTTTTAGTTATTTCTATACCTTCACTGCGTTATATGAGATATATATTTACACATGTACGTTCTACTTTTTTCAAATTTATGCTTTTTATACAAACTTACATTAAGTTTTATTACGTAAATATTTTACTTTATATAGAAATACTTCTTGACTATGCCATGGAAATTTTATTTCATATACATGAACAGTTTTTATCTACCCGCGTGAATGTTTTTAAAATTTCGTCAACATAAATTTTCCTTTCTTAAAACTAAATTTTGACAAGATTTTTAAAACCTCCTTAAACAAAAGAATTTGAAATATAGAGAAATCTTGGTCTTAATAGTAGTGCCCACGACCAACCAACCGCTTGAGGCGTTTGTGTGACAACTAGCACGAAATTGAACATATAAACCTGGGTAGACGACCCGCACATCTGAAGGCATCCCGTCGCATGGCCGATCTCCCTCGCACGATCTGCCTCGTTGGCCTCTTTTCACCGCGCTGTCATTAATCCCGCGGTTAGTTTCTCTAGACATTACTTTTTCATGTTACAGCGGATGACGGGTGGGCCCCCTTCCCTCACAGGCCCATCTTGCCAGTGTCTGTCCCGTGTGTGCGTCGCGTGCGTCTTCTGCGAATTTTTTTTTGACCGCAACAATCGTGGGCGACGTGGGCTTGGTCGACCCTCGCAGCCGCCGCATTCATCGTCCCCATCCTCCCCTGCGCTTCCCTATGCCGCCGCCACCCATCCTTCCCCTTTCCATCGCCCCCATCTCCCCTCGCCGTGGCGTCGTAGCCCTAGGCCCTCCTTCTTGACCGCGACACCCATCCTCAAGATCCGCTCGACTGCGCGCAGGTCACGCGGCTGGCTCTCGAGTTCTCCTGCTCGATCCCCCAGGATGCACTAAGGATGTGAAGGTCCATCCCCGGCCCATGGCTGCTGCCACATCTGTGGCTGGTGAGCGGCTACTCACACATCCACCGCTCCGTCCTCATTCCACCTCCATAGCCCTCCCTCCCTCCTCGCGCCCAAAACCCCAGCCCGCCCGGCGCCACGGCCACGACGACCAAGCTCTACATCTCCTCCAAGAGCAACAACATCAACGTCCTTCTCAAGGCTATGGTACGAATCCCTTATCTTCTTCTGGATCTGGTCTCCTTCATATCCTACGTTGCACGGATACTTGGATACGTATCGGATACGTGATACGGGGATACGCCCGATACGCCAATTTTCTAAAAACATGGAAACAGGGATACGTTTATATATAGATGTTAAATATTAATTATTACAAATATGAAGAAAAAAATTAAGGAGCTTCTAGGTTAAAGCATGCCTCAATAAGATTACCCCTTTCTTTTCTTGCACTTAGTCCACTTTTATTAATTGGCCGTGAGATTTGACCAGGTTTGCTGTTCCAATCAATGCATCGACTCTCTCTTGCTCACCTTTCAATTGAATAAAAAACATTGACAGACATGTTTTCACATAAACTCATGCCCATGTTGGGAATCTTCAAAGGCGCCTTTATTATTGAGGGGATTTCACGTCGAACGAGGGGTTTCAGATATCCAAAACGTATCGCAGAAGTATCCTAGGAGTATCAAACATTATTTTCTTTTTTTAATATCAAAATATCGAGGGATACTTACGAGATACGTATCGGGAAGTATCGGAGCAGTATCCGAGTATCGGGGCAGTATCCGGCTAGATACGCCGCACTTTTTAAAGTATCCGCGCAACGTAGTTCATATCTGCATCTGATTTGTTCGTTCCTTCGGTCTGTGCAGCCATCCCATCTGGTCTGGTCTGGTATGGTTGTGTCAAGGCAGTGGGCCGGCCAAGGAGAAGCTGCTGCGAGTGCGAGGTCTTCCTCCTCCCCACCTTAGGTGGTAAGCCATCTCCCTCTCCATCTCTCAACCCAACTCGTCTCTGTAGGCAACCAGTGCTTGCATCTGCATGTTAGCAGGCACATGTATCAAAAGAATTTTTTGATTCATACGTGTACTAACAGGAGAACCTTTCCTGCTAAATCCCCAGGTTACATTCATTTCCTTGAAGAAATGCTCAACCTTTTGTTTCAAATTACCCTCTGCATACTGAAATTAGTTTTTATTAACATGTCTTGGATCGAAGATGGCGAGGTTATTGTTGGGAGACAGACTAGGCGAAGAAGCAGAGGAAATTTGTAGATCCAAGAGTAGCGCAGTTTTTTTTCTCTCTGCATGCATACTGAAAATGCTTAATTTGAATTTACTGTATACTGAAATTAGTTTTTAACTTGATTTTTTATGTATGATGAAGATGTTTAATTTGAGCATGCAACAACAGGGCATGGGCATGGTTGAAATGCAGCGGATTCAGAAATGTGAATGTTTTGCACAAAATGTTGTTATGCTGATGATGTTGTGTTTTGGTTGACTTGATTGCTTGCAGTGAGATCCGTAACTGGTTGTCGATGATGACGTTTTCATGGCGCCACTTGACACATCGGAGGCAGCTGCTGCAGATGCCGGATGACCACGGAGCCCCTGCACCACCACGTCAGCTGCTGCAACATCAACTTATGTTCTACACCGGTGGTAACATGATGGCCCTTGCTCCGTCCGTTACATCAACTTCTCTCTATCGAGTAGAAAGGTACCTCAACAAGGGTCCGCTTGTCTTCTTCTGGTTTTCTTCATCAAGTCTGCATCCGTTGCATGCACTTGATTGATGCTTCCAGTTTTTTGAGTTCGATGTTGGTAGTGGAGACCCAATATGAACTGGCTAAAAGTCCAATTCAAGATTATTTTATAACTAAAGTATCAAGGTGTACGTACATAAAGTCTTTTCCGGTGGAAATTAAAAGAACTCGGTTGCTTCTATTTTTATCTTGATTGCAAAATCTTCAAAATCAAATGAGGAACCAATGGTTTTGGACAATAATGACGTGGTTTAATTTTTTTTAGGTGTAGATTGCTAATATGACCAATTATAATTAGTGTGACTGGTTTGTTTTATATAACTGAACAATTAAAAGTATTCTTTATACACTGAAATTGAGCTCATAAAATTTTATTTATTATGTGCATTTTCTGCTGCAGATCATTGCACTCCTCTTCAATACATCAGTGCCACTTCCAAAGAGGAGTCCCTCCTAGAGGACAGTCTCTATTATCAGAAGGGTGAGTGTCCAGCTTGCTCTGCATAATACAACGAAGCCTTAACGAGTATTGGTGTTGGACGGGTAGGGATCATTATGATATTCTCTTTTTTGTTGTGGTAGTTTCCTTTTTTTTCATATTTCTTCAATTAATTACCTTTTAGTCTTGGAATGCATAATCACACCCACCCTCATATCTAGCTAGGTTCTGTCTCTCTTCAGGCTCTTTTAGATATAAAAGAGGACTAGCAATCAAGGATTCTGCCACATCCGCTACCAAATAAAAACATTTCAGAAATGCTTACGCTGTTAGAAACATGCTACTGAATCAATTTTTTTTTTCGTTGTAGGATTTGCGCCGGGATAATGTGATGTATGTGTTTTTCTTTTGGAACTCGGGCACTGCCAGGTATAAACTTCAACATGTTCAAGGTGCATATGCTCTGCTACTTGTGTTCGTCTCCCTACCTAACATGGAGCATTATACATTTTTCTCAATATAGTTAGTTACTTAGTTTACTGGAAGTTGTGATAGTCAGAGCACATACATGCTTGATTTTACTTCAGTTAGTAGTTGTATCCAGTAGGAACTTAACTGTGAAAATTAGACCTGGAGAAAGTATACCACCCTGTTTTGTGCAGATAACTACTTGTGGTTACATACTGTTGGCAAATTTAGTAGGCTTATACAATAAGCTTCTTCATTGATTTTGTTATTCCTAAACCTGTAGTTACGGAGATCCATGAGTTTCATATAACTAAAGCATGTCATTCACCTGTCATGGAACTGAGGCAGCTTAAGGAAAGATGTCAACCAAATTATGTTTAATATACTTGATTTGTCTGATGCTTGTATTTGGAAGAATATCTGTTTATACATTTTTGAACATGGTTTTCTTACAAGCTTATTAATATGGCTTCTCACTAAGAATACGGTTCTATAGTCGATGGTGCAAATATTGCACTTTATCAACAAAATTTGCCGAGGGTGGTTTCGGTTTGATTCAGGTTTGTGCGTCACACTACAATCAATTTTGGCATCCTGCTATCGCGAGTGATGTAATATGTACTGAACCATGATCCAATTGGCATGCTTATTATAGAGTAGTTGTTTGTTGTTGTAATAGGGCTGTGAGATAGATATTGTGGGAAATGTCCATTTGTCATACTACATTGCTGAACCGGATTAGCAGGGCAGGTGTGCCATTGGTACCAATGTTAGGACAGACTTAGCCAAATATAAGCATGTTTTAGTGTCAGATCAGTTTTGGTCTATATCTTTTGAGTGCTCCAGAATAGTCTTTGAATTGAACCAATTTTATAGTTGAATATGTTGCTCTGTTGAAACGCATGAAGGTTTGAGAAGAAGTAGATTTGCAACCTAATGCACAACAATATAACCATGGTTCTTGGAATCAGCTTGAATGTAGCAGTTTGGTGGATGTGAATATATCTGTATATTTCTCGGTATTTATCTTTAACAACTTGCTTTTATGGAATTTCTGTTATGTTGTAACCAAATTTACCCTTACCCTGGCAGGGTGTTTTGTGTGAAATACACATATGATGTTCTTAAATAGTAATTGCATTAGTTGTCCTTTGTTTGTAACTTAGTTGAGTGGTCTGATTGTAGATGATTGAATTTTGGATAGAAACTTCTTTATGGAAATGTGAAAGCTTGATTTACGCCTCGTGGGCTGGAGCTGGAGGCTGCGCTGCTCTATGTGCTGGCGGGTAGTCAGAGGAGGTCGCCGAGGGAAATCTGGCAAGTTGCGGCGACACGAAATCTGGCAAGTTGCGGCGACCGCGGGCACGACGTATGGGGTGCCGGCCACGACGTTGGCCCTCAGTGCGAACTTGATGTTCTCTGGTCTGGATTCAGTTTAATTTTTTTAGTTATACTTGCTATTTGTAGCCTCTTAGACCAGTTTGAAGGATGTCCTCTTGCTTTCCACTATATCCCAAGCCTTTTATCATTCTGGTGGTTACTAATAATCTAAGAGTAGTCTCAACCTGCTTGTTGATCTGTCCTGGACCATGGTTCATCTCTATGGTTGTACTTGCTAAGTGGTTATTTCTCGGGAAAAAAAACTTGAGTACTATATTTGCGAGTCTGTTATGTGAATCAAACATAGTAGCATGGAGGTACTTTTCCTTTCTCCAGGTAGTATTGAAACCTATGAAACTGACATAACAGAACATACACCTCATTTACACTTGCAGAATGGTGCCACAGTCATATTAATTCCCTATGCACTTATCTTTGGTCTTATGATGAAAGCTCTAAGCCTACCAGCTGCTCAATACCAACACAAGATATGCGCGAGGCAAATTTTGTGTGGCAATTACTTTCAATTCCTCTATGGAACTACTTGATGATTTGCCTGTTCCCAAGTCAATTTCTGGTGAGCTTTCCACGAACTATGAAGACCCAGAGGACATCGCTGCTATAGAGGCTATTAGATACATGGAAAACTCGTGTAACACAGAGATCAGAGAGTATCATTATAACCATGTCAAAATTACTTGAAAATCAGAATAGACAGCTAATGAGGTTATTATTAGAGGCAGATGAGGCAAGGAGAAAGCTAGGGAAAGGTTGGTTCTTTGTTATTAGTGGCAGATGAGCTATTACTTTGAACAAATACAAAACACAACAACTCTTCGTCACATAAAAGGGCAAGAAGGCACCAAAGGAGTTATGAAAGAAGCGCCTTCAGGCATTGAAGAACTAACAATCAGATTACGCTACGTAGGCATCGAACATATAAACATTCCTACCCTACCCGCCATTCTAGAGCAACTCCTTCGCGCACTCGTTTTGGATCGAGCGATTTACCTTGCTGGCACTTTTTACGGTGTTGTCAAACATCTAGCCATTCGTTTCTCTCGACGTTATGATCTCAAGCTCCGGTCGATGACAGGTGGGGCTGCTTTGCCCGCGGACCCAGCTTGCAGTGTGCGTCTCGTATGTGTGTGGCATACTGATTGCATGTATGGTTAACCTGTCGTCTTTGTATTTCCTTATTATACACTCTTTTCATATGTATTACCTCCACCCCGTCCAGGCCGCGCCCGCAGGCTCGCCATGTCCAGTCCGTCCCGGTTGCGTCCGCAGGCTTGCCATGTCCAGGCCGGTCCGCGGCCGAGGACTCTGGTTTCCACGAGAGCGCCATGATGGCCTGCAGCGGCAGCTCGCTCAGGATGAGGACCACGCCGTAGGGTGATCCGTACATGGCGACGGCGTGGAGCGCGACAGGGGGGCGCCGGTGGGAGCGCCCGGGAGACACCTCTGAGCGGGTTGGCCATGGTGAGCGCGCCCGAGAGATGTCGCTGAGTGGTTTGGCCACGGTATAGAAAGAGCCCTCCCGCGACAGCCACCGGCACGGGGTCCGGGGCGGCACGGCAGCACGCCCAGGTCTTCCCGCCGGAGTTGAATGCGACGACAGGGCAGGGAGCGGAGCGGAGCAGAGGAGGCTACCAGCGGCGAGCACGTCGACGGTGGCTGGCTGTCGCTCCCGCTTCGCCGCCTCCATGGCTTCCTCCTGTGTTGTGTTCGGTGGCGAAGAAAAAGAGAGGAGAGAGGAAAGAGAGAAAGAGGGGAAAGTCGCCGACAGTGGGCCAAAAAGGCAAAGAAAATAGCGCCAGTGCCCCTCAGCTGCCCCCCAGGTTCTTGGGTTTCGCCTGGGATCGCCGGATGTGTTTTTGAGCATATCCGGCGCAAAACGAGATCTTGGGGGTCTGACTGGGTCATTTTTATTGCCGGGGTGAAAAAAGTGGTCCTGAGGGGGGGGGGGGGGAGTGGAGATGCTCCAAGGCATTTGATCTGTCAGCCACAGGTTGCTTCTGTCCTCTCATCATATGTTTAACCACGTTGCTCTGTCAAGGTCTGTGCTGCATTCCTGAGTTTACTTCCTTGTGTTTGTCTGCATTATTTACTTCTTCTTGTTGTTTGCTGACATGGTATTGTCTGTTTTCTGTTTGTGTGTTCTGGTTGTTTATGCTTGGTATTGTATTTACATTGCCTTTTATCTCCGCATGATGTGTTCTACTATGTCATTTGTGATACCTATTGTGGAGGCTGTGGCATCACAACTTGGTTTACAATCTCTTTTGTACCTGTGCGAGATCACTGACGATGGGGTTGTGCTTGCTGGGGTGGATTTAGAACTACCTAGGGATGGTGTGTTCTTACTGCAAGATAGGAGGTTCTTTTGGGATGATGGTTGCCAGGGGGCCCTCGCTCCATATGAGCAAGCTGCTTTACAAGCCATAAGGTTCTTACAAGGGATGAATGGGTTTGTCGCCGAAGACTATAATTCCAAATGCATGCTTTCATATAGGAATTCGATGGCGTCTACAATTTAGCCTTTTTTTGTACTCGCCGCTCTTGGCGTCTGTGCATTTAAATTAGTTAGCTTCTTACTCCGTTGCTTTGTAATGCTTGCTACTAATTGCCTTTATTTAGTTTGGTTCTCCAATAACATCACAAAAAAGTATCGCTTATTGAAATATGGGGTTTCCCTATGTCTCTTATGGTCTATACCCATGTACTCAAATGATGAAGTGCCTGATCCAGTCTACAATGGGCATTATGATCAAGATTCAGCTAACGATCATCATCAAGACATGGACGACGACTATGGTCACTATGTCTGATCCCCATGAGCATCATATTTAGCCCGCTGAGCTGTCTGATTGCCTATATATGTATAGCTTCACCATTACGACTTGGTTCTGGGCTGTTGTGTTTAGTCTCCTATGTTGGCTGAATAAGATGCGAAGCTCTCTGTTTATAGCTTTGCCTTACAAATCATTTTTCCTTTTTTGAACTGCGATATGGTCATGTATAAGTATGAATTCCATTTTGATGTGTTGAGACAATGTTATTTATCTATGTTGCATCACTAGTGCAGAACCGGGCAATAGCACCGGTTCGTAAGGCCCTTTAGTGCCGGTTCCACAACCGGCACTAAAGTGTGGTCACTAAAGGCCCCCCCCTTTAGTACCGGTTCAGCACGAACCGGTGCTAAAGGCCAACCACGTGGCACGAGCCAGCTCCGGGGCAGGAGTTTTTTAGTACCGGTTGGTAACACCAACCGGTACAAAATGTTTGTGGGTTTTGTTTTATTTTTATTTTTCAATTAAATTTGTGTTATCAATTTAATTCTTTTTCGCTTGCTGGTATTTTACAATACTACACATTGTACATAGAACCAATCATGCATATATATATATATATATATATATATATATATATATATATATATATATATATCATCAATGTCTCACAAACCATCATATTAATTAATTCACACATACACACATGTATAGCTATATACAATTTCTCCTACATATGCATGTTGCCTTCGGAGCCAGTGGCATTAGCCTAATTGGTGCCTTCGGAGCACGATGGAGGCGGTAGCGGGTAATAGTATTCTCCCTTCGGATTTATGACCTGGTCGAGCAAAAATCCCGCTATTTCCTCTTGAAGTGCTTCTACGCGCTCCGTTTCTAGGAGCTTCTCCCGCATCTCTGTGAACTGTTAAGAAGGAGATCAATATGCATGTGTATTAGTTGTGTGACTAGAATCGATAATGGTGTAAAAATTGTGAATAGTGTTTTGACAAGCGTACCCATTCCTGTCTTTGAGATCTGCTCCTTTCGGACGCCATCATGCGAATGTTCTCGCAAACGCAGAATGCACACAGATCAGACCCCTGCGCCTGCTTCAGGGCCTTTACGAGAATGGAATTTGATCAGATAATAATTAATCAAGCATGATAATTAAAGAGATGGCAGCTAGCTAGCTAGCTAGTACTACTTAATTACTTACCTTGGGTCAAAACCATTTAAGCTTTTGTTTCCATTCTCCTGGGGTCACGCTGATGAACCTTGCCCAAGCCCTGCCTGCCGACAAAGAAAATGAATAAAGGGGTTATTAAATAGTCCATATCATGAAAAATGACGAACTAAATAGGCCGAGATATATAGTTAATAATGATTGAAATTACCTGTTGACTATCCCAAACAAGATGTTATAGTCAGTTTTTATGTGAGTAGTGAGTCCAGATTTCAACTGTTCAAGGCCAACTTTAATGATACACAAGACCCAGTGATATCTGCATGCACACACGCTTGCATGTCTTAATTAAGCGGGTATATGTAAAGCAAAAACATGTAGCTAGCTAGTAGGCAAAAACAGAAAATTTGTAGTACAAGACAGTGTGACTCACTGGAAGTTGTAAGGAAGTAGTATATCTTCATTGTATTTGAGGCGCTTCAAGAACTCTAGCATGTTGTCCTCTACATCCTTTTGATAACGTGGATTTAGATTCCACGTGTATTCATTAACGGTGTTTGGGTCAATGAACCCGATGCCAAAGCGTCCACCTTTTCTCATTTCATATATCTTCATCCTGCATATAATACCACAGAAAAGAATATAGTGAGGATAATTACAGGTAATGATTGATCAAAAGGATCAAGACAGCTAGCTTGAGACTTAAATTACAGAAAGAAATCACTTACGCATAATAGCAACTCGACGATAGATTTGTCGAAAGGCCTTGATTGTATAACTGAAACAGTTCAGAATACTCAACGGACAAAGCTTTCTCATGGAAGTAATGCTCCTCCTTGACATTCACCATGAAGGACACTCGATCGAAAATCTTGGTAATGTTCATGTACCATTGATGCAATTCATACATTCTCGTTGGGAGGTTCTTGACCTTGTCTGGATGGACCAAAGGTTGGCCCCGGACATATTTTCGTTTTATTTCATCCTCTCTAAGCACAGGCATGGGCTCGATCTCGAGGAGTTGTCCAACAGTGATTTTGAGAACTTCAGCCTGCATTATATGGTCCTCCGCTATTACCACATTGCCCACCTCGGGAACGTAAACTGTTTGCCCACAATAATATTGGCGCTACAGATTGTCACGTGTTGTTGGCACAACAAGCGAGGGATCGATTGCGCCATGTTCTCCCAGCTGGGGAATGGTTTTCCCGCATTTTTTGACAGCTGCTTCTTGTTTGCTCGATCCCGAGCTCGCCTCCTTACGTAGACGTGCTTGATTTAACTTCCTGATGTGGCGCTCCTAGTCTGTGTCAACAGGCTTGGGAGCTGGTGGTTGAGCCATACGAATGAAGTGGTCAATCGTTTCCTTAGGCACTTTCTCCCTTGGCGGCGGTGGTGGTTTCGGTCAAAATGGGCTTCCACCTCGGACTTCGATATGGCTGCGATTTCCTCCTCGGACCTGTCATAAGACCTCTGCGGAAGAGGCGTGAGGCTTGGACCATATTTATATCGCTTGCCCGCCTGTACTTCTGTACTACCTCGACTGCATGCCACGCACCATAGCTGCGGGTGTCTCTTCTGCGATTGCCGAGGCGGCGGAGACACCGCTAACGGGGTTGATTTGGACGAGGAGGAGGGCATCAAGATGTGCGGACTTGGAGGAGGAGGCCTGAGGTTGTGCCGGACTTGGAGGAGGAGGGACGTCCGACGCTGTGGCGGACTTGGAGGAGGAGGAGGGCTCGACACTTTGCCGGACTTGGAGGAGGAGTGGCCTGACACTTTGCCGGACTTGGTGGACTTGCAGGAGCGGGAGACTGCTGACTCGGTGGCGGACTTCGACGAGGAGTCAGATGACGCTGTGTCGGTGGCCTTCGAAAGATGATGCAATCCTTTTTCCATAGGATGATACGATGGTTGGCGTCTCCGAGAAAGCGCTCGTCCTCACCTCCAGGAATGTCAAGCTCTAGCCCCGAATATGACTGCACCACCTCGTCAACCATGACACAAGCATAGCCCTCTGGAATCGGGATGCAATGGTAGGTTGCTTTGGGGGTAACTAGAAAAGCTTCTTCGTCCGCCACCTTCATGGATATGTTCTTCATTTTGACGTGTAGCTCGCAGCTAGTGTTCTCCGTGATGTCATCCACGGGGTATCTACCCAGCATTGCGTCGTTCGGGGCGGAACCCACGCTGCTTCTCTGCATGGATGGGGCGGTGCTATCCAATGCTGGATCATCCGCTAGCTGCTGCAGCTGCTGAGACCCCCTTTGCTGGCTAAGTGAGTCGATCTGCTCCTGCCGCCGCTGGAATTTGACTGCCAATTCCACTTGACTTGCTTCTAGGCCTTGAAGGCGTTCATAGTCCCGCTTCCTCTGCTCCTCCTCCATCTTCCTCTTCTTCTCCTCCGCAATCTTCTTTCTCGCACGGGTTCTCGTAGTCGTTGTTCCATCTGAAAACCCTCATACCACGGAATAGCGCCTTGCCTCGTGTTCTTCCCGGTGTTCAGGATTTCCCGTGGCACGCGTAAGCTCGTCGTTCTCTCTGTTGGGCTGGAACACCCCGATCGTGCCTCTTCTATTGCAACAAGTATCGCATCGTCGGCTCCGCTCAGACATGCCTTCGTCGAAACTTTGCCTGCTTCGGTCCAACTCCCCCATGCACATAGAACCAAGTCCTGCACTGGGGCCAGCTCTTAGTAACCGGAGTGACACCTGCATCCTCCATCTCTTTCTCGACTTATCCCACTTAGGCATTGCAACCGCGCAGCCACCGGCCCCAGCTTATGGAACTTATCCTTTTTTCGCATTCTTCTTGTTTATTCTCGACCGCCCTTAGCTAATTCTGAATCCTTGAATTTCACGAAATCGTCCCAATGAGCACGTTGGTTCTCTAGTGTTCCCTCGAATACTGGAGTCTTCCTTCCTCCCTTGACGATTTGTCCCATTCACGATTCTTGTGGTTCTTGAATGCAACCGCCATCTTCCTAAGAGCAGCGCCCTTGACTTTCTGCACATCTGCTTCGTGAAATGATCTGGTAGGGTGAAATGTTCCATGAGAGTATCCCAAAGCAGATCTTTTTGATTCTTGTCGACAAAAGTAACATATGGATGTGGAGCAGCGTCCTCTTTGCCTTTTTGTCCTTTGTCTTTGCTGGCTCTTCCATTCTTGAAGGGAGATCGAGTTGGTCCTTCACAAGAACTCCGTGACCGATTTAATGAACTTGTCCGCAATCTTCTTAGGCGCTAATGGTTCGCCATTAGGTCTGACTGCCTCGATATTGTACTTTACGCCTCCTTCAACTTTTGTTCGGGCCTCGTTTCGTCCTTTTGCTCAAGATTTGCTCGACCGGATGGCTGAAAGAACAAAGGTCGATTCGTTAATATATCTTCAAGTCATTTAAAACATGTGATGATCACCGAAACCTGCTTATATAAATATATATACCTCGCCGGTCTTTGTTGTTTCAGGATCAACATGTTCTTCGTCATCGCCATAATCGTAGTTCATGACTTCATCAATTCGGTCGTCGCGATCGAATATCATATCACCCTCTCCGGTGTTGTTTAGAAATTCGAGCCGTCATAATCTTCTTCATTCTGATTATCATCGGCTCACGATCATATCGAACATGGTCTGTTCTCCTCTCTGTCGGTATTGTCTGCCATAGCTTTTATTTAACTAATTCAAAAGAAATATAAAACAATTTAGTATTCAAATTACATCGTCTCGAATAATAGATATAATCTCAAATACTTTGTCTATAATAATAGATACAATCTCAATACATCGTCTCGAATAATATATAATATTGAATAGTACATCACTGGCTAGCTAATTAAAGATCGAATACTACGTAAGAATCTAGGACACTTGTGGTTCCTGCGTCATGGGCGGTGGACACCCAAAGAGAAGGAACCTCACAGGATCATAGCTGATGTGAGATCCTCAAGATACTGCCAGTATTGGAGAACCTGCCGCCTCTAACGCAACCATGTAGCGATGGACGTGCTCGCCCTCCTCCCGACACGGCGACGCACCTCCTCCGGCGGGGCGGGTTCCTCCGCACCGAGACTGGCCCACGCGAACGCCACCAAACGAGATCAGGGTCGACGACGGGACCCGGGCGGGTTCTCATCAAGCGGCGCGCCTCTAGGCAGTACCTCCCAAAGGCCAGCAGAGCCAGTCCGGACATGGGCGGCTGGACGTCGTCATGGACGGGTCGACGACGAGGATGCGGGCCGGCATCGCCGATAACAAATACTAGCTATATGCCCATAAAAAATAATATTTTTTAATGATTGATTTTGATAACTAAAATTTATAACATTTCTACTATTTCAAAAATCTATATACTATTTCATACTAATTAAGCATTTAACACTAAAAACATAAAAACAATTTCTATACATCCATTAAAAAACAGAAAAACAACGTTATATAAAAAATTCCATACTAATTAAACACTAATTATATCCATCTAACATGCATTCATACATATATACTAGTGAAAAACAATAATCTAAAAATCTAAATTAATTAAACATACAAAATCTAAACTAATTAAATATATACGTGTATGTGTGTGTGTGTTCATCATGCTTGTGTGTGTGTGTATGGGCTCGGGGAGGGCGGCGCCATGGTGGCCGCCAAGGCGGGAGAGGGTTAGAGGGGAGAGCTCACAGCGGGCGACGGCGACGGCGAGGCGACGGCCGGGGCAGAGATGGGCAGGGCGTGACGCTGGGGCGGCGACGCAGGGACGGCGCGACGGGAAGGGCCCGGGCGGCGACGGAGACGAGGGCGGCGACGGGACGGGACGGGGCGGCGACGGGATTTGGGGGCGACGGCGACGGGTCGGTGACGGCGCCGATCGATCGGGCGGGCGGTTCAATGGGGAAACAGAGGAAGAAACAGAGGAGAATGAAATTTTTCGAAGTGTTGTATATATAGAAGGCACCTTTAGTACGGTTGGAGCCACCAACTGGTACTAAAGGTCTGTTTTGGCCAGCCCAAGCAGCGGGAAGCGACCCCCTTTAGTACCGGGTGGTCGCAGAAACCGGTATTAAAGGCCCCCTTTAGTACCGGTTTGTGCCACCTCCCGTACTAAAGGGTGTCTTGCAGCGCAGGTGCGATCTGGCAAGTTTAGTCCCACTCGCTAGCCGAGGGGCGACCGCACTGGTTTATAAACCTCGTGCGGTCGCCTCTCGAGCTCCTCTCCAAAGCAGGCCCACTGGGCCTCGTGTTCTTTGTTGCCTGTTGGCCCACTTGGCCTTTGCGGGCCTGCATCCTGGCCCAACACAGGTTGGGTTTCTAGTCGTATGCAGGCAGCTACGCCTAGTAGGCGGGCTTTTTTTGCTTTATTTATTTTTGTGTTGTTTTTTTGTGTATTTAGAGTTTCTTTGTGAATATTTTTGCTTTAGGTACAAAAATTACAAACATTCTGTTAGTGCCCGTAGTTTTCAAATTTGAATAGTTTAAATTTTGAATTATTTGAAATTAGTGTGAATCACTAGTTTGTGAATAATTTAACTTTAAAAATCAGTAAAGGCATGAAAGAATTTGTTTGCACATAAAATTTCTTCGCGTTTCAAATGCCAAAACACATAACTACCCTAACTACTACAGAGATTCCCCTCTGGGTGTGAAACACAGAAGAAAGTGATGATAGTGAAGCCGATCACATCCCAGATCTTTGGGTGTGACTCTTTTTCTTCGCGTGTGTTCCTTTGCGCCGTAACCATGGAAAATCTTCATCATTTAACGGGATGCTCGGGGTCAATATTCACTGTGAATGGAGAAATTTCATCAAACTTTTCATAATCTTCTGACTTGTCTGTCTTGTCATCCACTCCCACGATGTTTCTCTTCCCAGAAAGAACTATGTGCCGCTTTGGCTCATCGTACGATGCATTCGCTTCCTTATCTTTTCTTTTTCTTGGCTTGGTAGACATGTCCTTCACATAGAAAACCTGTGCCACATCATTGGCTAGGACGAATGGTTCGTCTGCATCGCAAGATTGTTGAGATCCACTGTTGTCATTCCGCATCTGCGGGTCTTCCGTTACCCGCCTCGTGTCATATTGACCCATTTGCACCAAACAAAGGGACCTTTAAACCACGTCAATAGTCAAGTTCCCATATGTCCTGTATATAACCATAATATTTTTCCTTTCCGCCTTGGTTTCTGCATCAAAGCGGACACCACTGTTTTGGTTGGTGCTCTTCTTATCTTGGGCGATCGTAAAATGTATTACCATTTATCTCGCACTTTGAAAGTCATTATATTCAAGATGGTAACTGGGACAGCAAGTACAGGTCATCTTCAATAGAGGTGTCATGCATGGTACGTGTTCGCAACCAGCTGGCGAAACTCCTGGTTTGTTCACGTGTAATCCAGTCATCGAGACCGCTCCGGTGTTTGGAGCGTAGCAAATTCTTGTGTTCATCCATATACGGAGCTACCAAGGCGGAATTCTGTAGAACTGTGTAGTGTGCTTCAGTGAGAGAATGTCCGTCCATACATATTATTTGTTCCTCCTAGCGTGCCTTTTCCATCCAGTCTGCCCTTATGCATGATTCAGAACACCAATCGGCTTAAGGTCAGGAATAAAGTCAATACAAAACTCAATGACCTCCTCATTTTGATGGCCCTTGGAGATGCTTCCTTCGGCCTAGCACGGTTATGAACATATTTCTTTAAGACTCCCATGAACCTCTCAAAGGGAAACATATTGTGTAGAAATACAGGACCCAAAACGTTAATCTCTTCAAGATAGGTGAACTAGGACGTGCGTCCATGATGTTGAAGAAGGATGGTGGGAACACCAACTCGAATCGACAAGACATTGCACCAAATCATTCAGAACCTTGGTATGATTTCTGGGCGATTACCTTCGAGAGATTGCATTGAGAAATGCACATAGCTTCACAATGGCTAATCGAACGTTTTTCGGTAGAAGCCCCTCAATGCAACCGGAAGCAGTTGCGTCATAATCACGTGGCGCCGTGAGACTTTAGGTTCTGGAACTTTTCTCTGCCATGTTTATTATTCCCTTTATATTCGACGAAAGCCGACGGTACCTTAATACTGAGCAGGCATTCAAAGAAGATTTCCTGCTCTTCTTTGGTAAGAGCGTAGCTTGCATGACCCTGATATATGCCGCCTTCTCCGTGCATACGTTGCTGGTCCTCCGTGCCTCGGTGTATATTTTGTCTTCCCATACACGCCCAAGAAGCCAAGCAGGGTCACGCAAAGATTCTTCGTCACGTGCATCACGTCGATTATGGAGCAGACCTCTAGGTCTTTCCAATATGGCAGGTCCCAAAATATAGATTTCTTCTTCCGGATGGTGCGCGTCCGTCAGCGTCCTTTGGAACAGGTTGTCCGCCAGACCTTTCCAAATATCACCTTCAAATCCTTGACCATATCATGTACATCAGCACCAAGACGGTGGCGAGGCTTCGTCCGTGATCCGCCTCACCTTTGAAATGCTTGCCTTTCTTTCTTACAAGATGCCTGCTCGGAAGAAATCGACGATGTCCTGGTACACATTCTTCATACAACTATTCAAATATATACTGTCGGTATCATCCAAA
Organism: Aegilops longissima; assembly: GCA_021605205.1. Lineage (NCBI taxonomy): Eukaryota > Viridiplantae > Streptophyta > Magnoliopsida > Poales > Poaceae > Aegilops > Aegilops longissima. The sequence continues at coordinate 37,411,053 of CM038676.1, forward strand.
CAGTGCGTGCATCCGCGGTATCCCTTGTTTGTCTGTCCTGAGGTTACTGAGAGCAGGCCAATCATTGATGGTCACGAACAGCAACGCCTTTAGGTCAAATTCTTCCCCCATGTGCTCATCCCACGCACGTACACCTGTTCCATTCCACAGTTGTAAGAGTTCTTCAACTAATGGCCTTAGGTACACATCAATGTCGTTGCCGGGTTGCTTAGGGCCTTGGATGAGCACTGGCATCATAATGAACTTCCGCTTCATGCACAACCAAGGAGGAAGGTTATACAAACATAGAGTCACAGGCCAGGTGCTATGGTTGCTGCTCTGCTCCCCGAAGGATTAATGCCATCTGCGCTTAGACCAAACCATACGCTCCTTGCGCCATCTGCAAACTCCTTCCGCACTTTCTTTCGATTTTTCTCCATCGCGACCCATCAGCGGTACTCTCAACTTTCCGCCTTTATTACGGTCTTCTTCGTGCCATCGCACGCCTTGGCATGCTCTTTGTTTTGGAACAACGTTTCAACCGTGGTATTATAGGAGAATACCACATCACCTTGGCAGGAATCTTCTTCTGGGCGCGCGCCCTCGACATCACCATGCTCATCGCGGCTGATCTTATAGCGCAATGCACCACATACCGGCAAGCGCTCAAATCCTCATACTCACCGCGTAGAGGATGCAATCATTAGGGCATGCATGTATCTTCTGCACTCTAACCCTAGAGGGCGACAGCCTTCTTTGCTTCAGACGCTCTCGGGCAATTCGTTGTCCTTTGGAAGCATATCCTTTATCATTACCAGAACTTTCCAAATCCCTTGTCGATACACCATTCTCTGCCTTCCATTGTAGCAATTCCAGTGTGGTGCCCAGCTTTTTCTTGTCACCGACGCAATTCGGGTACAAGAATTTTTTCTGATCCTCTAACATGCGCTGCAACTTCTTCTTCTCCAAATCACTTGCGCAGTTTCTCTTTGCATCAGCAATGGCCCGACCTAGATCATCAACGGGCTCATCTGATGCCTCTTCTTCAGCTTCTTCCCGCATTGCCGGCCCAGCTTCTTCCCGCATTACCGGCTCAGCTTCTTCCCCCATTGTTGTATCATCGTATTCAGGGAACCCATGGCCAGGATAGCTGTCGTCGTCCTCTTCTTCTTCATTGTCTTCCATCATAACCCCTCTTTCTCCGTGCTTGGTCCAAACATTATAGTGGGGCATGAAACCGACTCAAATAGGTGGACGGAATGGTTCTTGACGAGAGTAATTGCGACCATTCTTACAGCCAGCACATGGACAAGGCATAAAACCATCCGCCCGCTTGTTTGCCTCAGCCGCAAGCGTAAAAGTATGCACGCCTCAACGAACTGGGAGAGCATCGGTCATCGTACATCCATTGCCAGCTCATCTTCATTACACAACACCAAATAGACCAAATTAATACAAGTTCATACATAAAGTTCATACAACACTTAAATGCAACAAACAAATAACTCTCTAGCTAAAGCATTTAAATGCAACAACAAATGTGATCAAGATCGCAACTAAGGTAACAATTGATCCAACAGCATAATGATACCAAGCCTCACTATCGATGGCATATTTTCTAATCTTTCTAATCTTCAAGCGCATTTTCCACTAGTAGAAAAAGGGGCTATCGTCCAGGGCAGTTTAGCCCATTAGTCCCGGTTCAATCCAGAACCGGGACCAATGGAGCTATTTGCCCCGGTTCGTGAGCCCAGGGGGCCGGCCGGGCCACGTGGGCCATTGGTCCCGGTTCGTCCGGACCTTTTGGTCCCGGTTGGTGGAACGAACCGGGACCAATGGTCCTGGCTCCTGGCCCACCACTATTGGTTCCGGTTGGTGGCATGAACCGGGACCAAAGGCTTCCCTTTAGTCCCGGCTCATACCACCAACCGGGACTAATGGTGCTGCCTATATATAGCCCCTCACAAGAGCAGCAGAGCACACTGCTCTGTTTTTTCTCGGCCGAGGGGAGAGGGCTTGGTGGTGCTCTAGCTCACCTCCTATGCACACAAGGTGTTCGATGGAATGCCCGAGCCACACTACTTAAGCTTTCTCCTCTCCAAGCTCGACCTCTAACCTCCATTTTCCTCAATATTTGTCTAGGTTTAGCGGTCCGTCACGCCCGTCCCGTCTTCACCGCCGTCGATCACCAGCCGATCTCATCGCCAAGACCACCGTGGTGAGCCTCTTGTTCTTATCTTCTTTCTGAAAGGAAAAATATTCTTACTTGTATTATTTTCTTTCTTTTATTATTGCATCTTATATAGTGCGATGCTTTTGGTATCCGCCCCCGTCGGCCCTCGTCCTATCTATGATTCGGATGTGGTATATATTATCTTTTCATAACTATTGGTTCATTTATTGTTTATGAAAATTATGCCGACCAACGTGACATAGATTTTATTTATCTAGGAGGTTGTTGAACCGAAATTCCAACCGACCCTATTGTCGAGAGGTTAAATTTAGTTGAAGAAGAAAACAATTTCTTGAAGGAAAAATAAAAAACTTGAGGAGGAGAAGATGATATTGGAGTTGCATGTTGCGGATGTCGCCGATGATCACAAGATCAAGATGGATGCAATGCGCTTGAAGATGAGAAAGATTAGAAAATATGCCATTCATACCGAGGCTTGGTATCATTATGCCGTTGGATCAGTTGTTACCTTGGTTGCGATTATGATCGATTTGTTTTCACATTGAAATGTTTTACATAGTTTCAATGTATGGTTTAATTAATTTAGATGCTCGCAGAGCTTTATGTTGTTAGATGAGAACTATGTATGTACTTTGGTTTTTATGTGATGATGAACTTCTATTAATTTGGTCACTTAATTATCTATTCATGATGTTCTGTAATGATTTTTGACACACTTAATTATATATAATGCACGCAGATGAACCGCAATGGATGTACGGTGATGACACACCTCCGAGTACATTAAGGGCGTGCATGCTTTTCTCAAGTGGCTGAGGCAAACAAGCAGAATGGTTTTATGTGTTGTCCATGCCCTATATGTGGAATACAAAGTCTTACTCTGACCGAAAAATCCTTCACACCCACCTGCTTTACAAGGGTTTCATGCCACACTATAATGTTTGGACGAGGCACGGAGAAATAGGGGTTATGATGGAAGACGGCGAGGAAGAAGAGTACGATGACAACTATGTGCCCCTGAATACGGTGATGCTACTAAACATCAAGATGCACTGACGATGTGCACGATGGTGCTGCAACGGGCGAAGCTGCTGAAGATCAAGAGGAACCAGCGATGTGCCCCATGATGATGATCTCCGCGGGTCATTGTCGATGCAAGGACACAATGCGAAAGTCAAAAGGAGAAGCTGAAGTTCGATCGCATGTTAGAGGATCACAAAAAGGGTTGTACCCCAATTGCGAAGATGGCAACACAAATCTCGGTACCGTACTCAATTGCTGCAATGGAAGGCGAGAATGCTGTGCTCGATAAAGGATTTGAGAAGCTACTGAAAATAATGAAGAAGAAGCTTCCAAAGGATAACGAATTGCCCGACAAGTACATACGCAGCAAAGAAGGTCGATGCCCTCTAGGATTGGAGGTGGAGAAGATACATGCATGCCCTAATGACTGCATCCTCTACCGTGGTGCCTACAAGGATCTGAACGCATGCCCGGTATGCGTGCATTGCGTATAAGATCGACGAGATGACCCCGGTGATGTTGATTTGGCGAGCCTCCGGAAGAGGGTTCTGCGAAGGTGATGTGGTATGCTCCTATAATACCACGGTTGAAACGTCTGCTCAGAAACGGAGAGCGTGCCAAGTTGATGCGATGGCACGAGAGGACCGTAAGAAAGACGGAAGTTGAGAGCACCCACGACGGGTCGCAGTGGAGAAAAATCGAGAGAAAGTACTGGGATGAGTTTGCAAAGGACCCAAGGAACGTATGGTTTGCTTTAAGCGCGGATGGCATTAATCCTTTCGGGAGCAGAGCAGCAATCACAGCACCTGGCCCGTGACTCTATGTATGTATAACCTTCCTCCTTGGATGTGCATGAAGCGGAAGTTCATTATGATGCCGTTCTCATCCAAGGCCCTAAGCAACCCGGCAACGACATTGATGTGTACCTAAGGCCATTAGTTGAGGAACTTTTACAGCTGTGGAATGGAAACGGTATGCGACGTGGGATGAGCACAAAAGGAGGAATTTGACCTAAAGGCATTGCTGTTCGTGACCATCAACGATTGGCCCGCTCTCAAGAACCTTTCGTGACAGATAAACAAGGATACCACGATGCACGCACTGTTTACTTGACACCGATAGTATATACCGGAAGCTGCAGGAAGAATGTGTACCGGGCCATCGCCGATTTCTTCCGACCAACCATCAATGTCGAAAGAAAGGCAAGCATTTCAAAGCGAGGCAGATCACCGGAAGAAGCCCGCCATGCGCATCGGTGATCACGTATTGCTATGGTCAATGATTTACACGTAATCTTTGGAAAGGGTCCCGCGGACTAGCTGTTCGAATGACGCCGAGAATCACGCACCCATATGGAAGAAGAAATCTATATTTTGGGACCTACCCTCGGAAAGACCTAGAGGTCCGCTCTTCGATCGACGTGATGCACGTGACGAAGAACCTTTGCGTGAACCTGCTAGGCTTCTTGGGCGGTATGGGAAGACAAAAGATACACCGAGGCACGAGAGGACCTGCAACGCTTGTACGAAAAAGAGGGCATGCCTCCGAAGCAAGATGAAGGTCCTGCCAGCTACGCTCTTACGAAGAAGAGAAAGAAATATTCTTTCAATGCCTGCTCAAGATGAAGGTCCCGACTGGCTTCGTCAATATAAAGGGAATAATAAATATGCCGAGAAAAGTTCCGAACCTAAAGTCTCATGACTGCCACGTGATTATGACGCAATCTGCTTCCGGTTGCATTGAGGGGCTTCTACCGAAAACGTCCGATTAGCCATTGTGAAGCTATGTGCATTCCTCAATGCAATATCTCGAAGGTGATCGATCCAGAAATCGTAGCAACGCTAAGGAGTGATGTGGCGCAATGTCTTGTCGGGCTTCGAGCTAGTGTTCCCACCATCCTTCTTCAATATCATGACGCACGCCCTAGTTCATCTAGTCGACGAGATTGTCATTCTGGGGCCCGTATTTCTACACAATATGTACCCTTTGAGAGGTTCATGGAGTCCTAAAGAAATATGTTCAGAATCGTGCTAGGCCGAAGGAAGCATCTCCATGGGCCATCAAACGAGAGGATGTCATCGGGTTTTGTGTTGACTTCATTCCTGGCCTTAATAAGATAGGTCTCCCTAAATCGCGGTATGAGGGGAGACTGACCGAAAAGGCACGCTTGGAAGAGACTCAATAATATGCAGGGACGGATATTCTTGGTCTCAAGCACACTACACAGCTTCTACGAACTCTACCTTGGTGACCCGTATGTCGATGAACACAAGAACAGTCTGCGCTCCAAACACCCGGAGCAAAGTCGACGATCGGATTACATGTGAACACATCAAGACTTTCAGCAGTTGGTTGGAAACACGCCTCGAGGTGACAGCACTGTTTGTGATGAGTTGTACTTGTTGTCCAGGGACCATCTTCGATTGTAATGATTTGGAAAGGATACGAGATAAATGGGAATACGTTTTACACGATTGACCAAGATGAAAAGAGCACCAACCAAAACAGCGGTGTCCGCTTTGATGCAGCAACCGACAAGGAAATGACACATATTATGGTTACATAGTAGACATATGGGAACTTGACTACGGAGTAGATTTTAAGGTCCCTTTGTTTAAGTGCAAGTGGGTCAATCTGTCGAGGCGGGGTGCAGGTAGACCCACAATACGGAATGACAACAAAGGATCTGAAAAATCTTGGGTACACCGACGAACCGCTCGTCCTAGCCAATGATGTGGCACAGGTTATCTATGTGAAGGACATGTCTACCAGACCGAGGAAAAGAAAAGATAAGGAAGCGAATACATCATACAATGAGCCAAAGCGCCACATAGTTCTTTCAGGAAAAGGGACATCCCGGGAGTGGAGGGCAAGATGGACATGTCTCAAGAGTATGAAAAGTTTCATGAAATTCCCCTTCAAAGTCAAGGCTGACCCAAGCATCCCGATAAACGATGAAGATTATCCATGGTTACGGCGCAATAAGCAAACGACACAAGCGAAGAAAAAGTGAAGACTTTCTCCATAACTATTATGATGATACCATGCCAACTTTGTAACACACGAGTATGATACCATTGTCCTTTTGTTCATGAACATGCTATGCCAACTTTTTCAGAGTTCATTTGAAAACTATGAATTTGAAAACCTCGCCAACCAAGGGCGCCAAACCGGTTTATAAGCCCGTCCCTCTCGCCTTTGTTGAGCTCACAAACTTGTGATTCACACAAATTTCAAAGAATTCAAATTTCATAAAACAAATGGCACAAACAGAAAGTTTATAATTGTTCTAAAACAAATGGCACTAACAGAAAATTTATAATTTTTCTGACCTAAAAGCAAAAAGAATTAAAAATAAAGCAAAAACCAAAAGAAAATAAATAATGCAGAAAACAAAACAAAACAACTTGAAAAAATAAAAATAGCAACAATAAGTATTTTGTTGTAAGTAGAAACAAAATAAAATAAATAAAGCAACAAAGAAAACAAAAAAGTGTTTTCAAATTTTAAAACTAATGGCACTAATAGAAAGTTTATATTTTTCTAAAACTGAAAGCAAAAAGAAATAAAATATAAAGCAAAAAAAGTGCCACCTCTTGGCCCCTCGGCCTGAATACGACTAGAAACCCTATGGGCCAGGATTCAGGCCAGCGGAAGGCCCAGCAGCCCACAGCACAGTGGCGAGATAGGCCCGAAAGCCTGCTTTAGAGAGGAGCTCGAGAGGAGCCGCACCGCACCTTATAAACTGGTGCGGCTCCTCTCAACTAGCGAGGTGGGACTAAACATTTGGCGCTGGGCAGCACATGGCCTTTGGTCCCGGTTGGTGGCACCAACCGACTAAAGGGCATTGGTCCCGTTGGGGCTCCAACCGGGACCAAAGTTACCTTTTAGTCCCGGTTGGTGCCACCAACCGACCAAAGGCCCCAAAGGGCGGAAGCGGCAGTTTGGTCCCGGTTGGTGGCACCAACCGGGACTAAAGCGCATTAGTCCCGGTTTGTGCCACCAACCGACCAATGCCTGCTATATAACCAGGACTTGTGAAAATTTCACATCTCCTCGCCGCTTCCCCGACGACGCTGAGCTCATCGACGCCGCCAGTTGCCCAGATCGACGCCGTCCGCTGCCCGCCGCCGCCCGCCGTCCAGCGCGCCGCGACGCCATCCGCGCGCCCGTCGTCGCCCCTGCCCGTCGTCGCCCTGCCCGTCGCCGCCAGCTTTCCAACGCCGCCGCCGCCGCGCCGCCGCCGCCGTCGTCCGTCGTCGTCGCCAGCGCCCGTCGTCGCCACGCCACGCCCTGCCCAGCCCGCCCGAGCCCGTCGTCGCCCCTGCCCCGAGCCCGCCGTCCTCGTCGCCCCTGCCTCAAGCCGCCCGAGCCCGTCGTCGCCCCCTTGCTGCCCGTCGTCGCCGTCGCCGCCGCCCTGCCCGCCGCCCTCGCCCGCCGCCCCGTTAGAGCCGCCGCCGTCGAGCCGCCCCGTTTTATATTTTTATTAGTTTATTTTTTTGTTCATATGTGATGTATATGTGTATGTGGCTATAATGTATATGTTTTTATTTTTATTAGTTTAGTTTTTGTTCATATATAGAAAGTTACAATTTTAATTAGGTTAGTGCATTTTAATTAGGTTAGTGTAGAGGAAAAAGTAAAATAAGGAAAAGGAAGAAAAGAGGAAGAAGGAAGAAGGAAGAAGAAGAAGAAAAGAATGAGAGGAAAAGAAGAAAAGAAGAGGAGAAGAAGAAAGGAATAGAGAGAAGAAGAAAAATAATTTTTTTCTATTTTTCTTCTTCTCCTCTATTCTTTTCTTCTTCTCCTTTTTTTTCTTCTTCTTCCTTCTTCTTCTTCCTCTTTCTTCCTTTTCCTTATTTTTATTAGTTTATTTTTTGTTCATATGTGATGTATATGTGTATGTGGCTATAATGTATATGTTTTTTATTTTATTAGTTTAGTTTTTGTTCATATATAGAAAGTTACAATTTTAATTAGGTTAGTGCATTTTAATTAGGTTAGTGTAGAGGAAAAAGTAAAATAAGGAAAAGGAAGAAAAGAGGAAGAAGGAAGAAGGAAGAAGAACAAGAAAAGAATGAGAGGAAAAGAAGAAAAAGAGAGAGAAGAAGAAAGGAATAGAGGAGAAGAAGAAAAATAGAATTTTTTCTATTTTTCTTCTTCTCCTCTATTCTTTTCTTCTTCTCCTTTTTTTTTCTTTTTTTTTCTTCTTCTTCCTCTTTTCTTCCTTTTCCTTATTTTCCTTTCTCGAGGATAAGAAGAAAAGAAGAGGAGAAGAAGAAAGAAAGGAATAGAGGAGAAAGAAGAAACTTTGACACGAGGGGGGTACCATACCCCTCCCGATAACATTATTTTCCCATGTATATGTATGTTGCGTCGCCGTTGTCGATATAACGAGTGTGTCGAGGATCGCCGAGGGTCGAGGGTCGGGAACTAGGGTAGAGGGTCGAGGGTCGTTAAGGGGTCAAGGGTCGAAGGTTTCAGGTCGAGGTTCCTATAGTGTCAAAGTATTCAAGAAATCCATGGCTTCATCATTAGCGGAGTAACCATGGCATGATGGTATGAAGTCCTCCAAAGTTGTTGAATGGAGTCCCGGATAGGATAATTTGCCTTTTGCTGAACTTTGTACCAAAAAGCTAATTATCCTATCTGACTCTGCTCCAAAACAACTTTGAGAGCTTGCACCATCATGCACCTGTTACTCGCCTAATGATGAAGACATGGTTTTGTTGAACTTTGACACTAGGCAACCTCCCGACCCTCGGCGATCTTAGACCCTTGACCTCGACCGCCGGCGATCCACGACCCTCTACCCTACAGGCGTCGATGCCCACGCCACTTGTGGGACATAGATGTACTGTTCAACGCCGACCCCTCCCGATAGCTTCAACACGTGGGGGGTCGATATTACGCACCCCTCCTAGCTTGAAGCGTTCTCGAGGCCACCCCTAACCCTTGAAGCGTTGTCGAGGCCACCCGAACCCTAGAGAAGCGATGTCGAGGCCACTAATATGATTCCTTATTGTGATTAGCTCGCTAGTTCTACGTTGGCACTAATATATCCATATCTGTCATGTTTGAATAATAATTGCCATGTTGTAAATATTTGTAGAAACTATGGACACCCCCGAGACGAAGCACAAGAAGCGTTGTTGAGGGACATAATCGCACACGGAAGTGATGCCGCTCCTCGATGATGTTTCTCAACGTCGACAACGATGGTCCGGAAGGAGAGGGTGAAGAAGCAGCTGGCTATGATTTACATGGTCCGATGACCCAATGCCGGTGCAAGAAGGAGAGGGTGAAGAAGTAGACCGTGAGGACGGCTCCGGTGATCACCAAACCGAGTCCGGCCAGGTATATATATTAGTTAAGCCTGTGCTGACTAGCTCTCGTCTTTGTTTTGGTATATATGTACACATATTAATTAACTCTCGTCTTTGTTCTTTTTTCTAGCCCTCCGGATCGAGCAAAACTTCGGTAAAGAGACGAGGCCCAAAGAAAAAGTTGAGCTCGGATGAAAAGTTTGAGATCATACAAATCGCGCGACGGCCAACCGATTGAACCCTACCGGACAAAGAAGGCATTTGTTGCTCAGTGCGGGGCTCTGGTTAGGGACAAGATCCCGATCAGCATCCACCAATGGTATAAGCCTAAGAACGAAGACCCTGAGGTGTCTTGTGTCAATGATATGCGAAAAATGATCTTTGACTGAGCTGAAGTCAAATTTTACCCTACCGCCAGAGGATGATCCGGAGAAGCCAGAAATAGAGTCATTAATCAAGTCTTTTGCTCTTAAGAAGATGGCAGAACTATTCAGGAATTGGAAGAAAGACCTCAATACGTATGTCGAAAAAAATGAGACACCGAATTCACGGGCAAATATGAGAAGATCGAGATGATGGCCCGCATTTGTGGCCTACAAGACATCGGAAAAGAGTAAAAGATGTCAGCGACAAACAAGAGAAATGCTGCGAAGAAGAAGCTTCACCATCGCACGGGTCGGTGGCTACCTCATAGCCCGCCTAAGTGGGCCAAGGCTGAGAATGATCTGCTTGATAAAGGGATCGAACCGAGACAATGAACTGGCCAGACCGTTGCGGACTTGGTTCTTCGGGCGGCGGATCCTTGGACCCTATAACGGGAAGTGCATTTGGACGGACGAACAATTGGACATACCAGTCAAGAGGCTTAAGCATTATATCGAAGCAGCGCAGCAAGGGAAGTTCGTTCGAGATGGGAGAAGGACGAGCTCACAATGGCCCTCGGGAATCCTGAGCACCTGGGACGGACACGAGGCACGCCAGCTCCCTTTCATGGAAGGCTGGATTTCGGACGCAGGGGTTACAAAACCCATGAGAGGAGGAAGAAACTGGAGCAGAGCCTAATGCAGGCGCTGCACGAAAGGGTAATGGGGCTAGAGGAACGAGAAGAGGAACAAGAAGCAGCAGATAACAACAAATGACCTGCCGAAGCTTCCCCCGAAGCTACCCCGCCATCTCAGCGGAGAAGCAGCGTGGCTTCCACCGAGCTGCTTCAGCCAGAGCAGCATGCCTTGACGGCTCCTGCCAGCTAACCCGTGGATGCTATCACGGATGCTGAAAGTTGCCACCTTATGGCGCAATGGAGCAATTTGAAGGTCAAGGCGGCTGTTGGCTCTGTTTATCCTACTAAACCCGACTCAACTTTTCACTGCCGGCCGATTCCAGAAGGATATGCTAAGGTGATGGTCGATGAAATAACGGAGGGATTTGAGGAGCTCCGGCTTGACCACCCTACCGGTGAAGGGGAGTATCGGATGGGTTCTGCTCTGAAGACTCCATGCCTATGGTGGAAGGATCTCATCAACCTTCCGAACTGGATGCCTCCGCCTCCTCCTCCTCCTCCTCCGGCGAGTCAGGGCACTCCGCCTCCTCCTCCTCCTCCGGCGAGTCAGGGCACTCCGCCTCCTCCACCGCCTCCTCCTCCGGCGAGTGACGATCAGGGCACTCGGCCGGCTCCTTCTCCGGCGCGTGGCGGCACTCCGTCTCCTTCTCCGCCTGCACCGGAGCGTCCGGGCAGCCAGCCTCCTCCTTCTCCGCCTCGTCAGCAAGGGCGGAAGAGACCCGCCGCCGCTCCGGCTGCTCCGGCGCGTCGTAGTCCGTCTCCTCCGCCTCGTAAGCAAGGAAAGAAGACATCCGCTCCGTCTGCTCTGCGGCGTCTAGCAAGACAGCCAAAGGCGGGAGGAGATCTGATTCGGTCCTTCTCTCAAGACTCCAAAGAAGTTACCGTCTGAGAGGAGCGAGGAGGAAAACGCGAAGATCGTGCAGACCGAAGTGGATGACTGGTTTCAAGGGTTGAAAGCAAAGAGACATCCACCTCCGGAGGAGAAGGTAGATCCGGTCAAAGCGAAGCGCACTCTGGCTGCCCTGTTAAAACCACCCAAGTCTCCGCCGAAAGGCAACTATGAGCGCATTATTGGAAAGGCATTTGCCGAAGCGGAGAGATCGGGAAGTACTGTCAGGATCAAAGGATGAAAGAACGACGAGCTGGGAAACAAATTGCCCAGCTCGGCGAACAAGCGAAGCAATCGTGCCCCCCGCTCAAGGTGCCTGCTAGCGACATCGTCGATCCGAGGATGGCGCCCGGTTATGGCAATCCTGAAGATTACCTGCCCGACGATGTACAATTTGATTTCTTGGAGGTGCAGATACAAAGATACGAGTACGGGAAGCCTCTCGTCAAAGATGAAAGCTCTCTAACAACGATGATCACGAAGATTGCATGATTGGTACATGAAAACCTGCAAAGAGTCGAGGGAGGAATACTTTGTATGTGAGAGTTAAAAGGAGCATGACCTCCTTGGAATTGAACTGTTGCCTATTCCATTTGAGGAGTTCTATCAGTTTTTCAATCAATTGGCCCTCGATAAAGCAACGGTCACCTGCTACTGTCTGTAAGTAGTACTACTTCTGTCATTAAGTATCTCTATATAACTCAGCTCTTTCATTGCATGTATTCATAAATATCCTCACTATATTATGCAGATTGAAGATCGCAGAAATGAAGAAAAACAAGTGGGTGATATTGGGTTCATTAACACATATCTCATCGATGCAAATGAGGTTGAATATCGTGCCAAGGAAACCGAGGCCAACTTGCTACGATCGTTGGAAATAAATGAACACAAAAATACAATACTCTTTCCTTAAAACTACACGTGAGTGTTACTGTCTTGTGGCATATTCGGTTTCCTTATTTAGTCCAGGTTATAGAAATGTAATATTGATGAGTTATGCATGCGCGCAGGTTCCACTATATCCTCCTAGAGATTAAGCTTGAGCAGGGAGTAGTAACTGTCTTAGACTCGAGACGAAAAGATCCCAAGGAGTATGCGGAAATGACTGAAATGCTCGAGAAGTAAGTTAAATCGATCATTATCCACCATATCAGCAACTTTGTTCATTTCTGATATCAAGTAATTGTTTTCTTTGTATGGCAGGGCTTGGGAAAATTCACCAAAAAGCTCCGGGACTACCAAGAAGCTGCAATTTAGACACCAAAGTAAGTACTATATAGTAGCATATTCCACGCGCATCTCCTAGTGATTCAAGCGCTAGTTTCATCAATACCATTTAGCATGTGCTTGCTAATTATCAGTTTGATTGACCTCTGTTTCTTGTAAAGTGGTTGTGGCAGGAACAAGGGAATGATTTCTGTGGATACTACGTTTGCAGTCCATCCACCACACGACCTGTGAGAGGGCTACTCCGACAAACAATTTGAAGTGCGTAAATAAAATATTCACAATTTTATTTTATTACCATCATTTGTGTTGAGTTTCATTCATATATATATATATATATATATATATATATATATATATGTATGTATTGACCCCTTTCTTAAAATTAGATGTTTCGGAAGCGGGATGAACTCCTAGCACCAGATCGCATCTGAGCAATTCAAGAGGAATTGGCGGCATTCTTTCTTGACTATGTGATCGCTGAAGACGGGAATACCATGTGGACCACGCGTCCGTATTGTAAAAGATAATTATTGTATATATGTAGCCGGTAGTGTCGGATAGATATACGAGAACTTGTTGTTCGACCAATCTCTCGGAGAAGGAGAGGTGGTCGATATCACTTCTCTCTGTATGCATATATATGTTCATGACGATCTTCTGTTTGCTTAATTACTAGCTAGCTAGCATGTCTAGTTAGTCATCTCTATACGTATGTATAGTACGTAGCGTCGACCAAGCACGGACAAAAGAAAGGACACTTTTCTCTATTAATTAGCTAGCTATAACATAATATATGAAACACCTAAATTAACCCCCCAAAACCCCCCAAACCCCCCCCCCCCTTTTGAAAAAAAAAACAAAACCAGAGACAAAGAAATGCTGACGCGTGGATGCCTATTGGTCCCGGTTGGTGCCACCAACCGGGACCAAAGGACCTTCTGCCTGGGCTCAGCGGACAGGCCACGTGGAGGCCCATCTGTCCCGGTTCTGGATAGAACCGGGACTAAAGGGTGAGGGTATTAGTACCGACCCTTTAGTCCCGATTCATGAACCGGGACTAAAGGCCCTCACCAACCGGGACTATAGGCCCTTTTTCTACTAGTGTTCTCCATCTTGATCTTGTGATCATCGACGACATCGGCAACATGCAACTCCAATTCCATCTTCTCCCCCTCAATTCTTTTCAATTTTTCTTTCAAGTACTCGTTTTCTCTTTCAACTAAATTTAACCTCTCGACAATAGGGTCGGTTGGAATTTCCGGTTCACATACCTCCTAGATAAAAATATCTATGTCAACTTGATGGGCATAATTTGTCATAAACACGAAATGCAACAAATAGTTTTAAAAGAGAATATACCACATCCGAATCATAACAAGGACGAGGGCCGACGGGGACGGATATCAAAACCATGGCACTATGTATAACAAACAACGTACGGGTAAGATAATTATTATACGAGTAACTATATATCCAAATCACAGAAACATCATTTTTTTATATAAAATTTCATGAACAAGAGGCTCACCACAAGGTGGTGCCGGCGACGGGACGGTGCAGGCGATCGACGGTGGTTACGACAGAGATTTAGAAGGCACTACGTAAACCACACCTACATATGCAAACTAAGTGTTATTTTGACCTCAAATTGCATATAAATCAAATACTAGCACATATATATATTTCCTCCCAAATTACTAAACTCACAAATTAATAACTATATGAACCAATGCAAGAGCTAATCTAGCAATGAGAGATGAAAGGACAAAGTTGCTAACCTTTGTGATCACTTGAATGGATGGGGGCCTTCAAATCTTGACAAATTTTGGGCAAAATGTGTGATGAGCTCGAGGGGAGAAGATGAAGAACAGAGAGGAGAGGAGAGGGGAAAGGGGGAAGAACAGAGCGAGCTGGATGAATGGTTTATATGCAGGAGGACCTATAGTACCGGTTCGTGGCACGAACCGGTACTAAAGGTGCTGGAGGGGGCCCAGACTGACAACATCCTGCCACCACCCTCATTAGTACCGGTTCGTGGCACGAACCGGTGCTAAAGGTTAGCCACGAACCGGTGCTAAAGGCTAGCCGTTGGAACCGGCATTAATGTATACATTTGTGCCGGCTCTAATACAAACCGGCACTAATGTGCTTCACGTTTGACCCTTTTTCTACTAGTGCATCTTTGCTTTTGCCCACTGTGGTTCTTCCTTTTAATAGCTTCGCTATGAACATACATTCATTTACTTTACTCTTCCGAGACTAAATCAGTGAACACAAGATGTATCTCTGCATGTCTACCTTCTTTCCTAATAGCATTGTAAATAATCTATCTAAACTTCTTAGAACACAATGTATCGTGAATAATCAATGTGTTCCAATCTATCCCTAAATATATTTATGCTCACTCTTTCAATACTTGCATTGCTCTCGCCCTTTGCGCCATCGGCGCAACGGGTCATCTAGTAGGACCAACTCTCCAACAGGTTTCATGCCAACAGCCATGCCTATAAATTACACATCATATAGTGTACCCAAAAAACCTAAGGGCTAAGGGCATATCCAAACAAAATGTCACAGACATGTGTGCCCGCCTAGCAGGAGCAGCCATGTGACTCGTCCATGCAATGCTAACCATCCTACGAAAGCCCTGTACCATGCCGACCATTTTTTTTCCTTTTTAGATAAAAAAATAAAAGAATGTACGTAACGCGTGTTGCCCTACCCTTGATACTCTATTCAGCCTAAGCTCACATGAAAAATAGTGGCCCACCCATATGCCAGATTGAGCCAAACCATGTACCTATGAACATTACTTTGAATGAATAAAGAGGCGAGAATTCTTAAAAAAAAAACCATATGCCAGATCCCTTCCATGTTTATGCCGGGTTGACTACCCACCTCCTTAGGCCACTCTAGTGCATACTTTGTCGGCCACCAGATACTGAATAATGGCTATCTTAGCCGCCAGATAGACTTGTGAACAGATTTGATTTTACTCATATTCGACTCTCTCATGTGCGAGGGGGTTATTTCATTCAAGTTAAAGCCACTAGGCAGTCGAGTAATCTTGCATGTCGCGTCAACATGCTGGATGTGTCGTGGGGTATCTACTAAGGGCGTCGGCGTGGGGTGTGCGGTCGATTTTTATGGTCAGTGTCGGATGGTGGGGACATCCGGTTAAGGAATGGAGTCACTAGGTTGGGGGTCAGTTCTCTCAGGGGTGTTGGTTTCTGCTTGTGTTTGTTTAGACCGATGGACTGTCTAAT
Source organism: Aegilops longissima (assembly GCA_021605205.1). Taxonomy (NCBI): domain Eukaryota; kingdom Viridiplantae; phylum Streptophyta; class Magnoliopsida; order Poales; family Poaceae; genus Aegilops; species Aegilops longissima. The sequence continues at coordinate 37,427,023 of CM038676.1, forward strand.
GTCTGGATGTGTCATTGGTTGTTGTGTGCCTGTCCTGCCGATCTGTGCCGGTTCATTTCTTTGCCGTGTGTTCATTTGTTGATGCTTTATTTGTGCCAGGGTCGGGGCTTAGTTGCAGTTGGTTTTGGTGGCAGGGGTTTGTTGCCACTGTTGCTTCTCAGATAAACATATCAATGTCAAATCAACAACCACACCTTATCGGCATTGATCATCATTTCATATAAATGCACACAACAACAGTCACCAACACTATGTGGCCCGGCCGACCCAAACTCGCATGCAAAGGACACACCTATAGCCAGGCGCCATAGCCATTCCATCGAGTACAAATGATGCGCTAATATAGTACTACCTCCAAAAACGTCTTATAATTTGGGAGTTGAGACATAGCAAGTACTCCTTCCGCTCGGAAATACTCGTCGAAGAAATGGATGTATCTAGACGCATTTTAGTTCTATATACATCCATTTTTACCCATTTATTCGACAAGTATTTCCGGACGAAGAGATAATAACTTATCTAATTCAGATGGACAATCAAAAAATAAAGCATGGAAATCATAGAAGGGTGGGTGGATGGCCCCACATGTTACTGGGAGAGCCACATACTCACTTGGGAGAACGCGCATTCTCACCTGAGCAGCTCTCCCTCCCCTCTCCGGCATGCCAACCACCGACCCTTCTCGGCTTCTCCGGTGGCAACGACCGCGGCGTCACCACCAAACCTACCGCCAATACCCCCCGCCATCGTGGGTGCACCTCCCTAGCGTCGGCTCGTGGACCAGCACCTGCCGTCACTGCCCCAACGGCCTCCCGCACCTCCACCACACGCAGCTCCTTGAGCACGGTCTCCACGTTCACCCGCTCACCGCCCTGCCCAACACAGCGGTTGGTGTCTTCTCCGAGATGAGGCCATGCCCCAACCAAACAGGCTTCACCAACTCCAAGAACGAGGCGTGTTCTTGGACGCCAGCGAGGTGTCCGGGGAAATGCCGAGACGGGACATCCTATCCTGGAATGGTGGAACTCTAGCATGGCCGCGATGGTGTGACAGGGGGAGGTGGCTGGCGAGAGGAGGATGTTTGAAGAGCTAGAAAATGAGATGGTAGGATGACATCTCTCTGAGGCTGGGCAGTGTAGGGATATGGAGAAAGGAATGATGCACATGAAGGGAACTGGGTCTCAAAGTTCAGCAGGGTCAAGTTGGATTAAACATGATGAAGCATTCCATGAGTTCAGTGGGGGACAGAAAATACTCTGACTCTGACCAGATATCCGAGATGGATCTACGCTGAGTTCGTGTTAAGGATGTTGGATGAATTCCAGCAGGTCATGAGCTGCTTGTGCCGCAAAAGTCCATTGTGAAGGCCATGCTCAACTGCTCACGTTGCAGTGACAAACATGGAGTGTTCCATGAGCTGTTAGCATTGCAGGGCATGCAAATTAATGTAATCTATGTAAGGAAGCACAGGCTCTAGTGAGTCCGGCAATCAGGAAGATGTTGTGACGTGTTACAACACTACCCACGATGGATTGGAAACCCAGATATATGTTCATCTGTTTCTTAGCATCTGCTCCTCTGCCCTCAGGTTTGCTCTATCAGAAACTACTATTACTAGTAGAGTGCCCGTGCGTTGCCACGGGCTCTTCAAATATTTACCAGAGTTACATGTTAAAATCCACACATACAAACAATATAACACAAACTGAAGTCCATTATTGCAATGTCACAAGCTGAGTGATGTTACAACTTAACATCTATTACAAAAATATTAATATCTAGATGATGCGTTTAAGAAATTCTTTGACAATATCAGGAAAGTCTACTCTAGCTTCATTCCCGCGATGTTTTAGCAAGTATAATAAAAAATGCTTCCTCAATTCATACCCATCCTGCAGGAAAAATAAATGTAGTTTGTATGAAAAATTCACGGAGAAGGTCTTAAAACATGTAACCCACAATACTCACCGCGCAAACCGGCTTGACCAATTCTTTACCGTTCCACCAGAGCATAAAATGAAAAACAAAATAGCCAGACACATTCCTGAAAAACTTTCAATTAATATTATAAATAATGTAATGATAACAAAATTAAATATTCTTATTATGAATTCATTACCCGTCTATACTCGTTGGAACACCGGCCGGAAATAAACGATGCCATTTAGATATATCAGAATTCCACCCAGGCAGCTTTATTTCGAGTGCTTCTTTGAAATCCCTTGAAAAACTTTTTAATTTCAGTGAACGCCTCAAGTTTTTATCCTCTGACAATTGTGATGATTGAATAGGATCCATAATATGTAGACGACGTGCCTCTTTGTCGATGATGTACAGGATGTATCGGCCGATGGATGCATAGGAAAGATAAATCTACAAGTGTAGCTATTAGAAACAAAAAGAAACCATGATAACAATGGTCAAAATATTTTATTTACCTTATTGCAAGATGAGATGTCGGTCTCCATCCCAGGCCAGCTATCAAATAATGTTGCCAACGTCTGGATAGTTTCCTTCTCACAAAACTTCTGACCTCGTGTTGACTCTAGCAGCATGGACTAAGTAGAAGAAAAAAAATATTGTTTCAACATGTTGATACTAATGGCACCTAGAATGAAGAGTTACGTATACGGTAACTTACACAAAATCGTAGATCCATGTAGTGTATAGGAGGGTTTATGAACAATACTCCCTCGTCACATGCCAACATAAGCACGGCGGTGTTGAAGCAATCATTGTCCATGGGCTGCTCCATGTTAAGTATGCACTGAAGTTTCTTAAGACTTAAGGTCACTGGATCGGGTGTGGAGCTCCGGACCCATACCTTCCTGTAATTTGGATGGTTAGAAGAACAATAATATACATCCGCACATTAAATATTGATACATGATACTTACTCCAAACATACATCATCATTGTTCGACATGATGTAGTTGCAGAGGCCGGCAAGTATTTCACGTTGGTCCGTGGGAATGATAGTGATTGGGGCGGGACGTTTCTCTTAGACTACGTCAGATGGATTATCCAGGATCTCAAGATCAGAATTAGCTAAAGTTTCTTCCTTGAGAGGTTGATGGTACATGGGACATCCTTTTAACTTATTAAGCTCTGAATCGAGCAAAATAATTGCTATTTTTTGTCGAAAATGTTTCATATCCTCCTACAAAACAGATATGAAAACAGTTCATAAGATATTTTGATTAAACATTATGAGATAATGTATAAAACTGAAATACCTGCGTAAACTGGTCTGACAGTCCATGTGGTGTCCAGTATTCCATATAATTTAGCATAAACAATCCACATGATACGCTATAATATTATAAAATAATGCTTTAGAATATCAGAAAGATGAATCTAAAAACAAACTATTAAAACAAGTGCTTACCCATCGGTTTGTATTGCCTCCTGAATTTGCTCTACAACCGTCCATTTAGTAACATTTAGATCAGGCCATTTATGACCTTTGATAAACTCCGGACTATGCTCTGCAAGTTTCAGCCATTTCTCGAGCCCTAATAACTTATATATATATATATATATATATATAAGATGAGAAAAGAAATAGATAGTTACCGTAGTAGCAAGGTCATTGCGTTTGACATTCTCACCAAGTGAGTCCAATACTTGGATCTCTCGGTTTTGGCGTTGGCAACTGCTAGATACCAATGGTAGCCCGGCATGTTAATCGGAATGAACAACTGGTGTAAATAAGATACAAGTCACAGTCACAATTAGATATAGTTATTAATAAATCATTAAACATATGAACTAAATAAAAACAATCCATAATTATATGCATGGATTACGAGACAAAAACTAACCATATCTTGTTGTAGATAACTATTAACATGACGCACGATGCGACAATATTTTGATGGGTCTATGTCTCTTTCCCCGTCTTCTTTTATTTGGCCCGATACAAACGTGCTAATAATGTGTACCTTTTCACCCGCCCTGTCTTGTAAATGCTCGTGAGCAAGCATGCAATATATGTAAGCATTTATCACCTGTAAACAATATTTAAATTATATTTATACATTATGATATTATATATAATCAATTAATTACAAAGATTATGCAATTGGTCTTACACCGTCATGTAAGAACATGTCATTTTTAATAAGGCATTCCAAATCGTCAGTTGCTAACAAGGCATCTCCAATGTCCACAAACTGGGTATTCTTAGGGGCAGACTTGATTGATTCGATGACTGTAATATCTCTAGGGGTACAAACATAGTCTATGAAATTCATAAAAAAGTGAGCCAGCTTAGTAAACAATAAAAGCCAAATTAGTTGAATATAAAAGACAATATCACAAAAAATGTTGATAATAATATAAAAAATACCTTGTGGGATAACATGTAAATTAGCATCCTTTTTTGGTTTATTATGAGATATAACCTCTTCGACGTGATTATGTTGTGAATTTCCGGCACCTTGCAGCGACATTGCATCTGAACCCTCAATGGATTCTTTCCGTGCATCTCCAGAGTCCATATCCATGTATACTATATCCTGAAAAAACAAAAATATGAATACACCATTCATTTTATCGTATATAACATAGATACAGAGTAAGGTTAGCTATATGCACCTGTTCTCGCGGTGTTTCAGTGCGGTCTGTCATCGTTGCATCCGTGCGTATGTCGGAACCCATCAATATATATCTATGCTAAAATATATTTAACATTTTTTACTACATCATAAAACTATTAATAATATATAATACAAAACAACTGTTTATCTGATAATAAGAATGCCCTTGGTTATCTATAATGTTCATATAAGTTAGTAGGCGTTTAAAATTGCTTAAACTATTTTAAATTAAATGATAGGCTATGGAAAATTGACAAACAGAAATTAAAACAAACAACCCAACATTAACAATGTTTATTTGTTTCATCTATATTTTCAGTGATACCCTTAATATATGTAACAAGCATAAAAATATTTATTTTCATGAACCAGGTTTATATATATAGAATTTTGTTTATTTACAAATCAATAATTATGATTTTTTTGTTTAATATCATTTTGTGAGGTACAAAAAATTACAAACAAAATCATCCCAGCATTAATAAATAGTATACCATGATGAATTATATATGATGAAATATAAATGATATTTCCTACTGCATCATATTATTATATGTAGTATATAATAAACCAATCTGATATTATTATAATTATATGTAACACAACTTATTGGTATGCAAAAAGAAAACCAATTTCATATTATTAGAAATATATGTTGTTTAAATAAATGCCATATTATTAGAAACCAATTTCATCCTAATATTTTTTTACATAGTTTTCAAAAATGTTCATGATATTTGAAAAATACTTTTGCTATTTACATAAATGTTCTTGATAATTTGATATTTCATAATGTTTTTTCAAATTATGCAGGTGTTATTGTTTTTAAACAAAATGATATATATTATCAAAAATGTTAGGTATTTTCAAAATTGTTCCTCAAATTCGAAAAATGTATTTGCTTTTTAGAATTTTTTATGGATTTACCAATAAAGGTTCTGACTTTTATAAAATTGACCTGGATTTAAAAAATAGTTATTGTTAATTGAAATTAGTTATCAAATTCAATACAATGTTAATATCTTAAAACTTGTTCAAGTTTATGAAAATATTATGGATTTTTAAAAGGTTACGATTTTCAAAGTTTGTTCTTAATATTCAAAAATGTTTGTGCTTGTAAAGAACTGTTCACACTTCCAAAATTGTTCATTTTTAAAAAATGGTTGTCATTTTCGAATTTTTTTAAATATTCAAAAACTGTTTGTGGTCAAAAAATTGTACAAATTTATCAAATTTTGTATTTGTTTAAAAGTTTCTTCTCAAAATTCATAAAAATATATGTTTGGAAAATTTGTTCGCTTTTTCATTTTTGCTATCTATTTTCAAAAACATTCATGTTTTCAAAAGAGAAATAAGGTGATGAAGCAGAAAAGAAAGAAAAATAAATTAAAAAGAAAAATATTTTGGGCCGGGCCAGTCGGGACGAAGCCTTTGCGTGCCCAGCCCCCCGCCGCGCGACGGCCCACCTCCCCCGCTGCGGCCGCGCTCGGTGTTCCACCTACCCGCCCGTCGGCCCACCTCCCCGCCTCTCCACCTACCCCGCCGCCCACCTTATCCAATCGCTCCGCTCCACTCCCCTCCACTCGCTCCTCTCCCCTCCACTCACTCCCCCGTCGCCCCAGTTTCCCCTCCGCCGCCCACTCGCGTCGTCCACGGGCTGGCGTCCGCGCGCTCCGCCCGGCGACCGCCGCATCAGGCCCTCTCCTCTCCACTCAGTGGCAACCAATCGCCCTTTCACCTCACCCCCGACGCATCACCGCGCACCTCGCCGAGAACGCAACCACCAAGACTCCGCCCCGCCACAGCTGCGTCTCCGCGAGCTGTGTGCGGCTGAGGGGACGCACGCATCGAGCTTCATCGCGCATCAATCTGCAACGACACGTGTGCAGCTGGATCCGGTGGCGGTCCGTTCAGATCCGCCACGTTGCTGGTCTCCGGCGATGTCAAGGTCGAACCGAGGCGGGGTGCATCGATCTGCAACGACAGAAGCTACGGTACGCGTGTCCAAACCCTTTCCTCCTCTACTTCTTCCATTTGTGGAATCCCTTGCCTGATCTCCTCCTCGCCTTCTGTTTCGATGCGGCTCCCCGACGGCCAAGACACGGCCACAGTGGTGCATCCTGTCGCCTTCATCGCCGGCAAGAAGCAACCCCACGAGGTGCAGTCACGGTGGTCTACCACTCCGCCGTCTTCCGCAACCCATCCCCACTTCCGTGGCAAGGTGAGACAAACGGCCCCTCCCCCGTCCCCCGTCCCCGCTAATGGCCGTAGGTCAGCGGTTTGCTGTAGTTTAGGGCTAGCTATGTGAGCGTGTACTGCGAGAACGTTAGCTTTAGGAAAAGAGAGAGGGATTTGAGACAACAGATCGAGTGTTGCCGTGTGCAGTGTTGGGTATCTTTTGCACTTGCTCCATCAGCATACTGCTACTATTTCATATCATTGATTGATGCATTGTTTTTTCATAATTGAATTGGCGAATGATGAAAAGGTGTAATGTTCAGGGATTTTTGCTAGATGATTTGATGATCCAGTTTAATTTTAGTAGGCATCTGGGTACTGTTTATGAATTGATAGCGCACCTTGCTTAAATCCTACAGTATTATTTTTAGTTTTCTCAAACAATCTTCTCTGGATTTCATAAAGTCCTGCCTTATGTTACCCAGTCCTAAGTTGTGCCATCCTTTCGTTGTGATAGCTGTGTTGGGCCGGGTTGCAACGGATGCATTCAACACGTTTCAAGTTACTTGTATGTAGATATAGAGCCAGTGCAAGTCGATTATGGCAGGAAATCAAAGTCAGTTTCCTCATTTATCCATCACCGTAGGACTATTATGACTACTGCATTTAATTTTAGTTTGGAGATAAGTCATGTTGTCAAAACTACTTCTGATTTGCAACTGATTGGTGTTGCACAGAATAGGCATGCCCCGTTGCAACTCACGGGTATTGTCCTTCTACTTTTGCATGCTACTATATATTGCTTTTAGTTTTAGTTAAGCTAACATCACCAATCTTTTAATGATTTCTGGGCTTGGGCTTATGCACAAGTTATGGCCCAGTTTTTTTACTTAGTAATTTTGGTTTCTTAATGTTTTTAGGAGACACATTTATTCCAGCTGCACTTTATGGAAATATAATAAACTAAATAGCAGACAGTGCTATGATGTCAATAGTCATCTGGTTATGAAGCTGTCATTTTAATCATGAAATAGTCACTGTTTGATCTTTCTTGCAATTTCTGGAAACAATTTTGTGTCTTACCACCCAATATTGAATTTGTGCTAACTATACACAAACTGGGCTGAACTGGGATCATGGTATTTAACCATGATAAGCTAAAGGTAGTTTAAACATGTTTAATAAAGTCACTTTTGCTTCTTGTTGTTGTGATATATTGTACTATTATATGGTCAGCTAGAAGATGAAAACTATATTTGTTGGAGTTGAGCTTAAACTAATTTCTTCATGCTGTTGATGTATTTTGTGGTTTCATGCACATTCGTTCGTGAACTTGGAGACAACTTGGAGACAATGCTTATTGGAGAGGCTGCTTCTTGGGAGTGCAAAGTAAGCAGAACAACCCACACAACTACTGCAATCAAAGTAAGTAAAAGCAGCACAATCTGTATGCATTTTATGTACATAGGTATGATACGCTCATTTCCTCACTTTGATTTTGACTAAACTTTATTGTGCAGTAGGTGTAGTTGCTAGAAGTATACTTTGTTGAAAGCTCATCGATGTGCCAATTTTTGATAGTGAAGGTACTGTTTATGAAAATAGTTTGCTTAGCTTCAGTGTTGTTGGATTCAATAAAAATTGAGTTATGTTTTTGGTGCTACAAGGAAATCCTGGACACTTACAATCAAGTTGGGCATACATGTCAACTCTTTTTTGAGGGACGACATATATATCAATTATGTGAGTTGAGGGGATAGAGTTGTGAAGGCAAATTATAAGTAAAACTACTTGACCTAAAAACTTCTTATCTACTGCTTGCTATCAAAACTCGGTGTCTACTGTTTTCCATAAAAACTTCTTGTCTACTGCTTTGTCATGTTTCGTTTTCTAGTACATATGTACATGTGTGTGGTGAGCTTCATGTCTGAAATTTGCATTGTGCTTACAAGTCAATAAGGCATCTAATGACAAATAATATTATTTATCTTCACTTATACATTAGAGTCATCTAATAAGAGAGGTCAATGATGTGACCATATCTTCATGAGTTAGAGACACTACAAGTCCTTAGAGTCATCTAATGACAATAATTATTTTGGTAATCTTTGCCCAAGGATGGGTTTTTGTGGTGGAAGTTTGCTTGGCCACGAAAATAGTTTGGTTGCCTATGCAGTCTAGAATATATGATGAATCTATTTTTCTTCAGTTGTACCTCACCTAATAGGACATGATCATAATAAAATAACTATTATACTTTTAGAGAAGAGACAGATCAAGAAATCTTCATACCTAGATGAACTCGCCTTCTTGATCCTCCTCGGAAATTTTTTCCTCTAGGACTGGCTAATTTGATCTTTTGCTATCTGTGATGGGCGAAGGGAGAGAAAGGAGGGGGAGGAGGGATGGCATAGGCTAACATATATAGATAGGCCATGCGCCGGATAACTGGGTAGGAAATCATGTCTTGTTCTAGTCCCACCATATATTACTGTATGGTGCAGATCTATTTCCTTTCGAGATCAAATGCCCACCTGTTAATATATTAGAAAAGATCTCAATAATTATAACTTTCTAAATAGGTAAATTGTTATTGTATTCATTAAATAATCAAATTATCATTGATTTTCATGCCAAGATTAGCTATAACTGGCCACACATTTTACATTTTATATACTTAAATAATAATAAAATTAATATATATCCCTGGCAGTGGCATCAAAACATATAACTTTCCAATTTTCGTATGAGTAAAACAACATTGTAACATGTATATTCTGTTGAAGGAAGTGTTTAAGCACTTTGGGGCTGGTGGCTAGTTAAATTCTGATAATGCATTCACAGACGAGTAAGAAGTTAAACTACATCAGAGATTGGAGAAACTTTACTTATCCACTCGTGCTGCCAAAGTATGAGTAACACAATTTCATCGTCTCTTTTCTTTCTACATTGTTTCCTTTGGATTTAAAACATTGGCATCTTTTGCCAGCATTTTTCAAAGGGACGTTGTTCGGGGGGTGGAAGGCTGCATAGTGACAGTACCTAAGCAAGTGGAAATAGGTATGTTGCTCCAATAGTATATTAGCTCCAATTTTACTTACCACATATGTCTATTCTGTTTAAATATAGTTCATACATTGAACACATTATATTTTGAATTATATTATATTAGAATGAGATGTCACTGCCTTAGGGTAACTTTAGAATGAGATGTGACTGCCTTATATTATATTAGAATGAGATGTTGATGCCTTAGGGTAACTTGATATGGCAAGTGTCTATGAGCTGCCTAATATAGCATGCATTTAACAGTTCGCTCGCATTCATAACTCTGCCTTTTCATAATTGCATGGATTTTTACTATATTGCGTATCCCAGTGACTTTGCCAACTTGCCGACATGGGGCCCCGTTCAGAGCACAAGTTTCACCTGAATAACCTTCTTTCAATTAGTAAAACTATCTTGCTTGGTTTGCACTGCTTTCTGTGTCTTAGATTCAACCTCTCCAAAAATGGGTGAAGTGTCAACCGTATTCTGTTGATAATTTCATGAGAACACTTTTGTCTAAAATGATTTCTATTACCCATAAGAACGCAAGGGCAGCTCTTAAAGCTGAAAAACTACAGCTTTCATGTAGCATCTTATGTGTCTCAGTTCTCACCAATATGCAGAATAGGTTGGTGCATCTCACCAACCACAAGCACACACAAAGGACGCATCTGCACTGAAGTGAATAAAGAATATCAACTTATTTCATTGCTTTTGTCTGCAAGAAATGCTATTTATTCTACTACTAATATACATGTGGTCTTCTAGATGTGTTTGCTTTCTACAACGTGGTGTATGTAACTCATTAAATTATGAAGTTATCATTGATTTGTATGCAACTCATTAAAATTACAGCCTGCACACTAACATATCTACTGTTACCGTGGTTTTACTTTTTTACTGTAGGTACTGATCAATAAGAAAAACTATTCCTCTCTCATTTTTGTTACTCTATTCAGGAGCACATAAAAGATAATCAGCGTTTATTCGCTAGCTGGAATTAAAGGCAACGGGCGAGAGAGCAAGATCAAGGACAACTTCAAAATTTAATAATATATGCAAGGTACGTGTCGTATGACCATCATATGTTTATTGACTATTGTCTAGCTGGAATGTGATTATTTCGGACGAAGAAAACCTTGTATAGTATAACAGTGCGTGTATGGATGGAGTTATACTATACGAGGTAGTATATGGTGCCTGTATGACAGTCATATGTTTGTTGACTATTCTCTAGCTGGTTATTTTCGATGAAGAAAACCTCGTATAGGATGGAGTTATACTATACGAGGTAGTATATGATGCGAGGCACGGAATGTCTGAAAACATCACCTGCCGGACTTTGAGTACGTTGTGAACCTGCCATGGTCCAACACAAAAGTACTTAGGTTCAGCTGGAGCAAACCTGGTCCAAACTGTCTGGTCTACAACCATAAAATTTAGATAGAAGGAAAGATAGATATACAACCAACATAGCTAGTGGATGCCACCATTATTCACTCTTTAAACTTTAAAAATATTTCAGAAAATGTCATTTGATCATCTGATCAGCATGGGCATTCAAAAAGATTATTACCTTCAAAATGCCTCCGGTTCACCGGGAGCAACAAACCTACTCCTGACCGCACGGGTATTATAGTACAAAATATACATAGAAGAAAAATTATATAGATAGAACCAAAACAAGCAGACAACGTTAAAGCGAATACGAAGCTAGAGGGTGCCATCGAAGCATTTATTCCCTACATATATATAATCCAATACATTATTCATATTGCCAAAAGGATAAATCTGATAATTGATCCCTAACAAAGCTCTATTGGCTTATTATATCTGCGACATTTCAATATGCATTAGTCCATAATCATTCGTCCAAAAACCTCAAGGCCGTTGTAATTTCAGCTGGAATGTTTCCAGCTGCTTCATTGCCTTTGAACGTCAGCATCTGGACCAGCAAGTTCTTTCTGAGCTGTATTGAATCCTAGAGAATATAAAAAAATGAATTGTTATATATATATGTAGGGAATATAAATTGTTCAAGAATGAATTGCACAACAAACCTATGTGAGTGGAAGAACATAAAATTATATTCAACAATGATATGGAAGAGAGAAACTTGTTATATATACACCTACCGAAGTCCTGGAAATGTTATGCCCGAGAGTATCATCTTGGTGAGCCATCTCCTGTAGGAGTTTGAATCCACTGTCCAGGCTGTGACAAAAAAACTCCATATGTTAGGACCTATACAAGTGAGGCTATATTGTGCATGACCAATTAAAACTATTACCGTGGGACTGTAATATAGGTATTATCTTGTGGCCAATCCACGAGTTGGGGATTCAAACCAGGCCTCTCCTGTTGCAATACACTGCCAAATTCTTTCAGAACTATCAAGGCTTCCTTCTTAAGTTCCTTGTCATGAAAGTCCTCTGGGCCTAGGAATGACTCGTTAGCATGATCAATCAGGAGAGTCCTCCTATTTTCAATATTAACTGCAAGGAGGCCGTAGGAGGAATCCACCAAATACAACGGCAATAGATACTGCAATAGGTACAAAGTTAGTGGTGAACAGATAGTATACACACCAACTTTTAAGAAGGAAAATCCTTACCATGGACGGGGTCATGAGCACGTTGTATTTCGGCAAAGGCCGTACAATGACATTGTTAATCAACAAGTTGGTGCGTTCAGCTTGGCTTAATGCAGTCTGACTCAGCACCCGTGCTAGGCCATGGAATTGCAAATCAAACATATGCGTGGAGCCAACAAAGTCTGTTCCTGCGTTCCTCTGTATCACATCGCTACTAAGCTTACGCACTGCAAGATCGAAGCAGCTTGGATTGACCCATGTATCAGCTCGCATGGTGTCTTGGATAGTCCGTAGACTTAACTCGATCACGAATGGACGAGGGCTCCTTATCCATATTGTGCTGCAAACAAACCGGGATGATAAAATCAGGGTATCATGAAAATATTGTACTTAAATGTGTGGGCAAAAAATAGTATATTTTTTCAAAACTTTAGAACGGTCTGAAATGTATGTACCTAAAAATTGGAGTTGTAGTGTCATTTGAGGACATAAGTACTATTTCATAAGATAACCAAATCTACTGTGATATGTTGGGTTGCAACTTGTTCATGCACCAGGACCCGTTGCAATATACTACAGTTCATAGAAAATTTGTAGTTTAAAATAACATGCTGTGGATGGTACTAACATGGCGTAATGTAAAAGGATAATATTAGCGCATGACCATATTTTTTCAACCACTATGTAAAAGAACCTTATGGATATAGAAAGGATCGCATGATCCTAACCAGTGCATGCATGCAACAACTTATGAACGTGACCAACTCATCGACGTGGATTAGGTGAAAAACAGATTTTTACTTGGGTTTAAACTAAGAAGCCGGTAATGCATAATATAATGGTACTGATCTGCAGCTAACAATTGCAAATAAATTATAGACAGAGTTTAGGGCTGGCAGAACAAACTCTAACTGCTCCTCGTCCGAGGAAAGCATGCCGTAGTTGTATATGTACTCGACTGCGTCGTTCACTCCATCAAAAATCGGCATTGCAGCCATTGGCACGGGCAGAAAGTCGTCTTAGCACCAGGACGAGCGAGCGAGGGGGCAGTGGACAACGGTGGATCACAGCCGGACCATATATATGAGTGTCGGAGGGGAATCGTCCGGCACCAGGTCGGTGACGCATTAGCATGTTGTATGGATTGGAAGGTGCCCTTATCATTCCATCCGTGAATGTTTCCATTAGAAATCCTTGCTAATAAAAGGGCAAGCATATATTTTCTTCCATACTCCACTGGGCAAATAAATATCGCGGATTATATATCTATTATATATGTCTCACTTTCCCTTTCGGAAGAAGCATAATTTAACTTTCCTTATAAACAAATCCGATTAAGGGAATATTAATGGCCACACTGGGAAACACATTGAGCGTATGGTAGGCGGACAGGAGATTGGACACTATAACGTTTTGGAAGGAAATGACTTTAAGGATAATTATATAGTTCTAATTGACATATCCTGGCGGGAGGAATCGTGGGCATGTACTGGGAAGGTGGCACATATCCTTGCGTAATTACAATATTCCATAACAAAACTATAGGAAAACATGGAATAAAATTATTTTGGTTGCATGCTCCACCCGGCAGATGTATCAACGCCGATTATATATTTCCTAATTTATGTCTCCTTTCCAAACTTTGCCTCCAGATATATAGTAAGAAACAATTAATTTATTTTCCAAATATACGTCAAACACGGGCGTTCGAGAACTATAAAGAAACACAACGTTTTTTCTTCTTCTGTTTTTGTCCTCCTCACATAGATCAAAAAGCCCGCGCCACTTGAACAATTGTTGTTTCCGTGTGTAGAAAGAAACACAACGCACGGGCATACGGCAGTCCTTGATTCCATGTAAAAAATAAATTATATTATATTTGGAATGTCATAATGCATGATAGCATGCGATAGCATCTATCAAGGTAAACGTATTTTCCTTTTTGTGCTGCACTGTATATATTAAAAAATTTGAACCTACACTGAAAGAGATTCATACGTGTAGCTCAAATGAGAGTAGACAGGTTACCATTTGAAGTCCATTATTGACAGTTTGGTCATCAAATATATATTAGTCAAATATATAGTTCAGAACTTCACAGTATATGGCTCCAAAATATGACGACACTATTAAATAGTTTTTTTATTGAATATCACATATTATTAAACCTCCAAGACATTAGCGAAAACTTCGTAATGTGACAATAGGCAACAAAATGATGCATGCAAAGCGTTCATACATTTTTATATCTAAGACAAATTGTGCACTTGTGTAGACAGATACTTCTAGCCTCCATTGTTCCTAGCTTGAACAACACCATTGACGTACGCACGTGTTTCGTTAAGTGTCATGAGGCTGGCTTCATGGATATCTACGCTAAAAAAGAGAGTTATATAGTAGTGACATAGTATTACATAAAAAATACATTGACAACAAATGTAAAATAGAACGCTACCCCTACCTTGTAAAAAAATTCAAACATATGGAAATTAGTAATACCAATGCAGTAAACAAAAGTGCAGCTACCATCTTCTAATTAGTACAGACATGGTTCTATCAGATGACTGCTCTGTATAGGATGTTAGAAATCACAGCCGGAGCACATGACTAATTTTGCAACATGAAGTCTCCTGTTACAGACACACTTTTGGGCACTATGGCCACAACCACATGGCAACCATGTCACAAACGTCTAGGTCACAAAGGGGAAGCTGGATAAATCTCCGTGGCTGGGAGCTATGCAAAAGTCCTCCAAGCTTATCTTTTAGGAGTTATCTATCTCTAATAATCTATTTCTTAGATTCATGTTGCCCGGGTTTGATTCATGTTGCACCAGCATATCCATAAGTAATACAGAAGCTTGCTCTAGATAATTAGCTAACATCCTACTCGCCATGCTAGTTGCTAGGGACGTACCCAAAAGAATAATCTGATGCATGCTCATGTCAGAAGGTAAAAAGAGAAACATAGTATTACATGGCATCTAGAGAAGGATACACATTTTGATGAACATTTAAACAGTTGATACCTGCACAGACAATCGTCTTGGCTGGGTGCAACCTATAAGTCGACCACCCTCAGCCCAACCAGCGTCCTTAAGATACTGCAGAACGATGCTTGCTCTCTGAACCAATCCTCGCCAGGTCCTAGATTAATGCAGCCTTGTACACTTTTTTAGGTTAGAACTCTTTCAGATCCGCAGTAAACTCATGAAGCTACATGATCCAATGCAAAAAATAAAAATGAAACTTGAACTGATGTGATAAATAATTAGTTTAGACGCGTGAAAGTACAAGTAATAAATCTGCAAAATATTCACACTATCATAGTTTGACTACAAATCGATTACAAAGCAAACAACTCTTAAGTAGCGTTGAAACATAAATTTATCACACACACTGAAATTCAATGTATCAAATATAATCTGCATGCTAAATGATGACATCACATGCATGCTACATGTTTTAATCAAACTGTACAAAGTAAATGTAACAGGTAGCGGCTCTATATGAAGCCAAACATTATTTCGGAATATCAAATTACAAATAACACGGTACGCTGTGTGGCATATACATTGCCAGAAAAATTGCAATAGTGGAAAGCAAATAACAGTGATAAAATTTAAATATTAATTAAACATGTTGCAGATCTTCATGAAGCCAATCAATATTTCTGATTCTAGTCATACACATAACACAGTACGCTGTGTGACATGTACAATATCATATTACACATAACACAATATATATGTGTGACATGTACAATATCAGATTACACATAACACAATATATATTTATTAAAATGCAGTTATTACTTGAACTTATTGGTGTATACCTCTAACAACCGAGATACCAAATGAAAAAAAAATATGTCATACAGCCGAACTACAGCAATTCTTGACCATCGGAAGAGTAAATTGCATATATAAATCCACCAGGTCTTATAAGACCTAACTTCATCCTGTAAGTACTTCCTTGTAGACGATGTTCTTCATTGAAGTCAGCAAGGAAACGGTCAGTCTTTTACGCTTCTTCGGGTTGTTATGTTGATTGTTGGCCTTATCCTTTGGCTTCTCCTTCTGAATAAGTATTTGAATGTTTCTCTTCGCGGTGGCTCGAGACAAAGCAACATAGAGTTGACCATGAGAGAACACTGGATTAGGTAGATACACACCAACAATGGGGATGGTCCGCCCTTGAGCCTTGTTAATCGTCATAGCAAAGCTAAGCCTTATAGGAAATTGCTTCCTCTTAAACTTGAAAGGAAACATGTCGTTGTCAGATGGGCATAGAGGTATTCGAGGAAGGGAGACCCTCCTACCAGCGTGTTGTCCAATCATGATTTCTACATCAATGGTGTTCCTCTCAAAACCTCTAACAACAAGCCTAGTCCCGTTGCACAGACCATTAGCTGGATCAATGTTCCTTAGAAGTATCACAGGGCAGTTCAGCTTTAGTTTGAGTGCATGCGGAGGAAGACCATTGGGAGTCAATCCGTTAAGAAACTCAGGAGGGTAGTAGCCATATGGGTCGTCCTCCGCACTGTCAAAGCTATGGTAGATTACTTCATCTCCTTGGAAACGCTCTATCAAGCGGATGTTTATCTTGTCGACGTTGTCATTTGTCGTGGAAAGGATTGCGCGAGATGTCATGTAACTCGAATCTGCCATGTTGTCATCTAGACTTGGAAACACGTGGTCAATCAGCTTCTCCAGGTCGTCAACCTCATCTGTAGAAGGCAGACAAATATCTTCAGGGAGTATTATGTTGCCTTGGTCGTTGGCTTCCTCAGTGCCATTACCGACCCTGAGCAAGTAATCTGCAAACCAAGTGTCATTACCAGCCCTCATGTTGGTGATGAGTCGAAGCTACCGCATACTCTTCCATAGATGAGAACTTGGAGGCTTGCATCAATTATCGGCCCGTGACCCCCTTCGACGACCGGAAGCACCTGCCTAAAGTCCCGCCAAAACAACAGTCTTTCCTCCAAAGGGTCGGTCGCGTATTCCCATGATGACGCGCATGCTATTGTCTAATGCCTCAACCGCTTGTCGCTTAGTCATGCTGGCCTCGTCCCATAGTATCAATGAGGCCATCCTTAGTAGCTTGGCGTTCCCACTCTGCTTGGTGAAGCTGCACGACGCTCCATCATCGCAACTAAGTGGGATTTTGAACCTTGAGTGGGCAGTCCTGCCGCCAGGCATGATAGAAGCAGCGACACTCGACGTCGCGGTAGCGATAGCAATCTTGGCCTCGCGCCTCACCTTGGCGAGCATCGCCCTGTAGAGGAAGGTCTTCCCCGTACCTCCAGGACCATCAACAAAGAATATACCCCCATCACCGCGTTCAACAGACGCTAGTATTTCGTCGTATGCAGCCCTTTGCTCAAAATTCAGGGAAGATGACAATTTAGTGTCACTTTCGTCAAACTCAACAGTTGATTCCTCGATGATCTCTCTGGCCTCGCCCTCGGTTGGGTCAAAAGCATCATCGATCGTTGGAAGAGCGAAATCAATAATGTATTTACCCATAGACTGCAACATACCCCTAATGTCAAGCAACGCCATCTGCTCCACCTCGTTCGGGGCGTGCGTGTCCGGCGTTAGTCATCGGACATAGGCTCGAGGTGTCTATCCATAAACCGCGCCGACGTCGCTGGCTCGCAGATGCACCAATATTGTTGCAAAGAGCCTCCTAAGAGAACATGGCATAGCCCACTGCTCCGTCTCGATAAGGCGATCGTCGGCGTGTTGTCTGCCTCGATGAGTCCCAACCTTTCACCAGCCTCTCTAAAGCTCCCACATACCACGCCGTCGACGGTGAGCAAATCCTCAAATGATGTTTTCCCTGTAACATGGTTCAACAACACACGAAGGTAGTATCGCTCCCCTCGGCAGGATTGGCGGACACGATCGACCTATTTGAAAAGGCTCCACCGCCTCTTCGAACTTCTTTTCTTCTCCCGTGAAGCTTCGGGAAATCCTTGTACAATATATGCCTTGCCCAAGGGTGTTTTTCGTTTGCCTTGAAATATTCCGTTAACATGGATTTTGAAGCATTCTCGGAGGATAAAACATTCTTCAAGTTAGCATGTGCATTGAATGCTACCCTGTGCATATTCGGGAGATGAAGAGGCAACTGCAAGACAGGCGGGTAATTGGCACACAGTGGGAAACCAAATATCCTCCACATAGCCTCCGGAGGGGTGACCCATCTTGCGTCAACGTATCTCTTGATCTCATCAATGTTACCATCAGGGTCTGGCTGGTCAATGCTGAAAGAAGCCTTATCATGGCCCTTATAAATGGACTTATAAATGTATTTTACAGCCTTTATGCTAGAGCAGAACTCGACGTTGATGTGGCAATTAAACATCCACAGAAGGTAAGGGTTATATGGCACAACCCATCGGTTGTCCAACATTTTCCCTCGAACCTTAGCGCGTCTACCATCGTCTCTACGACGATAAACTGGGTATGAGTCCTTGCCTTGTATCGTGTTTTCATTGAACGGCCGCGGGTATCTGCACTTGCATTCATTATCTTGCATGCAAACATTCTTCGGGTTTAGAGCACTGCATGGTCCGTGCATCATATGTTTTACCACCACTGCATACAATTCTGGATACTTCTACTTGTCTGGGAGCTCTGCGGAAATGAGTCGGTCATACTGCTCTGGGACAAGAAGCTTATAATTTGAATCCATGATCAACAAAAAATGTGCGTGGGGGAGGCCTCTCTTCTGGAACTCGACTACGTAAACATAAGCAACAACAACACCCAGGACCATCTTCTTGAGCAACAAATCTTTCATAGCCTCTAGTTTGCCATAGAACACGCGAGCCACAATATCAGGTCGGTCTTGCGCCGTCTATCCGGGAAGCAACTCATTTGTTATCTCTTCCCATTTAGGGTTGCAAGTCATGGTCAAGAATATGTCAGGCTTCCCTTATGTATGGACAATTGCCATGGCATCCATATGTCTCTTCTTCATGTTGCGGTCGCCACCAGGGTAAGTTCCAGGGAGAATTATTCTCACCCCAACATCGCTTGCTCGCGTCTCCCCCGATGTTATCGCATCAACAACTCCTTTATACAAATCGGCACAGATCTGCGTCTGGTTCTTCCTGTACCACCTCAACCGACAGCTCTCAATCTTAATGTACATGTCAACCGCCCATTGCTGCAGTAGGCGTGCTCCACAGAGAATTGGATTGAAGATCGCAGGCCTTGTTTGCAGCATGTAACAGCAGTAGTCTCTAACGGAGACGCATAACCTGCTATTCCCCTCTGCACACGTTTGATTTAGATCGCGTGAGCATTATCTTAAAAAACAACAAGATATTTTTAACAAAGTGGGACACAAAATGACATACCTGCATCATCCTCATCATCATGAGACAAACGAGGATTTTGGACAACATTTCAATCAACATTACGTTTGGGTAGCTTCGGATGCCAACCTAGCTCCCCCATTGGATAGAATAATGGATAAGACAACGGGTCGTATGCCCCTGAGGTCACACGAATACTATGCCTTTCGTTGTTGTTACCACAAAGTGTTATCTTGCGGTCAAACCTTTTTGCTAGGTCAGTGCCCTCAAACCAAATTGCAGCGACCTCAGAGGACACCGGTCTATTATAACTTCTTTGGTCCAGCCTCTTATCGGTGTTTAGGTCGATCCTATAATCATCGAGGTTTTCTTTGTGTGCACCCAAACTCCTAAATTGCTGGGAGTATGGGTTATCTTTGAGTATGTCTACTAACCTCTTCACAACATCTTGGTCTAATTGCTTGGTGGCCGCCTTGCGATGATCTAGGTTAGGGTCGTCGTCATAGAAGTACAACTGCAGATGTTACGGGCCTTGAGCTAGGCCGAACGAATGGACATTGTGGTAGATGGTGCCGTGAGCTCGGAATGTGTACACCCCAGACCTCATGTTTGTGTAGTTTTCATCAAGGCTGACGCCAAGGGTGGTGAAGGCGAAATGCCCGTTGAAGAACCGTATGTTCTCCCGAAAATGTCTCGAATCTGCATCCATGCTGGACCATAGCCTCACAAGCTCTGGGATTGGTTCCGGTTGCTTAAGCTAGATCTGACCATTGCGACAGCAGAAGCCGTCAGTCTCAGATTCAAACTTCCTGGCCTTACAGTGTTTGCAATTTTCATCGAGTTTCAGGACGTGAGTGCTGTCTGGAATGTTTGAGTAGACAGTGTCAAATGGATCAATCTCGCTACGTTTATCGGTAGACTTGCTCGCTTCCTCATCATCATCCAATATGTCATTATCGGATCCTACGGGGATTTTATGAAAAATCGCGTACAATTCATTAACAACAAATAAATGAGACAACAATAGAGCTCCAAAGTGTCATAGTGTAGGGTTTGCAATACCTTCGTTGCAAAACATGTAGTACTCCTCATCAATCAATTCATGTTCTTCCTGCTCATGATGCATGGTGCCGCTTTGGAAAACATCGATGTCTTCTGCATTGTCGTCATACATCCCGCGACAAAGGACACAATCATGTTAGAACGACATGCTGAGAACGAGCTTAAGAAACTGACAATGCTACCTAATTCATACCAGTGGCACCAGCAGAGTATGTCGGCATATTCGTCCCCGAATCGCCATTAGATGAATCATCTTTTGCGGCCCGGGAGACGGGTGATGCATGGCTTGGGCATGTGGGACATTCGGAGTCTGAGTTTGCTAGGTCTGTAAGGGGGATTGCGATGCATTCTTTGCACGGTGTTTTTTTCCTTCGGTCATAATTGGCCTTCCTCTGTGCACTTGACTCCCCCTTCTCATTCACCGACATGCTTTTGCGGCGTTGGACGCTCCTCTCGCGTCTTTTTTCGTTCATTATTTCTCTGGCATCCAACGTTAATTCGTCACTTCTCTTCTGATGGCATGCTCTGCTCCTTGCGGTTTTCGCCTCCCTTTCATCGTTTGTTAAATTACGTTTCCGCTCATTGTCAGTCTGCCTCCTAGCTAGAACAGTGTCCTGAATGACAGACGCGTGTAAAGTTGAAGGAGGACATGTTGCTCCCTCTTTCACTAATTATGTAACGCTAGGGCTATTTCGGTCGTCTGGATCAAAAATAAGTTCAATTCGTATTTAGTAAATTTTGATTTATCGGATTATGAGGATTCACATATAGAATAGCAGGGTCTGCAATAGAAACGGATATTAAACGTACGCGCATACCTGAAGTAGCAGATGCATCTTTGTTTTGATCTTGGTTACGCTTTTCCTTCTTCCTCCAATAAGCAGCTCGCTGCAGGGCGTTTCTATGGTCTCTCTTGCATTCTTCTTCTGATTTTTTTTGTTTCTTGTATGTCATTCAAGATCCCGTCTGGAGCGATTACAAACATTACCGAAAATAAAAAATCATGGAACTAAGATGGAAAAAATTTCTGTTATAGTAGAACAAAATTAGAATACCTTGTAGCTCTATGTCATTAACGATCCCATCGAGACCTCCGTTGAATCAGGAAATGCCGACGCATCAACCGAGAACGATGTATAGTTTGAGCTAGTGTGGTTGCCTTGCATACAAAAGTTGTCCAGACATATTATTCCTTATTGATAAAAACGGTTCTTAACATAGCGGTTAAATCATTAATAGCATACCAGATAAATGCAGGTTGTGTGCATGTTCAACTTGTACGGTAGATTGTTTCTTCCGCCGATAGGAAGCCCTCCTCAAGGCGTTTCTATGGTCTCTCTTGCGTTCTTCTTCCGTTTTAAGTTTTGTTTCTTGGGTGTCTTACAAGATTACATTCCCGAATATTAGAGAATAAAACAGATACACGGATAAAATTGGTGGATGATTAGGCACAATATGATTACCTTGATGCTCGGTGTCACAGATGATTCCAGATGACACCGTATTTGAACTTGGAAATTTCTCCGAGCTGTTTGGGTTTTCTGGTGAACGAGATTTGACCAAACAAAATTATGCTAATTGGTTAAGACGATACCAACTATAATGTAAAAAACATTTTGAACCATACCTTTTAACACAAGGGTCTTTGCAATTTCATCTCGGACATTAGGTAGCTTTTTCCGCCGATATGAGGCCCTTCCCAGTATGTTTCTATGGTCTCTTTTGCGTTCTGCTTCCGTTCTATCCTCTGTATCTTGGGTGTAATTATGGACTGCTATTGCATCTGATGTCATTAGGGGCAAACACAAATATTAGAGAATATAACAGAAACATGTCAGCAATTTTTTGAATGAGTAGGCAAAATATGATCACCTTGACTTTCATTCTCATTAACGAGACCAGAAAGGCCCGTAGATGTAATAGAAAATGTTGACGCATCATGCGAGAATGCTGCATAGTTAGAGTTATCTGGGTTGTCTGGTGAACAAAAGTTGTCCAAACACATGTCAACTAAATGGTTTTGACATACCCAATATCATGGTTAATACTCTTTAAGCTTACGATGATTGAAGGAAAGTGCATTTTCATCTTGGACATTAGGTTGTTTTTCCATCTACAGAGAGCACTTTCCAGTGCACTTGTTTGGTCTATTTCGCAATTATATTCCTGAATTCGCGTAATTTCTGTGATGATATTAAAGACACATAACGATGACATTAATGTAATGATCTATAAATCGAAATGAGAAAACACAACTTGACAGAATATCTCCAAATGATAAAACACAACCATGTAGATGGAGAGATCATATTACCTTCTTTATCGTTAGGCGAGAATGATGTATAGTTTGAGATAGCTGAATTATATGATTCAACAAGCTTGGTCAGTGAATATTTAAAATACGTAATAAGTGAAACTTTGTGCAAACACAAGGCATAAGGGACGTGGATCAATTTACCAACCATGATAATCTCGTGTGGGTTTAGTTCTCTCCCTATCTTCGAGAACATTTGTGATATCACATAGAGACTGGCGACGGGCATACTTCCCAATGACTTGTTGGTTACCCAAACCATCTGACAACTTGTTGCGATAAGCAGCCCGCCTCTGACGTTGATAAGATCCCTATGATCTAATAAGTGGCAAATTATTGTGCATCATATATTCTGTTACCCGGGATATAAGCACAATATTACCTACTAAGCAACTTACGTATGCACATCAAACTAAGAGTGTCCATCAAGCTTACCAGATTTTGCAACTACCGGTTGATTCTCATCTTGTAAGCTGACAATATCCTCATTTCGTTTAATCTGATAAGCTGCACGTCTCCTTGCATTGTACTGCTCCCTTGCAATATCCGCGTATTTTTTGCATTCATTATTTAATGATAGAGTTTCATGATGTTCGGAAGCAGTGTCGTCTGCATGTATAAATACAAATTAGAAAACAAATAAAACGACGGTTGGGAAGGTGGATATCATGCCTATGGATACCTTGAGAACTATCTCGTAGCTGCATGTTATGAATAGCATGATCGAGTGTTAGGCCAGCAGTAGGTGCAAATGTTTGACCATCATCATGGTACCCACGCCTTACCCTTTCCGGTCCATCTGTAGAATATAATAAGCATGAATACCACTTCAATATTTGTCTGGTATGCACGCAATCAACATCTGTAGAGTATGTACCTGACTCCGTCGTGTAAAAAGGATCAACATCTGCAGCTATGGATATGATGTTTGGATTACCATCTTTCAGTTTTGCCTCGCTCGTAGGAGCTGCAAGCCATTAAGCATGGTACAAGTCATTGTTAGAATTGCACGCCAGGCATCACATCACATTATTTTCACACTTTATATACCGGGTTCAGTCGCGCGAATAGCATCTACTTGTTCATCAACGGGTATCAAGTTTGCGTTGTATTCTTCAGCATGTTTTACGCTCGTCTGATCTGCAAAAACCGTAATATTAGCAAAAATCAAGTATTCATAATACAGTCAACATTACCTGTAGCTATATCGTCTTCTTGTTCATGTTCACTGGCCTTGCTTCTTGCATTACCCATTCGCAAGTGAAATGACCGCTAGCTCTGGTGTTTTTGAGGCCTAGGGAAAAAAAATAAAAGCTACAATGATCGGATGGATATAATGGATGCAACATGAAAGCAAGAGAGATGGCGAACTTGAACGCATGGATAAGAAGGTACTTTAATTCAAAGCATTAACAGTCAATCATTGAGTTCCTCGACTTTATTCTATCTTCAACTTTATGCACATTCTCATTCATGCCTTAACAGCAAATCAAGTATGGTAATCTAAACAAGAACACATTCAGCAAAAGGCACATGTACATAGGCTATCACCCAGAAATAAGTGATTCAAGAAATATGTGATGATCATAACTGTAACACTTATTATTACTATTTGATGCAAATTAGTTTACATAGGCAACAGCTAGGCTCCAGCTATAATCATGCTATTTGATGCTTTCTCATTGTAACAGTTTGATGGTTTTACAGATTCTCATTGACAGGATAGCTATTCTATCCGAATCGTGACCTGCATTGTGTCAGCGATGGCTGTTTGTATTATCGATGAAAATTTACATGCGATGGTTGTGTGTATGTCCTGGCAGTGTGTATGTGATGGCTGAGTCTATGAAATCATGTAAATTTCAGATCTGTTATGCCAGCACATATCATTGTCTTTGTGTATGGATGCAAATTTCAGATTTGGATACATCGAGGGCAGATCTTCTGCGCCGTCGTGACCTGCAGTGTATGTGATGGCTGTGTGTGTATTATCGATGGATGTGTGTATGCGATGGATGCGTGTATGCGCTGGCAGTGTGTATGTGATGGCTGTGTCTATGGAATCATGTAAATTTCAAATCTGTTATGTAGGTTCATATCATTGTCTTGGTGTATGGATGTAAATTCCAGATCTGGATGTAAATTTGAGATCTGTGATACCTGGAGGGCGGATCTTGTACGCCGTCGGCGCTGGCGCCACGTCCTGGACCTGTCCGATCCGCGTCGGCGCAATGGATACCGGCGGTTTTGATCCGCGCCGGAGCGTCAGGTCCAGAAGGGGATCCGCGCCGGCGCAATGGATACCGGCGGTTTTGATCCGCGCCGGATCCTCGAAGCGCTCACCGGAGAGTTGTGCACAGGACCAGCGCCGTAGCAATGGAGTCAGGCGGTGGGATGGCGGGGAAGGACCGATGGGCGGCGGCGGGCGAAGGAGGGCACTGTCCGTGTTTGGTACTCGCAAGATCCACACGAGACCTCGCTCGAGCGCACGAGTACTCGTTCGAGACCAAAGCCGTTTTTTTCGCTGGTTAATTTTCGCCGGTCTGTGGTCAGGGTTTTTATTCGTTCATCTCAGATAATAAGAACGGGAGGATGTGCGGGTGCGGGACTCCATCGCGGGTTTTTTTTTGGTTTTGCGCGGTTGGGAGGGAGGTGGGAAGTAGTACCAAAGAAGTACCAAGAAAGGCCGGGTGAGGTGGGATGAAAATAAAACCCGGAACGCAACCTACCAACTGAGACATTAGGAGTAGAGATGTTAAGACGAAAGATGGGGATGGGATGGACTGATAAAACACTACCAACATAGTGCTAGGTTGATCAAATAGCTCATAGCTAGGTCACACTGGTAGAATAAGGGCCTATTGTCCCGGTTGGTAAGGGTCTTTAGTCCCGGTTCCTGAACCGGGACTAAAGGGTCGGTACTAATGCCCTGGCCCTTTAGTCCCGGTTCAGTCCAGAACCGGGATAGATGGGCCTCCACGTGGCCTGTGCGCCGAGCCCAGGCAAGAGGGCCTTTGGTCCCGGTTGGTGGCACCAACCGGGACCAATAGCCATCCACGTGTCAGCATTTCAGGGGCTTGGTTATTTTTTTTGAAAGGGGGGGGGGGTTGGGGGTTTTGGGGTTTAATTTAGGTGTTTCATATATTGTGTTAGCTAGCTAATTAATAGACACAAGTGTCCTCTCTTTTGTCCGTGCTTGGTCGACGCTACGTACTATACATACGTATAGAGAGGACTAGCTAGACACGCTTCTGAAGGAAACAGAAGATCGTCATGAACATATATGCATACAGAGAAGTGATATCGACCACCTCTCCTTCTCCGAGAGATTGGTCGAACAACAAGTTCTCGTATATCTATCCGACACTACCGGCTACATATATACAATAATTATCTTTTACAAATATAATCACCTAACATACGGACGCGTGGTCCACATACTATTCTCCGTCTTCAGCGATCACGTGGTCAAGAATGAATGCTGCCAATTCCTCTTGAATTGCTCGCATGCGATTTGGTGCTAGAAGTTCATCCCGCATCCAAACATCTAATTTTAAGAAGGGGTCAATACATATATATATATATATATATATATATATATATATATATATATATATATATATATGAATGAATGAAACTCAACACAAATGATGGTAATAAAATAAAATTGTGAATATTGTTATTTACGCACTTCATATTGTTTGTCGAGTAGCCCGCTCACAGGTCGTGTGGCGGATGGACTCATAAATGTAGTATCCACAGAAATCATTCCTTGTTCCTGCCACAACCACTTTACAAGAAACAGAGGTCAATCAAACTGATAATTAGCAAGCATGCTAAATGGTATTGATGAAACTAGCGCTTGAATCACTAGAAGATCGTGGAATATGCTACTATAGTACTTACTTTGGTGTCTAAATTGCAGCTTCTTGGCAGTCCGGAGCTTTTTGGTGAATTTTCTCCAAACCCTGCCATACAAAGAAAACAATTACTTGATATCAGAAATGAACAAAGTTGCTGATATGGTGGATAATGATCGATTTAACTTACTTCTCGAGCATTTCAGTCATGTCCGCATACTCCTCTGGATTTTTTCGCTTGGAGTCTAAGACAGTTACTACTCCCTGCTCAAGCTTAATCTCTAGGAGAATATAGTAATAGTTGCGCACGCATGCATAACTCATCAATATTACATTACTATAACCTGGACTAATAAGGGAAATCGAATATGCCACAAGACAGTAACACTCACCTGAAGTTGTAAGGAAAGAGTATTATATCTTTATGTTCATTTATTACCAACGATTGTAGCAAGTTGGCCTCGGTATCTTCGGCATGAAATTTAACCTCAGTTGCATCTATGAGATATGTGTTAATGAACCCAATATCACCCGCTTGTCTTTTCTTCAATTCGGCGATCTTCAATCTAAATAATATAGTGAGGATAATTATAAATACATGCAATGAAAGAGCTGAGTCATATAGAGAGACTTAATGACAGAAGTAGTACTACTTACAGACAGTAGCAGGTGACCGTTGCTTTATCGAGGGCCAATTGATAGAAAAACTGATAGAACTCCTCAGATGGAATAGGCAACAGTTCAATTCCAACGAGGTCATGCTCCTTTTTAACTCTCACATACAAAGTACTCCTCCCCTCAGACTCTCTGCAGGTTTTCATGTACCAATCATGCAATCTTCGCATCATCGTTGATAGAGATCTTTCATCTTTGACGAGAGGCTTCCCGTACTCGTATCTTTGTATCTGCACCTCCAAGAAATCATAATCTACATCGTCGGGCAGGTAATCTCCAGGATTGCTATAACGGGCACCATCCTCGGATCGGCGATGTCGCTAGCGAGCACCTTGAGCGGGGGCACGATTGCTTAAGCTTGTTCGCCGAGCTGGGCAATTTTTTCCCAGCTCGTCGTTCTTTCATCCTTTGATCACCGACAGTACTTCCCGACCTCTCCGCTTTGGCAAATGCCTTTCCAATAATGCGCTCATAGTTGCCTTTCGGCGGAGACTTAGGTGGTTTTGTCGGGGCACCAGAGTCGCTTCGCTTTCACGGATCTACCTTCTCCTCCGGAGGTGGATGTCTCTGCTTTCAACCCTTGAAACCAGTCCTTCACTTGATTCGCGCGATCTTTGCATTCTCCTCCGGGGTCATCTCGTATAGTAACTTCTCCGGAGTCTTGAGAAGGACCGAATCTGTATGTCCTCCGCCTTTGGCTGTCTTGCTAGACGCCGGCAGAAGCGAGACGGAGCGGATGTCTTCTTTCCTTGCTTACGAGGCGGAGGAGAAGGACTCGACGCGCCGGAGCGGCGGCGGTCTCTTCCGCCCTTCTTGTGAGGCGGAGAAGGAGGAGGCTGGCTGCTCGGCGCGCGCCAGCAGGTCGAGAAGGAGGCGGAGTGCCGCCACGCGCGGAGAAGGAGCCGGCGAGTGCCTGATCGTCACTCGCGGGAGGAGGAGGCGGTGGAGGAGGCGGAGTGACCTGACTCGCCGGAGGAGGAGGAGGAGGCGGAGGCGTCCAGTTCGGAAGGTTGATGAGATCCTTCCGCCATAGGCATGGAGTCTTCATAGCAGAACCCAGCCGAGTCTCCCCTTCACCGGTAGGGTGGTCAAGCTGGAGGTCCTCAAATCCCTCTGTGATTTCATCCACCATCACCCTAGCATATCCTTCTGGAATCGGCCGGCAGTGAAAAGTTGCGCCGGATTCAGTAGGATAAACAGAGCCAACAGCCACCTTGACCTTCAAATTCATCCATTGTGCCATAAAGGTGGCAATTTTCAACCTCCGTGATAGCATCCACGGGATAGCTGGCAGGAGCCGTCAAGGCATGCTCCGGCTGAAGCAGCTCGGTGGAAGCCACGCTGCTTCTTCGCTGAGATGGCGGGGTAGCTTCGGGGGAAGCTTCGGCATGTCGTTTGCTGCGATCTGCTTCTTGTTCCTCTATCGCTTGTACCCTTGCATGCATCGCCTGCAGTTTGATCTGCTGCACTTTCTTCCTCCTCTCCTGGCATTTGTAACCGCCTGCGTCCGGAAACCCAGCCTTCCACAAAACGGAGCCTGGCGTGCCTCGTGTCCGTCCGGGGTGCTCAGGATTCGAGGGCCATTGTGAGCTCGTCGTTCTCTCTGTCGGAAAGAACGTCCCTTGCTGCGCTTCTTGATATATTGCTGAA
Organism: Aegilops longissima; assembly: GCA_021605205.1. Lineage (NCBI taxonomy): Eukaryota > Viridiplantae > Streptophyta > Magnoliopsida > Poales > Poaceae > Aegilops > Aegilops longissima. Next base: position 37,456,336 of record CM038676.1, read on the forward strand.
GCCTCTTGGTGGTATGTCCAATTGATCGTCCGTCCAAATGCACTTCCACGATCACAGGTCCAAGGTTCCACCAGCCCGAAGAACCAAGTCCGGCAGCGGTCGGCGATTCATTGTCTCCGGTTCGGTCCTTTATCAAGCAGATCATTCTCAGCCTTGGCCCACTTAGGCGGGCTATGAGGTAGCCACGACCCGTGTGATGGTGAAGCTTCTTCTTCGCAGCATTTTTCTTGTTTGTCGCCGACATCTTTTTACTCTTTTCCGATGTCTTGTGGGCCACAAATGCGGGCCATCATCTCGATCTTCTCATATTTGCCCTTGAATTCTGGGTCTCTTTTTTTATCGACAAACTTATTCAGGTCTTTCTTCCAATTCCTGAATAGGTCTGCCATCTTCTTAAGAGCAAAAGACTTGATTAATTGCTCAACTGGCTTCTTTGGATCATCCTCTGGCGGTAGGGTGAAATTTGACTTCAGCTCAGTCCAAAGATCATTTTTCTGCATATCATTGACATAAGACACCTCAGGGTCTTCGTTCTTAGGCTTATACCATTGCTGGATGCTAATCGGGATCTTGTCCCTAACCAGAACCCCGCATTGAGCAACAAATGCCTTCTTTGTCCAGATGGGTTCAATCGGTTGGCCGTCGCGCGCGATTTCTATGATCTCAAACTTTTCATCCGAGCTCAACTTTTTCTTCGGGCCTCGTCTCTTTACCGAAGTTGTGCTTGATACGGAGGGCTAGAAAAAATAACAAAGACGAGAGTTAATTAATAGTGTACATACCAAAACAATGAATGCATCAATTAGCTAGTCAACACAGGCTTAACTAATATATATACCTGGCCGGACTCGGTTCGGTCACCAGAGCCGTCCTCATGGTCTACTTATTGCACCGGCATTGGGTCATCGGAGCCATCACCATCATAGCCAGCTGCTTCTTCACCCTCTCCTTCCAGACCATCGGTGTCATTGAGAAACATAAACGAGCCGACGGCATCACTTCCTTCTGCGATTATGTCCCTCAACAACGCTTCTTGTGCTTCGTCTCGGGGGGTGTCCATAGTTTCTACAAATATGTACAACATGGTAACTATTATTCAAACATGACAGATATGGATATATTAGTGGCAAACGTAGAACTAGCTAGGTAATTGCAATAAGGAATCATATTAATTAGTGGCACTGACGCTGCTTCTCTAGGGTTTCGGGTGGCCTCGACAACGCTTCAAGGGTTAGGGGTGGCTTCGAGAACGCTTCAAGGAGGGGGTAATATCGACAACGACGAGATACATACACGGGAAAATAATGTTATCGGGAGGGTATATCGACCCCCCACGTGTTGAAGTTATCGGGAGGGTATATCGACCCCCCTCCCGTGTTGAAGTTATCGGGGAGGTATATCGACCCCCACGTGTTGAAGTTGTCGGGAGGGTATATCGACCCCCCCTCGTGTTGAAGTTATCGGGAGGGGGTATATCGACCCCCCCCCCCACGTGTTGAAGTTATCAGGAGTTTATATCGACATGACATACGTACATGCATGGGAAAATAATATATATTATCGGGAGGGTATATCGATTTACGTGTTGAAGTTATCGGGAGAGGTATATCGAACCACCCCCCACGTATTGAAGTTATCGGGAGTTTATATCGACACGACATACGTACATGTGAAAATAATATTATCGGGAGGGGTATCAACCCCCCCCCCTTGTGTTGAAGTTATCGGGAGGGGTATATCGACGACGACAGACCCGACAAACATAAGAAAACAAAGAAGAAATAAAAAGAGGAGAAGAAGAAAGGAATAGATAGAGGAGAAGATCGAAGAAAAAAAAGAAGAAAAAAAAGAGGAGAAGAAGAAAGGAATAGTGGAGAAGAAGAGAAAATAGAATATGAATAGTGGAAAAGAAGAGAAAATAGAATATTCTATTTTCTCTTCTTCTCCACTATTCCTTTCTTCTTCTCCTCTTCTTTTTCTTCTTTTTTCTTCTTCTTATTTATTTCTCCTTTTCTTCCTCTCCTCTTGTTCTTTCTTTCCTCTTCTTATTTTCTTCTTTCCTATCCTTCTTTTCCTTCCTTTCTTAATATCACTTAGCAAATTTTGCAACGATAGGGAGGGGGTGCTCCCGTGGTCTAAAATCCGTCTACGCACGATAGAAAATTCTGAAAAAATACATCTATGATCCCTCAACATCCCCGCCTCTCTCATGAACAAAAAAAAAATCTGTGAATTAAAAAAACATCATGTTCTATGAACAAAAAAACATTATATTTCATCCACATTCGTGCATACATCATATATGTGATCATCTATGAAAAAAAACATCATATTCTATAAAAAAAATCATTACATATATATAAACAAGCATATATATAAAAACAAGCATATATATATACATATATAACAAGCATATATATGAAAAAAATGCAAAGGGAGGCGCCCGGCAGCCGGACCAAGCGGGTCGGCGGCGAGGATGGCGTCGGGCGAGGCGCGGGCGACGGCGAGGCGGGCGAGGGCGGTGCACGTCGGGCAGGGGCGTGGGCGGCGGCGACGGGTGGTCCGGGCGGCGCAAGGGGCAGGGCGGGCGGGCGGCCGAGCGCAGAGGCAGGGGCGCGAGGACGGCGGCGACGGCGAGGGCGCGCGGCAACGGCAACGAACAGCAGGCGGCGAGGCGACAGCGACGGCGACAAGCGGCGTCGGGGCAACTGGCGGCGTCGGCGTCGGGGCGGCAACTGCCGAGAGATGAGAGTGAAAATTTCCTAAGTGTGACCTTATATAGCAAAGCCTTTAGTCGGTTCGTGGCACAAACCGGGACTAAAGGTGAGATAGTCGGTTGGTGCCACCAACCGACCAAACCAATTTTCAGCAGCCCAAAGGGCGGGAAGCGGCGGCCTTTGGTCGGTTGGTGGCACCAACCGGGACTAAAGGGCATTAGTCGGTGTGTGCCACCAACCGGACCAATGCCCCTTTAGTCCCGTTGGTGCCACCAACCGGGACAAAACCTGCAATGGCGTGATGGTGGGAGTTTAGTCCCACCTCGCTAGTTGAGAGAGAGCCGCACTTGTTTATAAGGTGCGGTGCGCCTTCCTCTCGAGCTCCTCTTGAAAGCAGGCTTCGGGCCTAACTGCAATGTGTGCATGTGGGCCTCTTGGGCCTCCAGCGGGCTGAATCTGGCCCATGTAGGGTTTCTAGTCGATTCAGGGCCGTGGGGGCCCGGTGGCTGCACTGTTTTAATTTTTTCCAGTTTTTTGTTTTGTTTTCTGCATTATTTATTTTTGTTGTTTTTGCTTTATTTTTAATTCTTTTTGCTTTTAGTTTTAGAAAATTATAAACTTTCTCTTAGTGCCATTAGTTTTCAAATTTGAAAACACTTTTTTGTTTTCTTTGTTGCTTTATTTATTTTATTTTGTTTCTACTTACAACAAAATACTTATTGTTGCTATTTTGTTTTTTCCAGTTTTTGTTTTGTTTTCTGCATTATTTATTTTTGTTGTTTTTGCTTTACTTTTTAATTTTTTTTGCTTTTAGTTTTAGAAAATAAACTTTCTGTTAGTGCCATTAGTTTTCAATTTTGAAAACACTTTTTTATTTTCTTTTTGCTTTATTTATTTTATTTTGTTTCTACTTACAACAAAATACTTATTGTTTCTATTTTTACTTTATTTTTCCAGTTTTTTGTTTTGTTTTCTGCATTTTTTTTGTTTTTTGGCTTTATTTTTTAATTCCTTTTGCTTTTAGGTCTGCAAAATTATAAACTTTCTGTTAGTGCCATTAGTTTTAGAAAAATTATAAACTTTCTATTTGTGCCATTAGTTTTCAAATTTGAATAGTTAAAATTTGCATTCTTTGAAATTTGTGTGAATCACAAGTTTGTGATTAACTTTACTAAAAAATGAACATAGATGCACCTATAGAAAAATTAGACCTAAATTCATAATCAATTTCTATGAATTTCAGAGAAATTCACTACAATTTAGGTCAAATTCCTGTATAGGGGCATCTATTTTCACTTTGAGAGGAGCTCAACAAGGCGAGAGGGACGGGCTTATAAACCGATGTGGCGCCCTTGGTTGGCGAGGTGGGACTAAACTACAGCCCAACGAGGACCAACCCTTTAGTCGGTTTGTGGCACAAACCGGGACTAATGGTCATGGGCCAAGGGCGAGCCGCATGGGCCAGGGACTAATATATGAACATAGATGCATCTATAGAGGAAATTCGACCTAAATTCTTAGTTTTCAAATGAACTCAAAAAGTTGGCATAGCATGTGCATGTACAAAGCGGACAATGGTATCATACTGCTCATTACAAAGTTGGCATGGTATCATCATAATAGTTGCGGAGAAAGTCTTCACTTTTTCTTCGCTTGTGTCATTTGCTTATTGCGCCAGTAACCATGGATAATCTTCATCGTTTATCGGGATGCTTGGGTCAGCCTTGACTTTGAAGGGAGGAATTTCATGAAACTTTTCATACTCTTGAGACATGTCAGTCTTGCCCTCCACTCCCAGGATGTCCATTTTTCCTGAAAGAACTATGTGGCGCTTCGTATGATGTATGCGCTTCCTTATCTTTTCTTTATCTCGGTCTGGTAGACATGTCCTTCACATAGATAACCTGTGCCACATCATTGGCTAGGACGAACGGTTCGTCAGTGTACCCAAGATTTTTCAGATCCACTGTTGTCATTCCATACTGTGGGTCTACCTATACCCCGCCTCCTGACAGATTGACCCATTTGAACTTAAACAAAGGGACCTTAAAATCAACTCCGTAGTCAAGTTCCCATATGTCCACTATGTAACCATAATATGTGTCCTTTCCCCTCTCGGTTGCTACATCAAAGCGGACACCGCTGTTTTGGTTGGTGCTTTTTTTATCTTGGTCAATGGTGTAAAATGTATTCCCATTTATCTCGTATCCTTTCCAAATCATTACAGTCGAAGATGGTCCCCTGGACAACAAGTACAGCTCATCACAAACAGTGCTGTCACCTCGAGGCGTGTCTCCAACCAACTGCTGAAAGTCTGATGTGTTCACATCGTAATCCAGTCGTCGCCTTTGCTCAAGGTGTTTGGGCGCAGACTGTTCTTGTGTTCATCGACATACGGGGTCACCAAGGTAGAGTTACGTAGAACTGTAGTGTGCTTGAGACCAAGAATATCGTCCATGCATATTATTAAGTCCCTTCCAAGCGTGCCTTTTCGGTCAGTCTCCCCTCATACCGCGATTTAGGGAGACCTATCTTCTTAAGGCCAGGAATGAAGTCAACACAAAACCCAATGACATCCTTTGTTTGATGGCCCATGGAGATGCTTCCTTCTAGCCTAGCGCGGTTACGGACATATTTCTTTAGGACTCCCATGAACCTCTCAAAGGGGAACATATTGTGTAGAAATACGGGCCCCAGAAAGACAATCTCGTCGACTAGATGAACTAGGACGTGCGTCATGATATTGAAGAAGGATGGTGGAAACACCAGCTCGAAACTGACAAGACATTGCGCCACATCACTCCTTAGCGTTGGTACGATTTCTGGATCGATCACCTTTTGAGATATTGCATTGAGGAATGAACATAGCTTCACAATGGCTAATCGGACGTTTTCCGATAGAAACCCCCTCAATGCAACCGGAAGCAGTTGCGTCATAATCACATGGCAATCATGAGACTTTAGGTTCTGGACCTACCCTACCTTCATACTGAGCAGGCATTCAAAGAAGATTTCTTTCTCTTCTTTCGTAAGAGCGTAGCTGGCAGGACCTTCATACTGCTTCGGAGGCATGCCCTGTTTTTCGTGCAAGCGTTGCAGGTCCTCCCATGCCACAGGTGTATCTTTTGTCTTCCCATACACGCCCAAGAAGTCTAGCGGGTTCACGCAAAGTTTCTTCGTCACGTGCATCACGTCGATCAAAGAGCGGACCTCTAGGTCTTTCCAGTAGGGTAGGTCCCAAAATATAGATTTCTTCTTCCACATGGGTGCGTGATTCTCAGCGTCATTCGGAACAGCTAGTCCGCCGGGACCCTTTCCAAAGATTACGTGTAATCATTGACCATAGCAATTACGTGAACACCGGTACGCATGGCGGGCTTCTTCCGGTGATCTACCTCGCCTTTGAAATGCTTGACTTTCTTTCTACATTGATGGTTGGTCGGAAGAAATCGACGATGGCCCAGGTACACATTCTTCCTGCAGCTTCCCAGGTATATACTATCGGTGTCAAGTAAACAGTGCGTGCATGCGTGGTATCCCTTGTTTGTCTGTCCTGAAAGGTTACTGAGAGCGGGCCAATCGTTGATGGTCACGAACAGCAACGCCTTTAGGTCATATTCCTCCTTTTTGTGCTCATCCCACGTACGTACACCGTTTTCATTCCACAGTTGTAAAAGTTCTTCAACTAATGGCCTTAGGTACACATCAATATCGTTGCCGGGTTGCTTAGGGCCTTGGATGAGAACTGGCATCATAATGAACTTCCGCTTCATGCACATCCAAGGAGGAAGGTTATACATACATAGAGTCATGGGCCAGGTGCTGTGATTGCTACTCTGCTCCCCGAAAGGATTAATGCCATCGGCGCTTAAAGCACACCATACGTTCCTTGGGTCCTTTACAAACTCATCCCAGTACTTTCTCTCGATTTTTCTCCACTGCGACCCATCAGCGGGTGCTCTCAACTTTCCGTCTTTCTTACGGTCCTCACTGTGCCATCGCATCAACTTGGCATGCTCTCCGTTTCCGAACAGACGTTTCAATCGTGGTATTATAGGAGCATACCACATCACCTTCGCAGGAACCCTCTTCCTAGGAGGCTCACCGTCAACATCACGAGGGTCATCTCGTTTGACCTTATACTGCAATGCACCACATACCGGGCATGCGTTCAGATCCTTGTAGGCACCGCGGTAGAGGATGCAGTCATTAGGGCATGCATGTATCTTCAGCACCTGCAATCCTAGAGGGCATACGACCTTCTTTGCTGCGTATGTACTGTCTGGCAATTCGTTATCCTTTGTAAGCTTCTTCTTCAATATTTTCAGTAGCTTCTCAAATCCTTTATCAGGCACAGCATTCTCTGCCTTCCATCGCAGCAATTCCATCTGGTGCCGAGCTTTGTGTTGCCATCTTCGCAATTGGGGTACATCCCTTTTTTGTGATCCTCTAACATGCGATCGAACTTCAGCTTCTCCTTTTGACTTTCGCATTGCATCCTTGCATCGACAATGACCCGGCGGAGATCATCATCATCGGGCACATCATCTGGTTCCTCTTGATCTTCAGCAGCTTTGCCCGTTGCAGCATCATCGTGCACATCGTCTGGTTCCTCTTGATCTTCAGCAGATTCGCCCGTTGCAGCATCATCGTGCACATCGTCTGGTTCCTCTTGATGTTCAGTAGCATCACCGTATTCAGGGGGCACATAGTTGTCATCGTACTCTTCTTCTTCGCCGTCTTCCATCATAACCCCTATTTCTCCGTGCCTCATCCAAACATTATAGTGTGGCATGAAACCCTTGTAAAGTAGGTGGGTGTGAAGGATTTTCCGGTCGAGTAAGACTTCGTATTCCCACATATAGGGCATGGACAACACATAAAACCATTCTGCTTGTTTGCCTCAGCCACTTGAGAAAATCATGCACGCCCTTAATGTACTCGGAGGTGTATCATCACCATACATCCATTGCGGTTCATCTGCGTGCATTATATATAATTAAGTGTGTCAAAAATCATTACAGAACATCATGAATAGATAATTAAGTGACCAAATTAATTGAAGTTCATCATCACATAAAACCAAAGTACATACATAGTTCTCATCTAACAACATAAAGCTCTGCAGAGCATCTAAATTAATTAAACCATACATTGAAACTATGTAAAACATTTCAATGCGAAAACAAATGCGATCATAATCGCAACCAAGGTAACAACTGATCCAACGGCATAATGATACCAAGCCTCGGTATGAATGGCATATTTTCTAATCTTTCTAATCTTCAAGCGCATTGCATCCATCTTGATCTTGTGATCATCGACGACATCCGCAACATGCAACTCCAATATCATCTTCTCCTCTTCAAGTTTTTTTATTTTCTCCTTCAAGAAATTGTTTTCTTCTTCAACTAAATTTAACCTCTCGACAATAGGGTCGGTTGGAATTTCCGGTTCAACAACCTCCTAGATAAATAATATCTATGTCACGTTGGTCGGCATAATTTTCATAAACAATAAATGAACCCATAGTTATGAAAAGATAATATATATACCACATCCGAATCATAGACAGGACGAGGGCCGACGGGGGCGGAGACCAAAACCATCGCACTATATAAGATGCAATAATAAAAGTAAGAAAATAATACAAGTATCTATCTAAACATACAAGTAAGAATATTTTTCCTTTCAGAAAGAAGATAAGAACAAGAGGCTCACCACGGTGGTGCCGGCGATGAGATCGGCGCGGGTGATCGACGGCGGTGAAGACGGGATGGGGCGTGACGGACCGCTAAACCTAGACAAATATTGAGGAAAATGGAGCTTGGAGGTCGAGCTTGGAGAGGAGAAAGCTTAAGTAGTGTGGGTCGGGCATTCCATCGAACACCTTGTGTGCATAGGAGGTGAGCTAGAGAACCACCAAGCCCTCTCCCCCTCGGCGGCCAGAAAAAACAGAGCAGTGTGCTCTGTGAAGGAAATATGCCCTAGAGGCAATAATAAAGTTATTATTTATTTCCTTATTTCATGATAAATGTTTATTATTCATGCTAGAATTGTATTAACCGGAAACATAATACATGTGTGAATACATAGACAAACAGAGTGTCACTAGTATGCCTCTACTAGACTAGCTTGTTAATCAAAGATGGTTAAGTTTCCTAACCATAGACAAAGGAGTTGTCATTTGATTAACAAGGTCACATCATTAGTTGAATGATCTGATTGACATGACCCATTCCATTAGCTTAGCACCCGATCGTTTAGTATGTTGCTATTGCTTTTATCCATGACTTATACATGTTCCTATAACTATGAGATTATGCAACTCCGTTTACGGAGGAACACTTTGGTACTACCAAGCGTCACAACGTAATGGGTGATTATAAAGGAGTACTACAGGTGTCTCCAAAGGTACATGTTGGGTTGGCGTATTTGAGATTAGGTTTTGTCACTCCGATTGTCGGAGAGGTATCTCTGGGCCTTCTCGGTAATACACATCATATAAGCCTTGCAAGCATTGCAACTAATAAGTTAGTTGCGAGATGATGTATTACGGAACGAGTAAAGAGACTTGCGTAGCGATATTGAACTAGGTATTGGATACCGACGATCGAATCTCGGGCAAGTAACATACCGATGACAAAGGGAACAAAGTATGTTGTTATGCGGTTTGACCGATAAAGATCTTCGTAGAATATGTAGGAGCCAATATGGGCATCCAGGTTCCGCTATTGGTTATTGACCAAGAATAGTTCTAGGTCATGTCTGCATAGTTCTCGAACCCGTAGGGTCCGCACGCTACAAGGTTTCGATGACAGTTTTATTATGAGTTTATGAGTTTTGATGTACGAAGGAGTTCGAGTCCCGGATGAGATCGGGGACATGACGAGGAGTCTCGAAATGGTCGAGACGTAAAGATCGATATATTGGGCGACTATATTCGGAGTTCGGAAAGGTTCCGAGTGATTGGGTATTTTTGAGTACCGGAGAGTTACGGAATTCGCCGGGAGAAGTATTGGGCCTTATTGGGCCATACAGGGAAAGAGAGAGGGGCTGCCTAGGGCAGGCCGCGCGCCCCCCCATGGCCTAGTCCGAATTGGACTAGGGGGAGGGGCCGCAACCCCTCCTTCCTTCCCTTCTCTTTTCCCCTTCCTTGTCTCTTACTCCTACTACTTGGAAGGACTCCTAGTTGGACTAGGAAAAGGGGAATCCTACTCCCGGTAGGAGTAGGACACCCCTAGGGCGCGCCTCTCTCCTTGGCCGGCCCCCTTCTCCTTGCTCCTTTATATACAGGGGCAGGGGGGCACCCATAACACACAAGTTGATCTACGGATTGTTCCTTAGCCGTGTGCGGTGCCCCCTCCACCATATTCCACTTCGTCATATCGTCATGAGCTTAGGCGAAGCCCTGCGCCGATAGAGTCATATCGTCATGAGCTTAGGCGAAGCCCTCGTCGGTGGAGCATCATCATCATCACCACGCCGTCGTCTTGTGGAACTCATCCCGACGCTTTGCTGGATCGGAGCCGGGGATCGTCATCGAGCTGAAAGTGTGCTGAACTCGGAGGTGCCGTGCGTTCGGTACTTGGATCGGTCGGATCGTGAAGACGTCGACTACATCAACAGCGTTGTTATAACGCTTCGCTTCGGTCTCACGAGTGCGTGGACATACACTCTCCTCTCGTTGCTATGCCATCACCATGATCTTGCGTGTGCGTAGGAAATTTTTGAAATTACTCGTTCCCCAACAGTGGCATCCGAGCCTGGTTTTATGCGTTGATGTCATATGCACGAGTAGAACACAAGTGAGTTGTGGGCGATACAAGTCATACTGCCTACCAGCATGTCATACTTTGGTTCAGCGGTATTGTGAGATGAAGCGGCCCGGACCGACATTACGCGTACGCTTACGCGAGACTGGTTTCACCGTTACGAGCACTCGTGCTTAAAGGTGGCTGGCGGGTGTCTGTCTCTCTCACTTTAGTTGAACCGAGTGTGGCTATGCCCGGTCCTTGAGAAGGTTAAAACGGAGTCTATTTGACGAAGTATCGTTGTGGTCTTGATGCGTAGGTGAGATTGGTTCTTGCTTAAGCCCGTAGCAGCCACGTAAAATTTGCAACAACAAAGTAGAGGACGTCTAACTTGTTTTTGCAGGGCATGTTGTGATGTGATATGGTCCAGACGTGATGCTATATTTTATTGTATGAGATGATCATGTTTTGTAACCGAAGTTATCGGCAACTGGCTGGAGCCATATGGTTGTCGCTTTATTGTATGAAATGCAAATGCCCTGTAATTGCTTTACTTTATCACTAAGCGGTAGCGATAGTCGTAGAAGCAATAGATGGCGTAAACGACAACGATGCTACGATGGAGATCAAGGTATCGCGCGGTGGCGATGGTGATCACGACGGTGCCGGAGATGGAGATCACAAGCACAAGATGATGATGGCCATATCATATCACTTATATTGATTGCATGTGATGTTTATCCTTTATGCATCTTATTTTGCTTTGATTGACGGTAGCATTTTAAGATGATCTCTCATTAAAATTATCAAGTAGTGTTCTCCCCGAGTATGCACCGTTGCCAAAGTTAAATCGTGCGAGACACCACGTGATGATCGGGTGTGATAAGCTCTACGTCCATCTACAACGGGTGCAAGCCAGCTTTGCACACGCAGAATACTCAGGTTATACTTGACGAGCCTAGCATATGCAGGTATGGCCTCGGAACACGGAGACCGAAAGGTCGAGCGTGAATCATATAGTAGATATGATCAACATAAGATGTTCACCATTGAAAACTACTCCATCTCACGTGATGATCGGTTATGGTTTAGTTGATTTGGATCACGTGATCACTTAGATGACTAGAGAGATGTCTGTCTAAGTGTGAGTTCTTAAGTAATATGATTAATTGAACTTTAATTTATCATGAACTTAGTCCTGGTAGTATTTTGCAGATTATGTTGTAGATCAATAGCTCGCGTTGTTGCTTCCCTATGTTTTTTATGTGTTCCTAGAGAAAATTGTATTGAAAAATGTTAGTAGCAATGATGCGGATTGGATCCGTGATCTGAGGTTTATCCTCGTTGCTGCACAGAAGAATTATGTCCTTAATGCACCGCTAGGTGACAGACCTATTGCAGGAGCAGATGCATACGTTATGAACGTTTGGCTAGCTCAATATGATGACTACTTGATAGTTTAGTGCACCATGCTTAACGGCTTAGAATCGGGACTTCAAAGGCGTTTTGAGCGTCATGGACCATATGAGATGTTCCAGGAATTGAAGTTAATATTTCAAGCAAATACCGAGTTGAGAGATATGAAGTCTCCAACAAGTTCTATAGCTAAAAGATGGAGGAGAATCGCTCAACTAGTGAGCATGTGCTCAGATTATGCGAGTACTTCAATCACTTGAATCAAGTGGGAGTTAATCTTCCAGATAAGATAGTGATTGACAGAATTCTCTAGTCACCATCACTAAGTTAGTAGAACTTCGTGATGAACTATAGTATGCAAGGGATGACGAAAAAGATTCTCGAGCTCTTCGCGATGCTAAAATCGTGAAGGTAGAAATCAAGAAAAACATCAAGTGTTGATGGTTGACAAGACCATTAGTCTCAAGGAAAATGGCAAAGGAAGAAGGGAACTTCAAAAGGAACGGCAAGCAAGTTGCTGCTCGAGTGAAGAAGCCCAAGTCTAGACCTAAGCACGAGACTGAGTACTTTTGCTGCAATGGAACTGGTCACTAGAAGCGGAACTACCCCTGAATATTTGGTGGATAAGAAGGATGGCAAAGTGAACAAGGTTATATTTGATATACAGGTTATTGATGTGTGCCTTACTAGTGTTTATAGTAGCCCTGAGTATTTGATACTGTTCGGTTGCTAAGATTAGTAACTTGAAACAGGAGTTACAGAATAAACAGAGACTAGTTGAAGGGGAAGTGACGATGAGTGTTGGAAGTAGTTCCAAGATTGATATGATCATCATCGCACACTCCCTATACTTTCGGGATTAGTGTGGAACCTAAATAAGTGTTATTTGGTGTTGAGCATAAATATGATTTGATCATGTTTATTGCAATACGGTTATTCATTTAAGTAAGAGAATAAATTGTTGTTCTGTTTACATGAATAAAACCTTATATGGTTACACACCCAATGAAAATGGTTCATTGGATCTCGATCATAGTGATACACATATTCATAATATTGAAACCAAAAGATGCAAAGTTAATAATGATAGTGCAACTTATTTGTGGCACTGCCGTTTAGGTCATATTGGTGTAAAGCGCATGAAGAAACTCCATGCTGATGGGATTTTGGAATCACTTGATTATGAATCACTTGATGCTTATGAGCCATGCCTTATGGGCAAGATGACTAAAGACTCATTCTCGGAACAATGGAGCGAGCAAATGACTTATTGGAAATAATACATACTGATGTATGCGGTCCGATGAGTGTTAAAGATCACGGCAAGTATCGTTATTTTCTGACCTTCACAAGATGATTTGAGCAGATATGAGTATATCTACTTAATGAAGCACAAGTCTGAAACATTTGAAAAGTTCAAATAATTTCAGAGTGAAGTGGAGAATCATCGTAATAAGAAAATAAAGTTTCTACGATCTGATCGTGGAGGAGAATATTTGAGTTATGAGTTTGGCCTTCATATAAAACAATGTGGAATAGTTTCACAGCTCACGCCACATGGAACACCATAACGTAATGGTGTGTCCGAACATCATAACCGTACTTTATTTTGATATGGTGCGATCAATGATGTCTCTTACCGATTTACCAATATCGTTTTGGGGTTATGCATTAGAGACAGCTGCATTCACGTTTAATAGGGCACCATCTAAATCCGTTGAGATGACACCGTATGAACTATGGTTTAACAGTAAACCTAAGATGTCGTTTCTTAAAAGTTTGGAGTTGTGATGCTTATGTGAAAAAGTTTTCAACTGATAAGCTCAAACCCAAATCGGAGAAGTGCGTCTTCATAGAATACCCAAAGGTAACTATTGGGTACACCTTCTATCACATATCCGAAGGCAAGTTATTCGTTGCTAAGATGGATCCTTTCTAGAGAAGAAGTTTCTCTCGAAAGAAGTGAGTGGGAGGAAAGTAGAACTTGATGAGGTAATTGTACCTTCTCCCTTATTGGAAAGTAGTTCATCACAGAAACCGGTTTCTGCGACATCTACACCAAATAGTGAGGAAGTTGATGATGTTGATCATGAAACTTCAGATCAAGTTACTACAGAACCTCGTAGATCAACCAGAGTAAGATCCGCACCAGAGTGGTACGGTAATCATGTTCTGGAAGTCATGCTACTAGATCATGATGAACCTACGAACTATGAAGAAGCGATGGTGAGCCCAGATTCATAAAATGGCTTGAGGCCATGAAATCTGAGATGGGATCCATGTATGAAAACAACGTGTGGACTTTGGTTGACTTGCCCGAGGGTCGGCAAGCAATAGAAAACAAGTGGATCTGCAAGAAGAAGACCGACGCCGACGGTAATATTACTGTCTACAAAGCTCGACTTGTCGCAAAGGGTTTTCGACAAGTTCAAGGGATTGACTACGATGAGACCTTCTCACCGTGGCGATGCTTAAGTCTGTCCGAATCATGTTAGCAATTGCCGCATTTATGATTATGAAATTTGGCAAATGGATGTAAAGACTGCATTCCTGAATGGATTTCTGGAAGAAGAGTTGTATATGATGCAACCAGAAGGTTTTATCGATCCTAAAGGTGCTAACAAAATGTGCAAGCTCCAGCGATCCATCAATGGACTGGTGCAAGCATCTCGAGTTGGAATATCGCTTTTGATGTGTTGATCAAAGCATATGGTTTTATATGAGACTTTTGGAAATGCTGTATTTACAAGAAAGTGAGTGGGAGCACTACAGCATTTCTGATAAGTATATGTGAATGACATATTGTATATTGGAAATAATGTAGAATTATTCTGCAAAGCATAAAGGAGTGTTTGAAAGGAGTTTTTCAAAGAAAGACCTCGGTGAAGCTGCTTGCATATTGAGCATCAAGATCTATAGAGATAGATCAAGACGCTTGATAAGTTTTTTTTCAATGAGTACATACCTTGACAAGATTTTGAAGTAGTTCAAAATGGAACAGTCAAAGAAAGAGTTCTTGCCTGTGTTACAAGGTGTGAAATTGAGTAAGACTCAAAACCCGACCACGGCAGAAGATAGAAAGAGAATGAAAGTCATTCCCTATGCCTTGGCCATAGGTTCTATAAAGTATGCCATGCTGTGTACCAGATCTATTGTATAGCCTACACTGAGTTTGGCAAGGGAGTACAATAGTGAAATAGGAGTAGATCACTGGACAGCGGTCAAAATTATCCTTAGTGGAATAAGGATATGTTTCTCGATTATGGAAGTGAAAAAGGGTTCGTCGTAAAGGGTTACGTCGATGCAAGTTTTGACACCGATCTGGATGACTCTAAGTCTCGATCTAGATACATATTGAAAGTGGGAGCAATTAGCTAGAGTAGCTCCATGCAGAGCATTTTAGACATAGAATATTTGCAAAATACATACGGCTCTGAATGTGATGACCCGTTGACTAAAATTATCTCACAAGCAAAACATGATCACACCTTAGTACTCTTTGGGTGTTAATCACATAGCGATGTGAACTAGATTACTGACTCTAGTAAACCCGTTGGGTGTTGGTCACATGTCGATGTGAACTATGGGTGTTAACCACATATAGATGTGAACTATTGATGTTAAATCACATGGCGATGTGAACTAGATTATTGACTCTAGTGCAAGTGGGAGACTGAAGGAAATATGCCCTAGAGGCAATAATAAAGTTATTATTTATTTCCTTATTTCATGATAAATGTTTATTATTCATGCTAGAATTGTATTAACCGGAAACATAATACATGTGTGAATACATAGACAAACAGAGTGTCATTAGTATGCCTCTACTAGACTAGCTTGTTAATCAAAGATGGTTAAGTTTCCTAACCATAGACAAAGGAGTTGTCATTTGATTAACAAGGTCACATCATTAGTTGAATGATCTGATTGACATGACCCATTCCATTAGCTTAGCACCCGATCGTTTAGTATGTTGCTATTGCTTTTATCCATGACTTATACATGTTCCTATAACTATGAGATTATGCAACTCCCGTTTACCGGAGGAACACTTTGGGTACTACCAAACGTCACAACGTAACTGGGTGATTATAAAGGAGTACTACAGGTGTCTCCAAAGGTACATGTTGGGTTGGCGTATTTCGAGATTAGGTTTTGTCACTCCGATTGTCGGAGAGGTATCTCTGGGCCTTCTCGGTAATACACATCATATAAGCCTTGCAAGCATTGCAACTAATAAGTTAGTTGCGAGATGATGTATTACGGAACGAGTAAAGAGACTTGCCGGTAACGAGATTGAACTAGGTATTGGATACCGACGATCGAATCTCGGGCAAGTAACATACCGATGACAAAGGGAACAAAGTATGTTGTTATGCGGTTTGACCGATAAAGATCTTCGTAGAATATGTAGGAGCCAATATGGGCATCCAGGTTCCGCTATTAGTTATTGACCAAGAATAGTTCTAGGTCATGTCTACATAGTTCTCGAACCCGTAGGGTCCGCACGCTTAAGGTTTCGATGATGCTTTTATTATGAGTTTATGAGTTTTGATGTACCAAGGAGTTCGAGTCCCGGATGAGATCGGGGACATGACGAGGAGTCTCGAAATGGTCGAGATGTAAAGATCGATATATTGGACGACTATATTCGGAGTTCGGAAAGGTTCCGAGTGATTCGGTATTTTTCGAGTACCGGAGAGTTACGGAATTCGCGGGGAGAAGTATTGGGCCTTATTGGGCCATACGGGAAAGAGAGAGGGCTGCCTAGGGCAGGCCGCGCTTCCCATGGCCTAGTCCGAATTGGACTAGGGGAGGGCCGCAACCCTCCTTCCTTCCTTCTCTTTTCCCTTCCTTGTCTCCTACTCCTACTACTTGGAAGGACTCCTAGTTGGACTAGGAAGGGGAATCCTACTCCCGTGGGAGTAGGACACCCCTAGGGCGCCTCTCTCCTTGGTCGACCCCTCCTCCTTGCTCCTTTATATACAGGGGCAGGGGGCACCCATAACACACAAGTTGATCTACGGATCGTTCCTTAGCCGTGTGCGGTGCCCCCTCCACCATATTCCACTTCGTAATATCGTCATGAGCTTAGGCGAAGCCCTGCGCCGTAGAGTCATATCGTCGCGGAGCTTAGGCGAAGCCCTGCGTCGGTGGAGCATCATCATCATCACCACGCCCGTCGTCTTGACGGAACTCATCCCCGACGCTTTGCTGGATCGGGCCGGGGATCGTCATCGAGCTGAGCGTGTGCTGAACTCGGAGGTGCCGTGCGTTCGGTACTTGGATCGGTCGGATCGTGAAGACGTCGACTACATCAACCGCGTTGTTATAACGCTTCCGCTTCACGGTCTCACGAGGGTGGACATACACTCTCCCTCTCGTTGCTATGCCATCACCATGATCTTGCGTGTGCGTAGGAAATTTTTTGAAATTACTACGTTCCCCAACACTCTGCTCTCACGCGAAGGGGTACATATAGGCACTTCATTGGTCCCGGTTGGTGGCATGAACCGGGACTAAAGGCACTAGTGCAGAATCGGGCAATAGCACCGGTTCGTAAGCCCTTTAGTGTCGGTTACATAACCGACACTAAAGTGTGGTCACTAAAGGCCCCCCCCCTTTAGTACCGGTTCAGCATGAACCGGTGCTAAAGGCCAACCACGTGGCACGAGGCAGCTCCGGGGCGGAGTTTTAGTACCGGTTGGTAACACCAACCGTACTAAAATGTTTGGGGTTTTTGGTTTTATGATTTCTTTTCATTTAATTTTGTGTTTTCCATTTTAATTCTTTTTCGTTTCACCCGAGATATATATATAATAACTCATGCATGCTCCCATCATACATCATCATATATAATAACAAGTCCTACTAGCTAATTAATCAAGCATCATCATACAACTTCTACTCGTTATTAATAATAAGTCATACGATCATCATCCTCATAGTCGTCGAACCGAACCCTACATAATTGTTCTTAGCACATGATCATCGATGTCGGTAGGATCAGACCTAAACACACTTAAGGTAAAATAGCATAAAACAATATAGACCCTGACTCTCCATTATGAAGAATGGAGATCATCCATCTCCAATTCTTGCGTCTCGCTTCCTTTTGCTTCCAAGAAGCTCCTTACGACTGTCCATACATTTTTCCATCCTTTGATTGTCATGTCTCCACTTGTTTTAGAAATCCGGTATGGACAGTTGAGATTCGACGATGACCTGGATATATGTTCAAAACACGAAGGCTGCCACCATTCGATACATCAAATGAGGCACACAATCCTCTGGGATTCTCTGTTGAAAAACATAGTAATAACTTCGTAGTTAGCAATGATGTACTAGTTTTAGAAGTATGCAAAAAGATGCACGGATGTCGTAATAGTAATAAAACTTACCAGGGCATCTCCATGGTAGTTACCGTAGTTCAACATGTGCACTAGTGTCACGTATTGACCATAATGTTGAGGAGTTCGATTGTAGATATTGTAATTCTCAATATCATTACAAAATCCAACCAGATGAGTTTTCTCCTTGTAAGTTAACTCAGAGCCATCGGTGTAGTAAGTTTTATCTACCATCTTCTGCACATTCTTTGATACTTCAAAATAAGCTGTCAATGGAAATAAGCTGTCAACTATTTTGAAATGAACAATATAAGTTCTATTAATAATTAACTATGTTTGAGAAACTCACATAGCGGTAGAACTGGAGGAGTATCAACAAGGACCCAAATGTCCATATTGTCTTGCTCGATTTCAAGATCACCAAGATCCATGGTGACAAGCATACCCTCATCAAAACCATACAATTTGCAAAATGCTTCCCAATTTTGCAACCAAAATGGGTTACGCTCTCAGCATTATACAACTTTACTTCAAAATCCACATCATGATGGGTCCTTAGGTGAATTTTCTTCGTTTCAAAATTTTCATGGTCTTCAAAATCCATCCTCTCCAAGAGATAGCGTCTTGCATGGCATGGGATTAACTATACTCGAATTGTAAAGATGAAAATTACACGTTCAAATAGTTGAAGTCATGCTTAATTATGAAAAAACACTTGTCGTCGTTGCATCGTTTCAACTTCAAGGTCTCCTCGAGCTTAATCTGAGCGCCGACCATCATCCGGTGAGGCCTGTCGACTCACCTCGATCGTCGTGGCACCAATCGCACTCCCGGAGACTTTCGTCCTCCGATGATGACATTTCCTATACGTTCATAATTCAAAGACTAAATTAGATCATTATTATTCAACTAATCATATGCATATGCCTTGCATAGTGCTCTCCAATTTGAGCATTCAATAAGAAAAACTACATCATCTCCATGTGTCCGTACATGAATATTATCACTAATACACGTCAGTACAGCTAGAACCAGTTTTACTAATTTTCTTGCTAAAAATAAATTACTTCTATAGTAAAATGAACCAGTTTTATTAATCAACTAGTTCAACTACTAAGCACTTAATATAAATAGAATAATGTAGTACTTACTTAAAATGAACAAGTTTCCCTAGTTCTAACTAAGTCCGTTAAACACTTTCTAAGTAGTTCAAATCTAATTCATCTAACATTCGACATTAATCTAACATTTATATAAAATCAAAATATATAAAAATTAAGTAAACAAAAAACTCATTAACCTAGTTATATTAATTATTGAACTAGCTCAAATCTCATATACCTAAATTTTCTTACTAAAAATAAACTAGTTATATTAATTATTGAACTAGTTCTAATCTCTAGTTCGACAATTTTTCTATCTAGCTAGCTAATTCATCTAACATGCGTGTGTGGTATACATGTGTGTGTGTGTGTGTGTGTGTGTGTGTGTGTGTGTGTGTGTGTGTGTGTGTGTGTGTGTGTTGTATATGTGTGTGTGTGTGTGTGTGTGCGGCCAGCCCGTCGCCCCCGCCCATCGTCTGTCTGAGGGGGGCCTTGACGTCTGGGCGAAGGCGCCAGCGTTGAAGGCGGCGGGGACAGACGGCGACGCCTGGCGCGTCAGGCGACGGCGGCGGCGGCTGGTACGCGAGAGAGAGATACGACGGACGGCGGCGCGACGACGACGACGAGGCCGGCGGCGTTCGGGCGGCGGCGGGACGACGACGACGACGACAGCGACGGCGGCGACGACGGGAGCGCGGCGCGCGAGAGAGGTTGACGAAAGAAGTGGGGAGATGTAACTGAAATTTCGTAAGTGCTGTATATATAGGTGAGCCTTTAGTACGGTTGGAGCCACCAACCGTACTAAAGGTTTCTAACCTTTAGTACGGTTGGTGGCTCCAACCGGTACTAAAGTGATCTTAGTACCGTTGGAGCCACCAACCGGTACTAAAACCCTCACTACAACCCCAAAGTTTAGTCCCACTCGCCAGTGAAGGGCAGCCGACTGGTTTATAAACCCAGCAGCGGCTACCTCTTGAACTCCTCTATATAGCAGGCTTGCGGGCCTAAATTCTGCGCTGCCCTGTGAGTCTGCTGGGCCTTTAAGGCCTGTAATTGCACTCTTGTGGCCTAGCAGGCCCACAGGGCAGCGCCCCAATTTTTTTGTAGTTTTTTTCTTTTCTGCTATTTTTCTTCTATTTCTTTCTGTGTAGTTTTTGTATAGTTTTTATTTTCTGTTATACTTATTTTCTTCTATTTATTTGTGAGTAGTTTTTCATCTAGTTTGCCAAAATTCAACATTTTCAGAGTTCATTTTGTAGTGATTTTAAATTTCACGGTCATTTTGTAAACGATTGAAAAATAGCAAATATAATTTTTTCCTGCTATATTTATAATTTTTCCTTCTATTTTATAATTTTTCTGCTATATTTATTTTGTTCTATTTATTTCTGAGTAGTTTTTCATCTAGTTAAAAAAAAGAAATGCCGACGTGCAATTAGTTTTTGCCATAACAGAAGAAGTCCGGAGTTGTAATAAGTTATTAAAAATAGGTGCAATGCTCGTTAATTTGCTTCAAGCCTTTCAAAATAGTGTAAACTGCACTGCGCATAGCTCCGTGCAATCTACCATATTCCGCAAGGTTTGAAGCTAAGCAACGTGAGCATTGAGCCTCTTCTTCATCGTCTCTGCACTCAGGGCTTATAAACCGCTCCTAGTCCCTCTCTCTTGGCGAGGTGGGACTAAAAAACAGCTTCCTAAGCAACTGTAGTACTGGTCACCCTTTAGTACGGTTGGAGGCAAAATGAAGGCAGAAATGGTTGAAAGTTGATGGCGTCGCTTTGAATGGTGCATACTGAGCGCACAAAAAGTCTGGAGTTGTAATAATTAAAAAAATGAAATGCCTTTGTATAACAGATGAGTTTAATTTCGTCCAAACCTGAATACTTGAAAGAGATTGTCCAGTTTGTGAGCGAAGTGCATCTAGTTTTGCCGTAACCCTCTCTACTTTTTGAACAATCTATGTGGGTGAAATGATGATACCATGCCAAGTTTCAACTTTTCAGAGTTCATTTGTAGTGCTTTTCAATTTCCAGGTCATTTAGTTCTCAAAAAATCATTGAATGCATGAAAATAGCAAATGAAGGCAGAAATAGTTGAAAGTTGATGGCGTCGCTTTGAATGGTGCATACTGAGCATAAAAATATAAGAGCATTTACATCATGATCTTATATTTCTTTACAGTCTAAATTGTCAATATGATCATATAACATCAAAAAATACTTTGATCATCAATGATCTTTGTGTGTACAATCTGAATTGTCAATATGAGTCATCAACGATTTATAAACCGATGAAGACTCATATTGAGGCCACAAATTCTACACATACAGTTCAATGAAGACCAAGTGCTTATGATAGTTTGAGAAATAACATATTTAAGGTGGTAAAAGGCTTGTTAGGGGAGCGAGGTGGGACTAATTAAAACATCTTGCCATTAACGTCATTAGTACCGGTTCGTGGCATGAACCGGTACTAAATGGTGATGGTGGGGCCATAGCGACCATGAGGTGACACAGCCTCTTTAGTACCGGTTCGTGGCATGAACCGGTACTAAAGGTTCGCCACGAACCGGTGCTATTGATCGGCCCACGAACCGGCACTAATGTATACATTAGTACCGGCTCAAATTCAAACCGGCACTAATGTGCTTCACGTATGACCCCTTTTCTACTAGTGAGGGGAGCCTTTGGTCCCGATTCAAGCCACCAACCGGGACCAATGGTGGTGGGCCAGGAGCGAGGCCCATTGGTCCCGGTTCGTCCCACCAACCGGGACCAAAAGGGCCAGACGAACCGGGACCAATGCCCACGAGGCCCCGGCCGCCCCCCTGGGATCACGAACCGGGGCAAATACCTTCATTGGTCCCGGTTCGTGGCAGAACCGGGACTAATGGGCTGAGCAGGCCTGGGTCATTGCCCCCTTTTCTACTAGTGTCAGTACTTCTAATGCTTCATCATCTGGTTACATTAATAATTTGGTGATGGGATGGTCGGACAAAACTGAAATAAGCCATAAGGTTAGGTTCCTCTAAAAAGTAAAGAAGTGAGGAGACCTCAGATTTTAAGAATAAGAAGTATTTTTGTAGTTAAATTGTAGCAGCAAAGTAATTATGTTGGAAAAGTTGAATATTTAAGTGTTCTATTTAGAAGTTTTTGATCTCAATTTTTGCATGTACCACTTCATAACACTGTATTAGTGGAGAAGCAGCATTCAGTCTTCCCTAAAATTCTGATTCAGGTATGAAGCATGTATCTGTAAAGTAAAAATCTATATAAATCATTCATTTATACTTCTTGTTTTGGTTCTCTTTCATCCTTCTTATACATGGTAATAGTATGGTATGTTATAAGGTCTTAATTTTTGTCTATTCTCTAGTATTTTTTTACCTATGACGAAGCCTGGTTGGTGTTTTTTTGTTGGCATGCATTTGGGTCATACTTAAGCATTTCCTTATAAAAGGGAAAAAGAATGGCAGGGCTAAACGTTTCGAGAAGCACCTAACCAGAATATTTAAGTTACCAAGCAGAATGTCTATCAGGAAAGGGAAAGAAATGGCTTGTGAGATTTTTTAGAAGTTTAAAGATACAAATGTAAACTATTTTGTTCTGCAACATGCGTGCAAATGATAGGAATGATGTAACTGTTTGCAAAATAGCATGGCCATCAATGTTTTCTTGGCCTGCTGCTCCGGGAGCTAGTTCAGCCCACTTCTGGCTAACTATGCATGTTACCTCTTGGTAGCCAGCTACAAGTTGCTCCGTAGAACTTAGCTTCTTTCAGTTGGATGGGCAGACAAACAAGTGTGCTCTGTCGCGGCACCGTTCTGGGTGCACCGTACCGCTAATAGTGTCGATGTGCTATGTCATATTGCTTCTATCCCCGTTCGATCGTGCTGGATGTCCTTCTCTGCCCGGTCACCTTTGTTAGACTTGGACCAGCGAATATCTTTCCCAATGCCTCCCGGGTCTAAGCTCAAACGGGCGATCCACTAATAAAAATCACACTTAGTTCTCAACATATATGGATGTGTAGCCAAGCGCCATCACAATTTGTATCGAGAAAATATGTGATCTCGTGTTCCCTTGATGAAACGAATCAGAAATAGAGTTATATGGAAGCTACTACTAATAAAAATCACACTTAGTTCTCAACATATAGGGATGTGTAGCCAAGCACCATCACAATTTCTATGGAGAAAATATGTGATCTCTTGTTCCCTTGATGAAACGAATTAGAAATAGACTTGCTAAGGATACGATGTGAGCTCCCAACCACTCCAAAACATTTATAAACACCATAACCATGATGAGCTGGTAGATATATAAATGGTACTCTACTATCTACTCCCTTCGTTCGGAATTACTTGTCGCGAAAACGGATGTATCTAGAACTAAAATACGTCTAGATACATCCATTTCTGTGACGAGTAATTCCGAACAGAGGGAGTAACTGTGAAGGTGATGTATATAGGGGCCACCCGTGAGCTTAGCCATGGCAGGCATGGCCGAAGTATGTGAGATGAATGAAGCAGAAAAGTAGAATTTCCCAAACACAAATGGGATGCAGGCAAGTAAATAATGTGCATTTGCTAAAAAAGGTAAATAATGTACAATGAGGGTTGAGACCATGACCGATGGCAAGATGAGGGGAACTTCCATTACAGCATTGAAACGATTTGGTGCAAACGTCAGAGACTAATTTAACCGGTGGTAAGCACAAAAAAATCTGCCGATTCTATGTTCTAGCGAAAGACGTGTAATAAAACATGATTCTGAGCAAAATATGAAAAAAGCAGGACAAACCATGGACTGGAGCTGAAGCGTAATAGAGTTTTTTTTTTTTTTTTGGGGAAGCGTAATAGAGTTAAAGCTAACAATACATGGGCGCACTGATAGTGCAGTGGTGTGAGGTCATCGAAGTATAGGATATTAGGATGACAGGTTGCTGGTGGACATAGTGGCGGGTCTGCGCAGTCAGAGGCATCAACATGAGCACCGGCCACACCATGACTCTGGGAGAGGTCACACGAGAGGAAGCATCAATTCGGGACGAAATGACTACTCCCTCCGTTCCATATTACTCGTTGCTGATTTAGTATAAAGTTGTACTAAATCAGCGACGAGTAATATTGAATGGAGGGAGTATGTGTTTGCGGCCTCTTCTTCGAAGGGAGGAAAATTAATCCCCTCAGCAAAGAAACGGAGGGCTGAATCTAAGAAGATGTAGTGTAGCCTATGGGGCTTTATAAACCGGCCTCGATGCGTATCTTCGTGAATTCATAGAGAGACATTACATCAGATAATCAAGGATTTGTTATGTCAAATAGCATCTTGTGGCATTATCTGCTCTTGAACCCACCCATTGGTCAAGTCACAGCTTGCAAACAGTTGTTTCACCACATATCTTCGGGTTGTGTTACTCTGTATCCGGTTCAGCCTGCTTATGGCTAACTAGGCATGCCACCTACTCTTAGGCTGGTCATAATGGGGAGTAACTTAGACTAGTAACATACATATGTTACTAGTCTATGTTACTACCTTCATAGTGGGGAGTAACATGTATGTGGTATCATGCAAGCTATCATTTATTATGATGTAGACTCATTTTGCCTCGTGATGTGTTATGTTACAGTAACATATTATGTTACTCTAACCATCTCTCTCCTCATTAAATACATGCCATGTAAGCAAACTTTCCTTGAAATGTGTTATGTTACTTGCTAAGTTACTCCCACTATGACCAGCCTTAGCCTTCAGCAAATCGCCCCTGTGGTCCTAGCTTGTGGTTAGCCGGCCCGCTAGGCAATGCGCTTTGTTGCTAGGTTCTTTCTCGCGGACGGGCGGACAAACTCGCTGAGCTGTGAACCATGCCGGCTGCAGTGTACCATTAATGCCATTTTTAAGCTGTAAATCCTATTGCTTTTCTCCCCTGTCAATCGTGGTGGAGCTCCCTTGCTGCCCGGTCACCTTCCAGTAGAGTTGTACCGGCAAATGCCTCTCCTAATGCCTCCCAGGCCTGAGCTTAAACTGATGATCCACTAACGAAACTCACGCTCACTTCTCAACGTGTACGGATGTATAGCTAAGCGTCATCACTATTTGGATGGAGAAAACATATGATCTCTTATTCGAATGAAACAGATCCGAGATAGAGTTATATAGCAGCTCTACTCGAGTAATTAATAGAGAAGCCTCGGTAAAGCTACCATGTGAGTGCCCAACCACTCCACAACATTTATAATCACCATAACCATGAGCTGGTAGATACATAAATGGTATCTAATCCCAAGGTGACATGTATAGGGGAACCACTAACGTGCTTAGGCTAGTCATATTGGAGAGTAACTTAGAGTAGTAACATAAGCAAGTTAGACTAGGCACAATGGAGACTAACATATACTAGTAACATACACATATCTCTAGACTATGTTATTACTTTCAAGTGGGTAGTAATATAAGTATTGTAACATGCAAAGCCTCATTTATTAGGTTATAGAATCATATTGCATTGGGACGTGTGATGTTACAGTAACTAGCTAAGTTACTCAAACTACCTCTCTCCTCGTAAACTCATTGCCACATAAGCAAATTTGCTGAGTTGGACTCAATGTTACTGCTAAAGTTACTCCCATTGTGGCTAGTCTTACTAGTCTAAGTTACTACCTTCATAGTGGGTAGTGTCATATGTGTGTTAGTAACATAGATGTCTTCATTTATTACTTTGGAGACTCATTTTGCATTGGGAAGCGCTATGTAATGGTAACATATTATGTTACTCTATTTGCCTCTCTCCTCATTAACTACTAACCACCTCACTATTTTTGCTTATGTGGCATCTATGTTGCTACCCATGTTACTCCCACTATGACCAGCCTTATCCACGACATGCATGGCCGAAGCATCGTGAGATGAATGAATCGAGTAAATTCCAAGAAACCACCACAATGAGGGCTAGGTTATGAAAAAACACTACATTACGTTTTTTTGAAAGAAACCACCATGTCTAGCGTAATCCTTTTACAAATAACACTGATCGGCGGTTAGAACGCTTTGAGCAAGTTTATGACAGATGGGTCCCATTCGTCAGGAGCTGACATGAAAAAAAAGGCCACCTGGCACTTTGACCGATCAAAATGCCCTTCCTAGCGCAACCCACGTCATCGTCCTCCATCTCCCACACCAACACCCTCACGCCCGGCAGCTAACCACGAGCCCGACCCCATCTTCCCCCCGCCGGCGTGGTCCCTGCTCGTCCCCACGCCCCGCCTTCTTCCCTCACCACCGGATCCAGCCCAACCACGACGGTCCGCCACGACGTTGTCCTCGATTTGGATCGAGAAGTCGTCGGTCCCTCTCCTCTTCAACGCCCCACGGCGAAGGCAAACGACTGGGGGTCCAACGACTAATGCAAGCATGGAGGGAGGGGCGGACGGCAACTGCCTCGCCTTCTGGAGAGCCGGGCAGCGAAGTAGACCACAAGACCAGCCCGTCGTTGGCGGCGCGTGCGCCATGGCTCGCTTCCACACCACCACCAGCAGACGGAAGAGAGCCATTTGGGCGAGCCCCACGCTGCCGAGCAGGTGGTGCCTTGCCATGGGCAGGAGCAGCAGGGACGGCGTCTTCGTCCACCAGCGCGAAGTTTCGTGGCGGAGACGGCATCTCCGGCCACCAGCGCGAAGTTCGGCAGTGAGGACGGCGTCTCCGATCACCGGCATGAAGTTTCGAGACAGAGACGGCGTTTCCGGCCACCATCGTGAAGTTCCGCAGTGGGGAAGGCATCTTCGGCACCGGCGCGAGCTGCATCGCCGGGTCAACGTAGCTGGACAGCGGCCTGCTCATGTCCACGTGGCGTTTTTGACTAGTCAAATCGCTGAGGTGGTGTTTTTTTGGCCAAGTCAGCCCGACGACCAAGGTCCATCTGTCATAAACGTGCTCAAAGTGCTCTAATCCGCCGATCAGTGTTATTTGTAAAAAGATTATGCTAGACATGGTGGTTTCTGCAAAAAGAAAATAACGTAGTGTTTTCTGATAACCTAGCCATCATTGTAGTGTTTTTTTTTGCAATTTACTTTGAGTGAAGCGGAAAGTGGAATCTTCCAAACACAAAGGGGATGCAGACAACTAGACAATGCGCAACACGGATCCAGACCACGACTGATATGAAGACGAGAGGAGCTTCCGTTGTAACAGAGCATGGCTATTTGAATGGTGATTAAAAAAATCAGAGCACAGAATGCTATATAACTCGAGACAAGTATGTTGCATGATTGACCGTTGTTTACTTGTGTGCACAATTTTAGTGCTATGCGTGAGACTTCATTTTAAAACAGTGTGGGTGATTCAAAGGCTGTTGCTAATAATCGGGGTAGCACACACATTGTTGCTAATGATTTAATGAAACAATCGGAAAGGTGCCATTACTCTCGAATGCACCCACGCCTCTTATCCTGACCATCGGTCTGCCAGGAGATGTGTGCAACAGCCTGTCACGTTGCAGGTCATTTGCAGATGCATCGGCTGTTATGTTAGTCCATTATATAATTTATTTAGTATTTCCTGTCCTACGTTGCAGTGCTGGGTCCTAGGGTAGGCGGTGCTGTCGGTGCCCACAGACCAACCACTGTTGTAGCTGCTCCACCTTATCACTTTTCAGTCAAAGCATCAGGCCCGTGTATGTAATGTCTAATGAGTTTTTGTTTTGCAACCAAGCCAAGCAAAGTGAACATTTACTGTTAAAATAAAAAAGAAGCAAAGGAACACCTGTGGCTCCCGCGAACAGATATACTTTCAGTGTCCCAAACAAATGAGTGCCTGCTCACTGTTTGTCACTCACGGTAAAAAAGAAGAAATAAATCTCACCGCCCAAATTGTTTAAGGCTCACGGGCGGACACGTTTGCCGTCTTGTCACAAGGTGGGAATCTGTCCCTAATGAACAGTGGCCTAGGAGTCCCATCAGGTTTAAATTTTGGCATTGTTCCAGTCGCTGTTGCTATTCAATTCAGGTGTAAAGCAGGCCAGCACGACAACCTCAGTACAGATCTCAAGGTGTGTGCATACACTCGAGAGTAGTAAAACCGGTCTCATGAAACAATATCATGTGTATAATTGAATTTATGCCCTTTCTTCACTGTTAGATATCCTATATTTTCATGTAGATGTTAGTAAACTTGTATGAATTAAAGCTCCGGCAGCTCCTTAGTCTACTTCATGTCGACCGGGGTGTTGTTGTTGTACGCCTTTGGCACCTATGTATTCGGTCTTAGGTGAGTGTGTGTTGATGTGTTGTGTTGTGGTTTGTAACGATTGATGTTTTGGCAGTTGCTTTATATATAAAGCAGGGCGAAACCTTTTTACGGTAAATTTGTATGGATTTTCTGTCATCTTTTTACATACATACACACACACACTTGTATGGGTCGTGCCCTGCTCTGGCACCTGGTCATCAGTGTTTCTTCAGGTCGCTGACTTAGCTGCTAGATACGCCAGCCGGTTCAGGCCAGCTTGTGGTTGGCTAGGTCTGTTACCACCGCAGTCTGTTGCAAACTGTTCCTCTGCGTTTCGCCTATCATTAGTACGCCCGTTGGTTTACAAGCTCTGGGCTCAGGTCACCTTCGTTCATGCGGAGAGGCAGAGAGACATATGTCGCGGCACCGTGAAGGATGGCCATAGACATGGCGCACCATTACGTACGGTGTGTCGGCGTACTGCTTCTATTCCTTGATCGTCGTAGGCGTCCGCTGCTGGCTGGTCATCACTCAACAAAATATCATGGAATGACGTCTTCCCTAATGCCTCCCAGTCCCCTCCCAAAGAAATTTTCTTCACAATTTGGTTCAAAGTACACATGCCGTATAGCTTCTCACTTGCTATGGCTACCTTTTATAGCAGATCTTGGTGCACAGACTCCTTTTTTTATTTTCTTTATTCCACCTCTGATTCTCTGAAGGCTTGATAAAGATACCATGTGAGTTTTCCTGCAAAAAAAAGTTAGCATGTGAGTACCCAGCCATCAACAACATTTATAATCACCATAACCGTGATATATATGGGGATTTATGCTATCACAATTTTCACAATAAAATCTCTACCGTCATTGGGATCTTCAACCTCCACAACTCCCTAAAATATCCAAGGTTTCCTCAGAGCACTACTTCGGTTGTGAAATATCCCTTTCTTCTCTGTTGGCAGTAAGAAAATCAGGCTAGCTATTTCTTCTTGCTTTTCTTAACATTTTACTGCAAGAAAATAGAAGTGTTCTAATAAGAAAACAGTAGCAGTTGAGTGTACAAACATATATGTGGACACGATGCCGCAAGAGTGCAAAACAAATGGAGCGTGCCACCAAGGCACAAACTCATCCTTTAAACAATTGATTACCAGCTCACAGGTAAAGGTATTTCTAGTTCAGTAGAAAAATGACAGATTATGTGCATGAATAATAAGACAGAAAAAATCCAAGATGCTTTTTTTAATTAAGGGGTTTTCCACCCAACTTCATTGCTGAAATTGATAAAATGAAAGCAAAGATCACCACAATTGATAACATAAGGGGCTTCCACCAAATATTGGCTTTGGAGCACTGGCACGTTGCACCCGTTTAAAAAAGATGATTTTTACGGACCAAAAAATTCTGAAAAATTGCGTGCGAACATGCATGTATAGCATTATATTAGAACGGGCCAAATTTTCATCAATATACATCCATTCATGTGAGTGATACCAAAAAGACAAATGTGTGCAAAAAATGGGCTTGTCTTTTGTAGATTTTGGGCCAGAATTTTGCCTTTTTGTGTGACATATAATACAGCGTATTATCAAACGAAATTCAACAGGTACGTTGCTTAGACCACATGCATGCTTATTCATGCAAAAATATAAAAACTTTAAGCACCATTTTTAAGGGGCTTAAAAAAAGTTCTCCAGTGGCCCTGTGATCCAAAAAAGTCCATGTTAATCCATTGTTGTGGTTCAGTATATAGGATCGTCATTCGCCACGCAAAACGGTTCCAGGAATCGATCCGGTACTCCAACTCTAAGTACCGGTACAACACTATATAAAAGCAAAGATCAACACAGAGCATCTACAGCAACCTTCAGATTGTTGGGAATTAGCACACAAATACACTTGTGGTTAACTGAAGACTGCAGCGGAAACAAGTAATCTCAACACCACATCCTGTACTAATTCAAGGACCGTTGCTTAGCACGGAAGGAAACATATGCAGCAGCATATATGGAGGCAGAAAATGTTAATCAGCAGACAAGACACTCCTCAGCCTAGTGTCTTGTGGTAGGAGTAAGTTTTCCTGACAGCATCAAACATCAACAAAGAGACACCAGATTTTTACGTGGAAAACCCCTCAACTTGAGGGAAAAACCACGGGCCAAAGCCACCCAAATCCTCTTCCACTATTATCAAATGTGGGATACAACAAGTTCTTCTCTAGACAGCACTAGAGGATCTCATACATCAAGATTTCTGAATCTTGGATGAACACAACAAGATTTGGGGCTCAAGAACTAAGGATTTGAACAATCTCACCAAAGATGGTGGAACCAGAGCTTGAAGGAGGCAAGGTAGTGGATCTGGACCATCACAACCTTGGGGAGGAGCTCCCTTTTCTTCTTCCTTCAATCTTCCTCTTCTTCCCTTGCTCTCTTGGTTTTCTCTCTTCTTCTCTCTTGGAGGATGAACTGATTTTCGTCACTCTTGGTGGTGGCTGCTGGAAGGAGGGTAAAGCATCCCCATCCACACATGTGCAAAGTCCAAAATGACCCTAGGTCATAACCCTAATGGGTAGTGGGCTTATGCACCTCTTTGGGCTGCCTAAAAGGCCTCAAATGATCATCTCTTCACAGCCCACATGAGGAGGATATCCCAACAAATGTCCCCCTCCGACTCATGAGGGGGGCACCGCCATGCCCGCTACCTTGCAACATGCTTGTAGCTTCTCATTTGGTAATATCTTGGTCATCATATCCGAACCATTGTCGTCGGTATGGATTTTCTCAAGTTTCAGCAACTTGAAACTCACAACATCTCGAATCCAATGGTACCTCACATCAATGTGCTTGGTTCCAGAGTGATAGCTTGAATTCTTGGCAAGATGAATAGCACTCTGACTGTCACAAAACAGAACATACTTCTCTTGCTTCATGCCGAGCTCTTGCAAGAAGTTCTTCATCCACAAAACCTCCTTGCCAGCATCAACTGCTGCAATGTACTCAACTTCTGTAGTTGATGTAGAGACACATTTCTGCATCTTGATTGCCATGACACTGCTCCCCCTGCATAAGTCATCAGGTATCCGGATGTGGACTTCCTACGATCCTTGTCACCTGCATAATCTGCATCTGTATAGCCCTGCAATACAGGATCACCATTTCCAAAGCATAGACAAGATGTAGAAGTACCCTTGAGATACCTGAGAATCCACTTCACTGCTTCCCAGTGAGCTTTACCTGGATTTGTCATGAATCGGGCTAACAACTCCAACTGCATAGGCAATGTCAGGCCTAGTGCATACCATGGCATACATCAAACTGCCCACAGCAGATTGGTAAGGTACTTTCCTCATTTCTTCTTTCTCCTTCTTGCTTGTAGGACATTGTTTTGAATTCAGTTTGTGATGGCCTGCAAGCGGAGAGATAACATATTTTGCATCTTTCATATTGAACCTTTCAAGTACCTTCTCAATGTATCTTTCCTGTGAGAGCCAAAGAAGCTTCTTTGATCGATCACGGGAGATCTTCATGCCAAGTATTTGCTTAGCTGGTCCTAAATCCTTCATGGCAAATGATTTACTCAATGCCTTCTTGAGGAGAGCAATCCTCTTTGTGCCATTTCCAACAATCAGCATATCATCAACATACAACAAGAGAATAATGAAGTCACCCTCGGCGTGCCTCTTCATAAAGACACAATGGTCAAGTTGTGCTTTATGGTAACCAAGCCCAGTCATAAAAGACTCAAACTTCTTGTACCACTGCCGAGGAGCTTGCTTCAAGCCATACAAGCTCTTCTTCAATTTGCAAACTAAGTGCTCCTTGCCTGCAACCATGAATCCCTCTGGCTGCTCCATGTATATCTCCTCCTCTAGGTCACCATGTAAGAAAGATGTCTTCACATCAAGTTGTTCAATTTCCAAGTCCATGGTGGCAGCCATGCCAAGCACAACTCGGATAGAAGACATCTTGACCACTAGAGACAATATCTCACTATAATCAATGCCCTTTTTCTGACTGAATCCTTTCACAACCAATCTGGCCTTGTACCTTGGATGTGAGGTGTTTTCTTCAGTCTTCACTCTGTACACCCATTTGTTCTTGAGTGCTTTCTTGCCCTTTGGCAGTTTCACCAACTCAAAGGTATCATTCTCATACAGGGAATTCATCTCATCCTGCATGGCTTCTGACCATTCTTCCTTGTTCTCATTAGACATTGCCTCCTCATAGCATGAGGGCTCACCTGCATCTGTCATCAACACATATTGATGTGGTGGATACTTCGAAGAAGGAATGTGTCCTCTTTCACTTCTTCTTTGCTGCTGCACTGGTGGTGAATCAGGTGGATTTTCGTTGGCATCATCATTACCAATTTCATCATCATCATCACTTGATGGCTGCTCGCCACTTTGACTTGTACTGCCTTGATTAGTTGCATCTCCACTGTCTTCAGTGTCATCATCTCCCCCATGATTGTCATGCACGAGAGGAGGACGGATTGGATCCATATCAACATGCGGTGTGCTGGTCATTGTCTTCTCTGGTTTCCCAATATATTTTATTGTTTCATCTTCAATGAACACCACATCTCTGCTTCTCACAATCTTTCTATTGGCTGGATCCCACAACCTGTAGCCAAACTCTTCACTTGGTTGGCTGAGGCAGATGCACTGTTTTGTCTTGCTATCAAGCTTGGATCTCTCGTCCCTTGGAACATGTACAAATGCCCTGCAACCAAAGACCTTCAAATGCTTGTATGATACCTCCTTCCCTGACCAAACTCTCTGAGGAATATCACCTGCAAGAGGAACTGAGGGAGATAGGTTAACCACATACATAGCATTCATCAATGCTTCAGCCTAAAATGAATTAGGTAAATGAGCATGAGAGAGCGTAGCTGTGACCCTCTCTGTGAGTGTCCTGTTCATTCTCTCTGCAAGACCATTGAGCTGGGGTGTCTTTGGTGGACTCTTCTCAAGCCTGATGCCAACATTTCTGCAATACCTTTCAAAAGGACCTCTGTATTCACCACCATTGTCTGATCTCACGCACTTCAATTTTCTGCCAGTTTCTCTTTCAACTTTGGCATGGAACTCCTTGAAGGCTTCAAACGTTTGGTATTTGTGTTTCAGCACATACACAAAAACCTTTCTGGAATGGTCATCAATAAAAGTCACAAAGTATAATGCTCCACCATGAGATTTTTTAGTCATGGAGCAAACGTCAGTGTGCACAATATCAAGAACATTATCTGCACGATGTGGAGGGAGTGTACGAAATGCAGCCCTGTGTTGTTTGCCAGCAAAACAATGTGCACAGGGTTTCAAGGATATACCTTTCAACTCAGGGAGGTACTCCATGCGAGCAAGAGCGTGCATGCCCTTCTCACTCATATGTCCAAGCCTCTTGTGCCACAATTCAACCGAAGTGTCTTTTTCAGCAACATTCAACACCTCATTGCACAACTTGGTTTTAGTCACATAGAGATTACCTTGCTTACTTCCTCAAGCCACAATCAAAGAGCCTTTGGTGAGCTTCCATTTTCCTTCACCAAAATAACTAGGATGTTTGATATCATCAAGCTTGCCCACTGATAACAAATTCAGCCTTATGTTGGGAACATGCCTCACATCATCGAGCACCAATCTGCAACCTGTGTTTGTTTCAATGCATATAGAACCCTTGCCAACAATTGCTGACGAACCACTATTTCCCATCCTCACTTGGCCAGTAACACCACTAGTGTAAGATGTGAAATACTCCTTTTGTGATGTGATGTGGAAGGACGCACCTGAATCCACAACCCAACTCATGGCATCATCACGAACATCACTATAGCAATCTTCATCTTCAATGACTAGATAGTCCTCATCTGTTGCGGTCATGGCTGAACTGCTCTCAGCCTTTTGCTCGGTTTTCTTTGTGAGTTTCCCCTCTGCAAGCTCTCGTTTGTACTTCCTGCACTCGCTCTTTATGTGTCCCGGATTGCCAAAATGAAAGCAAGTAATATCTTTTCTCTGTTTTGACTTTGATCTCCCCCTGGATTTGACTTTGCCTTGCTGAAATCTTGTATTGCTGCGTCCACGGTTCTCATTCTTCCCATGGGTTTCAGCCACATACGCATCAGAAGAAGAGGCATCACCCTTTTCCTTCTTTCTGGCTTCTTCATTTAGCATACTGTTCTTCACCATCTCCAAAGTCAGCTTCCCATCCGGAGCTGAATTGCTAAGTGACACAACAAGCGTGTTCCAACTATCAGGCATGGAACTCAGCAGCAACAATGCTTGCACCTCATCCTCAAAGTTGATCTTCATGGCTGAAAGTTGATTTATATGGCATTGGAAGACATTTAAGTGCTCAATCACACTTGAGCCATCTCGGCACTCAAGCTTTGCAAGTCTTTTGATCACCGAGGCCTTGTTCATTGATGTCTTTCTCTCATACATAGACTCCAACTTCTGCCACATCTCATAAGCATTTATGTCATTTGCAACATGGTGGAAAATATTGTGGTTGATGTACAACCGAATCATACCTACTGTCTTTCTATGCAACACTCTTCATTCTTCTTCCGTGACACATGTGGGTATCTTGTCTTTCACAATTGGCTCATACAAATCCTTGCAATAAAGGATGTCTTCCATCATGGGCTTCCATAATGAGTAATTGGAAGAATCAAGTTTTATCATGCCACTTGTAGTAGCGCTTTCTTCCAAAGCCATTGTGAGCAGCACTTCCAGCAACAATCAAGCAACTGGGATTTGCAACCTTCTAAGCAACCAAGGCTCTGATGCCACTCTGTTGGGAATTAGCACACAAATACACTTGTGGTTAACTGAAAACTGCAGCGAAAACAAGTAATCTCAGCACCACATCCTGTACTAATTCAAGAATCATTGCTTAGCACGGAAGGAAACATATGCAGCAGCATATATGGAGGCAGAAAATGTTTCTCAGCAGACAAAAAACTCCTCAGCCTAGTGTCTTGTGGTAGGAGTAAGTTTTCCTGACAGCATCAAGTATCAATAAAGAGACACCAGATTTTTACGTGGAAAACCCCTCAACTTGAGGGGAAAAACCACGGGCCGAAGCCACCCAAATCCTCTTCCACTATTATCAAATGTGGGATACAAGAAGTTCTTCTCTAGACAACACTAGAGGATCTCATACATCAACATTTCTGAATCTTGGATGAACACAACAAGATTTGGGGCTCAAGAACTAGGGATTTGAATAATCTCACCAAAGATGGTGGAACCGAAGCTTGAAGGAGGCAAGGTAGTGGATCTGGACCATCACAACCTTGGGGAGGAGCTCCCTTTTCTTCTTCCTTCAATATTCCTCTTCTTCCCTTGCTCTCTTGGTTTTCTCTCTTCTTCTCTCTTGGAGGATGAACTGATTTCCATCACTCTTGGTGATGGCTGCTGGAAGGAGGGTAAAGCATCCCCATCCACACATGTGCAAAGTCCAAAATGACCCTAGGTCATAACCCTAATGGGTAGTGGGCTTATGCACCTCTTTGGACTGCCTAAAAGGCCTCAAATGATCATCTCCTCACAGCCCACATGAGGAGGATATCCCAACACAGATCACACATCAAAGCTCTTCATCATAGCACCAACCAACTATGCTACAGCAAAGTACAGATCATAAATTTTACAACCATTACATAGGGATCATCGAACGCTGTTTTCCTCATACTCGCCGGCTTCATTCAGCGATCCGCAGAACCCTCGGCACCCAACCTTTTCTGACGAAGAGCAGCAGTGCTGGTTTCATTATATTAAGACAGAGTAGTTACAGTGACACAGTGGAAAGCAAATCAAGGGGAGTGGCATAGGCTAATCCTAGCAGAAAAAAGAAGACAAAAGACAGTAAGCCATCTCTCTTTTTTTTGGCGAGATGTGGAGAGTGCCATCTAACTCGGCGTTGCTCCAGCCTAAAACATCTACGCAAGTAGTTAGAACATTTGGGACGCATCATGGTGGGTTAGGTGATAACAAGAGTACTGCGGCTCTGTTCTGGGCATTCTTCCACAGGACAGCCCGTCCTCAATTTTGAGCATCAGCCTAGCAACGGTGGAAGCCACATCATTGTAGATCCTCGCGTTTCGTTCAGTCCAGATGAACCACAAGACCACAGTAATAACAGCCGACCATTTCTGCTTCAACTCCTTTGAGCTTTTTACTGAACACTTCAGCTGCAACTCGCAGTTGAACACTTCATCCAAGAACTAACTTATGCAAATCGCAGACGGGCTCCACCCCTCTACAATGAATAGCTTCCTCTTATAAAAAAAAAGACAAGCCTCAGTTGTATGTACATATTGTATCCCCAGGCTTTGATTAAGGGTAACCAGCCCGTTTGGCAGCAAGCTCTGGTATGGACTTCCTTCATATACCAGCAGGCAGACAAACAGATTTTCAGTGCCACGAGAGCATAGGTGACGGCAATCAAATCGGTCATCATTTCAGCTCGTGTCACGAAGAGCATCTACAGTGCGGCGCTTAGAGGTGGGTACTAGAATTCAATCCAGGCTAATCTGGAAATGATTTCCGATTGCAATTTTGCATGACACACCCAATGATTGCACCAAAACTCACATGTGTAACGGGTCGGTAGAGGCAGCTGGCCCTAGCGATATCTTGATTTTGTCGGCTATCATTCTGATGAGCTGCAGACAGAAGTTGAGTCCCATCGCCGCAACCGACATAATTTTTTGTAGGGGCACGTCATTGCCCGGACTTTTCTTCTTATTTTGACCCACTGACTATAGAACAACCATTCTACAGTATTTCCTTATTATATATATATGAATAAAATATGTATAGAACAATGAAAATAAAATATCGAATTCCAGTTTTTGTCAATATGAAAAAGTTAAAGATAATCTGATTCTTGGTGTTGTCCCCGCTTCAAGTCAACATTTCTATCCATGCACAAGCTTCGGTCTTGTCTTTGATCCCTATTGAAATTATATATGTTTGGCAATACAACTGTTCCATGAATCAACTTTGCTCAGTTTTGATCTGTAAGTCACTATTCTGAGCGATTCTTGAAGATTGTGTCTCCATCCTTGAACATGATTTTGGATGCTTGTGAAGATTTCATTTCCAAGTGTGCTGGGGTGTAGCCACTACTTTCATTTCTTTGCATGCAAATATTTCAGCATCCCATTATGATAATACCCATAGCAAAATCTTTTGGCAGTATCTCAGTTGCTAATCAAACATCGTCGAAGAATGAAAATACCTCCTTTTCCATGTGAAAGAATTGAGTTATTGTAGATCAAATGGACAGTCCAGAAAAGATGGAGAGGTCCCTCAACTAAGAACAGTTACAAGTAGTCCCTCCATGTTTAATTCATGTTCCGATATTCATTCAGATGCTATTTAAATATGTAACAAAACATGGCTGTTCAACTTGTAAAATTAGAACACTAAATGCTTTATAATACAAGATAAGTAGTCATGATTAATTGCAATCATTCTACTTTTGAGAGTATTTTTCAGCCATAAGACTATTGAGTACTACTATGTTTGGACAAAGCTTTGGTATTCTTTTATGAGCATGTATAATGATCTGGGTGTCAGAAATCTTAAATGGGATGGATTGCTCCTTACATCTCAACTCGTAGCATCCAGATTCTCGATTACACAGGCACAGGGAGAACCAGGGAGGCTGATTTTTTGATCGAACTGATATTGAGGTGAGCTGAGCACAAAGTTTTTGTCGCTGTAATTGCCTTCCTAACTAAACTATAGCTAGCCCGCGTCGCTCCTCACGGGCGGCACGGGCGGAAACTAATCTCCGCCGCCGGCGCTTCCTTCTTGGCGTCTCCCCCTCGCCGCCGCTGGCTTACGTCGCCGGGCAAAGCCTGCCGGCGGCCAGCGGCGGCGGGATCTTCCTCTCGCGGCCTTGGTAATGGACGTGCGGCCTCCGTGGCGGTGGCCGGTGCAGCGGTCACGGCGCCTCTGATCGACAACCACTCCTGGAGCTGCTCGTCTTGCCGGCGCGTGGGAGGCGAGGACCTGGTGGTGGGATCTCATGGCGGCCGTGATCCGTCGGCCGGCCGCCAGATCTGGATCGACCTGCGCTAGCTTCATTTCCTTCACCTTATCCCACTTGATCTGGGCTTCGGTGTGGCCTTGCTCGCCGGATCCGGGTGGTGGGCAGTGACTGGATGGTGGGGCTCTTGGGATCGGGGGAGACCCTTGGCCGGTGACGGCGGCCACAACGATGACGACGCCGCGGCGCCGATCCACTCCTTGGAGTCTTCTTTGAGATCCCAGCAGGGATGGCGGCGGCCCGTGCACGAGAGATGGAGGTCTTCGATCAGATCTGGGTGAAAACCTGCTTTTGGCTATGGCCAAGGCCGGCGACGGCGACGCTGTCTGCGTCGTTTCCTTTCTGAAGGCATCGCCGTGGAGAAGTTCAAGGACACTCTCTACTATCTCCGGGGGAAACCCTAGATCAGTAGATCGGATGACGACGGCTCTATGGTGTCGTTTCCCCTTTGGGGGCATCATTCTTGGAGATGCACACGGGCTCGTGGGACCGGAGGACGGCGTCTTTGGTGGAGCGGTGCTTCATCTTCCACATTGATGGTGGCGGTTCTCGACGGTGTGGCGCTGTGGAG
Source organism: Aegilops longissima (assembly GCA_021605205.1). Classification (NCBI taxonomy): domain Eukaryota; kingdom Viridiplantae; phylum Streptophyta; class Magnoliopsida; order Poales; family Poaceae; genus Aegilops; species Aegilops longissima. The sequence goes on from CM038676.1 coordinate 37,495,540, forward strand.
ACTCGGTGTCTGATGCGCGGAGATGGACTTGAGCAGGAGGAGGAAGCTGTCTGGCGTCATGGTGGCGTTGATGGCAGAGAGGACTGGCAAGGTTGGTGCATCAACTATGCTCTGAAGATGGACCGAGGGATAATGGAGGTGACGGCCCTTGCAGCGTGCGGTGCTCACTGGGAGTGTGCCAGACCGATGTGGGACCCAATCCAGGTAGTGGCTTGGATGGGACACCCGGCTTTAGATGTTAGGCTTTGGTGCGATGTCTGTTTGGTTTTAGGCCCGGACATTCGGCACGCCTTCATCAAGGGGATAGGAGTAGCAACTGTGTTGCCAAGATGGTGGTTTTAGGCTTATTGATGTATCACCTTGTATGGTTTCTGTGAATAATTAATAATATGGCTGCATGCATCGTCCAGATGCAGAGGCCGGGGGTACATCCTCCTTTTCTAAAAAAAAAAATTGCCTTCCTAACTTTTCCGCCTCTAGTGTTGCTGCCATCCAAGCTTCCCCGCCACCCCTGTCATCTTGTTAGCACCTCTAATATTTTTCACATTGCCTCCTACACTGGTGGTCGCTTCCTTCTCCGCACTGAGACTCCCACACCCCAAACAGATTTGTGTGCTCCCATTACCAAAGTGGAAGAAGGCACCTGGTCTGGGTGCTCCGCGCCTCAAGAGTTTATAGAAGGACATCCTTGAATAGAGCTAGGCAGTAAAGTAGGCAATATGCTTTCTTGATAGTGTTCGAGCTATCGTCTTTTCTAATATCTCCCAACCCTAAGGCTAAATCAATGAGCCAGTAAACTTTTATACTCACTCTCCATGGTTATAGTGCCCCTCCATCTGGATGTAGACATGTGTGGTCTAATGTTGTTCAATTCAATCAAACTTGACATAGAGCAACATATATATAGTAGCTAACTAGCAAAGAAATAGATGTTAAGAGATGTTGTGAATTTCCAATTGTTTCGCAAAATTTATTTTGACATCATGAATGTACTGCCACAATAAAACCTTCCATTTTTAGTAAGATATTCACTCCAAAGCTCCTTTAACCCAGTTCCCACCATAGCTTAAGGTACAATAGTTCAATGGTGGTGGTCCCATTCTTTTATAAATTCTAGACGCTTTCCTGTTCTTTAGTCAATGCAAATGCAAAATGTAAGACATTTCTTTCTAATTATGAAAGATGTAATTGCAAATACAATCCTAGTTGATTTTTAAAAAAATTGAGGATTCCACCAATCTATCTCCAAGAATGAAGATCCCGCATTCAATGTCACAAGGACTAAAATAAGGAACATGTTGCATGAATAAATTTTAGCTATAAGTGGAATGATAAAGGATTAGTCACAATGGTATGAGTAAGATGGAAGAAGAAATGAGTAGCTTAAATATTGAACCACTATATGAATTACCAGTGGTGAGGACACATATACAAAACATGTTGTATGTCCACTGTGATATCGGTGTTTAAGCTGCCGGTTCACCTCTGTGATGATCAGACCAAATTACAAGGGAATTCTTGGTGGGGCAGTGAAAATGGGAAAAAGGAAGACACACGGGATTGGTGGGGATATGTTGACATGACCTAATCTTGATGGTGGTGTTGGATTCCATGGTTGATACTTTTAACCATGCTTTGTTTGCAAGACAGACATGACGTCTAATCTAGTCACCTGCCAGTATTTGTGCTCGGGTATTAAAACCTAAGGACTATCCACCTGGAAACCTTTCCGGACGCTGGCTTCAGTGGGGAATCATACTCCACCTAGAAAGCAATAAATCGTATATGGGATGGAAATTGCTAAAAAAGGAGTTGTCTACCAGGCGGGAAACAATACAAAAAACAGAAATTTCTGAAAACGGAGTTGTCCTTGGCTCCTGCGTGACCCGATGATTCACCCCATCGTCCATCGGGGAAGTTGTCGCTTGAAGCAATGACGCTATTGCTCGGTACAACTAGTTGTAGAGTCTACACTTCCCAACAAGCGGCAAACAAACATGCATCTGAGCAGCCACATCGGAACGAAAAACCACTCCATCGAACCAATCGCCACAACCCTTCCACATAAAAGGAGCTAGGACTGATATGGGCGTCAAGAGCCCTGCTTGTTAAAACAATCCCCACACCATCTAGACATCACAACTGTCCTAAGTTGTATGTCCATATTTTTTTCGGTGGGATGGAGCAGAAGCCAAACTTGCAGACAAGTTATGTCATGATACCTATATTATAGATGGTGCATGCTGACGCTAAACGCTACTGTGATCTTGAGCTTACCAGATAAACCAAGTTATATACTGATGTTTTGGATCGACGAGCTAATGAATTTCCTAATGCCTCCCAACACTAAGCTCAGACTAAATATCCAGTAGCGTTTGCTTTGACTTTTCAAGATATAGGAATGTAAATCTAGAGTGGCAAAATATGGATGGATTCATGGAGAGCACAGTCTGTTATGTTTTGAACAAAATAAATTGGAGCAGCTATAGAAGCTAGCAGTGAAGCATCGGTAAAGAGTAAAGACACTACAGGAGTTCCCAACCACTCCTAAAACAAACCACTCCAAATCATTTATAATCTAAACAACTATGAGTCAGTACCTGCAGAATCTTCACTATCCACAGCTACCTCAATGTACTCTTGGGTTCCTCAATAAAATAATTCAGTTGCAAAAAATAGTTTTCCTTACTCCGATCTCAGCGAGAAATTCTAGCTATTCTAATCGCAATATAAGCCTGATTGTTTTTTAGAAACTGACATGCAGAAATGTGCAATTAAAACAAATGGAGGATGCTACTATTTCATCCTCAAAATACTATATTACTAGCTTACGGATAAATGTACATCTAATTTTGTAATAAATCACAGCTTCCTACAAATTAAGGACAAGACAGTCAGAAAAAATATGCAAATCGTAGATTGACTCCATCCATCTGCAATGAATAGCTTCGCAACCGAGAAAGAGACTCCGCGATGTATAAAAAAATGCAGCTGAACAAATGGATGTAATGTATCCAATAAGCAATTGACCTGCAGAGATAAATCACACACCAAATCCAATACCATGAATATTAAAAACAAATAATAATTTGGATGAATAAATCTAAGATGATAACTTGATGAACAAAGAATTAATTACGTGGATTTGAATAAAGATGAACAAACAACACAATAGCTTAGAATATTGAAATACCACTCTCATGGGTTATGATCATTTCACTCAAAAAGTAGTAGCTGAGGATAATCCCCAGCTTTTTTGCAGAAAGATAGGTAGAGGAATCACACGCAGAGACTCCTCTAGAATGGTAGACTACCGGAGGAACAAAGTTTATGTTTAAAGTTGCATTAAACAGAGCTTCGATACATGTGGAGCATGAACTTAAATGTTAAATAACATGGAGTGTCGTTCCATCCTTGCCTCCATCAACCTCCACCAATTTAGCTATTTCTTCCGCCAATTCTTCCCCTACCTCCTTGCACATCATACCAAGTGGAACATTGTAGATTCTCACCCAGATCAACATCGTGTCAAAAGTGTACTCTAGGATTTTGAGAGGATCGAAGTCTTCCATCAGAAGCGGCTCCTTGACAAAGGTCCATGGGCCATTTTCCAGTGCCTTTCTCTTCCCCGCCTCCTGATGAAAAAGGAACAAGAACCGGTTCTCTCCCATCTCCTTCACCTCCAGACTCTTTACCGGGCACCATATCTTGCCTAGCGCCAACTCCATTCCTCCTGCATGTCCCGGTTTATCGAAGAACAGCTTCCCCATCGCTTTAGTCACACTCCCCTTTTGCTTGGCCGCTCTCCTCCAGCAGATTTTCAATCATCTCTTCTCAGCCTCTGAGAGATTCATGCGCTTCAACTTGTCCTCAACACTGTCCATGGATCTTGACCAAAGCTCGTGATCTCTCGCTCTTGGAATGGAAGAAATCAGCCGAATCTGGGGGAACCAAGGGTTTGTTGGTGGTGTTCGGCCGTGTCACGCGGAAGGCTTATCGAGGGGTGGGAAGGGATGAGAAAGACGTGGGAAAGCCAGCGCAAAGGGTGGATCAGAAGGAAATCAGGCGGGGGCAAGGTCAGATCGATTGGCCGCCGGCGAGAAGAGCCGCCAGGAACCGGGAAACCCTACTCACCTCGCACGTCGCCAACGAGGACCCAACCGTCACGCAGGGGACGGACTTGATCGTTGGGATGACCAAATTGATCTGGAGTGTATGTTCAAGCGATCCGAAGGCTGAGACATTCAAAGCTCTATGGAGGCTCCTAGCTAGCTAAGTTGTGCTGGTTTGTAATGTTGACTATCATATGCCTTAGATGCACATACCATCACTAGATACATAAAAATCGGCACATCCCACCCACCTAAAATAGAAAGCCTAGATCAAAGCATAATCAGCTATTGCGGTAAGAACATGTTGCACCAGAATGCTAAACCACTGATAGAGAAAAGAACCACCAGAACCCACTAAAATTGAAATAAACACTTGCCCAGTAAAACAAATACGTACCAATATTTACTTGATTTAATTGCCTCCTAACCCTGACACCATTAAATGGATAAAACACAAAGCGTGGCTGCCATGCTTTCTTCTTTATCTAGATGTCCAACCGTTCAGCAAAAAATCACGCCATCTCAATGTAACATCAGTGTCTCCTATCTGTCCTCCCTTTACAACATCAAAAAGAGTGATGTTATGCACACGATGATGGGCAGACGATGTGTGAACGACAGCATATATCAGTCCGTCTATGCATATGAGTAAAGTGCAGCCGACGGCTGGATCGGGTATCGTCCCGCTGTCGTGCAGGCTGCGTCATTCACACAGTATTTTCGCATCAAATAATGTAATCAACAGAGAAACTAGCATCACCAACTGCACCACCACCAAACCAATTAATTAAGCGCAGTGAACAGCTAAAAAATAAACAACATAAGATATAACTCAGAAACGACAGGCTTAAGCACGGGCGCTCTGCCCATAGCTAGGGTCTGAGGAATCTTTCACACGTATATAACATTTACACTCCAAAGTCCATTGTTTAGGTGATCCGCTATAAGTGGCACCAACAAAATGTTCTTGCAAGTATGTGAGAACATCAGTTGATTTCAAAGATGACACAATTGGGTTGCTATATTATTTGCGGCGAACATGAATTAAAAAGCATGAGAATATTGAGTTGTCATTCAGTTGCATTTAGTGAGGTTACATACCAAAACTAACCATGGGCACTTTCACTTCGAAATACATTTTAAACCATTTTATATTATTTTTCTGGACTAAACTATTAATTCAATGACAATCTGTTCATGTTTTCTGCATGTTTTTATATTACAGAAAATCAATATCTGCGAAGGTCAAAATATAACGCCAATTTAATACGATTTTTCGGGGCACGAAGGACCGAGGAAGCCTTGGAGGAGTGCCAGAAGATGCAAGGTGGCACCACACCGCCACCTGGCGTGCCAAGGCCCTAGGACGCACCACTAGGCGGTATGGGCCCCCCTGCACTGTCTTTCACTACTAGTGAAAACCTTATACACAGAATCTTACCAGTAGCATTGGTCAAAACAATGCGCTACTGCTATCTACCAGCAGCAGGGGTGTACAAGCCCGCTACTGCTATATACATAGCTGTAGCACGGTCCAAATAAAATTTAGGTATAGCAATTATAGTAATAGAATTTTTTGGTAAGTGTGAATGAGTGCCAAGTTTGTATGCTCATGTGTCGCACAGGGTATATCAACGACGAGCCGGTCGACGATGCCCAGAAGATCACCGACGAGCAGGGTATATCTAGTGTTCTGTACTAGCTAGTGTTGCTCAAATATGATGTAGATATAAACATGTATATCTAGTGTTGCTCAAATAAAATATGTGCTTGCCCAAGTGGCCTATGTTTGCAGGGAACACCTCGAGGGCCTATGTTTTGATGGAGTGTTGATTAGTTTGCAAATTTCAGGCGCTCGATATGTCCGTTTTTTAGCAAAGGTCCTGCTGGATTTTTTCGTGAATTTTAGCATGGCTTGTGCTAGAATGTAGGAAATATTGTGTGCCTTGGATTTGCCGGAAAGAGCATTAAACGACATTTTGGGTTGACTTTAAGTCTGTTGGGGCTCCATATATGACAGTCAAAAAACAGTGAGGGGTGTCCACCATATATGAGAGAAGCAGAATGCCGACTATTGTCGTGGGGGTCGTTCTTCCTCTTCTTTCTCGTGATAGACCTTTTGGTAACGCAGGAGAAGGAACAGAAGAACGACCATCACCGACGGTCGCAAATGTCAGAGAGGAAGAACCCCAACTATTGTCGTGGGGGTCGCTTCTCCTTCGTTCCCGTGTGCTAGCATTTTGGTGTAATGCACTCAGGGACGAAGGGAGGAGCGACCATCACCGGCGGTCGAATATATACACCACGTGAGTTGATAGTTTTCAAGAAAAAACTCGACAGACCAATTGTCAACCCGTGATGAATAATAATGATCTAATTTAGTTTTTATAGTACATATAATTAATTTTAGAAGTTTAATCTTTGAATTATGAACATAGGAAATGTCTGGCGACGATGATAGGCTCCCGGAGTACGACTGGTGCAGCGACGACCGGAGTCTGTGCGATAGGCCTCACCTAGTAGACGGTCGGCGCTTCAGTATTAAGCTCGATGAGACATTCGCTGTTGAAACGGTACGCAACGACAAGCCTTTTTCGTAATTAAGCATGCCTTCTGCTTCTTCAACGTGTAATTTCCATCTTTTACAATTCGACTAGATTATCCCATGTCATGCAAGATGCTATGTCTTGGAGCATCTGAATTTCGAAGATCATGAAAATATGGAGACAAAAGAAGTTCATCTCAGGACCCATCATGGTTATGCTTTTGCTGTAAAGTTATACAATTCGGAGAGCGTATCCCATTTTGGTTGCTCGAATTGAGGAGCATTGCGCAAGGCATATGATTTTCAGGAGGGTATGTATGTCACCTTCGATCTTGGTGATCCTGAATGTACGAAAGATGGTAGACAGAACCTATACACTGATGGCGCTGAATTAACTTATGAGGAGAAAGATCATCTTATCTCATTTATTATTGATGTTGAAAATTACAATATCAATTATGAAACTCCTGCACATTATGGTCAAGATGTGTCACTAGTGCACGTGTTGAACTACGGCAACATCCATGGAGATGGCATGGTAAGAGTTTTTACTATTACAACATCCGTGCATCTTTTGCATAAATTCTTCTAAAGCTAAATTACACTAACTACGACGTTGTTATTATGTTTTTCAACAGAAAATCTCAAAGGATTGTGCACCTGATCTGATATTTTTGAAAGGTCGGCTTGATGTTATTAGCTTACGGCCAGGTCACCCGGGGCTTCATCGATGTTCATACCTGATTTTTAAAACCGATGAAGACATGACAATCAAAGAATGAAAAAATGTATGGACAATCATCGGGAGCTACTTAGAAGCACCATTGTGCGAAGCGCAACAATTGGAGACAGGATAATCTCTATTCTCCATAATGAAGCGTCAGGGCCTCTATTTTACCTTAGAGATGGTAGTAGGTCTTAGCTAATACTCATGATCATGTGCTAAGAATAATTAAGTAGGGTTGGTTAAATGACTATGATAATGATGAGTATGACTTGTTATGATGATAACGATAATGAATTATTAGATGACTATGATGATGATGAGTATGACTTGTTATGATGATAACGATAATGAATTATTAGATGACTATGATGATGATGAGTATGAATAGGAGAAAGCACAATTATGTGTTTACAACTAATTAAATGCATGAAGCTTAGCACCTTTGCACTGGGAACTCGAGTTGCTAAGGCATTTAATATAAGCACCTTTGCATTGGAAGAGGTCTTATAGCCAATAAGCCGCAATGTCCGCTGCCGCACGCGTTGGTGCACCTCGCCCTCGATTCTCTAAAACTCTCTAATGGCTGCCAGTGGTCTTCTGCAAAAAAAAAAGAAAAAACAAATGGCGGCTGCTGACTCCATTCGAAGCAGCGGAACTTCTCTTATCTCCGCGTCGCCGACCAGCCCCTAGAGAGGTCGTGAAGTCGAAGCTGAAGCGGACGTTGAGAACCTGAGTGCGATGCTGCAAAGAAACTGGCCAAATCATTTCATGAAGAGACAGACCGAACTAGCTATGTTTTTCTCGCAAAAATGCTATCATAGTGATTTTTTAGGGGCCAATAGCTCCTGTGCGACGTTTTTGATGTGAATTTGCTTGAGTGCGACGTTGTTCGGCTGAATGGTTGTGATGCGACACACTTGAGCGTGTAAATAGCTCCAATGCGACATGGCTCTGTTTACCCGTGAAATGAAAAACACGAGGGTTAGCGATTTGAGTTATGACACGGGACCCACCAGTTACTCGCATGCGGTGGGACCCACAACTTATCCACACAAGCATGCCCGTGCTCATCAGCGTGCCCGACCCGAGCCAGCCACGAGCGCTGAGCCAGCCCGCCCCTCCATTGCTTGCCCTGCCCTTTCCTTTCCCACCTTCTTCTTCCTCTGCTCCGCAGACGGCCGCCGCGGCGAAAGTGATGTCTAGCTCGACTTCGCCACCCGCCAATCATGGACGCAGTATGGTCCACTACGTTGACAAGATGCCCCGATTGCCCGCGCATGGAGCCTCAAGCGTTTGACTTGTGTGAGGGAAGAAAATGGCAACCGTGGCGCGAAGTTTGTGAAATGTTTGAGCAAGCCACAGCCGGGCAGGTTAGATCTGTGTTCTTGACCAATTCTATGGTCTAATTTCTCCCGATTTCTTTTTTTTCCCTCGAATTAGGGCGGTGGATCTGGGTGGTGGATCTAGGATTCATGCGCCGCCGGCCCCCTGTTTTCAGGTTCTGAAGAAATGTGGGCATTTTGAGTGGCTCGATGAATATGTTGAAAGGTTGAAATTGGAGGGATCAACCCCAACCCAAGAGCTCAATTTTGGGGGGCGGCTTGCCGTGGAACAAGCCCCCAATTTGGCGGACAGAGCCGATCCGATGATGCATAGTGCAGAACTGAAGTGTGAATTGAAGAAAATCGGCAAGCAACTAAAGCATCTAATCGATTTGAAGCAGCAAGCAAATAAGATGGCGGGAGAATTTTATGGTTGTGTCATTGCTATGGGTTTATTTTACTTGATGTTCATCAATCGCTAGAATTGTTATAGTTTCAGTTAGTTAGTCAGCTAGTTTCGTGGGTGCCCAGCAGTTTGAGTTAGCCAGGATCATTTGTTAGATGAACTTGAATTAGTGTGAAGCAAAACTTGCTTGAATTATTGTACTGATATTCTCAGGGGCCCTATTCAGTGTTCATGCTCTGCTTCCTCTGTTTTTGTTCTTCGCTAACAGTACACACCCAAATTCAGTTTCTAGTAAAAAAACAAAACTGGGCTGCCGAATAGATGTTGGGCCGTGAGAAAATGGGCCCTGAGAAAATAACCATGCCCAAAATAGAGACCAGCCCGCCCGCGTAGGGGCACCAGCCCACCCGCGTAGCAGCACCAGCCCACCTCTAACTTCGGCAAATAAAATGTTACTTATTTTTTTTACCCATCAAAAAAAAAGTTACTTATTTTTACTTTGGCCTTTTTCTTGCACTAAATTTTCTGATGGATTATTTTTTGATGCAATAAAACCAAATGTTAATTGTTTTTATGCATGTCTACGGTTCCATGAACTAAATGAGTTGCATGAAGTAAATTAGTTTGCATTTCCTAGTGGCATGTCCATAGTGGGTTTGCATGGGGCTCCTAGTTGCATGTCCATGATTTGGCCAATATTTTGAAGATGGTGTGTGTGTGGTGAGATTGAGGTGTAGCAACCTGGGCTCGTAGCAACCCATAGCAATACACAAATAATAAGCGAGAACAACCCATAGGCACGAAACACACAATATATATAGTAGCAATCCATAGTTCCACGATAACCTTGCAACTCCATGATAGCCTTACAACTTAAAATACTAATACAATAACGATTACTACTTAAAAAAACTAATACGATAAGCTAGATAGATCGGGGGGCACCAAACGCGGGTTCTTCTTGGGGCTCTTCTGAAGGAAATATGCCCTAGAGGCAATAATAAAGTTGTTATTTATTTCCTTATATCATGATAAACGTTTATTATTCATGCTAGAATTGTATTAACCGGAAACATAATACATGTGTGAATATATAGACAAAACAGTATGTCACTAGTATGCCTCTACTTGACTAGCTTGTTAATCAAAGATGGTTATGTTTCCTAACCATGAACAAGGAGTTGTTATTTGATTAACAAGGTCACATCATTAGTTGAATGATCTGATTGACATGACCCATTCCGTTAGCTTAACACTTGATCGTTTAGTATGTTAATGCTTTCTTCATGACCCATACATGTTCCTGTAACTATGAGATTATGCAACTCCTGCCACGGAGGAACACTTTGGTACTACCAAACGTCACAACGAATCGGGTGATTATAAAGGAGTACTACAGGTGTCTCCAAAGGTACTTGTTGGGTTGGCGATTTCGAGATTAGGTTTTGTCACTCCGATTGCGGAGAGGTATCTCTAGGCCTTCTCGGTAATACACATCACATAAGCCTTGCAAGCATTGCAACTAAAGAGTTAGTTGTGAGATGATGTATTACGGAACGAGTAAAGAGACTTTCCGTAACAAGATTAAACTAGGTATTGGATACCGACGATCGAATCTCGGAAAGTAACATACCGATGACAAAGGAACAACGATGTTGTTATGCGGTTTGACCGATAAAGATCTTCAGAGAATATGTAGGAACCAATATGAGCATCCAGGTTCCGCTATTGGTTATTGACCGAGAATAGTTCTAGGTCATGTCTACATAGTTCTCGAACCGTAGGGTCCGCACGCTTAAGGTTTCAATGACGGTTATTATGAGTTTATGTATTTTGATGTACCAAGGAGTTCGAGTCCCGGATGTGATCACGGACATGACGAGGAGTCTCGAAATGGTCGAGACATAAAGATTGATATATTGGATGGTTATATTCGACACCGGAAAGGTTCCGGAAGTTTCCGGAGAAAACCGGAGTGCCGGAGGGGTTACCGGAACCCCCCGGGGAAGTTATGGGCCTTATTGGGCCAAGAGGGGAGAGAGAGGGCTGCACCAGGAGGTGGTGCGCCCCCCCTCCATGGGGAGTCCGACTGACTAGGAGGGGCGAGCCCCCTTCCCTCTCCCTCTCCCTCTCTTTCCTTCCCCCTTCCCTCTTCCTAGTAGGACTAGGAAAGGAGTCCTACTCCTACTAGGAGGAGGACTCCCCCCCTTGGTGCGCCCAAGGGCTGGCCGCCCTCCCCTTGCTCCTTTATATACGGGGGCAGGGGGCACCCTAGAACACACAAGTTGATCTTCGTGATCGTTCCTTAGCCGTGTGCGGTGCCCCCCTCCACCATATTCCACCTCGGTCATATTGTAGCGGTGCTTAGGCGAAGCCCTGCGACGGTAGAACATCAAGATCGTCACCACGCCGTCGTGCTGACGGAACTCCTCCCCGACGCTTTGCTGGATCGGAGCCCGGGGATCGTCATCGAGCTGAACGTGTGCTAAGAACTCGGAGGTGCCGGAGTAACGGTGCTTGGATCGGTCGGATCGTGAAGACGTACGACTACATCAACCGCGTTGATATAACGCTTCCGCTTTCGGTCTACGAGGGTACGTGGACAGACACTCTCCCCTCTCGTTGCTATGCCATCACCATGGTCTTGCGTGATCGTAGGAAAATTTTTGAAATTACTACGTTACCCAACAGTGGCATCCGAGCCTGGTTTTATGCGTTGATGTCATATGCACGAGTAGAACACAAGTGAGTTGTGGGCGATACAAGTCATACTACCTACCAGCATGTCATACTTTGGTTCAGCGGTATTGTGAGATGAAGCGGCCCGGACCGACATTACGCGTACGCTTACGCGAGACTGGTTTCACCGCTGTGAGCACTCGTTGCTTAAAGGTGATCGGCGGTGTCTGTCTCTCTCACTTTAGTTGAACTGAGTGTGGCTACGCCCGGTCCTTGAGAAGGTTAAACGGAGTCTATTTGACGAAGTATCGTTGTGGTTTTGATGCGTAGGTAAGAACGGTTCTTGCTCAGCCCGTAGCAGCCACGTAAAACTTGCAACAACAAAGTAGAGGACGCCTAACTTGTTTTTGCAGGGCATGTTGTGATGTGATATGGTCAAGACGTGATGCTATATTTTATTGTATGAGATGATCATGTTTTGTAACCGAAGTTATCGGCAATCGGCAGGAGCCATATGGTTGTCGCTTTATTGTATGAAATGCAAACGCCATGTAATTGCTTTACTTTATCACTAAGCGGTAGCGATAGTCGTAGAAGCAATAGTTGGCGAGACGACAACGATGCTACGATGGAGATCAAGGTGTCGCGCCGGTGACGATGGTGATCATGACGGTGCTTTGGAGATGGAGATCACAAGCACAAGATGATGATGGCCATATCATATCACTTATATTGATTGCATGTGATGTTTATCCTTTATGCATCTTATCTTGCTTTGATTGACGGTAGCATTATAAGATGATCTCTCACTAAAAAAATTATCAAGTAGTGTTCTCCCTGAGTATGCACCGTTGCCAAAGTTCGTCGTGCCGAGACACCACGTGATGATCGGGTGTGATAAGCTCTACGTCCATCTACAACGGGTGCAAGCCAGTTTTGCACACGCAGAATACTCAGGTTATACTTGACGAGCCTAGCATATACAGATATGGCCTCGGAACACGGAGACCGAAAGGTCGAACGTGAATCATATAGCAGATATGATCAACATAAGATGTTCACCATTGAAAACTACTCCATCTCACGTGATGATCGGTTATGGTTTAGTTGATTTGGATCACGTGATCACTTAGATAACTAGAGAGATGTCTGTCTAAGTGGGAGTTCTTTAGTAATATGATTAATTGAACTTAAATTTATCATGAACTTAGTACCGATAGTATTTTGCTTGTCTATGTTTACTGTAGATAGATGGCTCGTCTGTTGTTCCGTTGAATTTTAATGCGTTCCTGAGAAAGCAAAGTTGAAAGATGATGGTAGCAATTACACGGACTGGGTCCGTAACTGAGGATAATCCTCATTGCTGCACGTAAAAGTTACGCCCCGGAAGCACCGCTGGGTGACAGGCTCTGCAGATGCCGAGCGAGAAGTTGTGAACGTCGGCAAAGCGTAGCTGATGACTACTCTATAGTTCAGTGTGCCATGCTTTACGGCTTAGAACCGGGTCTTCAACGACGTTTTGAACGTCATGGAGCATATGAGATGTTCCAGAGTTGAAGTTGATATTTCAACAGAATGCCCGGATTGAGAGATATGAAGTCTCCAATAAGTTCTATAGCTGCAAGATGGAGGAGAATAGTTACGTCGGTGAGCACATACTCAAAATGTCCGGGTATTACAATCACTTGAATCAACTGGAGTTAATCTTCCGGATGATTGTGTCATTGATGAATTCTTCAATCACTGCCACCAAGCTACAAAGGCTTCGTGATGAACTATAATATGCAAGGGTTAGTAAAGACTATGCTCGAGCTCTTCGCAATGCTGAAAGCTGCGGAGGTAGAAATCAAAAGGAGCATCAAGTGTTGATGGTCAATAAGACCACTAGTTTCAAGAAGAAAGGCAAAGGGAAGAAGAAGGGAACTTCAAGAAGAACAGCAAACAAGTTGTTGATCAGAGAAGAAACCCAAGTCTGGACCTAAGCCTGAATCGAGTGCTTCTACCGCAAGCGACTGGTCACCGAAGCGGAACTGCCCCAAGTATTTGGCGGATAAGAAGGATGGCAAAGTGAACAAAGGTATATGTGATATACTTGTTATTGATGTGTACCTTACTAGAGCTCGCAGTAGTACCTGGGTATTTGATACTGGTTCTGTTGCTAATATTTGCAACTCGAAACAGGAACTACGGATTGCGAACACTGGCAAAGGACGAGGTGACGATGCGCGTGGAAAGCGGTTCCAAAGTCGATGTGATCGCAGTCGGCACGCTACCTCTACATCTACCTTCGGGATTAGTTTTAGACCTGAATAATTGTTATTTGGTGCCAGCGTTGAGCATGAACATTATATCTGGATCTTGTTTGATGCGAGACGGTTATTCATTTAAATCAGAGAATAATGGTTGTTCTATTTATATGAATAATATCTTTTATGGTCATGCACCCTTGAAGAGTGGTCTATTTTTAATGAATCTCGATAGTAGTGATACACATATTCATAATGTTGAAACCAAAAGATGCAGAGTTGATAATGATAGTGCAACTTATTTGTGGCACTGCCGTTTAGGTCATATCGGTGTAAAACGCATGAAGAAACTCCATGCTGATGGACTTTTGGAGTCACTTGATTATGAATCACTTGGCACTTGCGAACCATGCCTCATGGGCAAGATGACTAAAACTCCGTTCTCCGGTACTATGGAGAGAGCAACAGATTTATTGGAAATCATACATACGGATGTATGTGGTCCAATGAATGTTGAAGCTCGTGGCGGATATCGTTATTTTCTCACCTTCACAGATGATTTGAGCAGATATGGGTATATCTACTTAATGAAACATAAGTCTGAAACATTTGAGAAGTTCAAAGAATTTCAGAGTGAAGTTGAAAATCATCGTAATAAGAAAATAAAGTTTCTACGATCTGATCGTGGAGGCGAATATTTGAGTTACTGAGTTTGGTCTACATTTGAAACAAAGCGGAATAGTTTCGCAACTCACGCCACCCGAACACCACAGCGCAATGGTGTGTCCGAACGTCGAATCGCACTTTATCGGATATGGTGCGATCTATGATGTCTCTTACAGATTTACCGCTGTCATTTTGGGGTTATGCTCTTGAGACGGCCGCATTCACGTTAAATAGGACACCGTCAAAATCCGTTGAGACGACGCCTTATGAACTATGGTTTAGCAAGAAACCAAAGTTGTCGCTTTCTGAAAGTTTGGGGTTGCGATGCTTATGTGAAGAAACTTCAACCTGATAAGCTTGAACCCAAATCGAGAAATGTGTCTTCATAGGATACCCAAAGGAGACAATTGGGTACACCTTCTATCACAGATCCGAAGGCAAGACATTCGTTGCTAAAAATGGATCCTTTCTAGAGAAGGAGTTTCTCTCGAAAGAAGTGAGTGGGAGGAAAGTGGAACTTGATGAGGTAATAGTACCAGCTCCCTTATTGGAAAGTAGTTCGTCACGTAAATCAGTTTCGTAACACCTACACCAGTTAGTGAGGAAGATAATGATGAAGATCATGAAACTTCAGATCAAGTTGTCACCGAACTTCAGAGATCAACCAGAACAAAATCCGCACTGAGTGGTACGGTAATCCTATTCGGAAGTCATGCTACTAGATCATGATGAACCTACGAACTATGAAGAAGCGATGGTGAGCCCAGATTCCAAAAATGGCTTGAAGCCATGAAATCTGAGATGGGATCCATGTATGAGAACAAAGTATGGACTTTGGTAGACTTGCCCGATGATCGGCAAGCTATTGAGAATAAATGGATTTTAAGAAGAAGACCGACGATGGTAATGTAACTGTCTACAAAGCTCGACTTGTTGCAAAAGGTTTTCGACAAGTTCAAGGGGTTGACTACGATGAGACTTTCTCACCCGTGGCGATGCTTAAGTCCGTCCGAATCATGTTAGCAATTGCCGATTTTATGATTATGAAATTTGGCAAATGGATGTAAAACTGCATTCTTGAATGGATTTCTAGAAGAAAAGTTGTATATGATGCAACCAGAAGGTTTTATCGATCCAAAAGGTGCTAACAAAGTGTGCAAGCTCCAACGATCAATTTATGGTGCAGTGCAAGCCTCTCGAGTTGGAATAAACGCTTTGATAGTGTGATCAAAGCATATGGGTTTGTACAGACTTTTGGAGAAGCCTGTATTTACAAGAAAGTGAGTGGGAGCTCAGTAGCATTTCTAATATTATATGTGGACGACATATTATTGATTGGAAATGATATAGAATTTCTGGATAGCATAAAAGGATACTTGAATAAAAGTTTTTCAATGAAAGACCTCGGTGAAGCTGCTTACATATTGGGCATCAAGATCTATAGAGATAGATCAAGACGCTTGATTGGACTTTCACAAAGCACATACCTTGATAAAGTTTTGAAAAAGTTCAAAATGGATCAGGCAAAGAAAGGTTTTTACCTGTGTTACAAGGTGTAAGATTGAGTCGACTCAATGCCCGACCACAGCAGAAGATAGAGAGAAAATGAAAGATGTTCCTATGCTTCAGCCATAGGCTCTATCATGTATGCAATGCTGTGTACCAGACCGACGATGCTTAGCTGTAAGCTTGGCAGGAAGGTACCAAAGTAATCCAGAGTGGATCATCGGACAGCGGTCAAGAACATCCTGAAATACCGAAAAGGACTAAGGATATGTTTCTCGATATGGAGGTGACAAAGAGCTAGTCGTAAATGGTTACGCCGATGTAAGCTTTGACACTGATCCGGACGATTCTAAATCGCAAACCGGATACGTGTTTTATTAAACGGTGGAGCTGTCGGTTGGTGCAGTTCTAAACAAAGCGTCGTGGCGGGATCTACATGTGAAGCGGAGTACATAGCTGCTTCGAAGCAGCAAATGAAGGAGTCTGGATGAAAGAGTTCATTTCCGATCTAGGTGTCATACCTAGTGCATCGGGACCGATGAAGATCTTCTGTGACAATATCGGTGCAATTGCCTTGGCAAAGGAATCCAGATTTCACAAGAGGACCAAGCACATCAAGAGACGCTTCAATTCCATTCGGGACCAAGTCCAAGTGGGAGACATAGAGATTTGCAAAATACATACGGATCTGAATGTTGCGCACCGTTGACTAAGCCTCTTCCACGAGCAAAACATGATCAGCACCAAGACTCCATGGGTGTAAAGATCATTACTTTGTAATCTAGATTATTGACTCTAGTGCAAGTGGGAGATCAAGGAAATATGCCCTAGAGGCAATAATAAAGTTGTTATTTATTTCCTTATATCATGATAAACGTTTATTATTCATGCTAGAATTGTATTAACCGGAAACATAATACATGTGTGAATATATAGACAAAACAGATGTCACTAGTATGCCTCTACTTGACTAGCTTGTTAATCAAAGATGGTTATGTTTCCTAACCATGAACAAGGAGTTGTTATTTGATTAACAAGGTCACATCATTAGTTGAATGATCTGATTGACATGACCCATTCCGTTAGCTTAACACTTGATCGCTTAGTATGTTAATGCTTTCTTCATGACCCATACATGTTCCTGTAACTATGAGATTATGCAACTCCGCTTACGGAGGAACACTTTGGTACTACCAAACGTCACAACGTAATCGGGTGATTATAAAGGAGTACTACAGGTGTCTCCAAAGGTACTTGTTGGGTTGGCGATTTCGAGATTAGGTTTTGTCACTCCGATTGCGGAGAGGTATCTCTAGGCCTTCTCGGTAATACACATCACATAAGCCTTGCAAGCATTGCAACTAAAGAGTTAGTTGTGAGATGATGTATTACGGAACGAGTAAAGAGACTTTCCGTAACAAGATTAAACTAGGTATTGGATACCGACGATCGAATCTCGGAAAGTAACATACCGATGACAAAGGGAACAACGATGTTGTTATGCGGTTTGACCGATAAAGATCTTCAGAGAATATGTAGGAACCAATATGAGCATCCAGGTTCCGCTATTGGTTATTGACCGAGAATAGTTCTAGGTCATGTCTACATAGTTCTCGAACCGTAGGGTCCGCACGCTTAAGGTTTCAATGACGGTTATTATGAGTTTATGTATTTTGATGTACCAAGGAGTTCGAGTCCCGGATGTGATCACGGACATGACGAGGAGTCTCGAAATGGTCGAGACATAAAGATTGATATATTGGATGGTTATATTCGGACACGGAAAGGTTCCGGAAGTTTCGGAGAAAACGGAGTGCCGGAGGGGTTACCGGAACCCCGGGAAGTTATGGGCCTTATTGGGCCAAGAGGGAGAGAGAGGCTGCACCAGGAGGTGGTGCGCCCCCATGGGGAGTCCGAATTGACTAGGAGGGGGCGCAGCCCCTTCCCTCTCTCTCCTCTCCTCTCTTTCCTTCCCCCTTCCCTCTTCCTAGTAGGACTAGGAAAGGGGAGTCCTACTCCTACTAGGAGGAGGACTCCCCCCTCCCTTGGTGCGCCCCAAGGGCTGGCCGGCCCTCCCCCTTGCTCCTTTATATACGGGGGCAGGGGGCACCCTAGAACACACAAGTTGATCTTCGTGATCGTTCCTTAGCCGTGTGCGGTGCCCCCCTCCACCATATTCCACCTCGGTCATATTGTAGCGGTGCTTAGGCGAAGCCCTGCGACGGTAGAACATCAAGATCGTCACCACGCCGTCGTGCTGACGGAACTCCTCCCCGACGCTTTGCTGGATCGGAGCCCGGGGATCGTCATCGAGCTGAACGTGTGCTAAGAACTCGGAGGTGCCGGAGTAACGGTGCTTGGATCGGTCGGATCGTGAAGACGTCGACTACATCAACAGCGTTGATATAACGCCCGCTTTCGGTCTCACGAGGGCGTGGACAGACACTCTCCCCTCTCGTTGCTATGCCATCACCATGGTCTTGCGTGATCGTAGGAAAATTTTTGAAATTACTACGTTACCCAACATCTTCTTCTCCTCCTCCTCCGGGGGAACAACGCCACCTCGCTCCTCCGGGCGCCGTCCTTCACTCCTCCCCGTTGTTGATGGGGTACGGGAGCGTGTGCATAACGCCGTTGTTGGGGAAGATGCTCTGGAAGTCAGTGAAGATATTGTAGGTGGTGAAAGCTATGAACTCACAACCAACCCAATACGCTCGCCTGAGGAGATGGAAAGCATCGAAAGGGTTAGTGAACGTGGCGAGGAGCCCAACCACAACGCCGTTGTGGTTGAACTCCTCAACATGGTACATCCGAGGAGAGCAGCGGGGGTGGCGGAAGCCGCCGCAAGGAAGAACTCCGTTAACTCCTTGCGCCCCTCCACCTCGAGATCGCCCAAACCCTAAGGGTTCTCTCTACATACACTCCGGCCGGGTAGAGCCTTTCCGGCACGGTTGGGGGGAAGCTGTAGGTGGGGCCGGTGTACTGCATGGTGGCGGGGTGGCTCGAGTGCTCGGTCGGGTTTCATGGAGAAGGAACAAGAAGGGCAGAGGAGGCAGAGGATGGGGTATGATGGATGAGGAGGGAGAGAACGATAGTGCCCGGCTTAAATAGCCCAAGTGCGACGTGGTTTCACCCCGTCGAAACCCTAGAATTAATGGGCGGGCGGCGTTTGGTGGCGCCCCAATGAAAGTGTGTACACGAGTGTGGCCGTGGGAAACGGACTGCGACGCTTCTGTGCCACCGGTCGCGGGTCAAGGGGGACATGCCCACGCACGCGTCTGTGCCTTCGTGGGTCAAGGGGACACGCCTTCCCCGGGTTCTCTGCGTGTGCCGCCCGTGCATGCATGCGGTTGCCCATTAATTTGCTCATCTTGCTAGGGCCTGGCTAGAGGGCAAGGTTCAGTCGATGGGGGGCCGAGACGTGACAATAATGGACGCCTTCTTTTGCCCATCTTGTAACGGGCAGCACGCCATTTGAACTGCATCGATACCCACATCGATACCCCATGCCAGTATTGCGTCCTCAAAGAGGAGCACGCCATGCACAGCGTGCACACCACGCCATGCAGCGTTGGCTTTTTGGTTGTCTTCATCGGGCTGCTGCATTGTGGCCGGGTGCATGCTTTGATGCGACGCTGCATCGGTTCTAATGGTAGGCCTGCGACAGGTTACTGCGTTGATAGGGGTGGCGGAGCAGGCTACGTCGAGGCATGCCCGGCATGCATGCAACGCACGGGCGCAGTCCTGCGGGTGGGCATGCATGCTGCGGGTAGGCACGGGCACGCATGCAACGATGGAAAGGGCACTGCGTAGGCTTGGTCCATGCACCGCGTCAACTCTTGCCATTGGATTCAAATGAACGGTCCTGATGCTCCAACGAGAGAGGCTGATCCAAACCCCACCGTCAACCAATCAGCGCGTCTCATGCGGATCGCTGCACACCGTAGCTAACCCTAGCGCCGATCTCAACCGTCCCACGCACAACGATCGACGACCAGGTAGTGTGTGGGGTTTTGAGGGGTTTTGAGGGGTTTTGAGAGGTTTTGACTGATTAGGGTTGAGCATAACTAATTCAAAAAAAATCAAAAAAACATAAAACTTGCGCACATAGTCTTATTATGTCGTATAGTAACGAGAAAAAAATATAAATATGGTTTACATACATTTTTACGAAAAATCCTTCACAAAATTGTCATTCCTCAAACAATGTAGTATGGAGTTCAAGGGAGAGAGTAGTGCGCACCCGAGAGTAGGTGGAGTTTTGAAAATGAAAAGTGTGAAAACCTCACCAAAACTTCATTTTGGATTGACTAAGAAAGATCTGAACTTACTTTTCTCATTTTCATGTTTTAAACTTGTTTTATATATAATTTTCTATTAAACCTTGTTTTTTCAAAAAGAAAAGAAAAAAATAGAAAATTAATTCAATAAATAGTGAGACTTTAGATTTACACTATATAGGTAGAATAGATGTGTAGAAAAATCATTTGGCTGGTTTAGACAAGGTGCCAAAAGAACTTGCTTAAATATGAGGTCGTTTACCCTACCTTTGGAGGTCATTTGAAACACACTTTTCATGACTATGAGTTCAACTAACCAAAAGGGCTCGGAATGATCAGCAAGCAAACATATTTCAGTTGAGGTACTTTAGATAGCACTAAAACATCAATAGCCCAAATTTAGACAAACAAGTTCGAATAGAAATATGGGGATACATAGTGACTACCAGTACGCACCAAGTTACAAATATTATTACATGCCCCAAATTTTCAAACTGTTCTCTGTTCTACTTCTTCCTACCACGTCGTGTGCCCTTCTTCGCCTTAGCCCTTCTTATTTTTGGTTCTACTTCACACACAAGTTCACTGATCATCTTGGTTTTCTTCACTGGTCTTTTCAACACCTCGCCAATACCCTCGTGATCGTGGTCTTGGCCTCAATGTTGACACCAGTTTCAGTTTCTTTGGTGTGTACCTCAACATGGGTTTCTTCATCTGAACCTCGACACGCTCAGGTTCAGTTTCTTTAGTCTGAACCTCGACACGCCAAGTTCAGTTTCTTCGTGTGCACCTCCACATCAGTTTCTTCATCTGAATGTTGACTGCAACAGGATTTTCTTCATCTGCTCGTGCTCAGGCACACTTCTCTTCTTTCTACCGCCATTGACTCTTGCTTTTTTGTTGGCCAACACTGTTCAACAACAAGGGGCTGACTTGCTCGCTTCCTCCTGTGCAGAAAATGTTATAGATATAGTAATTGGAAAAAGCACCAAATCAAGACACGCACAAATAAACAAGAACATACTTTGGCTTATCAGAGTGTAACGGCATTTGACAGATCCCACTGCGCCCAAGTTCCTGGCACAACTTGCATCTGTTTTGTTACCTTTTGGGCCCTTTTGGCTTTTCATCTTTCTTTCCTTCTTACTACTCCCACCTTTCTCAAACCATGCCTTGAATCTACTCTGCTTAGGCCTGCCAGCCTTTCTTTTCGTCAAGGAGGACACATGGAAAATTCAATGTCCACTTCAGGCCACCGAGACTGATCTGTAAGTGCTGGAATTGGAGTGGCATATGCAGCTTTGAATCTTGCTACGAATAATATTCATGCAGATATGGGTGCATGTTTATCTTCGGTTGGGATGCTAAGAAAAGAATGGCATGCTCACATGGTTTACCAGTGTGTTGCCACTCGAGGCAAGTGCAATCATGCAATTCAGTGTTAACAACATGTCTCCTTCCAGTTTTGTTATCTCTAACTTCAGCACCCCAAGGTGATGATTTTTCAACAAACAAATGTGAAAGACTTCTGCTCCTATTGACCACCTGTTGTACCACTGGAAGCTTATCACCTTGCGCACAATCACCTATCCTTCTTCTCAATTCCCACAACCGCATGAGCATGATCCTGATTTGGTCAACCATGTCATGCACAGCAAATCTTTTAACTCCTTCACCTTGTTGTTGAAACTCTCGCCAAATTGTTGTTGATGTGGTCACACTTGATGGCAGTGTTGAATGCTGATCTGTACCATAACAAAGAATGGTAGGTGTTCAGCCATGGACCAAACTCATCACATGCTGCCATTATCTTATCAAGATGATATTTGTGTGTCTGTCTAGTGTAAGATCTTGCTGCTGGCCACATGCGCCCAAATTCTTCTCCTCTAAATTTTTTGATCAAATTCATCCATAAATGACCGAAGCACTCCCTCTGCTCAGCATGTGGGAAAACATTTTTCACTGAATTTTCAAGCCCCTTACATGCATCTGTGTGTATAGCCAAAGGTGACACTGGCCCTAGGCACCTTTTCAACTGGATCATGAACCATGTCCATGAAGCCTCTGTTTCTGACTGAAACAAGCCAACAGCAATAGGAAACATCCAGTTGTGTCCATCTAGAGCATTGCATGCTGCCAACTGACTATTCCACTTGCCTGTCAAAAATGATGAGTCTATGCTCAAATATGGACGGCACCCTGCTTTGAACCCATCGATGCAAGGCTTCAAAGCCATAAAAAACTTGGAGAACTTGACTTCACCTGAGGGTGATACCTCTGTATCTATCTCCACAACACTGCCAGGTGACCTCTTTTCCACCTCTGCTTTGAAGTTGTAAAGCATCCTAAATGTATTTGCCCAATCACCGTATAAATTTTTCATTGCCCTTTGTTTTGCCTTCCACACTGTGGTATATCTCAGTTTAATGGGGTACATCTTTTCCAAGTCTACTTTGAGTTTCTTGGCAGTAGTGTTTGGTGTTTTGGATAAAATTGGGGTGATCTTTTCTGCAACCCAAAGTTGTGATGTCATGGTTGATACTGTCTGTGAACTTGTAATACAAGTATGTTGATTGGAGATTTGGTTAACCCTGACAGTACTTCCATTAGGTTGCAGTCTAGCAGATATGTACCACTTGCAAGGCTTCACACTACCATCAAATCCTCTGCACCTCGCATAAAACTTCTTCCTATCAGTCCAAACAGTCTTGGCATCAAACTCATGTTTCACTGCATAAGTCTTGAAACACATCCTAAACTCATTCATGCTTGGGAACAACTTGCCTACTTCAATGACAGGGTTTTCTTTGTCATACACATGCACCAGCTCATCATCATGTGCATCATCTACTTCATCTGCAGCTTGTTCCATCAACTGTCCATCTACTTCTTCATCAGCATTAGCAGGCAAACTAGATTCGCCCTTCTCCTGCTTATCTCTGTCATCAACTGGAATGCCAAAAAGTTTGGCCATCTCAATGTCAGGCATTGGTGCAATGACCAAATCAGTAGGCTCATCTAATTCAACTACATTCCAATCAACAGTTGCTGCAGTTTCAGTTTCAGTTTCAGTCACATGTCCCTCTTCGGCTATTACTGTAAGTTCAGTACACATGGGAATCAATGGCCTATGTGTAGCCCAATCATCGTCTACCATCTGCGCAGCCAATTGTGATGGCACATATCCAACCTTCGAAAAAATGTTCAGATCAAGGAGCTCAGCAAAAAAAATTAGCCCGTTTGCTTGTCCAGCCGTTTCGCCGATCGATTTCTTCAACAATCTGTTCACCATCTTCTATTCTAACATACTCTCCTTTCCAATCATCAAACCGCAACAATGATACTTCTTGCTCTGGACCCCAAACAATTTTCTCCCCAATTTTTTCCACCCATTTCTTCACTGCCGTCTCTCCCATGTTCTGTAGATCGATTTCTTCAACAATCTGTTCACCATCTTCTATTCTAACATACTCTCCTTTCCAATCATCAAACCGCAACAATGATACTTCTTGCTCTGGACCCCAAACAATTTTCTCCCCAATTTTTTCCACCCATTTCTTCACTGCCGTCTCTCCCATGTTCTGTAGAACTTGTGGATCAATCTCTGTAAACTCAACCTCCCATTTAACAATTGTGTCTCTCTCAATGTTTTGTATGCTACCATCAACTAATTTTGCCTTTGATGGAAAGAAATTGACTGTCAATTCGAAGGTCCGAGCGGCAGCATCCCCTCTGTCAGTGGCGGACAGTGTGAGCCCGTGAGAAAGAGCAGACGAGGCCACCCCCTAATTGCATGCAAAATTGGATCGGAGAGAGGCGCATTACCTATTCGAAGTTGAATCTGGCGGCTCCATCTCAGTATGCCCACGGGCTCCCCTCACAACCTATCGATTCCGCAAGTGAAAACAGAGGAAACGAGCTGAGATCTACGGGTCCGAGAGAGGAACGGGAAGGCGACTAGGGTTTGAATTCACTCACCATTTTCTGAGGACGAAGGCTCCGCCACCGTTGAGAACGAGGGCTCCGCCGCCGCCGCCGAGAACGCAAGATCCGCCGCCACCGGAGAAGAAGGGGGGCAGAGTGGCGGGCCCGGCACGGTCGGGCGGCAGGGCACGGTCAGCTGTTTTGAGCAACAATTAAGTTGGACCCACATGTCCTAACATAAACGGGCGGGCTTGGTTGACGACCAATTTAACCACATTTAACAGCCATGTCGTGTGTGGGCTATTTACCTGCTCAAATGTGTCGCACCACAGCCATTCGCTCGAACTACGTCGCACTCTTGCCAATTCACCTCAAAAACGTCGCACAGGAGCTATTGGCCCGATTTTTTAGTGTTGGCTATCACGGTGATTAACAACGATTTATTAAGTATGATTATCATCTCGTGGCCATGCTACACTCATCTCCGTGGAACCCACCGGTCGCATCAGAGGCTGCAACATAGTTGACCATCGACGTTTTCTTGGGCTGCTGCTCCGCGAGCTGGTTCAGCCCGCTTCTGGCTAAATATGCATGTTCCCTTTAGGTAGCCAGCCACGTACAAGTTTTGCTCGGTAGAACTTATTATTAGCTTCTTCCGTGCAGATGGGCGAACAAACAAGTGTGCTCTGTCTCGACACCGTTGTGGTTGCACCGTACAGCTAATAGTAGTCAATGCCCGTTCGATCGTGGTCGATGTCCTTCTCTGCTCGTTCACCTTTCAGTAGACTTAGCGCCGGCGAATGCCTTTCCTAATGCCTCCCAGCTCTAAAGCTCAAACAGACGATCCACTAATAAAAATCAACTTAGTTCTCAACATGTAGCGGCGTGTAGCTAAGACCAATCACAATTTGGATGGCGATAATATATGATCTCTTGTTCAGATAATGAAACGAACCAGAAATAAGGTTATATAGAGGCTACTACTTGTGAAAGCTCGTTAAGGATACCATGTGAGCTCCCAAGAACCATTTATAATCACCATAACCATGAGTTGGTAGATATATAAATGGTATCTAATCCCGAGGGTGATGTATCTAGGAGATCCACCAACTAGCTTTAGCTGCGGCAGGCGCGGCCGAAGTATGTGAGATGAATGAAGCAGAAAGTAGAATTTCCCAAGCATGAATGGGCTGCAGTCAAGTAGATATGTGCAACGAGGGTCGCTACCATGACCGATATCCGATAGGAAGATGAGGGGATCTTCCATTATAACGTTGAAACGATTTGGTGCAAGAGTCAGAGACTTATTTAACACGATAAACACAACGCATCAGTTGATTCTATGGAGTAATAAAAAATGATTCTGAGAAGAAATTGGAAGAAGCTGGACAACCATTTAGTGGACCTGAAGCACAACAGAATTAGGGATGACAAGACATGGGCACACTGATAGTGCGGTGGTGTAAGGTTCTCGAAGTCTAGCATGGCAGGTGGCTGGTGTGGAGACGATGGCGGGTCTGCGCAGGCATAGGCATCAACATGAGCACCGGCCATACCATGACTCTGGGAACTATGGTTAAGATGGCAACATATACAAAATTATTGCACTGTAACTATATATATACAATCATCATGACAACATTCATGGTTAAGATGGCAACTATGGCGATATAATCTGGAAACTGACGGCGATGAACGAAATTTCGTCGAAACATATCAGTATGAGATCTTGTTTTGAAGCCCACGCCGAGACAAAGCCATTGGAGAAGCCGATCTCTAATCAGATAAATGTTCTATGAGATAAATCATCTCAAAAATAAAAAACAATTAATGTGAGGATGTCAGCATTGGGCAAATAGCTCCCATGCGACATTTTTGAGTTGAATTGTCTCTCATGCGATGTCGTTGGTTCAAATGGCTCTCATGTGACGTCTCCCAGCGCAGAAATAGCTCAGGCAAGACGCCCTGTTTACGCGGGTAGTTGGCTGTTAGTTGGGCTGAGGTTTGGTTGGGACACTGGGGTTTATGTGCTCTGACTGGTGGGGTCCACCTATGGCCACGTAGTCAACAGTCAACCGTCCACGACTCGACCGGTGACTGTGTGACCGTGCTCGACTTGACCTTGCTGGACTGGGCGAGCGGCGCCGCCGTAAGCATCTTCTCCGGCAGAGGCAGCTTTTTCTTCTCCGCGGTGGTGGAGCGCATTTTTCGATAGCGACAGAGCTATTGCGAGTGAGTACTTTCGAAACCCTAGTCCTACTCCCCAGAATTTTGGGGGATCTGTGGCCTCATGCTGCCCCTCTATTTCTGGCGATTTAGAATCTCGATTGGATCCGGGGGTTGTTTCTTCTCCGCGTCCCGGTGGTGGAGCGCCTTTCTCGGCAGCGGCTATTGCGGGTGAGTATTTCCCAAACTCTAGTCCCATTCCCCAGAATTTTGGATAAATTTGTGGCCTCATGCTGCCCCTATTTCTTGGCGTTTTAGAATATCGATTGTATAGGAGCGCGGGGGCTGAATGAGATGGAGCGAGGAGACAGTGCTTCAAATCGGTAATGCCACCCTCTTTTTTCTTTTAGCGGTTATCGAACTCGATTTGGTAGTTACTGTCGCTTACACTACCGCCGCTGCCTGCCATTGACAAAACATGGGAGGTTCAGGTTCTGCCACCATATTCGCAATTATAGTGGAATTTTTTCCCTGTAAAGCCAAGCTCAGTGATGGCAGTGTCCAAGACATTGATAGAGATACCACCGTGAGGTTGGATGTCGAACTTGCAGATGTTGATCCCCAGGAATTGGAGAGCATGAAGGAGAAGGCCGTGGGCAATTTGGTGGAGAGAATTGGGGAGAGTATTGTTTGGGGTCCAGAACAAGAGGTATCCCTCCAACGTTTTGACAACTATAATGGTGAATATGTGAGAATTGAAGATGGAGAATCCATGGTTGCTGAAATTGATCAGCAAGAAGGGTGGGCAAGCAAACAAGTAACATTTTATGCAGAGCTAATCGATCTGCAAACTCATTCCAGAGTTTGTTATGTGCCATCAAAGATGGCTGCACAGGTGGAAGATGATGAGTGGGTTTCACAAAAGAAGATGTTGACATTGTTGACTGAACATACTGTAGTAGCTGAAGATACAGGGATTGATGCAGATGGAGTGGAGGGAATCCATGGTGCTAGGAAGATTGTTGTTGACTGGAATGTAGTAGAGTTGAATGAAAAAACAGATTTGGTCATTACACCAATATCTGACATTGATATGGCCGAAATGTTTGGCATTCAAGTTGATGACAAAGATAAGAAGAAGGATGACAGTTCTTTGCCTGCCGATGGTAACACAGGCCCTATTAATGCAAATGAGAATGAAGAAGAGCTGATGAGAGAGGGTGCAGATGATGTGGATGATGCAGATGATAATGAGCTGGTTTGTTTGTATGACAAAGAGAACCCAGTTATTGAGGTGGGAAAGTTGTGGCCAAGCATGAAGAAGTTTAGGATGTCTTTCAGGACCTATGCAGTGAAAAAAGAGTTTGATGCCAAGACTATGTGGACTGATCGGAAGAAATTTTATGCTCGGTGCAAAGGTTATGATGGTGGTGGCAATCCTTGCAAATGGTGGAAGTACAGTAAGGGTAAATCAAATACCACACCAGCATACATGTATGACCACTTCATAGAGAGTTTCAAAAATGACATCACAGCTTTGGGTTACAGAGAAGATTACTCCTATTTTAGCCAAGACTCCAAACACTGCAAAGAGGCTTAAAGTTGACTTGGAGAAGCTGTACCCCATCCAGCTGCAATATACCACAGTGTGGAAAGCAAAACAAAGGGCCATGAAATCATTGTATGGTGACTGGGCAAATATATTTAGGATGTTGTATAGTTTTAAAGCAAAGGTGGAGAAGAGGTCACCTGGAAGTGTGGTGGAGATAGATACAGAGGTAACAGAGGATGGCAAGGTTTTATTAAACAAGTTTTTTATGTGTTTGAAGCCTTGCATAGATGGATTCAAAGCATGTTGTCATCCATATTTGAGCGTAGACTCATCTTTTTTGACTGGAAAGTGGAATATGGTCAGTTGGCTGCATGCAATGCTCTAGATGGACACAACTGGATGTTCCCAATTGCAATAGCAATGTTTCAATCAGAGACAGAGGCATCATGGATATGGTTCATGATGCAACTGAAAAGATGCATAGGGCCAGTTTCTCCTTTGGCCATCCACACAGATGCATGTAAAGGGTTGAAAAATGCATTAAAAAAGGTTTTTCCCCATGCTGAGCAGAGGGAGTGCTTTGGACATATGTGGATGAATCTGATAAAAAAATTTAGAGGAGATGAATTTGGGCGCATGTGGCCAGCAGCAAGATCCTACACCAGACAGACACATTCCTATCACCTTGGTAAGATATTGGCATCATGTAGTGATAATGAATTTGCTTCATGGTTGAACACCCACCATTCTCTGTTGTGGTACAGATCAGATTTTAATACTGCCATAAAATGTGATCATATGAATAACAACTTGGTAGAAAGTTTTAACAACAAAGTGAAGGATTTGAAAGACTTGCCTGTGCATGACATGGTGGACCAAATAAGGATCATGATCATGCGTTTGTGGGAGTTGAGAGGAAAAATTGCTAATATTTTGGAAGGGGACAAGCTTCCAGCAGTGGTACAACAGGTGGTCAACAGGAGTAGAAATCTTTCACATCTATCTGTTCAGAAATCTTCCTTGTGGGGTGCTGAAGTTAGAGATACAAAGAGTGGCAAGAGGCATGTGGTAAATACTGAGTTGCATGAGTGCACTTGCCAAGAGTGGCAACACACTGGAAAACCATGTGAGCATTCCATACTTTTTTTGGCATCTAAACCTAGGTTAAATATGCACCCATATTTGCATGCGTATTATTCAGTACAAAAATTCAAAGCTGCATATGCAAGTCCAATTCCTACACTGACTGACCAATCTCAGTGGCCTGAGGTGGAAATAGAATTTACCTTGTGTTCCCCTATCACTAGAAGAAAGGCTCACTACTAGAAAAAGGCCAACTAATGGCGCACCGGTTTTGCCTACTAATGGCGCACTACCGGTGCGCCATTAGTATTTTTTACTAATGGCGCACCACTGGTGCGCCATTAGTATCTGGTATACTAATGGCGCACCATGTAGTGCGCCATTAGTATCTGGTATACTAATGGCGCGCCATTAGTAACATTTTTTTTTTCAAATTTTCTTTTAAAATTTTTTCAATTTTTTTCTTAATCTTAGTTCACTATGGCTTAATCTCGGGTCAATATGCTTAATCTCAGGTCAAATCGCACTCCGTGGTCAAACTTCCCAAAAGGTCACCCATCCTCACACTACTCCAGCCCAAGCACGCTTAACTTCAGAGTTCTATCCAACCCCAGCAACAGCTCACTTCACAGGCACTTGTTGATATATCTAGCATATCAATCCTGTTATACCTTGTTGATGTCTAGGACTTTGTTCATGTTCATGACTATGATGAAATTTTGAAAAATATTTCAAACTTCTCGATCATATTACGTATCATTTTTTGAAAAAAAATTCAAAAAAAAAATTCAAAACCAATTTTTTTTCTGTTACTAGTGGCGCACCACATCCACGGTGCGCCACTAGTAAGTTTGAAATTTTTTGAATTTTTTTGCCGCTAGATCTTGAAAGCCCCGTAACTTTTTCTCTGTTAGGTTTTTTGGGATTTTGAAAATTTGGATGTAACTTTTCGAGTAGATGATTTTTCATATAAAAAACTTTTTCATTCGAGTTCGTATGCAAAAGTTATGCCCATTTTACAAATTTTCAGAGAGATTTTGCAAATAAAGTCGAAATTCATATTTGTAAATTTTCCCAACAACTAGAGCACATATCCAATGGGAAACTTATTTTCTTTTATTTTTTTTAAAACTGAAAAGGTGATCCGGGGGGGGTGCTTCGGTGGAAGTGGTGGCCAAGTTACTAATGGCGCACCGTGGGGTGGTGCGCCATTACTAGTTCAACTAGTAATGGCGCACCACTCCCACGGTCTTGCCATTAATTTTGAAAAAAATAAAAAAATTGATATTTTTTGATTTTTTTTTGAAAAAACTTAGTAATGGCGCACCGATGGAAAGTGCGCCATTACTAGTTAAAACTAGTAATGGCGCATCGAGACATGGTGCGCCATTAGTAACAATTTTTTTACTTTTTTAAACTACTAATGGCGCCGACGGATGTGGTGCGCCATTACTATGTCAATTAGTAATGGCGCACTATGCATCAGTAATGGCGCACCAGTGGAAAGTGCGCCATTACTAGTTAAAACTAGTAATGGCGCACCGAGACATGGTGCGCCATTAGTAACAATTTTTTTTTACTTTCTTTTTTAATACTACTAATGGCGCACGACGGATGTGATGCGCCATTACTATGTCAATTAGTAATGGCGCACTATGCATCGGTGCGCCATTAGTAACAAAATTTTTTTTATGTTTTTTTTCGAAACTGCTAATGGCACACCACACACCAGGTGCGCCATTAGTAATATATTACTAATGGCGCACCGAGACATGGTGCGCCATTAGAATATAGTAATGGCGCACCACATCACAGGTGCGCCATTAGTAGCCATTCCATCTATAGCCCTTTTTGTAGTAGTGGCTGGGACGCCAAAACAGAGCAGATTCAAAGCTTGGTTTGAGAAAGGTGGTTGTAGTAAGAAGGGGAAAAAGGAAAAAGAAAAGAATGATAAGCCCATAAGGGCTCAAAAAGGTAACAAAAATAGGTGCAAGTTGTGTGAGGTACTTGGGCACAGAATTGGTTCATCCAAATGCATCTACACTCATCAGAGGCCAAAGTATGTTTATGTTACTGTTTTTGCAAGTTTTTGATTTTGCTACTTGTTCTAGTATCAAACCAAGTGAACCGCTTTATTTTTTAGGAGGAAGCGTGCAGAAAAAGCCCAACCTCTTGTTGTTGAACAAAGTTGGCAAGTGAAAAAAGCAAGACTCAATGGCTTTAGAAGGAAGAGCACTAAGCAGATAATGTTTGGTGACAAAGATATGGAGGAAACTGAAACTGTTACTTCTGAACATGAGCTAAGTGTTTCTGTTTTGGACGATGTGATGCATACTGAATCTATTTTGCAGGCGCTAGGGCAATCTGAAACTGTTGCAGATGAAGCACCTGTTGTGCTGCCATGCGAATCTGCTTTGACAGTTGTGTTGCCATGTTTGAAGGTTGTGCTGCCAAGTGTTGAGTTGCAAACTTAAGTAGTTGAACAATGTGTGCCATCTACTCAATGTGCAGAAGTGCAAACTGAAGAAGTGCGACATGGTCAGGTGCAAAAGTTGAGGGGGCCTAGTGGAGTTGGCAAGAAAACCAAGGGACCAAAAATCAAGAGCATCAGCATCAACAAACTATGCGCCGTGGAACCAAACGGTGGAAAAAAGGAGAAGAAATCGAGTGGTAGAAAGAAGCAAAAGAAATAGAGTCGAAATCATTCCAATTTGATGTGAAAACTTAAGTTTGTTGTCATTTGATGTGAAAACTTATGTTCTTTCATGTGAAAACTTATCTGCTATGATGTTGATTTGACTTGAAATTCAAATTCAAATAAATTTGAACCTATCTCCAACATTTTCGACCCCATTTCTAAGCAAGTTTTTTTCGATTTTCTCAAAATCACCCAAAAAGATTTTCTTAGCTTATATTATACCTATATAGGATCAATACGAAGTATCACCTTTTTTTGAATATGTATTCATATTATTAATTTATTTTTGAAAAAAACACCCTTTAATACAAAGTCAGCAATAAAACAAGTTTAAAAATTTAAAATGCAAAAATAACTTCAGATCCTGCTTAGTCACTCAAAAATGAAGCTAAGGTGGGTTTTTTGATTTTTTGCATTTTCAAAACCTCAAACCCTCTTCTCACTCCTTTGAACTCTATGCAACCGCAGTCGAGATAGTCCAACTTGTGAAGGTTTTTTCAGGCAAAGATCATTAGATCAATTTTATCATTTTATATCATAACTATGTAACATAACAAGACTATATGCGCATGTTTTTCATTTTTTTAGATTTTTTTGAATTAGTTATACACATTTGAATGTTCGGTCAAACCTTTGAAAACCCCGTTGACTGCCTCCAAAACCCATGTAACCCTAACGCCAAACATCCACCGTCGATCTAACCCTAACGCCAAACTGCGGCCGTCGGATAGGCCTGCTAGAAGGATTCCGCGGGGGCGATCCGTGGGAGCCTTAATTCTCCAATATGATTGGCCACCTTGTTTTTTTCTCTGACAAACAGATAACGTTGAGCGGGGGAGCATCTCAGTGACCGTTGGGCCGAGCGGATCGGGCCCGGTAGAGCCTGGCGTGCATGCGCACGGCCGTTGTGCTCTGTTGGCATGCATGCGAGAGGGTCACTGACATGTGGGCCATCCCTATCCCATGCATGCCATGCAACGGCGTCGCAGCCTAGCTAGTCTGTGATTGTGAACGTTGGGACACAGCCTAGCCATTTGCATGCGGGCTTGCATGCACGCATCAACGCAGTAAAGCAGCGGCAGGGGAGCAGCGTATAGGTACGTCCACTAGTAGAAAAGGGGCCTATTGACCCGGTTGGTGAGGGCCTTTAGCCCTGGTTCATGAACCGGGACTAAAGGGTCGGTACTAATACCTGCCCTTTAGTCCTGGTTCAATCCAACTGGACTGATGGGCCTCCACGTGGCCTCTCTGCCTGAGCCCAGGCAGGAGGGCCTTTGGTCCCGTGAGGTAGCACCAACCGGGACTAATAGTCATCCACGCACAAGATTTCGTGGCTGGGGTTTTGTTTTTTGGAAAGGGGGGTTTGGGGGTTTTGGGGGGTTAATTTAGGTGTTTCATATATTGTAGTAGCTAGCTAATTAATAGAGAGAAGTGTCATCTTTTTTATACGTATAGAGATGACTAGCTAGACACGCTAGCTAGCTAGTAAGAAAACGAAGGAAACAGAAGATCGTCATGAACATATATGCATACAGAGGGAAGTGATATCGACCACCTCTCCTTCTCCGAGAGATTGGTCGAACAACAAGTTCTCGTATATCTATCCGACACTACCGGCTACATATATACAATAATTATCTTTTACAAAAATAATCTCCTAACATACGGACGCGTGGTCCACATAGTATTCTCCGTCTTCAGCGATCACGTGGTCAAGAAAGAATGCCGCCAATTCCTCTTGAATTGCTCGCATGCGATCTGGTGCTAGTAGTTGATCCCGCATTCGAAACATCTAATTTTAAGAAGGGGGTCAATACATATATATATGAATGAATGAAACTCAACACAAATGATGGTAATAAAATAAAATTGTGAATATTGTTATTTACGCACTTCATATTGTTTGTCAGATTAGCCCCGCTCACAGGTCGTGTGGCGGATGGACTCGCAAATGTAGTATCCACAGAAATCATTACCTTGTTCCTGCCACAACCACTTTACTGATAATTAGCAAGCATGTAAAATGGTATTGATGAAACTAGCGCTTGAATCACTAGGAGGAATATGCTACTATAGTACTTACTTTCGGGTGTCTAAATTGCAGCTTCTTCGGCAGTCCCGGAGCTTTTTTGGTGAATTTTCTCCAAACCCTGCCATACAAAGGAAACAATTACTTGATATCAGAAATGAACAAAGTTGCTGATATGGTGGATAATGATCGATTTAACTTACTTCTCGAGCATTTCAGTCATGTCCGCATACTCCTTGGGATCTTTTCGTCTCGAGTCTAAGACACTTACTACTCCCTGCTCAAGCTTAATCTCTAGGAGAATATAGTGGTACCTGCGCACGCATGCATAACTCATCAATATTACATTACTATAACCTGGACTAATAAGGGAGACCGAATATGCCACAAGACAGTAACACTCACGTGAAGTTGTAAGGAGAGAGTATTATATCCTTGTGTTCATTTATTACCAACGATTGTAGCAAGTTGGCCTCGGTATTTTCGGCATGAAATTCAACCTCAGTTGCATCTATGAGATATGTGTTAATGAACCCAATGGAACCCACTTGTCTTTTCTTCAATTCGGCGATCTTCAATCTGCATAATATAGTGAGGATAATTATAAATACATGCAATGAAAGAGCTGAGTTATATAGAGAGACTTAATGACAGAAGTAGTACTACTTACAGACAGTAGCAGGTGACCGTTGCTTTATCGAGGGCCAATTGATTGAAACACTGATAGAACTCCTCAAATGGAATAGGCAACAGTTCAATTCCAACGAGGTCATGCTCCTTTTTAACTCTCACATACAAAGTACTCCTCCCCTCAGACTCTCTGCAGGTTTTCATGTACCAATCATGCAATCTTCGCATCATCGTTGATAGAGAGCTTTCATCTTTGACGAGAGGCTTCCCGTACTCGTATCTTTGTATCTGCACCTCCAAGAAATCATAATGTACATCGTCGGGCAGGTAATCTTCATGATTGCCATAAACGGGCACCATCCTCGGATCGACGATGTCCCTAGCAGGCACCTTGAGCGGGGGCCACGATTGCTTCGCTTGTTCGCCGAGCTGGGCAATTTGTTTTCCAGCTCGTCGTTCTTTCATTCTTTGATCACTTTTAGTACTTTCCGACCTCTCCGCTTCGGCAAATGCCTTTCCAATAATGCGCTCATAGTTGCCTTTCGTTTTGTCAGGGCAGCCAGAGTGCGGTTCGCTTTCACTGGATATACCTTCTCCTCCGGAGGTGGATGTCTCTTTGCTTTCAACCCTTCAAACCAGTCATGCACTTCGGTCTGCACGATCTTCGCATTTTCCTCGTCGGTCCTCTCGTACGGTAACTTCTGTGGATTCTTCAGAGAAGGACCGAATCTGTATCTCCTCCCGCCTTTGGCTGTACTGCTAGACGCCGGCAGAGAAGACGGAGCGGATGTCTTCTTTCCTTGCTTACGAGGCGGAGGAGAAGGACTACGACGCGTTGGAGCAGCCGGAGCGGCGGCGGGTCTCTTCCGGCCTTGCTGACGAGGTGGAGAAGGAGGAGGCTGGCTGCTCGGGCGCGCCGGTGCAGGCGGAGAAGGAGGCGGAGTGTCGCCACGCACCAGAGAAGGAGCCGGTCGATTGCCCTGATCGTCACTCGCCGGAGGAGGAGGCGGTGGAGGAGGCGGAGTGCCCTGACTTGCCGGAGGAGGAGGAGGAGGCGGAGGCGTCCAGTTCGGAAGGTTGATGAGATCCTTCCGCCATAAGCATGGAGTCTTCAGAGCAGAACCCAGCCGATACTCCCCTTCACCGGTAGGGTGGTCAAGCCGGAGGTCCTCAAATCCCTCCGTTATTTCATCCACCATCACCTTAGCATATCCTTCTGGAATCAGCCGGTAGTGAAAAGTTGAGTCGGGTTTAGTAGGATAAATAGAGCCAACAGTCGCCTTGACCTTCAAATTGCTCCATTCCGCCATAAGGTGGCAATTTTGAGACTCCGTGATAGCATCCACGGGATAGCTGGCAGGAGCCGTCAAGGCATGCTCCGGCTGAAGCAGCTCGGTGGAAGCCACGCTGCTTCTCCGCTGAGATGGCGGGGTAACCGGGGAAGCTTGCAGGTCGTTGCTGCGATTTGCTGCTTCTCGTTCCTCTTCTCGTTCCTCTAGCCCCATTACCCTTTCGTGCAGCGCCTGCATTTGGCTCTGCTCCAGTTTCTTCCTCCTCTCATGGATTTTGTAACCCCATGCGTTCGGAAATCCAGCCTTCCACGAAAGGGAGCCTGGCGTGCCTCGTGTCCGTCCAGGGTGCTCAGGATTCCCGAGGGCCATTGTGAGCTCGTTCTTCTCTCTGTCTGAAACGAACTTCCTTTGTTGCGCTGCTTCGATATATTGCTTTAGCCTCTTGACTGGTATGTCCAATTGCTCGTCCGTCCAAATGCACTTCCCTGATACAGGGTCCAAGGTTCCGCCAGCCCCGAAGAACCAAGTCCAGCAACGGTCTGGCCACTTCATTGTCTCTGGTTCGATCCCTTTATCAAGTAGATCATTCTCAGCCTTGGCCCACTTAGGCCAGGCTATGAGGTAGCCACCTGACACCGTGCGATGGTGAAGCTTCTTCTTCGCAGCATTTTGCTTGTTTCTCACCGACATCTTTTTACTCTTTTCTGATGTCCTGTGGGCCACAAATGCGGGCCAGTCATCTCTAATCTTGTCATATTTGCCCTTGAATTCTGGTGTATCTTTTTTATCGACAAACTTATTCAGGCCTTTCTTCCAATGCCTGAATAGCTCTGTCATGTTCTTAAGAGCAAAAGACTTGATTAATGGCTCTATAACTGGCTTCTCTGGATCATCCTCTGGCGGTAGGGTGAAATTTGACTTCAGCTCAGTCCAAAGATCATTTTTCTGCAGATCATTGACATAAGACACCTCAGGCTCTTCGTTCTTAGGCTTATACCATTGTTGGATGCTGATCGGGATCTTGTCCCTAACCAGAACCCCGCACTGAGCAACAAATGCCTTCTTTGTCCGGATGGGTTCAATCGGTTGGCCGTCGCGGCGATTTCTATGATCTCAAACCTTTCATCCGAGCTCAACTTTTTCTTCGGGCCTCGTCTCTTTACCGAAGTTGTGCTCGATCCGGAGGGCTAGAAAAAGGAAGAAAGACGAGAGTTAATTAATATGTGTACATACCAAAACAATGAATGCATCAATTAGCTAGTCAGCACAGGCTTAACTAATATATATACCTGGCCGGACTCAGTTGGGTGATCACCGGAGCAGTCCTCACGGTCTACTTCTTCACCCTCTCCTGCTTCCACCGGCATTGGGTCATCGGAGCCATCATAACCATAGCCAGCTGCTTCTTCACCCTCTCCTTCCAGACCATCGGTGTCGTTGAGAAACATCATCGAGTT
This sequence comes from Aegilops longissima, assembly GCA_021605205.1. Lineage (NCBI taxonomy): Eukaryota > Viridiplantae > Streptophyta > Magnoliopsida > Poales > Poaceae > Aegilops > Aegilops longissima. The sequence continues at coordinate 37,532,860 of CM038676.1, forward strand.
GATGGCATCACTTCCTCCTGCGATTATGTGCCTCAACAACGCTTCTTGTGCTTCGTCTCGGGGCGGGTTGTGCATAGTTTCTACAAATATTTACAACATGGCAATTATTATTCAAACATGACAGATATGGATATATTAGTGGCAAGCGTAGAACTAGTTAGCTAATCACAATAAGGAATCGTATTAATTAGTGGCCTCGACGCTGCTTCTCTAGGGTTTCAGCTGGCCTCGACAACGCTTCAAGGGTTGGGGGTGGCCTCGAGAACGCTTCAAGGAGGGGGTAATATCGACCCCCCCCCCCACGTGTTGAAGCTATAGGGAGGGGGTGTATCGACAACAACAACGATGACACTACATCTATGTCCCACAAGTGACGTGGGCATCGACGCCCGCGTCACTTGTGGGACGTGGATGTAGTGTCCGACACCGACGGCCACATGTGTCTCACACCGACGATACTTGCTATTTAATTATGTCCCACAAGTGACGTGGGCATCGACGCCCGCGTCACTTGTGGGACGTGGATGTAGTGTCCGACACCGACGGCCACATGTATCTCACACCGACGATACTTGCTATTTAATTAGGGTTTCCTCTACCCCTCGGCGACCCTCGACGACCCTCGTTCCCAATAAAAAAAAGATTAAGAAGAAGAAAAAAAGAGGAGAAGAAACAATAGAGGAGAAGAACTCCTCTATTCTTTCTTCTCCTCTTTTTTTTTCTTTTTCCTCTTCTTTTTTTTATCAAGGGGTCGAGGATCGCCGAGCGGTTGAGGGTCAAGGGGTCGAGGATCGCCGAGCGGTCGGGAGGTTGCCTAGTGTCAAAGGATTCAACAAAGCCATGTCTTCATCATTAGGCGAAAGTAACAGGTGCATGATGGTACGAAGCTCTCCAAAGTTATTTTGGAATGGAGTCCCAGATGGGATAATTTGCTTTTTGGTACAAAGTTCAGCAAGAACCTTCCGAATATAGTTATTTGGAAGGCCTTTGCTGAAATTCGTACAAAAAGGCAAATTATCCTATCCGACTCCATTCCGTAATAACTTTGAGGACTTCGCACCATCATGCCCTGTTACTCGCTAATGATGAAGCCATGGATTTCTTCAATACTTTGACACTAGGAAACCTCTCGACCTCGAACCCTCAACGACCTCGAACCTCGACCCCTAGGCGACCTCGGAACCCTCGACCTCGATCCTCGACCCTATAGAACCCTCGAACCTCGACCACTGAAACCCTCGACCCTTGACCCCGTAACGACCCTTTACCCTAGTTCCCGACCCTCGACCCCTCGGCGATCCTCGACACCCTCGTTCCCGATAAAAATTAAGAAGAAGAAGAAGAAAAAGAAAAAAGAGGAGTAGAAGAAAGGAATAGCTAGAGGAGAAGATCGAAGAAAAAAAAGAAGAAAAAAAAGAGGAGAAGAAGAAAGGAATAGTGGAGAAGAAGAAAGGAATATATGTTCTATTTTCTCTTCCTCTCCACTATTCCTTTCTTCTTCTCCTCTATTTTTCTTCTTTTTTCTTCTTCTTACTTATTTCTCCTCTTCTTTTCCTCTCCTCTTCTTGTTTCTTTCCTCTTCTTATATTTTCTTCTTTCCTATCCTTCTTTTCTAAAATTGTAACTTTTGCATATGTAATAAAATTGTAACTATCTATATATGAACAAAAATTTCTATGAACCAAAAAACATCACATATATCACATACACACATACATTATAGCCACATACACATATACATCACATATGAACAAAAAATAAACTAATAAAATAAAAATACATATTGCAACATATGAACAAAACATATAGCCACATACATACACATACATTATATATATATGAAAAAATTAAACTAAAAAACATACATTATACAGCATATCTGAGCATATATAGAGCATTATACATACATCTTAATAAAAAATGAAAAATAGGCGCATGGTGGTCGCGCGACGGCGGCGATGGTTGGCGGTGGCGTCTGGGGGCAATGAGATGGAAAGGGAGGAGGCAGGGGCTCACAGCGGGAGGGGTCGAGGTCGCCGGCGAATCGGGCGACGCAGCGCAGCGGTGGCGTCCGAGGCGGCGAGGTCGGGCAGCGGTGGAGCGGGCGTCGGCAGCGTCGGGCGGCGCTGAGGCGGACGGCGACGGCGCTGGGTCGCGCAGCCAACAACGGGCGCGGGACGACGACGGCGGCGGCGACGGGCACGGCGACGCGTCGGGCGTGGCGCAGGGCGCGACCGACGACGGCGTGGGCTCGAGGGCGGCAGACGGCGACGGCGTTGGCTCGGGGGCACGGGCGACGGCGACGGGGCAGCCTGGCGGCATCGAGGAGGTCGGCGTCGTCGGGCTGCAACTGGCGATGAAATCTGAAAAAATGCTAAGTGCTGGCTTATATAGAAAAGGCATTAGTCCCGGTTCGTGGCACCAACTGGAACTAATGCCCCCTTAGTCGGTTGGTGCCACCAACCGGGACCAAAGGCTCTTTTCAGCAGCCCAAAGGGCGGAAGCGGCGACCTTTGGTCGGTTGGTGGCACCAACCGACTAAAGGGGCATTGGTCCCGATTCGTGGCACCAACCGGGATTAATGCACCCCTTTAGTCCCGGTTGGTGCCACCAACCGGGACCAAAGGCCTTCTGCTGCCCCGCGCCCAAAGTTTAGTCCCACCTCGCTAGTTGAGAGGGAGCTGCACCTGTTTATATGGTGCGGTGCGGCTTCCCTCTCGAGCTCCTCTCTAAAGCAGGCTTCCGGGCCTAACTCTGCAATCTGTGCCTGTGGGCCTACTGAGCCTTCCGCGGGCCTGAATCCTGGCCCATAGGGTTTCTAGTCGTATTCAGGCCGTGGGGGCCCAGTAGGTGCCACTTTTTTGCTTTGTTTTTTATTTCTTTTTGCTTTTAGTTTTAGAAAAATTATAGACTTACTTTTTGTGCCATTATTTTTAAAATTTGAAAACACTTTTTTTTGTTTTCTTTGTTGCTTTATTTATTTTATTTTGTTTCTACTTACAACAAAATACTTATTGTTGCTATTTTAATTTTTTTTCAAGTTTTTTTGTTTTGTTTTCTGCATTATTTATTTTCTTTTGGTTTTTGCTTTATTTTTTAATTCTTTTTGCTTTTAGGTCAGCAAAATTATAAACTTTCTGTTAGTGCCATTTGTTTTAGAAAAATTATAAACTTTCTGTTTGTGCCATTAGTTTTAAAATTTGAAAACACTTTTTTGTTTTCTTTGTTGCTTTATTTATTTTATTTTGTTTCTACTTAGAACAAAATACTTATTATTATTATTTTATTTTTTTTCAAGTTTTTTGTTTTGTTTCCTGCATTATTCATTTTCTTTTGGTTTTTGCTTTATTTTTAATTCTTTTTGCTTTTAGGTCAGCAAAATTATAAACTTTCTGTTAGTGCCATTTGTTTTAGAACAATTATAAACTTTCTGTTTGTGCCATTAGTTTTATAAAATTTGAATTCTTTGAAATTTGTGTGAATCACAAGTTTGTGAGCTCAACAAGGCGTAGAGGGACGGGCTTATAAAACGGTGTGAGCGCCCTTCGGTTGGCGAGGTTTTCAAATTCATAGTTTTCAAATGAACTCTGAAAAAGTTGGCATAGCATATGCATGTACAAAACGGACAATGGTATCATACTAAATGCATTACAAAGTTGGCATGGTATCATCATAATAGTTGCGGGAGAAAGTCTTCACTTTCTCTTCGCTTGTGTCGTTTGCTTATTGCGCTGGAACCATGGATAATCTTCATCATGTATCAGGATGCTTGGGTCAGCCCTGACTTTGAAGGGGGGAATTTCATGAAACTTTTCATACTCTTCAGACATGTCTGTCTTGCCCTCCACTCCCAGGATGTCCCTTTTTCCTGAAAGAACTATGTGGCGCTTTGGCTCATCGTATGACGTATTCGCTTCCTTATCTTTTCTTTTCCTCGGCCTCAGGTGTATCTTTTGTCTTCCCATACACGCCCAAGAAGCCTAGCAGGTTCATGCAAAGGTTCTTCGTCACGTGCATCACGTCGATCGAAGAGCGGACCTCTAGGTCTTTCCAGTAGGGTAGGTCCCAAAATATAGATTTCTTCTTCCACATGGGTGCGTGATTGTCAGCGTCATTCGGAACAGCTAGTCCACCGGGACCCTTTCCAAAGATTATGTGTAAATCATTGACCATAGCAAGTACGTGATCACCGGTACGCATGGTGGGCTTCTTCCGGTGATCTTCCTCGCCTTTGAAATGCTTGTCTTTCTTTCGACATTGATGGTTGGTTGGAAGAAATCGACGATGGCCCAGGTACACATTCTTCCTGCAGCTTCCCAGGTATATACTATCGGTGTCAAGTAAACAGTGCGTGCATGCATGGTATCCCTTGTTTGTCTGTCCTGAAAGGTTACTGAGAGCGGGCCAATCGTTGATCGTCACGAACAGCAATGCCTTTAGGTGAAATTCCTCCTTTTTGTGCTCATCCCACGTACGTACACCGTTTCCATTCCACAGCTTTAAAATTTCTTCAACTAATGGTCTTAGGTACACATCAATGTCGTTGCCGGGTTGCTTAGGTCCTTGGATGAGAACTGGCATCATAATGAACTTCCGCTTCATGCACATCCAAGGAGGAAGGTTATACATACATAGAGTCACGGGCCAGGTGCTGTGATTGCTGCTCTGCTCCCCGAAAGGATTAATTCCATCCGCGCTTAAAGCAAACCATACGTTCCTTGGGTCCTTTGCAAACTCATCCTAGTACTTTCTCTCGATTTTTCTCCACTGCGACCCGTCAGCGGGTGCTCTCAACTTCCCGTCTTGCTTACGGTCCTCACTGTGCCATCGCATCAACTTGGCATGCTCTCCGTTTCTGAACAGACGTTTCAACCGTGGTATTATAGGAGCATACCGCATCACCTTCGCAGGAACCCTCTTCCTGGTAGGCTCGCCGTCAACATCACCAGGGTCATCTCGTCTGATCTTATACCGCAATGCACCGCATACCGGGCATGCGTTCAGATCCTTGTATGCACCGCGGTAGAGGATGCAGTCATTAGGGCATGCATGTATCTTCTCCACCTCCAATCCTAGAGGGCATACGACCTTCTTTGCTGCGTTTGTACTGTCGGGCAACTCGTTATCCTTTGGAAGCTTCTTCTTCATTATTTTCAGTAGCTTCTCAAATCCTTTATCAGGAACAACATTCTCTGCCTTCCACTGCAGCAATTCCAGTACGGTACCGAGCATTGTGTTGCCATCTTCGCAATTGGGGTACAACCCTTTTTTGTGATCCTCTAACATGTGATCGAACTTCAGCTTCTCCTTTTGACTTCCGCATTGCGTCCTTGCATCGACAATGACCCGCGGAGATCATCATCATCGGGCACATCGTCGGTTCCTCTTGATCTTCAGCAGCTTAGCCCGTTGCAGCACCATCGTGCACATCGTCTGCTTCCTCTTGATGTTCAGTAGCATCACCGTATTCAGGGGCACATAGTTGTCATCGTACTCTTCTTCTTCGCCGTCTTCCATCATAACCCCTATTTCTCCGTGCCTCGTCCAAACATTATAGTGTGGCATGAAACCCTTGTAAAGTAGGTGGGTGTGAAGGATTTTCCGGTCAGAGTAAGACTTCGCATTTCCACATATAGGGCATGGACAACACATAAAACCATTCTGCTTGTTTGCCTCAGCCACTTCGAGAAAATCATGCACGCCCTTAGTGTACTCGGAGGTGTGTCTGTCACAGTACATCCATTGCCGGTTCATCTACGTGCATTATATATAATTAAGTGTGTCAAAAATAATTACAGAACATCATGAATAGATAATTAAGTGACCAAATTAATAGAAGTTCATCATCACATAAAAACCAAAGTACATACATAGTTCTCATCTAACAACATAAAGCTCTGCAGAGCATCTAAATTAATTAAACCATACATTGAAACTATGTAAAACATTTCAATGCAAAAAAAAATGCGATCATAATCGCAACCAAGGTAACAACTGAGCCAACGGCATAATGATACCAAGCCTCGGTATGAATGGCATATTTTCTAATCTTTCTAATCTTCAAGCGCATTGCATCTATCTTGATCTTGTGATCATCGACGACATCCACAACAAGCAACTCCTATATCATCTTCTCCTCCTCAAGTTTTTTTTCATTTTTCCTTCAAGAAATTGTTTTCTTCTTCAACTTAATTTAACCTCTCGACAATAGGGTCGGTTGGAATTTCCGGTTCAACAACCTCCTAGATAAATAAAATCTATGTCATGTTGGTCGGCATAATTTTCATAAACAATAAATGAACCAATAGTTATGAAAAGATAATATATACCACATCCAAATCATAGACAGGACGAGGGCCGACGGGGGCGAATACCAAAACCATCACACTATATAAGATGCAATAATAAAAGTAAGAATATAATACAAGTATCTATCTAAACATACAAGTAAGAACATTTTTCCTTTTAGAAAGAAGATAAGAACAAGAGGCTCACCACGGTGGTGCCGGCGATGAGATCGGCGCGGGTGATCGACGGTGACGAAGACGGGGACGGGGCGTGACGGACCGCTAAACCTAGATAAGTATTGAGGAAAATGGAGCTTGGCGGTCGAGCTTGGAGAGGAGAAACCTTAAGTAGTGTGGCTCGGGCATTCCATCGAACACCTTGTGTGCATAAGAGGTGAGCTAGAGCACCACAAAGCCCTCTCCCCTCGGCCAGAAAAAACAGAGCAGTGTGCTCTGCTCTTGCGCGAGGGGCTATATATAGGTAGCACCATTAGCCCCGGTTGGTGGCATGAACCGGGACTAAAGGGAAGCCTTTGGTCCCGGTTCATGCCACCAACCGGGACCAATAGTAGTGGGCCAGGAGCCATGCCCATTGGTCCCGGTTCGTCCCACCAACCGGGATCAAAAGGTCCGGACGAACCGGGACCAATGGCCCACGTGGCCCGGCCGGCCCCCTGGGCTCACGAACCGGGGCAAATAGCTCCATTGGTCCCGGTTCTGGATTGAACCGGGACTAATGGGCTGAACTGGCCTGGGCCATTGCCCCCTTTTCTACTAGTGGTCGCATCTAAGCTATTTTAACAATTGCATGTTTGAACCGGCCCGTTTGAACCTGAGACACGGGACGGACGCGTCGGTGGTGCAGCTCCTTTTTCAGTGTCACGCGCGGATGAACGGGCCTATTTTCCACGCGGCGTCACCGCCGATGCAAGTCCACGAAGAATCTCGCCTGTGCCGCCCGTGCCTCTTTGGACGCTCTGCCCGCCGTTTTTGAAGTAATGCCCGCAATTACTTATGCCAGCACGAACGGAGAAGAGAAAATGATCGAAGCATCATGTACATTGACTACGGCTGCAACGCGGCTATAAAAGGGCACCATTTCCTCATCCCTCTCACACTCATCAAGCCTCCTCCGCTTCTTCTTTTCGAGCCAAATCCACCACTCGAGCCACCATGCAGTTCTACGGTCCCACCTACCGTCGCCCTCGCACTGTGCCGGAGAGGGAGTACCCGGCCGGAGTCATCGTCGAGAATAGCCTGAGGGTGTGGGCCATCTCAAGGTGGAGGTGCCCTAGAGAGTTGACTCGCTTCTTCCTCCAAGTCGGCTACCACCACCTCCCACCGGGCACTCCCGCCATGTTCCACCTCCACGAGCAGTACGATGGAGACGCCAACGGTATCTCATCGGCCTCTACGTCACCTTCACCAACCCCTACGATGCTCACCACCTCCTCGGCCAGGTGTTCTGGTGTGGATGCGAGTTTATCGCGTTCACAACCTACAACATCTACACCAACTTCCACCACATCTTCCCCCACCCCAACGGCATGCACACCCTCCCCTACCAAATGCCGGAAAACGACGAGTGAGGGGCGCCGGCTAAGGAGGGGCCAAGGAGTTGTTCGAGGGGCGCCCTTTGTTCGAGTGCGAGTCTTTCTATCTAGCTTGTGTTGTGTTGGTTGGGGCGTGTGTGCCCGTGTCTTCTAGCTATATGTCTAGTTTGAATTATTTTCCTTTCATGTTTTCTGCACTATATGTTGTAAGGGGATGCGCCCCTATATGTTCTCTAAGGGGATGCTACTAGGGTACCCGATGACCCTCTGTCGTGCTATCTATTAATGTTTATTCGGGCCTAAAGTTTCTCCATTGCATTTTATTTATGTGGTCATGTGAACTAAAAATTCACTAAAACATGATCCAGTCATAAAATTTGTTGTTAGCACGTGTCTAGTTAATTATCTTTATTTTATGTTTTATGCACTATATGTTGTAAGGGGATGCCCCTCTATGTTGTAAGGAGATGCTACTAGGGGCATACTAGATGTCTTCTTTTTTTGAGAGGGGCACAACCTTTTTCGGTTGAAACACACGAGTAAAAACTTTGAAAACACCATAGCACAAACCAATTTTTTTCAAAATGGTGCTTGGTTGAAATAAACTAGAACCAAACAATTGCAACTTTTTTGGTTCACAAAGACTGCAAGTTAGACTGCTAACTAGAACCAACCTCTTGTTTTAGCCGAAACAACACGGGACCCTACCATCGGACACAATAGCTTGTGCATAAAAATAGCTCAAATAATTATCAGATGAGTTATCTCAAAAAAGGTGACTGCAGGAAGCTTAAATTTTGTGAAATAACCTAAGTCGAAAAGATATATCAACGTCAATGACCGTGTGCACTTTTTTTTTGCACTAGCTACACTTCTTTTATCAATGGGCCTGGATTTCGGCCCTGCCTAACTTCTTTATGGGCCTGGCCTTTTCGGGCAACTGTCGACGAACCTATTTTTTTCTCTTCTCCGTCTACCACTGAAACTGAAACTGATGACAAAGTGAAGAACTGAAAAAAGGGGCCGAAACAGAGTGGAGAAGACATGCCGAATTCGTACATCGCAACACTTTTATTCAAACATCCATATCATTACGATTACAAATGATGCCCAATCTATTCACTTACGACTAATTATCATCACATAAACAAATGCAAGAGCAATTACACAAACATAAAAAAGTCTGTCCATCAGCCCCATCAAATTGCCCTGCTTCTGCAATTCGATGAGTTTCTTCATCTGCTTGTTCAGCTTCTTCAGCTCTACCGTCACTCCTGCATCCCCCACAGTAGCACCAATGGAATGAGCGCCCCCAATCGAATTGCCAGATCCAGAGGCCCCAGATCCATACGGGCCCGATCCAAACTTCTCCGCCTCCAACGGTAAATCGAGCTCCCCTGATGCACCCTCCAGTTGAATCCGCTCTATGTACTCATCTAGCCACTCAAAATGGGTACATTGCTTCAATTTCTGAAATCGGAAAGATGAACCTTAAATCCCAAATCCGATGAAAAATATGAAATTGGGAGACAAAAACCAAAATTGGCATATTGAGAAGTAAAATCTCACCTTTCCTTGCTCTGGTTTGCTCTCGCATTTCACGAATTCCCGCCCAAGGTTGCCATTCTTGTCGGTCGTTGTGACTAGCCGCTTCAGGGGTGCGGTACGTGGGCATGCAAGGCACCTTGCCATGGGCACTGCGCCATAGTGCGGCCATGAGCGGCGGGAGGCTGAAGCGGAGCTCGACATTGCTAGGTCGTGGCCCGGAACGGCGTTGCTGCGCGTCGTCGCCGGAGAAGAAGAACAACAACGGTCGGGGAGGGGGGGAGGAGGATGGAAGGTAGGGCTCGGGTGCTGCACGGCTCGGTGTCCTCTCTTGTACCAATGCTGAGCTGGATAAGTTAGTGGGTCCCACGCTATGGGTCCTGCTCACCTGACCAATGCTGAGCTGGATAAGTTAGTGGGTCCCATGATGTGGGGTCCCGCTCACCTGATTCGAGTTTTAAACATGTGTCTTTGGATTAGGCAGCAGTGTCGCACATGAGCTATTTTTTCCAACGCAGATGTCGCATGAGAGCCATTTGAACCAACGACGTCGCATGAGATACAGTTCAACTCAACGATGTCGCATGGGATCTATTTGCCCGTCAGCATTAGGTGGAAGATTCCTGCTTGTATGGATGTGCTCTCTATAAGGGAAAAATCTCAATGAGAGGTCGTAGTAGCAGGGGAAGACACTCAGGCACACTTATGCCACGCACATTTTGAGCTTATGATGACATGTGGCACCTGTCATTTTCTAAAATATGCTAAATAAGACAAAAACTAGACCACATGTCATACGTGGTAAACAACCAAAACTTGACGGCGAAAACCCTGACAAGGCTTATGGTTCCAGAATCTAAGAAATTTGTATGCTGAATCTAAGAAGTTGTACTGTAGCCTATGGGCTTTATGAACCGGCCTGTGGATGCGTATCTTCCTGAATTCATAATGAGACATTACATGAGATAATAAAGGATTTATTATGTCCAATAGCATCTTGTGGCATTATGTGCTCTCGAACCCACCAACTAGTCAAGTCACAGGTTGCAAAACCTGTTTCACGACATATCTTCTGGGTATGTTACTCCGCTATCCGGTTCAGCCCGCTAATGGCTACCTCCTCGTAGCCTGCATCCTCTCTTGTCCTAGCTTGTGGTTAGCCTGCCTGCTAGGCAAGCTGCTTTGCTGCCAGCTTCTTTTTCGCGGACGGGCTGATAAAAAGACGTGCTTAGCTGCGAACTATTCTGGTTACAGTGCACCGTTAATGTCATTTTAAAGGTCGAAATCCAGTTGCTTCTCTCCCCACTCGATCGTGCTGGAGGTCCCTTGATGCCCGGTCACCTTCAGTGGAGTTGCATCGGCAAATGCCTTTACTAATGACTCCCAGGCCTAAGTTCAAATAGATGACCCACTAATTAAAATCACACTCACATCTCAACGTGTACGGATGTATAGCGAAGCGTCAATACTATCTGGATTCATGAAAGCATGTGGTGTCTTGTTCTTTGAGTGAAACAGACCCGAAATGGAGTTATATAGAAGCTACTGGGGTAATTAATAGAGAAGTCTCAGTAAAGAGACCATGTGTGCTCCCAACCACTCCACAACATTTATAATCATAATAACCATGAGCTGGTAGATACATAAATGGTATCTAATCCCAATGTGACATATATATAGGGGAACCACCAATGTGCTTAGCCGTGACATGCATGGCCCAAGCACGTGAGATGAATGAAGCAGAAAATAGAATTTTCCAAACAGAAAGAGGATGCAGTTAACTGATAATCCCTCCGTTCCATAATGTAGTGCAGATAGATATTCTGCAAAGTCAAAATTTATAACCTTTGACCAAGTTTATAGAGAAAATTATTTATTTCTACAATATCAGATGTATACAATATGAAAGTATGTCTTGTGATGTATCTAAGCATATGTAGAGTCCCGCTTCGATACAACTCCCCTCACAAAACGTAAAGGGCAATAGGGACATTTCACACATTATACCAACTTCTGTATGTACGATGGATCATCTACGGGCAGGGCCGAGCAGGGGATTCGAACTCACGACAATAGCCTTCGTGAATGGGTGCTGCTGACCACGCTACCTGTCTCCCACATTTGATAAAAGTCAACCGCAGAAGCTATATGAACACACAAAACCGAAGCTTTTTTTAATAGGCCAAAATTTTTGAATGTTTACAAAGTTTAGAATGTTTCACTGAAAATTGTGATCATTTTTTACAATACAGAATTTCTTTTAGGTTCTGTGAACAATTTTTTAAAAAGAAACATTTTACCAAATTCCAAAATAAAATCTGAAAACGTGAACATTTTCTGAAATCCATGAATTGTTTTTCATACACAAACATTCTTTGAATCTGTGGAATTTTTAAAATGAGAGAATTTTTTAAAATACGAATAATTTTCAAAATTTTGGAGCACATTCTGAATATGTTGAACATTTTGAATATGTGAAAAAAGGAAATAGAAAATATGTTGAGCATTTTCTGGAGTTTTCTTGGTGAAAACAGGCCGATAAATGGTGGGACGTGTCGCAACTTGCATACGGTGGTGAAAATCGTTCAAACCTCGCATGGATGCCTATGATGGGCATGCCAACCGCTCCCAAAAGTTGGGGTCATTTGAAGAATGGTCAAAAATAGATCATGTTCAACGGAGGGGTCCAGATAGGACAGAATGCTCCTCTAAGAGCATGTTGTTTCTTGATGTCCTTGGAATTACCCCAATTATTTTCATGGCCTTGTATAACTAATTCAAAGCAACATGCCAAGTTATTTGCATTTTGACAAGTTTTTCCATTTTCTAGAGTTTTTCTTGGCAAAAAAAGACTGATAAATGGCCCGGACATGTCGCAACATGCACATGATGTCAGAAGTCGTTCAAATCTGGAATGGATGCCAGCCATGGCTTTGCCCACTTGGTGAAAAAACTTGGGATCATTTTTAAGGATGTAAAAAAACACGATGTTCAATGTATAGTGTCCAGATAGGCTAGAAGGCTCCATTTGCGAGCACTTTTTTTTCCGACATCCGTCAAATGGCCCTAATTTTTTACAAGTTTTGTATTTTCTGGAGTTTTCTCGGTTAAAAAAAGACCAATAAATGGTCGGACGTGTTGCAATATGTATACGGTGCTAGAAGTCATTCAAATCAGCCATGAATGCTTAACATGAGCATCCCCACCTGCTTGCAAAAGATGGGATCAGTCCTAAATTTCCAGAAAACACCATGTTCTACGGAGAGTGTTCGGGTAGGCAAGAAGGGTCTGTTTGCGAGGACCTAGTTTGTCGACATTCCTTAAATGTCTTCAAAAAAAATTCATGGCCTTGTATGATCAATTCAATGCACCAAGCAAAGTTATTTGAGTTTTCGACAAGTTTTACATTTTCTTTGTTAAAAAAGACCAATAAATTGCAGAAATGTCGCAACTTGCATACGGTGTTAAAAGTCGTTCAAGCATGAAATGCCTACCATTGATATGCTCACTTGCTTGCAAAAGTTGGGGTCATTTCAAGCATGTCTAAAAATAGACCATGTTCAATGAAGAGTATTGGGATAGACCAAAAGGGTCCATTTGAAAGAACGTTGGGTTTCGACATCCGTCGAATGACTCCAGTTTTTTTCCACAAGTTTCTATGACCAATTTAAGGCATCATGCCAAGTTGTTTGGATTTTTGACGAGTTTTGCATTTTCTGGAGTTTTCTCGATAAAAAAGGACCGATAAATGGTCAGGCGTGTCACATCCAAACCAGACATGGATGCCTCATATGTCCGTGCCAGGGTAATGCAAGAAGTTTGGGTCATTTATCCATAGTCCAAAAAAACCTCCAGGTCGGGTGCATCCATGAGCATGTATTTTTTTTCCCCTAATTTTAATGCTTTTGTTGTTTGCAATTTCTATCATTATCAATAACTAAATGTACATGGAAATTTTCCAAAGTTGAACACTTAGTCCAAAACAAATTATGAATAATTTAGAATATTCAAAAATATGATAGTTTGTTGAAATCTAGAGAATTTTTTAAATTGTAAACAATATTTGAAAACAAGAACACTGTTTGGTATTCCAATCTTTTTTCAAATGTTTGAACAAGTTTTGAAAATAATAATAATGTTCAAAAAGGAGGGAAATGAATTAACAAAAAACCAAAATTAGAAAAGAAAAAAATGCTTAAGCCTTGGCCCAACTAGGCAATGACATCGCTCGCGTTGGGGGCTGTTGGGCGAAAATCCTATTTGACATTGTTACGTTGTTTCTCATAGACCCGAACGCAGTGAACATGGGTCAACCCATTTCAATCTGTTTGTTGCCTCTACAGATGCGGGTTTTGGGAACCTTCTAGATGGTTCCAGGTCGTTGTTTACCGGTTTGGATACCTGCTAGAAGGTTCATGAATCAGTTTTTTGTCTTTCTTTTTTATTTTTCAAAATCGCAAATTTTAAAAAATGTTCAACATATTTATTTATTTTTTTTAAAAATGAATTCAAATAATGGTCACGTTTTCAGAAAAATCTAGAGTTTTAAAAAAATATGTTTTGAAAAATTGTTTAGAATTTCAATTTTTTTCCTCAATTTTCAAATATGTCACATTGATCATATGGTGGTGTGAGGTTTGTGAAGTCGATGATTGTAGGTGGCGGGTCGAGACAATGGCCGATTTGCAGGCGGAGGAGGCATCACCAGGAGCACTAGCCACACCATGACTCCAGGAGTAGGCCCCACAAGGTGAAGATCAATTGGGGATGAAGTGAATTGAGACGTGGGGCCTGCATTCCCAAGAGAGGCATCTTAAGTGGTAATGAAGAGTGACTAGTGGGTAATGTTGGTAGATGCTCTAGCCTTCAAAGCCACTCAACTTTCTTTCCATTCAATGTGTTGTTTTGTTCGGAAATAGCGGGTATTCAGTTATGAACTTATTGCACACAATTTTCCATATAGGTCAAAAAGATGGTTGATCTTTGTGTTTTCCTTTGCCCCCTTTTGAGAGTTGGTTGAAGCTTCAACACTGTTGTTTGTTGGTATTTTAGAGAAAATTTACAGAATTTGAATGTATGAGCAAAACTGATATACATACTTTTGGAACAACATATAATAATCTATGGAATTACTCTATCTGTCAAAGTTTTGGTAACACAAGCTTAGACCTGGTTGAAATTTCGAGCTCCCAAAAGTGATGTTTCCAAATTTCATTCATTTACTTTTCTGTTAGACTCATCAAGCCATAACAAATTAATAATATGACTTTCATATTATCAGAGTTCTTTAGGAATTTGTTTTCTGTTTCTCTTCTTTCTACACACACACAAATCACAATTCTATTTTTTCCAACTTCTACGAAAATGCTCAAATGTGTTATCATGGTGACCTAGTTGCAGCAAGTACTACCACATGAGCACAACATAGTACCTTTTGGTTTGATGCTCATGATGAAGATATCCACAAAGTAACCAAGACGGCAACTGTTGCTAGATCAAAAAGGCAAATGGACCTGTCACGTGTGATCCTCATGTCAAAGGAAACTGGAGCTCTAAACCATGCAATTGAAGTGTGATTCGTAACTCTTGAGAGCTAAGAAACAAATTAGGCTTATGCTTACTTACTAATTTAACGAGCTAGTGTTCTTCACAATATCTCCCAACCCTTGCTTGACCTTAAGAGCCACCAGAATTTCTACACGCACATACTCTCCAAATGAGTGTTGTGCTTCCATCTAAATATAGACATATGTGGACTGTTGTTGCTCAATTTAATCAAATTTGAAGTAGCGCAGTGTATATAATGGGTAAATAGTACCGTAGTGAAAGAGCAATGAATATATGTTGTGATGTCCCAGCAGCCATAAAATTTATCTTCAACATCCAAAGGGGCCATCATAGGAAAATCTTCACTTTTAACCAGATATTCTCTCTGTAGAGTCCCTTCAACCCACTGTCAGTTTCCTTCTCAATGTAGCTTCAGATGCTATCATTCACTAGTGAGATATCATTTCTTCTCTAAACTGCAGGTGATACCGGTCTTAGGCTTGCTGTGATAAAGTTGAGACATTTTGTTTTTCCTGATCAACAACAAAATCTATATGTAGCAATAAAAAATAACAAGCCCAATTGAATATACAAAAACTGGAATATAGACAGAATAGCGCGAAAGGTGCATAACAAATGAAGAATACAACCAATAAATCTCCCAGCTGTGGATTAGTAGCTTGGATACAAATGCATCTATAGTAAAGTAACATATCTAAGCTTGACATAAAAAACCAAGAAATAACATATGCAAATCATAGAAGGGCTCTTCTCCCCTCTTTCAATGAAACGGAAATGGGAAGAGCCATTTCAGAGACATTCATTTTATGTAAATTAACTACCTAAGGAAAGATCCTGGTGTTTTAGTTCTTCCACACAGACCATTGTGCTATGGAGGAGTCAGAGCTTCCATGTCAGGTCACCCAAGTGGCAGATGCATATTATTTATTACCTAAATTTAAAGTTTGCTAAAAAGGCCACAGTGCAGAATGTGAATGGCGAAGAAAGATGATATAGCTGGAACCACAAATGTAGAAAGATCATTATGTGCCAAGCATGATAGATGTCAAGCGATGCTTGACACGGTGTAGTGATAGAGGATCTAGAGCAGGATGTGTTGGTTCGCCGATTGACATGTTTAGGGTAATTACGGGTTTTTAATGTGTAACAGAGCATGGCTATTTGAATGGGGATTCCAAACTCAGAGCACAGAATGCTATATTACTCGAGACAAATATGTTGCATGTTTAACCATTTTTTTACTTGTGTGCACAATTTTAGTGTTATGCCTGCACCTTCAATAAAAAAGAGCGTGTGTGTGATTCAATTGAGGTTATTGGTAATGACCAGGGTAGCGCTCACTTGCGGTTCTCCACGAGACACTAGCATGTGTAATTGGATTTATACCCTTTCTTCACGAGTGAATAGCAAAAAACTACCACATTACGGGTTATCGTTCCAAAAAACTACCACAAAAGTGCTGGGCTGTTCCAAAAAACCCAAGTGACTAAACCATTAAGTTTTAAACGAAATTATGATAGCTTGGGTCCACTCGTCAGGTTGACCGTTATCTTTGACTGTTAGGCTGACTGTTAACAGGTTATGACAGGTGGGTCCCACATGTTTTTGCAGTGCATTCAGGTCCCTATAGAAAAAATAAAAGCAATCAGGTCCCTGTAATTTTATTAAAAAGCAATCAGATCATGCAAAAAAGTATAAAAGGCAATCGGGTCTCTGCCAGCGAGCTCATCGTCGTGGTGCTCGCGCTGGAGGAGCTGCTCCTCGTGGTGCTCGTGCTCCAGGAGCTGCTCGCCCTGGTGCTCACGCACTGCGGCCGAGCATCGTGGTGGGCGGGAGCCTTGATGTCCCGGTCCAGCGAAAGGGGAGGAGAGTGATGCGGAGCTCCGGCTTTCCGGCTGTTGTCGCCGGAAGCGAGAGGGAGGCTGGACGTGGTGTGCTACTTGCAGCTGCTGTTGCTGCTGCTTGCCACTGACCACGAGCTCGAGGTCGAAGGACACCCGCGAGGGTGGCGGCAGCAGGGCCTAGAAGGCGGCGGCGTTCCCCGGCCGGATACGGTTGACCGCAGGGTCGCCGACGCAGCACGCGCGGGTGCGCAAGGGAGAGGAGGAGGCGTTGTCTGGAGGAAGGAGAGGCTGGGAGGAGGCAAGGAGAAGCCAGTGTACCTCCCGCCGCACGTGTCCTCGTGACGTCAGTGGCGGGAGGTGGCGGCCACGCAGTGGCTCGCGGCACGGAGGAGAAGTTCCCGGCGGGGGAGGTGGTGCCGGGCATGGCTGCTCGGTCTTGGTTATGCTCGGCCGTGGCGACGCCGGCTGGCTCAGTAGAGAAAGAAAAAGGTAAGGAGAGGGAGAGGAGACCTGGATCGAAGGACGCCAACCCGTCAGGAGGTAGAACAGCTCACCACCGAGCACGGATGGACTGGCCAACATGTTGTCGGGGTGAAGACGAGCACTGGCCACCTCACCTCTCAAAGGAAACCATACATCACGCCCGTCACCGGCCAAAACCAGCAAGCCCACCGCCATTGCCGAGCAGGGACACTACAGAAAAATACGCAAACCACCACCGCGCCGAGCCCGTGACCATCCTGTACTCCCGAGGCAACGTCTTCAAGAAGAAAACGACGTCCATGCGCCGTCGCCGCTCAATCAGATTTTAGGCTTTCGCTCGGGACCATGGGGTGGAGGCGAGGAGAGGGTCTCGATGTCGCCCACCGGAGGGAGAATGGCGCTGCGAGCGTTGCCAACATTATGGCCGGCACCGCCGGTCAAGGGATTCCCCTTACCCAGAGCTTGCACCGCCATTGCTCCGCCAACCAGCCGAGCAGGACGACCGAAGAAAGCCCGCAGACCGGCTAGCAGAGGAGGAAGGGCATGGTGAAGCTGCCAACTTCAGATTGAATCCGAGCCCGCCGCCGAATCGCCGCCCAGCACGGCCAAGATGGTGCACCGAGCGCTGGCGCCAAACCCCATCGACAAGTTGGAGACGCCCTCTCCAGCAGTGGCCGCCGCCACCCACAACGCCCGCAGCTCCCGGGGGCCAGATCGGCCACGCCAGACCAAACCCCCGACGCCGCCGCCGCGGGGCCGCACTGCTGCCTCCCAACACCGAAGCCGCCAGAGGCCCCGCCAGACCCAGCTCCCCCACGAGCGGCGGCCCGCGCCGCCGGGATCCCGACCAGGAGTGGAAGCAGATAGCCCCGCCGCTGCGAGCGCCGCACGAGCTTCGCTCGGCGGACGCCCTCCGGCAGCGGCGAGGAGCCTTGCGCCGGCAACGGAGGTGAACCTCCTGTAACGCGCTCGGGGGTGGGGGGGGGGGGGGCGAGGGGGATCCTCCGATGGGTCCACATTGCACCCGTTCAAAAAAAATGAATTTTTACAGCCTAAAAATTCGGAAAATTTGTGTATGTACATGCATGTATAGCATTGTATTTTAATGGGCAAATTTTCATCAATATACGTGCATTCATGTGAGAGATACAAGAAAGACATGTGTGCAAAAAAATAGCTTGTCTTTTGTTGATTTTAGGCCGAAATTCTGTCTTTTTGTGTGGCATATAATACAATGTATTATCGAACGAAATTTAACAAGTACTTAAATCACATGCATGCGCATTCATGTAATAAATCCAAAAAATTCAAAACTTTTAAGCACCATTTTTATGGGGCTATAGAAAAGTGCTCCTGTGGCCCTGTGCTCCAAAAAGTCCGTTTTAGTCCATTATGTAGTTGTGGTTCAGTATATATGACCGTCTTTCGCCACGCGAAACGGTTCCAGGAAACGATCCGGTACTCCAGCTTATTACACAACTGTATAAGAGCAAAGATCAACACAGAACATCTACAGCAATCTTCAGATCACACACCAAAACTCTTCATTATAGCACCAACCAACTATGATGCTACAGCAACCTACAGATCATAAATTTACAACCATTATAATACAATGGTGGGTTAGAACATTTACTCTAGTAGTTAGCACATTTGGGGCGCATCATGCCATCATGGTGGGTTAGGTGATAACAAGAGTGCGGCTCTGTTTTGGGCATTCTTCCACGAGGACAGCTCGTCCTCAATTTCTAGCATCAGCCTAGCAACAGTGGAAGCCACACCATTGAAGATCCTTGTGTTTCGTTCAGTCCAGATGAACCACAAGACCACAGTAATACCAGCTGACCATTTCTGCTTCAACTCCTTTGAGCTTTTTACTGAACACTTCAGCTGCAACTCGTAGTTGAACACTTCATCCAAGAACTAACTTATGCAAATCGCAGACGGGCTCCACCCCTCTACAATGAATAGCTTCACAACCAGAAAACTCCAGGCTCTTATTAAAAAACTCAAGCCGAAATTATATATACATATTGTATCCCATACTTTCATTGCATGTTGCAAATTGCATCTCCAGAGTTCGATTAAGGGTAACAACAGCCCGATTGGCAGCAAGCTCTGGTATGGACTTCCTTCATATACGAGCAGGCAGACAAACATATTTGCAGTGCCACGAGAGCATAGGTGACAACCATCAAATTGGTGATCATTTCAGCTCGTGTCACGAAGAGCATAGGTGACGGCCATCAAATCGGTGATCATTACAGCTCGTGTCACGAAGAGCATCTACAATGCGGCGCTTATACGTGGGTACTAGAATTTAATGAAGGCTGATCTGTGTGCCAATGTGGAAATGAATTCCGTGCAACATTGGCATCACAAACCCCAATTATTCGACTGAAACTCACATGTGTAACGGGTTGGTAGAGGCAGCGGGCCCTAGCGATATCTTGGTTTTGTTGGCTATCATTTTGATGAGCTGCCAACAGAAGTTGAGTCCCATCGCCGCCACGGACATAATTTTTTGTAGGGGCATGTCACGTTACCCGGAGTTTTCTTCTCCTTTTTTGACCCACTGACCATAGAACAATCGTTACAAATAAAAGAAAGGATAAGAAACAGATCTATCCAATTCCAGTTTTTGTCAACACGAAAGAAGTGAAGGATAATCTGGTTCTTGGTGTTGTCCCCGCATCAAGTCAATATTTCTATCCATGCACAAGCTTGGGTCTTGCCTTTGATCCCTATTGAAATAATATATTTTTGATAATCGAACTGTTCTGTGAATCAACTTTGCTCTGTTTTGATATGTAAGCCACTATTCTGAGCGATTCTTGAAGATTATCTCCTTTCTTGAACATGAATTTGGATGCTTCGGAAGATTTCATTTTTTTAGTGGTTTTTCTACACCCAAGGCCAAAAACATAGCAAAATATTTCAAAAAATTCTGGAACTTTGTGTTTGTCGCAATGATTATGAACAAATGTGAGAGGTGCTTGCAAAGTTTTGGTGGTAAAATGACATCCGAGGAGCTCTGTACAAATAAAATTCGGGGTGTAGCGGGTGTGTAGTGTGATGGGTTGAAGGGATGTAGCCACTACTTTCATTTCTTTGCATCCAAATATTCCATCATCACATTATGACAATATCCATAGCAAAATCTTTTGGAAGCATCTCAGTTGCTAATGTAACATCATCAAAGAAAGAAAATACCTCCTTTTCCGTGTGACAGAATTGAGTTCCAATATTGTAGATCAAATGGACAGTCCCACAAAAGGAGGAGAAGTATTTCCTCAACTAAGACCAGTTACAAGTAGACCCAGAATGTGTAACAAACATGGCTGTTCAAATTGTAAAATTAGAACACAGAATGCTTTATAATACAAGATAGGAAGTCATGATTGCAATCACTCTACTTTTGCGAGTAATTTTGTGCCATGCAACTATTGATTAGTATGTTGTTTGAACAAAGCTTTGGTGATTCTTTTATGAGGTTGTATAATTATTCGGGTGCCACAAATATTAACTGAGATGGACTGGTCCGTACATCTCAACTCGTGGCAACCAGATTCTTGATTACACCAGCACAGAGAGGACCAGGGAAAGAGGTTGATTTTCCAATCGAACAAATATTGAGGTGAGATGCCTACAAAGATTTTATCGCTGCCGTTGCCATCCCAACTTCCCCCACCTCCAGCGTTGCTGTCATCCAAGATTCCCCGCCACCCCTGTCATCTTGTTAGCACCTCCAGTGTTTTTCTCATTGCCTCCTACACTAGAGCCCGCTTCCTCCTCCGCACTACACCCCCACACCCCAAACAGATTTGTGTGCTCCCGTGACCAGATTGGAAGAAGGCACCAGGTCTGTGGCTCCGCGCCGCATGAATTTATAGAAGGACATGCTTGAATAGAGCTAGGAAATAAAGTAATCTATATGCTTTCTTGATAGTGTTGCGAGCTAGCGTCTTTTCTAATATCTCCCAAACCTAAGGCTAAATCAATGAGCCAGTAAACTTCTACACTCACTCTCCATGGTTATATAGAGCCCCTCCATCTGGATGTAGACATGTCTGGTTTCATGTTATTCGATTCAATTAAACATGGCATAGAGCAACATATATATAGGAGCTAACTAGGAAAGAAATCGATGTTAAGAAATGTTGTAAAATTGCAATTGTTCGACAAACATTTATTTTGACATCCTGAATGGACTGCCACAATAATAAAAACTTCCATTTTAGTACAATATTCACTCGAAAGACCCTTTAACCGAAAATCAATTCCCATCATAGCTTAAGATACAATAGTTCAATGGTGCTGGTCCCTTTCTTTCCTAAATTCTAGACGCTTACATGTTGTTTAGTCTCTGCAAATGCAAAGTGTAAGAAATTTCCTTTCTAATTATGAAAGTTGTAATCATAAACACAAACCTCATTTAGTTTTAAAAAATGGAGGATGCCACCAATCCATCTCCAAGAATCAAGATCTTGCATTCAGTGTCACAAGGATTAAAATAAGGAACAAGTTGCACGAATAAATTTTAGCAATAAGTGGAATGATAAAGGATTTGTTATGAGTAAGATGGGAAAAGAAATGAGTAGCTTAAATATTGAGCCACTATATGAACTACCAGTGGTGAGGAGACAAATACAAAACACTATGTATGTCCACTATGATGTGGGTATTTAAGCTACCGGTTCACGTCTATTATGATCCGACCAAATTACCAGGGAATTCTTGGTAGGGCAGTGAAAATGGGAAAAGGAAAACACACGAGATTGCTTGCGATATGTTGACATGACCTAATCTTCAGGGTTGTGTTGGATTCCATGGTATGATATTATTAACCATGCTTTGCTTGCAAGACAGACATGACATATAATCTAGTCACCTGACAGTATTTGTGCTCGGGTATTAAAAGCTAAGGACTATGCACCTGTAAAACCTTTCGGACACTACCTTCACTAGGGCATCATACTCCACCTAGAAAGCAAGAAGTCGTATATGTGTTGGAAATTGCTGAAAAGGAGCTGTCCACCAGGCGGGAAACAATACAAAAATCAAAACTTGGTGTGATCCTTGGCTCTTGCGTCACTCGATGATTCACCCCATCGGCCATTGGGGAAGTTGTCACTTGAAGCAATGACATTGTTGCCTGATACACTTGTTGTAGTGTCCACTCCCCAACAAAGCAGCAAACAAACATGCATCCGAGCACCCACATGCGAACTAAAAACCACTCCATCAAACCAACCTCCCACACCCCTCCTGCATAAGAGGATCCAGGACCGATATGGGCCTCAAGAATCCTGCTTGTTAAAACAACCCCCGCACCATCTAAACGTCACAATTGTCCTTAGTTATGCCTCCATATTTTCGTCAGTGAGATAGAGCAGAAGCCAAATTTGCAGAGAAGTTATGTCATGACGCATATACTACAGATGCCACACGCTGGCGCTAAACACTATATTGTGAGCTTGAGCTTAGTGGATAAACCAAGTTATTTACTGGCGTTTCGGATCCACGAGCTAATGAATTTCCTAATGCCTCCCAACCCAAAGCTCAAACTAAATATCCAGTAGAGTTTTGGCGTTCACTTTTCAAGATATAGGGATGTAAAGATAGCAACATCATTATATGGATGGATTCGTGAAGAACACATGTGGGTCTGTTTTGAATATATATATAAATCTAGTAACAAATCATATCTTCCTATGAATTTAAGGACAAGACAGCCAGAAAACATATGCAAATTGTGGATTGGCTCCACCCCTCTGCAATGAATAGCTTCGCAACTGAGAAGCAGACTCTTTGAAGTAGAAAAAATGCAGCCAAACAAATCGATGTAATGTATCCAGTAAGCAATTGACATGCAAAGGAAAATCACACACCGAATCTAATACCACAACTATTACAAACAAAGAATAATTTGGATGAATAAATCTAATATTATAACTTGATGAATGAAGAATTAATTACGAGGATCTGAATAAAGATGAACAAACAAATCAATAGCTTAGAATATTGAAATACCACTCTCATGGGTTATGGTCATTTCACTCAAAAGGTAAGAGCTAAGGATAATCCCTGGCTTTCTTGCAAAAAGATAGGTAGAGGAATCGCATGCAGAGATTCATCTAGAATGGTAGACTATCGGAGGAACAACGTTTATGTCTAAAGTGGCATTAAATAGATCTTCGACACATGTGGAACATAAACTTAAATTTAAAATAACATGGGATATGCCCCTTTCAAAAATTAAATGGGTAAACTAGTATCTTACTATTAATTAACTAGTCGGGTGACCCACACATTTGTGTGACTAGATGTAACACATATTCCTATATTTAATATTGTTTTATCCTAGAATTTCTCGAAAGAGAATTATCATTCAAAATATAGCAAATAAAAATGTTGGCTGTCACAAGAAAAATCTTCACTTTTTTCCTTTAACCCACACTAGTATAGAACATGCCTCATTGAAGGTACCCCTTTGAAGGGCCGGATAGGCCGTCACTCCAACACTGGCGTTTATAGTGGAGTGCGGATGCGTTCCATGGACTCTAGGTGCAAGCAATGGGAGAAGGTAGCACGTCCTATAATCAACCATCATGGATGGTGGTGCAGTAATAAAATTAGTAAAGTATGTGGCATCATGTAATCTTATTACCATGTAGGTGTTATTGCCTTTCAACCTTTTTTACATGTGTGTGAGATGTTTGGATTTATAAACTTTCCAATAAGAGAAGGTCGTGGGCATCAATCGATGCACAAGGCGGGAGGAGGGGGATGCGGGTATTTACCCTATTTTCGAAATAACAACCTCTACCGAGTCAACAAGAATCTGTTATTGAGCCACCCCTACTAGTGTACAGGAATTAACTGGCATCGTTGTTGCTTTAGTATGTTCTTCAATAGAGCAGATGATTTAGTCTGTGCTTTGTTGTAACAACTCTAATATCTTTCTCGTGACACGATTCTCCAACTGAGCGCAAGTAGTACATATGATGTTTGTATCTTTGGGCTGACCTTTGGCTCCTGTTGACATCTTGGCCAATCACCACTGTCAGATTTTTGGTATATTAGAGATTTTTGTGAAGATTAAAATCCATGAGGAAAACATGTAAATATCCATTAGAAAATTATATATTTCATGGAGTTCTATAAAGTGACTCAATCCATTAAAATATAGGCAACACTAGAGAAACTCTAAACACAGTCGCCATATCGGCTCGATTACCGTAATAACTGCCAATATGGATATTTTGGCCCATAAGGCCACTCTAGAAGAGTCATCATATGTTTGAGAAATGGCATCATTTATTGAGGGCGCTTGATATTGAGCCCACAAGGCCCATATATGGAGGTTGTGGGGCGGTGGATCTGAGGGTGTTCCATCCGTCAACCGCTCACATTGGAGGGAAATTTCACCTCCCTCCTTAGCTTCCCGTGTGAAGATCTACTCACCATGACAATGGAGCAGATGCCCATGGAACTAAGAAGCATGCCAATTAACGGTGGTTGACTCATGGCGACTGACCGCACCCATTTCCAATACATTCCCACCGCGCGCCATGATTTCATGTTGCCCGCATTTATAAAAATGGCAGACACCCTATCCGAATAGTTCGTACCACCACCGCCCATAGACTCCACTTCCCTCCTCGTAGCAAAGCCACTTCCCCTGCAACCGTACTTGGTGCTGCTCTTGGAGGAGGAGTAGGATCGATGACATTTCTTGGATCTGTGCAAGAGGATCCCGCCGTCCTCAATGAGTGCCCATATTTGGATCCCAAGTCCTATGGTGTTGTTTGGGATGTCCAACATGGCTACATGCAGGTCCCATATGGGCTTGAGAGAGCTAGCTCACACAACTCATATCGACCACGACGTGCTCACACTCGCCTCATTGTTAAGGAGGCATTAGATGAGCATTACGCCGTCTATGCCTTGGATGTCCGCATAGTGAAATCTTCAAGCAAAACACCTCGGGCATGAGGTAAAGGTGGAGGAGTACCACGGCATGTGGCTCTATTACGAAGAGAAATAGGTGGTTTTGGCGGCGAAAAAGAAGCGCATCAGATGGCACACATTCGACATTGTCATGGTGACATTCACATAGTCGAATCGGGCCATATTTGGCCTCCCCAACCTCGACATCGTGGGCAAGAATAAGATAAAGACAAGGTCATCAGATTGTAACACCACCGCAGACGACGAGTGGACTTGTCACGTATGTGTGTGCCCGTTGCACTGCATTCATCATGGTGGTGGTGGGGAGAAACCAGAACTTCTGACAAGACCTGAAAAATAATCTGTTTATTCATACAAAAATGTTGTCGATCGGCTTTTCTACCCCTATGTTACAACTTTATAATGCAATGTTATCTCAAATTAGTGTTTCACTCATCAAATTGAGTGTGGATTTTTAGTTCATGCAACAACAAAAGATCACAAAAGAAAAGATATGAAGGTCCCATATGGGGACTCTGTGTTGGCGCACAGTCGCCACAACCTCCATATCCATGTGAAGCGGCTTCAATGTGCGATACGGTGACTCTTCTAGAGTTGCTCTTAGCCTCTGTCAGGCTGAATTTCCAAGCTTGAGAAAGCTAGTTTAAAAAAATGTGCACTTTACTTTTTTGTAAGATTCATTAATACAGGACATACCAATAATATGCTCTCACAATATTAGAATTCTTCAAGAGTTTGTTTGCTCCTATTTGCATTTTTGCACACACACAAATCGCAACTCTTCTTTGAAGCAATTCCACTACAAATGCTCAGGGATCTATGGCCATGAACTTGGGATGAACTATCTACGACAATGACCAGAAATTAGGTATCAACATGTACCATTTGCTATGGTATTTAGGATGGTATCTCTAAAATGTATAACGGGAACGACCATTGGTACTGGATCGAATAAGCAAAAAGACCAGTTGTGTGAGCTGCACTTGTCCAAGAAAATCGGCTCACTAGATGATACAGGCAAATACATGCTTCTTATTCTTTATGATCTAGGAAATAAACCATACTATATGTGCTTTGATTCTATCATTTGTGAGCTAACATCTTTTCTAACATCTCCTAATCCCAAGCTGGAACCAATGAGCGGTGAAACTTTACACTTACCCGTTATGTTTGTGTCACTTCCATCTGGTTTGGATATAGGGACAATGCACTAGACTTTCATATTTCTCAAAAGTAAATATATTTGAGGTACAACAAACTACATATAATAGTTCATTAGTAGTGAAAGTGTAGTTAAGTTATGTAGTCTCAACCACTCCATGATACATATCTCTGAAAACCTGAAATGAATGATACACAATTCTCCTTGAACCCACACTAGTACGGAACCAGCCATCAATTCGTGGCACATCTCTTGTGGGCAAAAGGAGTCACCGTCTAAGATGCACTCCCATATCTGGCGATTATCTATGGCGTGTGGATGCGTGGTGGGTGTGGTAGCACAAGCTATATTAAAATGACATGGCTTGTGGTGTTGTAATATGAATAGGGAATCATAAGGCGTCACATATTATTATTACCATATGGTTGTTTCAGCGTTTCAGCCATTTGTACCCGTGTGATAAGTGCTTCTATCTTAAAACTCTGCAATAATAGAAGGTCATGTGCATCAACTATTGAGGTTTTAACTCTCTTTTCATGGAACAAATCGCTCAAAGTCCAGCAAGAAACAATTTCAATGGGCCTCCATAAGATAACCACCTCTAGGATTAAATGTTCGTTGTTGTACCTGAGAAAGGCCTGAGAGAGGCGTGACACAGTCCGACGCACACCACACTGGTTAATACGCATTGCCCAAGCATATGCCCTAGATAGCTCACAACAAAATTTTGCATCTCAAACGATGCACGTCTGACTATGTATTAACTCTTTTTTTTATCTCAGAAAGCTTTGATTTTGACCTGGCGGATGTCTGGACCATTGCTAGAACTAAACTACCATGTTAAGAAATTCCAGTCCGGTTCTCTCTCAAACTTTAACTACATTTAGGATGATCCATCTCCACACTCTCTCGTCCCCTCTTTAACTCTATCACCCCCATCTCTGCATCGGTGATGCCATCTCCGAGCCCGTACAATAGAGCGCAATATTTTCCGAACTTGACCGTGGGTTGCAAACCAACATCAGTCTACATTGGATATCGACAAAAAGTGCAAAACAAATGGAGAAGCCACTAATTCATCCGTTGGTGACGGTGGATTGCTAGCTCACATCCAAATACAAATGGTGCGCTAATATAATACTACCTCCAAAAGCGTCTTATAATGTGGCGCGTACATCTCGATATTGTGCATGTTCACAAAGTCGTTTCACGAAAAATCGACAACTTATGTGTCGTGAAAAAGAAAAAATCCAGTGTTAAAAAATGCTTTTCACAAGACATCCTTTTGTCTTTTTTACACAAGCCATAAAAAATGTCGGTTTTCTCCGAAACTTGACGTGCACACACAGATTGTCGAGATGTGTGCGTCAAATTTTTGTTTGGAAAATTTTCACACTTTAGAATATTTATTTCGCGTGCATGAGCGCGTGTTCTCGGGAGCACCAATGGATTCCTGCTTTACGTGTAGGATTGTTGAGGACATAGCAAGTAATAACCTATCTAATTCAGATGGACAAACAAAAAACAAAAAATAACCCATGGAAACCATAGAAGGGTGGGTGGGTGGCCCCACACGTCACCAAGAGAGAGCCACATACTCACTTGGGGGTCGGGGCCTTCTCCTCACCTGAGCGGCTCTCCCTCCCCTCTCCGGCATGCCAACCACCGACCCTTCTCCGACGGCAACCATGGTGACACCGCCGCCAAACAGACTTCCAATGTCCCCCGCCGCCATCGTAGGGTGCACCGTCCAAGCGTCGGCTCGTGGACCAGCACCTTGCGTCACTGCCCCCACGGTCTACCGCACCTCCACCACACGCAGCTCCTTGAGCACGGTTTCCATATCGACCCGCTCGCCGCTTCCAAGCTTATCTCCTCGTACGCGCTCACCGTCATGCCCCACGCCGCGGTTAGTACTGTCTTCTCCGCCGTGAGGCCATGCCCCAGGCAGACAGGCTTCATCAACTCCATGAACGAGGCGTGTTCTTGGACGCCACCGAGGTGTTTGAGGAAATGCCAAGACAGGACATCCTATCCTGGAACGGTGGAACTCGGCCATGGCTGCCATTTTGTGGCAGGGGGAGGTGGCCAGTGAGAGGAAGATGTTTGAATAGATCCCAGAGGAGATGGTAGGCTAGGACATCTATGCTGAATTGCTGAGGCTGGCAGTGTAGGGATATGGCAAAAGGAAGGATGCAAATGAAGGGAACTGGGTCTCAAAAGCAAGTCATCTCAGGGTCAAGTTAGATTGAAC
This sequence comes from Aegilops longissima, assembly GCA_021605205.1. NCBI lineage: Eukaryota > Viridiplantae > Streptophyta > Magnoliopsida > Poales > Poaceae > Aegilops > Aegilops longissima. The sequence continues at coordinate 37,561,530 of CM038676.1, forward strand.
TTGATGAAGCATTCCATGAGTTTAGTGGAAGACAGAGAATACTCAGACTCGGACCAGATATCCGAGATGGATCTAGGTTGAGTTTGTGTTAAGGATGTTGGCTGAATTCCAGTAGGTCGTGAGCTGCTTGTGCAACAAAAGTCCTTTGAGAAATCCATGCTCAACTCCTCATGTCGTAGTGACAAACGTGGAATGTTCCATCAGGTGTTAGCATTGCAGGGCATGCAAAGTATGTAATCTATGTAAGGAAGCACTAGCTCCAGTGAATCCGGCAATCAAGAAGATGTTGTGACGTGTTACAGCACTGCCCACGAATGATGGACTGGAAACCAAGAGATCTATTCAAGTGTTTCTCAGCATCTGCTCCTCTGCCATCAGGTTTGCTCTGTCAGAAACTACAATTATGTTAAGACGAAAGCTGGTGATGCGATGGACTGACAAAACACTACCAACATAGTGCCAGGTTAATCAAATTGCTCATAGGTCAGTACTTCTAATGCTTCATTTCATCTGGTATTAATTATTTGGTGATGGGATGGTCGGACAAAACCAAAACAAGCCATAAGGTTAGGGTCCTTTAAAAAGTAAGGAAGTGAGAAGACCTCGGATTTTAAGAAATAAGAGGTATTTTTGTAGTTACACTGTAGCAGCAAAGTAATTATATTGGAAGAGTGGAATATTTGAGTGTTCTAATTAGAAGTTTTTCATCCCATTTTTTGCATGTACCACTTCATAACAATGTTTTAGTGAAGAAGCAGCATGCAGTCTTCAAAAAGCCTGTATCTCGTAAAAAACTATATAAATCATCCATTCATACTTCTTGTTTTGGTTGTCTTTCATACTTCTTATACATGTTAACAACATGCTATGTTATAAGGTCTTATTTTGTCTATTCTCTTGTTTTTTAACATATGAAGAAGCCTTGTTGGTTTTGGTTGCCGTGATATTATGATAACTATTCAACATGATGTTTTTTTGTGTGATGTTTTTTACAGTACCCTGGTACTCCTTACATGGAGGTGGGAGTACCAACAAAATCTCACCGTTGATTTTAGAGGGCACTTTAGGCCTTTTGTCTCCGTAATTTAGGTATAATTTTAAGATTTTCCCTTGATCTAATTTCCTAATTTGAACACCTGAAAAAGAAAAAATCTCTTCCGATTGAGCGCAAGACGCCGCCTCTGATCGTGCACAATGACCGGTGGCGCAACCTCCCGGGGGAATCTTCTCAGTCCCCAGGCCCGATCACACACATGCATAAAAATTTGGCAACCTAGCCGCCGGCAAGTGCTCCCGGCGACCCAGCCCTTCCCTGGATCTACGCACTGCCTGCACCTCTGTTCCTAGCGTTGTCAAGCAATCAGTTCATTCCAATTCCAACAATCATACAATTACTAATAGTTGTATACTTGTATTCCACCGCATCACGTTTTATCCCTTTTGAGATCTGATGTATTGATTTTGTTTTGGGGATATGAAGAAGTCCTGCTCTATGGGTCCCCAGCTTAATCGCTGGCTGCATGTTGATCGTATCCCTTAATTAGTGGAGAATTAACAATCTAATCCTAGATTACCAAATTACCCTCAAACTGGTGGTACTCTCCAACTTTTAATGGTAGTACTCTGGAGTGCCAAACAATTGTATCCATCAGATTAGAGCAAATGGAGGGCTTATATTCATTTGAAGGTACCGTAAAACACCTCTTTTGTGTGGCATGCTTCTTGGTCCTACTTAAGCATTTCCTTTTGAAAGGGGAAAAGATTGACTGGGCTAAAAGTTTCAAGAAGCACCAGACTATTTAAGTTATCAAGCAGAATGTCTAACAGGAAAGGGAAAGAAATGGCTTGTGATTTTTGTTAGAAGTTTAAAGATACAAATGTAAACTATTTTGTTCTGCGACATGCCTGCAAATGATAGGAATGATGTAACTGTTTGTGAAATAGGTTTTCACACAAACTAATATTCATGATTTTTAAAGATATGTCACCCAATTTTACGACAACATGTAAATACAATCTCCCCACAATAATCAAGACCAAAAGTTGACTTGCCTTTCCTTTTCTTCTCAAGAAGGCATCCTGAAATCAAATGTATTTTCTTTTAGAGAGATCACGCTGTATGACATGCCCCACAAACGCTTCCTGCTCATCCACATGCATACAAGTCAAATCACCATGCAACCATGCCAAATTATCTAGTAGCAAATTCACCAAAATAAATCATCTAAAAATTGAATATACAACTGAAATCACAGTACACAACACAAATCACAATGCACAATAAATGGTTTAGATATAGCTTGTAGATGTAACTGACTGCACTTTCTCATTTCTCATAGATTTTGGGTGTTTCTAATAAATTCTATGAGCTGCAAACTCTGCAAGAGTTCCACGAACACTAAGTTGATGACATGCACTTTCTGGTAAAAAAATGATCTAGCAAAGATTAATAGATAGAAAATAGTTTTCCTCGTGATTTACCCCAAGAAAAAAATTAGCTTGACAATTATTTTTTTGCTCTAAGTGCATCGGGTTAAATGACAATAAAGTATGACTAAAGAGAGCAAAACTGTTAGGTTACTCGTTATCCTTTAGTTTGCTGACAACATCTAACAAACCCAAGTTTTAAATTTTAAGTTGCCATCAACATTGGAGTCTTCACTACATGGCACATATCTGTCCCAGTTTACTTGAGATGTTCTTGAAGTGTAAGAAATCATACTAAGGATTAGTCCAGGTGTTCGATCTTTCCAAGAACACTCTAATGGCTCTCAATGGTCAGTCAAAACCCAAATGGCTGCGGCCGACTCCACTCACACTCAAACCCAAATGGCTCAAACTTCTCCTCTTCTGTCCGCATCGCCAACCAGCCCCTAGAGTGGTCATGAAGACGGCGTCGCGCCGCAGACCACTTAGCCTGTGGGGAGTCCTTCCCCTGCCTGGCTGATGAATCAGCATCGTGTCCGCACAGATGAGTTGGCACCGCCTGCGCGCCAGGTTATTCCTCTACCCGCGCCGAAGTTTAGAAATTGACCTGAAGCTGAAGTTCAAAACCTGACTGCAATGCTGCAAGGAAACTGGGCGAATCAATCATTTCATGGAGAAACTGGTCGAGGCCGCCGAGCTAGCTATCACGGTGATTTTTTTCGCAAAAATGCTATTGTGTTTTTTAGTGTTTACTATCACAGTGATAAATAACAATTTATTAAGTACAATTATCATCTCGTGGCCATGCTACACTCACCTCTGTAGAACCCACCGGTCGTGTTAGAGGCTGCAACATAGCATGACCATCAATGTTTTCTTGGGATGCTGCTCCCAGAGTTGGTTCAGCCCACTTCTGGCTAACTATGCATGTTACATCTTGGTGGCCAGCTACAATGCTCCGTAGAACTTAGCTTCTTTCATGTGGATGGGCAGACAAACAAGTGTGCTCTGTCACGACATCGTTCTGGGTGCACCGTACCACTAATAGTAGTCGATGTGCTATGTCTTATTGCTTCTATACCCGTTCGATCGTGCTGGATGTCCTTCTCTGCCCGGTCAGCACCGGCGAATATCTTTCCCAATGCCTCCCAGGTCTAAGCTCAAACAGGCGATCCACTAATAAAAATCACACTCAGTTCTCAACATATAGGGATGTGTAGCCAAGTGCCATCATAATTTGAATGGAGAAAACCCGTGGTCTCTTGTTCCATTAATAAAACGAATCAGAAATAGAGTTATATATAGAAGCTACTTTTTTTTTGAACTGTCCAGCAATTGCTGGCTATTTCATTTGATTCATAGCAGGGAGAACATGGTGATAACAAAAAATGCGTGGCGGTCAGGGACCAAGGAAAAAAATGAAGAGAAAAATGAAAAAAGAGGGTATATAGAAGCTACTACTAGTGAAGGCACGCTAAAGATAGCATTTCAGCTCCCAACCACTCCAAAACATTTATAAACACCATAACCATGATGAGCTGGTAGATATATAAATGGTACTATACTATCTAACTGTGAAGGTGAAATATATAGGGGCCACCCGCGAGCTTAGCCACGGCAGGCATGGCTGAAGTATGTGATGAGTGAAGCAGAAAGTGGAATTTCCCAAACACAAAGGGGATGCAAGCAAGTAAATAATGTGCATTTGCTAAAAAAAAGTAAATAATGTGCAATGAGGGTCCAGACCATGGCCTATAGCAAGATTAGGGGAACTTCCATTACAACACTTAGACGATTTGGTGCAAACGTCAGAGACTAATTTAACCGGTGGTAAGCACAAAAAATCAGCTGATTCTATGTTCTAACGAAAGAGGAGTAATAAAAAATGATTCTGAGCAAAATTTGGAAAAAGGAGGACAACCATGGACTGGACCTGAATCGTAATAGAGTTAAAGCTGACAATACATGGGCACACTGATAGTGCAGTGGTGTGAGGTCTTCGAAGTATAGGATATTAGGATGGCAAGTTGCAGGTGGACACGATGGCGGGTCTGCGCAGTCAGAGGCATCAACATGAGCACCGGCCACACCATGACTCTGGGACATGTCACACGAGAGGAAGCATCAATTCGGGATGAACTGACTACATGTTTGCGGCCTCTTCTTCGAAGGGAGGAAAATTAATACCCTTAGCTAAGAATACGGAACCAGAGTTTTTTAAGAGACCATGGCATCAAGGTGGAGTATGAGCTGCCATGGCATGGACATGGATTGTCTTGGTGGTCTGGGTGTTGGTTGTAACCCCTCTGGTGGAGGCTTTCTTTGTCTTTCTTCTCTAATACTCAATGGGAGGTGGTAGCAGGGGAAGACACTCAGACCAAGGTTTTGGTTACCGGTCGAAATTTAAAAATTTCCCATGGTTGCCACGTATTTCGGTGCCCCTCGGTAAATGGCCATATTGAGCATAAAGTATCAACTTTTTGAATTTTTTGTATTTAAAAGCTCGATTTATAGTAAAGTACGTAGGATCAAATTAATGCCATGACAGTTGGTTCTGGCGTGTTGGCAGCAACCTTAGTTCCTATTTTGAGAGGTCTTTGTTTGAATGTCTGCTCATTCACTTATTTGAATTCAAAATTCAAGTATAAAATTCGTTCGAAATATCCTCGGTATTTCTCGGTAACCGCGGTAACCACGTTTACCGCTCCACCTCGGTAAAAATGCCCTATTCGGTAACCAAAACATTGACTCAGACACACTTATACCACATACATTTCGATCAATTGATGGAAAAAAAATCCCTGACAAAGGCTTACGGTTCCAGAATCTAAGAAGTTTGTACGCTGAATCTAAGAAGTTGTAGTGCAGCCTATGGGGCTTTACAAACAGCCTGTGGATGCGTATCTTCCTGAATTCATAGACATTACATGAGATAATAAAGGATTTATTATGCCCAATAGCATCTTGTGGATTATGTGCTCTTGAACCCACCAGTCAAGTCACAGGTTGCAAACAGTTGTTTCACCACATATTTCGGGTTTTGTTACTCTGTATCCGGTTCAGCTTGCTTATGGCTAACTAGGCATGCCACCTACTCTTAGCCTTCAGCAAATCGCCCCGCTGGTCCTAGATTGTGGTTAGCTGGCCCGCTAGGCAATGCGCTTTGTTGCTAGGTTCTTTCTCGCGGACGGGCGGACAAACCCGCTGAGCTGTGAACCATGCCGGCTGCAGTGTACCGTTAATGCCATTTTTAAGCTGTAAATCCTATTGCTTTTCTCCCCTGTCAATCGTGGTGGAGCTCCCTTGCTGCCCGGTCACCTTCCAATAGAGTTGCACCGGCAAATGCCTCTCCTAATGCCTCCCAGGCCTAAGCTCAAACGGATGATCAACTAACGAAACTCACACTCACTTCTCAACGTGTACGGATGTATAGCTAAGCGTCGTACTATTTGGATGGAGAAAACATGTGGTCTCTTGTTCTTTGAATGAAACAGATCCGAGATGAATTATATGGAAGCTGCAGGAGTAATTAATATAGAAGTCTTGGTAAAGATACCATGTGAGTTCCCAACCACTCCACAACATTTATAATCACCATAACCATGAGCTGGTAGATACATAAAAGGTACCTAATCCCGACTTGCCAAGGTGACATATATGGGGGAATGGTGGAACCACAAACGTGCTTAGCCGCGACAGGCATGACCGAAGCACGTGAGATGAATGAAGCAAAAGGTGAAATTTTCCATACATAAAGGGATGCAGACAACTAGATAATGCGCAACGAGGGTCCAGACCACGATTGATAGGAAGACGAGATGAGTTTCCGTTACAACATTGAAATGATATGGTGTAACCATTAGAGAATAATTTAACCTGATAAGGACAAAAAAATTGGTTAATACTAAATTCTAGGTAAACATGAGTAATGCAAAACAGTTGTGAGAAGAAATTGGAAAACAAGACAACCCTGGAAAGCATTAAGCATAACATAGTCAACAAGAACGATACATGGGCACATTGATCATGAGGTGGTGTGAGGTTCGCAAAGTCGAGGAAGGTAGGTGGCGCGTCGAGACGATGGCGGACCTGCAGGCGGAGGAGGCATCACCAGTAGCACCGGCCACCCCATGACTCCAGGAGTAGGCCCAAGGATCCAAAGTGGAGGAGGGGCGCCTTAGGCAGCACCAGTGGCAATGAAGATTCACTAATGGGTAATGTTGGTAGACACTCTAGCTGCGAAAGCCACTCAACATTCTTTCCAACCAATGTGTTCTTTAGAAATAGACTTTTGGACATATAATTTATGGAATTACTCTGTCCATCAATGTTTTGGTAACACGAGCTTAGACCTAGTTGAAAGTTCAAGCTCCCAAAAGTGGTGTTTCCAAGTTTCAATCATTTACTTTTCTGTTAGATGCATCAAGCCATAACAGCTTAATCATATGCTTTTCATATTATAAGAGTTCTTTAGGAGTTTGTTTTCTCTTCCTCTTCTTTCTACATACACCCAAATCACAATTCTAGTTTTACCAACTTTTACAAAAATGCTCAAATGTGTCATCATGGTAACCTAGTTACGATAAGTACCATTACATGACCACAACATAGTACCTTTTGGTTTGATCCTGATGAATATAAGATGTTTTGAATATTTCAATATGGACAACATATGAACTGAAATGAGTGGACAAGCACACTAAAATATGTCTATATACATCTAATTCACAAGAACATCTTATATTTGTGAACGGAGGGAGTAGTAGTTAAAGAGCAATTAAGGTATGTTGTGACGTCCCAGTGGTTATAAAATTGATCTTCAACATCCTAAAGGGCCGTTACAGGAAAATCTTCACGTTCGGCCTGATAATCTCTCTGTAGAGTCCCTTCAACCCGTTGTCAGTTTCCTTCTCAATGTAGCTTCAGATGCTATTTATTCACTAGTGAGATCTCATTTCTTCTCTACCGTGAGAAAGTTGAGACATTTTGATTTTCCTAATCATCAACATCAAAATATAAAAGTTATACAATAATAAGAAATAACAAGCCCAATTGAATTTACAAAACTGGCATGTAGTCAGAATGGTGCAAAAGGTGCATAACAAATGGAGGATACAACCACAAAAATAATCTCCCAACAGTGGATTGCCAGCTCGGATACAAATGCATCTACAGTGAAGTAGCATATCCAATCTTCGCATACAAAAAACAAGAAAAACATAGGCAAATCATAGGCTCTACCCCTCTTTTGATGAAATGGAAATAGGAAGAGCCATTTCGGAGACATTCATCCTATGTAATTAATTCCGTAAGCAAATATCCTGGTGTCATAGTTCTTCTACACAGACCATGGTGCAATGGAGTCAGAGCTTCCATGTCATCAAGGTCGCCCGAATGCCAAATGCACATTCTCTAATACTTAAATTTATAGTTTACTAAAAAAAGCGATGGAGTAAAATGCGAGTGGCAAAGAAAGATTGTCCAGCTAGAGTGACACAATGTAGAAAGACCAGCATGTGCCAAGCATGGTAGATGTCAAGTGATGCTTCACACGGTGTAGTGACAGAGGGTCTAGAGCAGGATGCGCTTGGTAGCCGACTGGCATGTTAGGGTAATTAGAGTTCTTAATGTGTAACAGAGCATGGCTATTTGAAGGGTGATTACAAAATTAGACCACATAATGCTATAACTAGAGACAAATATGTTGCATGATTGACCATTGTTTACTTGTGTGCACAATTTTAGTGTTATGTCTGATGCTTCAATAGAAAGAAAAAAAAAGCATGGGTAATCCCCTATAGCACACATGTGAATCTCCACCAGACAATAGTTATGTGAAATTGGATTTATACCGTTTCTTTACTGTTAAATATCCCACTCCCTCCCTTCCAAAATAAGTGTCTCAACTTTGTACTAACTTTAGTACAAAGTTATACTAAGGTTGAGACACTTATTTTGGAATGGAGGGACTATATTTTTATGTTGATGTTAGTAAACTTGTATGGATTTTCTATCATATTTTTACATATACACACTTGTATGGGTCGTGCCCTGCTCTAGCACCCACCGGAGGTGACAAGGGTTATGATCTGCCCATCAGCCTTTCTTTAGGTCGCCAAATCAGCTGCTCTATCCGCCAGCCGGTTCAGCCAGCTCGTGGTTGGCTAGGTCAGTTACCACCGCAGTCCGTTGCAAATTGTTCCTCTGGCTCGCCTATCATTAGTACGCCCGCTAGGCCACAAGCTCTGGGCTGAGTTCACCTTCGTCTGGTGGTGAAAGGCAGAGAGACATATGCCGCGGCACCGTGAGGGATGGCCATAGACCCGGCGCGCCATTACATACGGCGTGTCGGTGTACGGCTTCTATTCCTTGATCGTCGTAGGCGTCCGCTGCTGGCTGGCCATTACTCAACAACATATACTGGAATGACGTCTTTCCTAATGCCTCCCAGTCCCATCTCAAAGAAGTTGTCTTCACAACTTGGTTCGAAGTACACATGCCGTATGGCTTCTCACTTGCTATGCCTTGGAGCTTTTATGGCAGATCTCGAGACACAGACTCCCTTTTTTTATATTTTTACCTCCACCTCTGAAGTATTCGTAAAGATACCATGTGAGTAGCCAACTATCAACAGCATTTATAATCACCATAACCGTGAGCCAGTGCGTACAAGGTGTTTAGTTCTGAGTGTGATGTATATCAGGCTTTATGGTATCACAATTCACAATAAAATTTCTACATTAATTGGATCTTCACCCTCCACAACTCCATAAAATATCAAAGGTTTCCTCGGAGCACTAATTCGGTTGCGAAAATTGTTTTATTCTCTCGACAGTAAAAAAATCAGACTAGCTATTTCTTCTTGCTGTTTTTCAGTGCAAGAAAATAAATGTCGTGGTCAGAAAACATGGCAGTTGAGCTTACAAACATATATGTAGACACGATACAACAAGAGTGCAAAACAAATGGAGCGTGCCACCAAGGCACCAACTTACCAACTCGGACTTTAAACAATTTATTATTAACTCGCGGGTAAAGGTAGTTCTAGTTCAGTAAAGAAAATTGGCAGATCATGTGCGTGAATAATAAGACGACAAAATAAAAAGATTTTTATTGAAATAAGGGGTTTCCACCCAATTTTCATTCCTAATATATAGGATCTTCATTCTCCAGCCAAAACAGTTCCAGGAATCGATCCGGCGCTCCATCTTATTACACAACTACATAAAAGCAAAGATCACCACAGAACATCTACATCAACCTCCATATCACACACCAAAACTCTTCATCATAGCAACAAAACCAATTATGCTACAGCAACCTACAAAACATAAGATTTACAACCATTACTTGGCGATCATTGAAACTTTTAACTAAGCACGCTGTTGTTTTCCTTAGACGACTCGCGGGCTTCATTCAGCGATCCACAAAACCAGCAGCGCCCAACCTTGCTTTTTCCAGAACACTTCAGCTACAACTCGCAGCTGAACAGTTCAAATCGTTGACGTGCTCCATCCGCAAACTTTGCTCAGTTTGATCTGTAAGCCACTATTCTGAGCGGTTCTTGAAGACTATGTCTCCATTCTTGAACATGAATTTGGATGCTTATGAAGATTTTATCATTTCTGTGTACCCAAATATTCCAGCATCCCATTATGATAATATCCATAGCAAAATCTTTTGGAAGCATCTCAGTTGCTAACGAAACATCGTCGAAGGATTAACGTTACCTCCTTTTCAATGTGGCACAATTGAGTTCCAATATTTTAGATCAAATGAACAGTTCCAGAAAAGACGGAGTGGTGTTTCCTCAACTGAGAACAGTTACCAGTAGTCCATCAATGTTTAATTCATCTTCCAATATTCATTCAGGTGCTATTTAAAGTGTGTGCAATAAAACATGGTTGTTCAACTTGTAAAATTAGAACACGAAATGCTTGAGCCATGCGACTATTGTAATTATTTAAATCTTTCAACTTTTGTCTGTAATGTTTAGCCATCGGAGTATTTATTTAATATGTTCTTTGGATAAATCTTTGGTGCTTCTGTTATGAGCTTGGTGTAATGATCCGGGTGCCACAAATCTTAACTGATATGGATCTGTCCAAATATATTAACTCATGGCATCCACTCGAATACACTGGCAAATGGAGAGTCGGGGGAAGAGGTTGATTTTCCGACCGAACGGGTATTGAAATGAATCGCCCACAAAGATTTGTTGCTGTCGTTGCCATCCTAATTTCCCCGCCACCCCCACCATTTTTTTAGCACCTCTAGTATTTTTGGCATTTCCTCCACCACTTGTGTCTGCTTCCTCCTTTGCACTCGGACCCCCACATCCCAATCAGATTTGTGTGATCCCATGACCAAAGTGGAAGAAAGCATCAATCTAGGTGCTCCGCGCCTCAAGAGTTCAATGAAGGACGTCCTTGAATACCAGGCCATCGCTCCCACTCCTGGACCTGCGCCCCTAGAGACGATCTGATTGATCAGGAACTTCTTATGGCAACAGATCCAAGGACGTATTCCTTCCGGTGTGAAGGTGTGTGTTAAAACGGAATGGCCCGGGAGATGGGACTTGCATGCCCTCTGTCTGGGACTGTAGAAGACTCCACATCTTCTTCTCCTGTGTCTCCGCGCTGTTCCTCTGGAGTTGCCTCCGCGAGGTGGTCGGTGGTCGTTGGTGTAACACCAACTTCTCGGACCTCTTCGCCAAGATCCAGGCCTCGCCCCCAATGGGTCGCCACATTAGGTGGCTGGCTATTGGGGTCCTTACTTGGACGCTTTGGATGGTTCAAAATAAGCTTGTGATTCTGCGTGTTCCTCTTCGACGTGCTACTGACGCGGTGTTCAAAATGTGTGGCTACTTGCGGCTTTGGTGGTCGCCTAGCCGCCACCAAGACCGGGACGCCATCAACATCATAATTGCTGATCTTCGCGGGATGGCTCTTTGCTTGGCGTCGCCGCTCCCTCCTCCACCACCTGAGACAGATTACCTTCTTCGCTGCGGTGCTACCGCCTTGTATTTTATTTCCAGCGCTTGTTGAGCTGTGCTCTCAGCAGAATCCTCTTGTTCTCTTTGCCGTGCTACCTTTGTGTGTGTGGACCTTTGTGGTTGTGGTGGTTTTGCTTTATTTATAAAGCGGGGCGAAAGTCTTTTTCCGCACATATTCCATGGAGGCCTTCTGGTATTCAATGAATCCCGTCACCACCAATGACCAATCCGTAGATCACGGAACATTTTAAGTGACAATGTGGTTAGATTAACTTGGATTTTCAACGTGTATGATGCCTTGACTTCAGTTCACTTTTAGGCACCTTGTCAGTCATTCGAAATAAATTCTATCAACCCGGGGCGCGACTATGTGTCGCCTGTTGCGAGCCATACACTCGCGTCACCTGCACCTAACTGATGATCGGCCGGCCTGGTTATAACATGGTCTTATCAGGCTGATGTCACGGATTTTTTTCTAGAAAAAAATCCTAAAAAATATAACATGTACATGTATTATGACAAAATTTACAAAATGCAGTGCACAAAATATGTTTGCCCCACTTTTAGAAAATGTTTCTACCATTCAAAACAAATGTATGAATACTTCAAAAATATTGACACATTCCAAAAATGTTTAACACCTATTCAAAAAAAATTGAAACAAGTATTTAAAGAAAATTTGGAATCATGCATTAAAAAATGTTAAATGTATATAGAAAAATATTTTAGATGTACATGAAAAATGTACAGTGTGTATGAAACAAATTAGAAAAAAACATTTATATTTGGTAAAAATGTAAATTATGTATTTGATAAATGTTAAATGATTGCAATAAAATTGTTCCTCTTATATACAAAAAATGACAATGTTTATGAAATATAGATATGGAAAAAAACATGAAGAAAACCAAAGAAATAAAACGAAAGACCAATCAAACATAGAGAAAACATGAAGAAAATCCGAAGAAAACATAGTACAAACAATGGAAAAGCCCATAAAAGAGCAGAAACAAAACTCGTGCATGCTACAATGATGGTGCCGGTTTGATAGTCACCCGCTATAGGCAATTAGTCATAGGAATCGGTACGGAGGACACATGGCTCTGGCGCAACTCCAGTGCCATGTCCTTCTTTGTGCCTTGCTCCTTTATACGATGGTCCGCAGGATAGTGTGGAACCTAAGAACATCTCTAGCAGATCCACTAAAATCATGCAGCATAAATCATGTTTGCAATACCCCTAAACTAGTTATATGGGTCGCAAATTCTTCAACCAGAACATATCTCTTAAACCGTACATTATAATTCGAAACATTGTTTCATGCCATAATTTGTTCGAAGTTACAAATAGAGACGAGTTCATCACACATACCGAAAGGATTTACATTATCAATGGATTGCATATTAATAAAAACTTAACCCTAGGTCACTCGTCGATGCCAAGGTAAAACTTCACGGTGGATTTGCACAGTGCCACCTTGAGCCGGTGCTCGGTCTCGGCAGCTTCGAGGCCGGCTGGAACCCCTTCTTCATCGGCCGCCACCGCACACTCAGCGGAAAGGAGATCTTCGTCGGCAACGTGGCACCGCTGGATGTGGGGGAAGATGTGCTCGTCGAGCACACACACTACAAGAAATACAACTTGCGACCATCACTATTGGTCACTGAATGGTCATTGTTTTTCATTTGTGACCTTTTTTGACCAAAAACAGATGGTCAAAAGCTGGCCGTCGTAAACTGAAATTAACGACTTTTTTGTGATATGTAAAAGGTCGTTGGTTCTTTGACCAAAATTTTGGTCACTACCAGCCTGCCCAGACCACGTAGGATCCAGCGTGGCAAGCTGACGTGGATAAGAATCCGCCCGGTCCAATTCGGTGTTTATATGAGCTGAGCCCATTAATTTAGCCCATTTATTTTTTTCCTGCTAATTTTGGTGAACTACACGGGCCAAGCACTACAATTCAGCCTTTTTATTTTCTGGGCCATGGCCTTTTTGCACCAACAGTTTTAGTTTTCTTTTTTTATAAAATGGGTCCATTAGTCAAACAAGTCAAACTTGTCAGGTTCTGAAGTGGGTCCCAGCTATTAGGCTCAGATTCTTCATATTTCAATTTGACATCATATTTCAATTTGGTAGTAAGAAAATAACCAGTATTTAAATAGGCAAGTAGAAAACACACATAATAATTCAAATAACAATAGCCAGATTCAGTACAAGCTCTACAAATGACACGTAATACAAGCTCTAACATATACAATGTTTTACAAGCTCTACAAATGCAAAGCTCTACAGTACTTTACAAACTCTGCAGTACTTTACAAGCTCTCTAAGTAATGTTACAAGCTCTACAAGTGTTTTCTTCTTCAGCATGGAACTCCTTCGATAGAGATCAAATGCCGGACTCACTGGACGGCCATAGTCAGGACTGGGCTAACAGAACGACTGCATGCCTTCCATGATTGCTCTGTTACATGAATCAGCTTAGAAGAATTAGAAAAAACTGGAGCCAATATATTATGAACATTCCATTCAAAAAAAGGAGTGAAGGACAATTCTTTATAGAATGATAAACACATTTCAGCTAGTACCGAGCTTTTTTTAGCCGAGCTAGTTAAAATGAGATATTCATACAAGACAATAGATACAATATGAATATGCATGGCACAAGTGCAGGTCCTGATTACTGGCTACACATGTAACACCAATAGAATGGATAGAACAATAACAGGAACAACTCCAGATTACATACAAAGCTCTATCCATAGTGCCAGCAATGGATAAAATCATGCACACAGTATAATTCTGACTATAATATAACCAGAGAACTAAAGATTCTACATACTTAGAACTCAACACTACAGGAATCAGCTACTTTGCCATCTGCCATCTCTTTGTTGTCTGCTAGCGGACGGCAAAGAAGCTCTTTGCGTCAGCTACCGAAAAGCAGATGGCAACGAAACGGCAGACGGAAAAAGAGTCCTTGTGGTAAGTTTTTTCTACACATTAGCCAAAACATTCATGTAGTGTTTGTCTCATTACTAACTAGTATGACTGAGTCGTCAAAACCAAATGTGCAGTCTGTGTGCGAGAAGTCCGGTCAGACCGATCCGCCGATGCCAGTGATTGCTCCTAGGACCACTGGTGAGTTTAATTTGAATGGACATTACTTGCTAGTCTTAACATTTGAGTGTCATCATGCTAACGAGACATTGGAAATGATCTTTGGTGCAGCGTAACTCCAGACAAGCATCGCACGATCCTTCTCCAGCTACCGGCACAAGCCACCCCGCTACAACACCTCCATGATCACGGTAAGTGTCTCTAGTGTTTTGCTTAACAAATGCATAAAGACCTAGACTTAGCTTTATTTCCTCCCACTAGTAGAAAAAGGGTCAAATGTGAGACACATTAGTCCCGGTTTGTAACAGAACCGGCACTAATGTGTCCATTAGTGCCGGTTCCAACGGCTAGGCGGGAGGAGCTCTTTAGTACCGGTTCGTGGCGAACCTTTAGCACCGGTTCGTGCCACGAACCGGTACTAAAGAAAGTGGTGGCAGGATGTTGTCAGAGTGGGGCCCTTCCAGCACCTTTAGTACCGGTTCGTGGCACGAACCGGTACTAAAGATCGTCCTATATAAACCCTTCATCCACCCGCACTCTGTTCTTCCCCCTTTGCCCTCTCCCTCTCCTCTGTTCTTCCCTTCTTCCTCTCGAGTTCATCACAAAATTTGCCCCAAATTTGTCAAGATTTGCAGGCCCCCATCCATTCAAATGATAACCAAGGTTAGCAACTTTGTCCTTTCATCTCTCATTGCTAGATTAGCTCTTGCATTGGTTTATATAGTGATTAATTGTGAGTTTTAGTAATTTGGGAGGAATTATATGTGGTAGTATTTGATTTATATGCAATTTGAGGTCAAAATAACACTTAGTTTGCATATGTAGGTGTGTTTTACTTAGTGCCTTCTAAATCTCCGTCGTAACCACCGTCGATCGCCTCAGACCGTCCTGTCACGGCACCACCTTGTGGTGAGCCTCTTGTTCATGAAATTTTATATAAAAATTGATGTTTGTGTGATTTGGATATATAGTTACTCGTATAATTATCTTACCCGACGTTGTTTGTTATACATAGTGCCATGGTTTTGATATCCGTCCCGTCGGCCCTCGTCCTTGTTATGATTCGGATGTGGTATATTCTCTTTTAAAACTATTTGTTGCATTTCGTGTTTATGACAAATTATGCCCATCAAGTTGACATAGATATTTTTATCTAGGAGGTATGTGAACGGAAATTCCAACCGACCCTATTGTCGAGAGGTTAAATTTAGTTGAAAGAGAAAACGAGTACTTGAAAGAAAAATTGAAAAGAATTGAGGGGAGAAGATGGAATTGGAGTTGCATGTTGCCGATGTAAATCGATGATCACAAGATCAAGATGGAGAAAATGCGCTTGAAGATTAGAAAGATTAGAAAATATGCCATCGATAGTGAGGCTTGGTATCATTATGTTGTTGGATCAATTGTTACCTTAGTTGCGATCTTGATCGCATTTGTTGTTGCATTTAAATGCTTTAGCTAGAGAGTTATTTGTTTGTTGCATTTAAGTGTTGTATGAACTTGTATTAATTTGGTCTATTCGGTGTTGTGTAATGAAGATGAGCCGGCAATGGATGTACGATGACCGATGCTCTCCCCAGTTCGTTGAGGGCGTGCATACTTTTCGCTTGGGCGAGGCAAACAAGCGGGCGGATGGTTTTATGCCTTGTCCATGTGCTGGCTGTAAGAATGGTCGCAATTACTCTCGTCAAGAACCATTCACGTCCACTGTTTGAGTCCGGTTTCATGCCCCACTATAATGTTTGGACCAAGCACGGAGAAAGAGGGTTATGATGGAAGACAATAAAGAAGAAGAGGACGACGACAGCTATCCTGGCCATGGGTTTCCTAAATACGATGATACAACAATGGGGGAAGAAGCTGAGCCAGTAATGCGGGAAGAAGCTGAGCCGGCAATGCGGGAAGAAGCTGAAGAAGAGGCATCAGATGAGCCTGTTGATGATCTAGGTCGGGCCATTGCCGATGCAAAGAGAAACTAGGCAAGTGATTTGGAGAAGAAGAAGTTGCAGCGCATGTTAGAGGATCACAAAAAATTGTTGTACCCGAATTGCGTAGGTGACAAGAAAAAGCTGGGCACCACACTGGAATTGCTGCAATGGAAGGCGAGAGAATGGTGTATCCGACAAGGGATTTGGAAAGTTCTTGGTAATGATAAAGGATATGCTTCCAAAGGACAACGAATTGCCCGAGAGTACGTCTGAAGCAAAGAAGGCTGTCTACCCTCTAGGGTTAGAGGTGCGTAAGATACATGCATGCCCTAATGATTGCATCCTCTACCGCGGTGAGTATGAGGGTTTGAACGCTTGCCGGTATGTGGTGCATTGCGCTATAAGATCAGCCGCGATGACCTGGTGATGTCGAGGGCGGCGCCTCGAAGAAGATTCCTGCCAAGGTGATGTGGTATTCTCCTATAATACCACGGTTGAAACGTTGTTCCAAAACAAAGAGCATGCCAAGGCGATGCGATGGCACGAAGAAGACCGTAAGAAAGACGAAAAGTTGAGAGTACCACGACGGGTCGCAGTGGAGAAAAATCGAAAGAAAGTACGGAAGGAGTTTGCGAGATGACGCAAGGAGCGTATGGTTTGGTCTAAGCGCAGATGGCATTAATCCTTTTGGGGAGCAGAGCAGCAACCATAGCACCTGGCCTGTGACTCTATGTTTGTATAACCTTCCTCCTTGGTTGTGCATGAAGCGGAAGTTCATTATGATGCCAGTGCTCATCTAAGGCCCTAAGCAACCCGGCAACGACATTGATGTGTACCTAAGGCCATTAGTTGAAGAACTCTTACAACTGTGGAATGGAACAGGTGTACGTGCGTGGGATGAGCACATGAGGGAAGAATTTGACCTAAAGGCGTTGCTGTTCTTGACCATCAATGATTGGCCTGCTCTCAGTAACCTTTCAGGACAGACAAACAAGGGATACCGCGGATGCACGCACTGTTTGGATGATACCGACATTATATATTTGAATAGTTGTAAGAAGAATGTGTACCTGGGACATCGTCGATTTCTTCCGAGCAGGCATCCCGTAAGAAAGAAAGGCAAGCATTTCAAAGGTGAGGCGGATCACCAGATGAAGCCTCGCCACCGTCTTAATGCTGATGTACATGATATGGTCAAGGATTTGAAGGTGATATTTGGAAAGGGTCTGGCGGACAACCTGTTCGAAGGACGCCGACCGCCACGTGATTATGACGCAACCGCTTCGGTTGCATTGAGGGGCTTCTACCGAAAAGTTCGATTAGCCATTGTGAAGCTATGTGCATTTCTCAATGCAATCTCTCGAAGGTAATCGATCCAGAAATCATACCAAGGTTACTGAGAATGATTTGGTGCAATGTCTTGTCGGTTTCGAGTTGGTGTTCCCACCATCCTTCTTCAACATCATGACACACGCCCTAGTTCACCTATCTTGAAGAGATTAACATTTTGGGTCCTGTATTTCTACACAATATGTTCCCTTTGAGAGGTGCATGGGAGTCTTAAAGAAATATGTTCATAACCGTGCTAGGCCGTAAGGAAGCATCTCCAAGGGCCATCAAAATGAAGAGGTCATTGAGTTTTGTATTGACTTTATTCCTGACCTTAAGCCGATTGGTGTTCCTGAATCACGGCATAAGGGCAGATGGATGGAAAAGGCACGCTAGGAGGGGAACAAATAATATGTATGGACGGACATTCTCTCACCGAACCACACTACACAGTTCTACAGAATTCCGCCTTGGTGGCTCCGTATATGGATGAACACAAGAATTTGCTACGCCCAAACACCCGGAGCGGTCGATGACTGGATTACACGTGAACAAACCAGGAGTTTCGCCACTGGTTGCGTACACGCACCATGCATGACACCTCTATTGAAGATGACCTATACTTGCTGTCCCGCTTACCATCTTGAATATAATGACTTTCAAAGGGTGCGAGATAAATGGTAATACATTTTACACGATCGCCCAAGATAAGAAGAGCACCAACCAAAACAGTGGTGTCCGCTTTGATGCAGAAACCAAGAAGGAAAGGAAACATATTATGGTTATATACAGGACATATGGGAACTTGACTATCGATGTGGTTTAAAGGTCCCTTTGTTTGGTGCAAATGGGTCAATATGACACGAGGCGGGTAACGGAAGACCCGCAGACGGAATGACAACAAGTGGATCTCAACAATCTTATGTGTGCGATTTAACCATTCGTCCTAGCCAATGATGTGGCACAGATTTTCTATGTGAAGGACATGTCTACCAAGCCAAGAAAAAGAAAAGATAAGGAAGCGAATGCATCGTCACGATGAGCCAAAGCGCACATGGTTCTTTCGGGAAGAGAAACATTGTGGGAGTGGATGACAAGACAGACAAGTCGAAGATTATGAAAAGTTTGATGAAATTGCTCCATTCACAGTGAATATTGACCCGAGCATCCCGTTAAATGATGAAGATTTTCCATGGTTACGCGCAAAGGGACACACGCGAAGAAAAGTTTCACACCCAAAGATCCAGGATGTGATCGGCTTCACTATCATCACTTTCTTCGTGTTTCACACCCGAGGGGAATCTCTGTAATAGTTAGGGTAGTTATGTGTTTTGGCATTTGAAACGCGAAGAAATTTGATGTGCAAACAAATTCTTTCATGCCTTTACTGATTTTTAAAGTTAAATTATTCACAAACTAGTGATTCACACTAATTTCAAATAATTCAAAATTGAAACTATTCAAATTTGAAAACTACGGGCACTAACAGAAAGTTTGTAATTTCTTGTACCTAAAGCAAAAATATTCACAAAGAAACTCTAAATGCACAAAAAAACAACACAAAAATAAATAAAGCAAAAAAAATAAAAAAAAGCCCGCCTACTAGGCCAGAGCGGCCTGCATACGACTAGAAACCCAACTTGTTGTTGGGCCAGGATGCAGGCCAAGAAGGTCAAGTGGGCCCACAGCCAACAAAGAACACGAGGCCCAGTGGGCCTGCTTTGGAGAGGAGCTCGAGAGAGCGACCGCGGGGTTTATAAACCAGTCGGTCGCCCCTCGGCTAGCGAGGTGGGACTAAACTTGCCGCACCGCACTGCTGCTAGCACAGACCTTTTAGTACCGGTCGTGGTACAAACCGATACTAAAGGGGGCCTTTAGCACCGGTTTGTGCCACCACCCGGTACTAAAGGGGTCGCTTCCGCCACTTGGGCTGGCCAAAATTGGCCTTTAGTACCGGTTGGTGGCACAAACCGTACTAAAGGCCCTCCTATATAAACAACACTTACGAAAATTTCAGTTTCTCATCGGCTTCTTCTCCTCTCGCACGCGCCCGCCGCCCTGACGTCTCCATCGCTGCCGCCGCCGCCGCCGCCCGCCCGTCCCGCCGCCGCCTGCCCCCCTGTCCCTCCCGTCCCGTCGTCCCGTCACCACCGCCGCCCGCCCGGCCCGTCCCGTCGTCCCGTCCCGTCGTCGGCGCCGCCTGTACGTCCCGTCGTCGTCGCCGCCCGACCCGTCCGTCCCGTCCCGTCGTCCTGTTGTCGCCGCCCGCCGCCGTCGCCGTCCCGTCGCCGTGCCACGCCCCCGCCGCCGCCCGTCGTCTCTCGCCTTGCCGTGTGGCCACACACACACACACATACATTTTTTGTTTTTAGTTATACAAATAGTTAGAAATTTTTCTGTTTTTAGAAATTGTTAGAAATTTTTCTGTTTTTCAGAAATAGTTAGAAATGTTAGAATTGTTAAAATTTCAAATGTTAGAATTGTTAGAAATGTTAAAATTTTTATACAAATGTTAGTTACATATATAGAAATGTTATAATTTTTTCTGTTTTTAGTTATAAAATATTAGAAATGTTATAGAAATGTTAGTTATATATAGTATTGTTAGAAATGTTAGTTATATAGAAATGTTAGGAATTTTAGTTATCAAATCCAATCATTAAAAAATGTTTCTTTTGTGGGCATATAGCTAGTATTTGTTCTCGACGATGCCCGACCAAGATCCTCGCCGCCGACACGTCCGTGGACGACGTCCGCTGACCCATGTCCGGACTGGGCTCACTGGCTGGCACTGGGAGGTGCTGCTCGAGGGGCGCCCGCTTGATGAGGAACCCGCCCGGTCCCGCTCGTCGACCCTGATCTCGTTTGGTGGCGTTCACGGGGCCAGTTTCGTGCGGAGGAGCTGCCCGCCGGAGGTGGTACGTCGCCGTGTCGTGGAGGAGGACGAGCACGCCCATCGCTACATGGTTGCGTTAGAGGCGGCAGGTTCTCCAATACCGGCAGTTTCTTCAGGATCTCACTTCAGCTATGATCCTGCGAGGTTCCTTCTCTTTGGGTGTCCACAGCCCGCGCCGCAGAACCGCGAGTGTCCTAGATTCTTCTGTAGTATTCGATCTTTATTAGCTACCTAGCCAGTGATGTATTCGAGATTATATCTATTATTCGAGACGATGTATTCTAGATTATATCTATTATTCGAGACGATGTTTTCGAGATTATATATATTATTCGAGACGATGTATTCGAGATTATATCTATTATTCGAGACGATGTAATTTGAATACTAAATTGTTTTATATTTCTTTTGGATTAGTTAAATAAAAGCTATGGCGGACAATACCGGCAGAGAGGAGAACAGGCCATGTTCTATATGATACGCCATCCTCATGGGCCGATGATGATCGAATGAAGAAGATTATGACGGTTCAATTTCTAAACAACACCGGAGAGGGTGATATGATATTCGATCGCGACCACGAATTGATGAACTCATGAACTATGATTATGATGATGACGAAGAAAATGTTGATCTTGAAACAACAAAGACCGCGAGGTATATATATTTATATAAGCAGGCATCCGGTGATCATCACATGTTTTAAATGACTTGAAGATATATTAACGAATCGATCTTTGTTCTTTCAGCCATCCGGATCGAGCAAATCTTCGTGCAAAAGGACGAAACAAGGCCTGAACAAAAAGTTGAAGGAGGGCGTAAAGTACAATATCGAGGCAATCAGACATAATGGCGAACCATTAGCGCCTAAGAAGATTGCGGACAAGTTCGTTCGTCAGTGCGGAGTTGTTGTGAAGGACCAACTCCCGATCTCCCTTCAAGAATGGAGAGAGCCAGCAAAATACAAAAGACAAAAAGACAAAAAGGACGCTGCTCCACATCCAGATGTTACTTTTGTCGACAACAGACAAAAAGAACTGCTTTAGGATACTCTCATGGAACATTTCACCCTACCAGATCATTTCAGAGAAGCAGATGTGCAGAAAGTCAAGGACGCCGCTCTTAGGAAGATGGCGGTTGCATTCAAGAACCACAAGAATCGTGAATGTGACAAGTACGTCAAGGGAGGAAGGAAGACTCCAGTATTCGAGGGAACACTAGAGAACCAACGTGCTCATTGGGACGATTTCGTGAAATTCAAGGATTCGGAATTAGCTAAGGAACGGTCGAGAATATACAAGAATAATGCCGGAAAAAAGGATAGGTTCCATAAGTTGGGGCCAGGTGGCTATGCGGTGGCAATGCCTAAGTGGGATAAGTCTGAGAAAGAGATGGAGGATGCAGGTGTCACTCCGGTTACTAAGAGCTGGCCCCCCAGGTGCAGGACTTGGTTCTATGCGCATGGGGGGGAGTTGGACCCGAAGACAAGCAATGTTTCTACGAGGGCAAGTCTGAAGGGAGCCGACGATGCGATACTTGTTGCAATAGAAGAGGCACGATCGGGGGTGTTCCAGCCCAACAGAGAGAACGACGAGCTTACGCGTGCCTTGGGAAATCCTGAACACCCGGGAAGAACACGAGGCAAGGGCGCTATTCCGTGGTATGAGGGGTTTTCTGACTGGAACAACGACTACAGAACCCGTGCGAGAAAGAAGATTGCGGAGGAGAAGAAGAGGAAGATGGAGGAGGAGCAGAGGAAGTGGGACTATGAACGCCTTCAAGGACTAGAAGCAAGTCAAGCGGAATTGGCAGTCAAATTCCAGCGGCAGCAGGAGCAGATCGACTCACTTAGCCAGCAAAGGGGGTCTCAGCAGCTGCAACAGCTAGCGGATGATCCAACATTGGATAGCACCGCCCCATCCATGCCGAGAAGCAGCGTGGGTTCCTCCCCGGACGACGCAATGCTGGATATATACCCCGTGGATGACATCACGGATAATACTAACTACGAGCTACACGTCAAGATGAAGAACATATCCATGAAGGTGGCGGACGCCGTTGCTTTTACAAATCCCCCCAAGGCAACCTTCCATTGCAACCCGATTCCAGCGGGCTATGCTCGTGTCTTGGTTGATGAGGTGGTGGACCCATATTCGGAGCTACAGCTTGACATTCCTGGAGGTGACGACGAGCACTTTCTCGGAGAGGCAAAACATTGTATCATCCTATGGAAAAAGGATTGCATCATCTTCAAGGCCACCGACACCGCGTCACCGACTCCTCGTCAAGTCCGCCACCGAGTCAGCAGACTCCGCCCCGCAAGTCCACCAAGTCCGCAAAGTGTCGCCACTCTCCTCCAAGTCCGCAAAGTGTCAGCCACCTCCTCCTCCAAGTCCGCCACAGCGTCGGGCGTCCACCTCCTCCAAGTCCGCACAACCTCATGCCACCTCCTCCAAGTCCGCAAAGTGTCAGCCACTCCTCCTCCTCCAAGTACGCCACAGCGTGGACATCCACTCCTCCTCCAAGTCCGGCACAACCTCAGGCCACTCCTCCTCCAAGTCCGCACAGCTTTAGGCCACTCCTCCTCGTCCAACTCAGCCCCGTCACCGCCTCCGCCGCCTCGGAATCGCAGAAGAGACACCCGCAGCTATGGTGCGAGCGACACGAGTCGAGGTAGTACAGAAGTACAGCGGAGGCAAGCGATATAAATATGGTCCAAGCCTCACGCCTCTTCCGCAGAGGCCTTATGACAGGTCCGAGGAGGAAAACGCAGCCATATCAAGGCCTGTGGAAGCCCATTTTGCACCAAACCGCCACCGCCGCCAAGGGAGAAAGTGCACGAGGAAACGATTGACCACTTCATTCGATGGCTCAACCACCAGCTCCCAAGCCTGTTGACACAGACTATGAGCGCCACATCGGAAGTTAAATCGAGCACGCCTACGTGAGGAGGCGAGCTCGATCGAGCAAACAACAAGCAACTGTCAAAAATGCGGAAAACCATTCCCACTGGGAGAACAGTGGCGAATCGATCCCTCGCTTGTTGTGCCAACAACACGTGATGAAGACGCTGCCCAATATTATTGTGGGCCAACAGTTTACGCTCCCGAGGTGGGCAATGTGGTAATAACCAAGGACCATATAATGCAGGCTGAAGTTCTCAACATCACTATTGGACAACTCCTTGAGATCGAGCCCATGCATGTGCTTACAGAGGATGAAATAAAACGGAAAAATGTCACGGGCCAACCTTTGGTCGAGCTGCACAAGGTCAAGAACCTCCCAACGAGAATGTATGAATTGCATCAATGGTACATGAACATTACCAAGATTTCCAATCGATTGTCCCTCATGGTGAATGTCAAGGAGGAGCATTACTTCCATGAGAAAGCTCGTCCGCTGAGTATTCTGAACTGTTTCAGTTATACAATCAAGACGCACTCGACAAATCTATCGCCGAGTTGCTATTGTCTCAGACGTGATTTCTTTCTCGTAATTTAAGTCTCAAGCTAGCTGTAGTGATCCTTTTGATCAATCATTACCTGTAATTATCCTCACTATATTCTTTTCGTGGTATTATGCGGGATGAAGATGTATGAAATGAGAAAAGGTGGACGCTTTGGCATTGGGTTCATTGACCCAAACACCGTTAATGAATACACATGGCTAATAAATCCACATCATCAAAAGGCCGAGGACAACATGCTAGAGTTCTTGAAGCGCCTCAAATACAATGAAGATATACTACTTCCTTACAACTTCCAAAGAGTCACACTGCCTTGTACTACAAATTCTCTGTTTTTGCCTACTAGCTAGCTACATGTTTTTGCTTACATATGCCCGCTTAATTAAGACATGCAAACGCTTGTGCATGCAGATTTCACTCGATCTTGTGTATCATTAAAGTTGACGCCGAACAGTTGAAATACTGGACTCACTACTCAAAGCAAATACTGACTATAACATCTTGTTTGGGATAGTCAACAGGTAATTTCAATCATTATTAACTATATATCTCGCCTATTTAGTTCGTCATTTCATGATATGAACTATTTAATAACCCCTTTATTCATTTTCTTTGTCGGCGGGCAGGGCTTGGGCAAGGTTCATCAGCGTCACGGAAGGCGAATGGAAAAAAGCCTAAATGGTTTCACCCAAGGTAAGTAATTATAGTACTAGCTAGCTAGCTAGCTGCCATCTCTTTAATTATCATGCTTGATTAATTATTATCTGATCAAATTCCATTCTCATAAAGGCCACAAGCAGTAGCAGAGGACTGATCTGTGTGCATTCTGCGTTTGCTAGAACATTCGCATGATGGCGTCCAAAGGAGCAGATCTCAAAGACAGGAATGGGTACGCTTGTCGAAACACTATTCACAATTTTACACCATTATCGATATCTAGTCACACAACTAATACACATGCATATTGATCTCCTTCTTAACAGTTCACAGAGGTGCGGACAAGGTCCTAGAAACGGAGCGCGAGAAGCACTTCAAGAGGAAATAGCGGATTTTTGCTCGACCAGGTCATAAACCAAGGAGAATACTATTACCCGCCACCGCCCCATGAAAACCACTTCCAATTGTCATCGTGTTCAAGACACCAATTAGGCTAATGCCACTGGCTCAAGGCAACATGCATATGTAGGAGAAATTGTATATAGCTATACATGTGTGTATGTGTGAATTAATTAATATGGTGGTTTGTGAGACATTGATGATATATATATATGCATGATTGGTTCTACTAGAAATTCTATATATATATATATATATATATATATATATATATATATATATATATATATATATATATATATATATATATATATATATATATATGCATAACGTACAATGTGTAGTATCGTAAAATACCAGCAAACAAAAAAGAATTAAAATGGAAACACAAAATTAAATGAAAAGAAATCATAAAACTAAAACCCCCAAACCTTATAGTACCGGTTGGTCTTACCAACCGGTACTAAAGGGCTCTGTGCCCTGAGCTGGCTCGTGCCACGTGGTTGCCCTTTAGCACCGGTTCGTGCTTGAACCGGTACTAAAGGGCGCCACACTTTAGTGCGGTTATGGAACCGCACTAAAGTCTTTACGAACCAAAAGCTATTGCCGGTTCTGCACTAGTGTCAAATATGCTTACCATAATGACTTAGAGTTAGCTTCTTTTCCTCCAAAATGACTTAATAAGCTTACTAACCTCCAAAACCATCCATTTTACCTATGTTAGCTCTAAAACGATATGTACTTAGCTTACTTATGTAAAAAATGACATAATTAGCTTAGTTAGCTCATAAACGATCCCATTTTACCTAAGTTAGCTCTAAAATAACCCATTTTACCTTACTTAGCGGATAAATGATCCATTTTACCCAAGTTAGCTCTAAAATGACCTATTTTAACTAGATTAGCTCCTAAATGATCCATTTTACCTACGTTAGCTCTAAAATGACCCATTTTACCGAAGTTAGCTCCAAGATGACCCATCTTACCTAGGTTAGCTCTAAAATGATGCCTTTTACCCAAGTGGGCTCTAAAATGACCCATTTTACCTAGATTAGCTCATAAACGATCCATTTCACCTAGGTTAGCTCCAAAATGACCCATCTTACCTAGGTTAGCTCCAAAATGACCCATCACACCTAGGTTAGCTCTAAAATGATGCTTTTTACTAAGTTAGCTCATAAACGATCCATTTCAACTAAGTTAGCTCATAAACGATCCATTTCACCGAAGTTAGCTCAAAAAGATCCATTTCACCTAAATTAGCTCTTAAATGATCCATTTCACCTTAGTTAGCTAAAAAACGATCCATTTCACCTTAGTTAGCTAAAAACGATCCATTTCACCTTACTTAGCTCATAAACGACCCATTTCAACTAAGTTAGCTCATAAATGATCCATTTCACCTAAGTTAGCTAAAAAACAATCCATTTCAACTTAGTTAGCTCAAAAACGATCCATTTCACCTTAGTTAGCTCATAAACGACCCATTTCAACTAAGTTAGCTCATAGATGATCCATTTCACCTTAGTTAGCTCATAAACGACCCATTTCAACTTAGTTAGCTCATATATGATCCATTTCACCTAAGTTAGCTCATAAATGACATATACTTCTTGTTCTAGTCTTCTTATTCTAGTCACCTATTTCTAACTTTCTTATTTGCCATTTCGCAGATTTCATTCACTTCATGGAAGCTCGCTTGCTATGATGGAGTGCTTGTTTTTTCTTTCATGAAACTTTGCATTGTATCTAGCTTGCTATGATGGAACTTGCTACCTTGATGAAACTTTGCATTGTAATATGTATATGGATGGAACAATGTGTATGGATGGAACTTGATGGAAGGATGGAACTTGATGGAACTTGCTTATGTATGAATGGATGAAACTTAATTATGTGCTGGATATGTGATATGTTTGCTGTTAAATAACCCTGTGAAATATATTTATATATGTCATATATATTTGCTGTGAAAATTGTTGGATTAAAAAAAATCAAAAAAAGAGCCAATATACAAGCTCTTTGCCGTCTGCCACCGACGGCAACGGTCTCTTTGTCGTCAACCGCGGACGGCAAAGAAGCCACGTGGCAGCCAACTGTGCTTCCTGGGAGCTGACCCATTTGGCCAGTTTGCCTACAGTGGCAGACGACAAAGAGTAGTGACGTCTAGCTGACATCATACGGCGGACGGCAAAGGCAGGACAAATTTTGCCGTCAGCGGCGGACGACAAAGGGCTGCCGTTAGCCACCTAACGGACTAACAGCGCAATTTTTGCCATCTACTTTCTTTGCCGTCTGCTGCTGATGGCAAAGGCCCCTTTGCCGTCAGCCGCGTAAAGCAGACGGCAAAGTAGCTGTTTGCCGGACCTTACTTTGTCGTCCCCTTTTGCCGTCCGCCATTCATGCCTTTGCCGTCCGCCGTGGCAGACGACAAAGTAGCTGATTCCTGTAGTGCAACTAATAAGTGAGAATGATCTGATTGTATGCAAACAATCTATTTTTATTTGTTTATATTACTAAAACAGTCATATCTTCCTTTATGTGAAGAAGTTTGCTTCCTTCTTTAGTTAGTAGTAATCGTTCCATGCAAATCAACCGTGTGTGTATGCTTGATCATGGTCTGGATATTACATGCATAGAGGAACAGAATCCTAAACAAAATAGCATCAAACAGTGGTGGGTGCTCAACCTATTTACCATACACAAGCAACACTTAAACCATAGCATGTGCATATACTTGTGTCACATCAGGGGGTTCAGAATGTACTCAGTATATTCTAATAAAAAGGATTGGGAGCAGAGGGAGAGGGAGGTGGATATGGATGTGCTACCTTCTGCTGCGGTGGTGCCACTTGGTGGTCGTGCTTGAGCTCCTCCTAATGCTGCTCACTGACCTATAAGACAAACAAGACCATGGCTGAGCTACAACACATGCACATACAAGAAGTGAAGGTAAGGAGAAGAACCTGGAAGAAGAGAGATGCTCTGTCCTCCTCCGTCCGGGCCCGTCCTCCTATGTGCCAGTGTCGAACAGCCTCCGTTTGTCGCTTGCGAGCACCATGCTCATTGGTTGGCCATGAAGCCCTTGTCCTCTGCTGCATGGATGAACCCAAAGCATCAGTACAGCTACACTGGCACATAGTACAGACATGGTATCATATACGTTCTCACTAGCTAGGATTTTCTTGGTATATAGTATACTGACATGTGCAACTCTAACTAAATTGATTATAGAAATGAAAGGAACTGTAAGAACAAGTTCATTCAGAATCCAGTCATGTAAAATTTTAAGCACCAGCAGAACAGATCTAACAAACCGAACCAGTAGAACAAAGTGTGTGAATCCAAGTGGGTCTCAAGCAAAATCTCCAGCGAAACTACAATGCAGCGTATCGTAAGTAACAACAATGTCTGCGATGTCTACAATGAACTTTTGAGCAGCTACAACAACCAGCCTTGTTCTGCAGACCACAAAATTAGGAAATAGATTTAAAAACATGTTATTCATGTGGACCAATAATCACTGAGTTGGAAGGGAAACTGCAGTTTCTCTCAGGCTGGAACTACAACGTGCTAAAACAACCCTAAGTGGTTCCATTCATGTGGAAGAATACAGCTCAGGTGCTAAACCCGAAAACAATATGATGTGTTGATCAAGTATAAAAACACTATTCTGAACCGTAACAACAAAATCACCGCTCTTAGGCAGACACTACACAAAATATGCTCAAACAGTACCCACGTCACACCAGGATGAATTGTCGCAATGTCAAGTCAGTATTTCCACAAAAGTTGATGATGTTCCGGTTCCATATATTTTTCTACCAGTATGAAACAAGGTTGAAAAAAAAAGACAAATGCAGAACTAGCCAACTGACAGTACAGATCAAAAGGGAAATAAAACAAAGGAACACAAACCAATAAAGCGTCAAGGTTGAATTTACCACTCTACGAAACCAAACTTCAAGGTTATTCCAGTTCTATACACAAAAGATTTAACATGTTTTCCTACTAGTATTTACAATGTTTTTATTTTAGTAATTTAGAAAGAGGGGAGATGGGGCACAGAACTTTGAGGCACTGTTAGGAGGTATTGTCTGATGAAGGTTGCCCTTTGGGGCGGCAGCGGTAGCTCCGCCAAATGTAGCAGCAGCACCTCTGACTGGCACAACGGCAAATACCGAGAAGAATGTCATGACAAAAGAAACACATAAGGCTTTTGTGATGGCATACCTAAAAATAGCAGCAGTAGGTTAGTGTGGTTTTTGTATATTTCCACAGCACACAGCATAACAGATAAAGAAAAGCCAAGAACCATAGGCGTCGGAAAACAAAAATCTTTTTAGACTAGTGCCTATTCCATGCCATCTGATCTACTGCAGTAAAATTCACTACACAATAGTTTTTTCATAGAAGAATCTTACTCCAGCAGTACAATTCACTACACAATAGTTATTTTATAGAAAAATGTTACTCCATGTGCACCACAAGCAACCGATGCATCTTTTCACTGAGCTTGCTGGGGAAAAGCAATGATGCTACAGCAGCAGTTCTTGAACTTAATCCGTACTACGTGCGCAAAGTAACTGGAGAGAGATTGTCGGCACAATCCTATCCAAGCTTCTGAACCATACAACAGCAGACTAAATGCCACTGAAAGAACATCACAATGATTTGAAAAGCAATACAGCGGACGGAGTTAACATATGCTATTTCCAAATTGGAAAGAGATTGATTGTAGAATATTCGAGCTTCATAGGGAAGTAACAGCAGTTAGCAAGATGGAACTTGCACAAAAGTGCAACAGCTGGCCTAGAAAAATGCAGCATATCCTTTCCAAACTATGCAATTTTAAGTCATTGCACTACAAAACTTCAATTGCACAAAATTGCAAGAGTATGTTCACCGAGAGAATCCCAGACGATGCAGTCCTAAGCAATTGCACTACAAAACTTTGTCGGCAAGTGGCTCAGGCTATGAAAAGAAACCCCTCAAGCAGGTCAACAAAGGGGGCTGGAGACGAGAAGGGAGCGGCAGATGGATATACCAGCACTTGAACTCGGGGAGGCGGCGGATGAATGCCTTGAACTCGTCGTTGCCACTGGTGGGGAGCGCGGGGCCACCCTGGTCGAGCGCATCTAGCTCCGGGTCGACCATGGGGGAGAGGAAGCCGATGAGGAGGTTGAGGAGGTAGATGGAGGCTGTAGGAGACGACGCAGAAGCCCTGCACGTAGTAGACCCGCAGCGCATAAACGACGGCGGCCAGCAGCGTGCCCGCACACCACCCCGCCATATGCGGCGCCGCCCAGTCTAGGTAGTGCAAGAACGCCCGTGCCGCCTCTGCGCGGTACCACTCCGCTATTGGGTAACGTAGTAATTTCAAAAAAATTCCTACGCACACGCAAGATCATGGTGATGCATAGCAACGAGAGGGGAGAGTGTGTCCACGTACCCTCGTAGACCGAAAGCGGAAGCGTTAGCACAACGCGGTTGATGTAGTCGTATGTCTTCACGGTCCGACCGATCAAGCACCGAAGCTACGGCACCTCCGAGTTCTTGCACACGTTCAGCTCGATGACGTCCCTCGTACTCCAATTTAGCAGAGTATCGACGGAGAGTTCCATCAGCATGACGGCGTGGTGACGATGATGATGTTCTACCGTCACAGGGCTTCGCCTAAGCACCACTATGATATTATCCAGGAGGACTATGGTGGAGGGGGGCACCGCACACGGCTAAGAGATCAATGATCAATTGTTGTGTATATGGGGTGCCCCCCTCCCCCGTATATAAAGGAGTGGAGGAGGGGGCTGGCCAAGGGGGGTGGCGCGCCCTAGGGGGGGAGTCCAACTCCCACCGGGAGTAGGACTCCCCCCTTTCCTATTAGGAGAGGGAGAGGGAAGGAAGAGGAAGGATGGAAGAAGGAAAGGGGGGCCGGCCCCCCTCCCAATTCGGATTGGGCTTTGGGGAGGGCGCCCCCTCCCTTGCTCCTTTCCCCTCCTATCCACTAAGGCCCAATAAGGCCCATATACCTCCCGGGGGGTTCCGATAACCTCCCGGAGCTCCGGTATTGTCCCAATCTCACCCAGAACCTTTCCGGTGTCCAAATATAGTCGTCCAATATATCGATCTTCATGTCTCGACCATTTCGAGACTCCTCGTCATGTCCGTGATCACATCCGGGACCACGAACAACCTTTGGTACATCAAAACACATAAACTCATAATATAACTGTCATCTTAATTTAAGCGTGCGGACCCTACGGGTTCGAGAACTATGTAGACATGACCGAGACACGTTTCCGGTTAATAACCAATAGCAGAACCTGGATGCTCATATTGGCTCCTACATATTCTACAAAGATCTTTATCGGTCAAACTGCATAACAACATACGTTGTTCCCTTTGTCATCGGTATGTTACTTGCCCGAGATTCGATCGTCGGTATCTCAATACCTAGTTCAATCTCGTTACCGGTAAGTCTCTTTACTCGTTACGTAATGCATCATCCCGTAACTAACTCATTAGCTACATTGCTTGCAAGGCTTATAGTGATGTGCATTACCGAGAGGGCCCAGAGATACCTCTCCGACAATCGGAGTGACAAATCCTAATCTCGAAATACGTCAACTTAACAAGTACCTTTGGAGACACCTGTAGAGCACCTTTATAATCACCTAGTTACGTTGTGACGTTTGGTAGCACACAAAGTGTTCCTCCGGTAAGCGGGAGTTACATAATCTCATAGTCATAGGAACATGTATAAGTCATGAAGAAAGCAATAACAACCTACTAAACGTTCAAGTGCTAAGCTAACGGAATGGGTCAAGTCAATCACATCATTCTCCTAATGATGTGATCCCATTAATCAAATGACAACTCATGTCTATGGTTAGGAAACTTAACCATCTTTGATTCACGATCTAGTCAAGTAGAGGCATACTAGTGACACTATGTTTGTCTATGTATTCACACATGTATTATGTTTTCGGGTAATACAATTCTAGCATGAATAATAAACATTTATCATGATATGAGGAAATAAATAATAACTTTATTATTGCCTCTAGGGCATATTTCCTTCAGTCTCCCACTTGCACTAGAGTCAATAATCTAGATTACACAGTAATGATTCTAACACCCATGGAGCCTTGGTGCTGATCATGTTTTGCTCGTGGAAGAGGCTTAGTCAACGGGTCTGCAACATTCAGATATGTATGTATCTTGCAAATCTCTATGTCTCCCACCTGGACTTGGTCCCGGATGGAGTTGAAGCGTCTCTTGATGTTCTTGGTTCTCTTGTGAAATATGGATTCCTTTGCCAAGGCAATTGCACCAGTATTGTCACAAAAGATTTTCATTGGACCCGATGCACTAGGTACGACACCTAGATCGGATATGAACTCCTTCATCCAGACTCCTTCATTTGCTGCTTCCGAAGTAGCTATGTACTCCGCTTCACATATAGATCCCGCTACGACGCTTTGTTTAGAACTGCACCAACTGACAGCTCCATCGTTCAATATAAACATGTATCCGGTTTGCAATTTAGAATCGTCCGGATCAGTCTCAAAGCTTGCATCGACGTAACCATTTACGACTATCTCTTTGTCACCTCCATAAACGAGAAACATATCCTTAGTCCTTTTCAGGTATTTCAGGATGTTCTTGACCGTTGTCCAGTGATCCACTCCTGAATTACTTTGGTACCTCCCTGCTAAACTAATAGCAAGGCACACATCAGGTCTGGTACACAACATTGCATACATGATAGAGCCTATGGCTGAAGCATAGGGAACTTCTTTCATTTTCTCTCTATCTTCTGCAGTGGTCGGGCATTGAGTCTGACTCAATTTCACACCTTGTATTACAGATAAGAACCCTTTCTTTGCTTGATCCATTTTGAATTGTTTCAAAACTTTATCAAGGTATGTACTTCATGAAAGTCCAATTAAGTGTCTTGATCTATCTCTATAGATCTTGATGCCCAATATCTAAGCAGCTTCACCGAGGTCTTTCATTAAAAAACTTTTATTCAAGTATCCTTTTATGCTATCCAAAAATTCTATATCATGTCCAATCAATAATATGCCGTCCACATATAATATTAGAAATGCTATAGAGCTCCCACTCACTTTCTTCTAAATACAGGCTTCTCCAAAAGTGTGTATAAAACCATATGCTTTGATCACACTATCAAAGCTTTTATTCCAACTCCGAGAGGCTTGCACCAGTCCATAAATGGATCGCTTGAGCTTGCACACTTTGTTAGCATCCTTTGGATCGACAAAACCTTCTGGTTGCATCATATACAACTCTTCTTCCAGAAATCCATTCAGGAATGCGGTTTTGACATCCATTTGCCAAATTTCATAATCATAAAATGCGGCAATTTCTAACATGATTCGGACAGACTTAAGCATCGCTGCGGGTGAGAAAGTCTCATCGTAGTCAAACCCTTGAACTTGTCAAAAACCTTTCGCAACAAGTTGAGCTTTTAGACAGTAACATTACCATCAACGTCAGTGTTCTTCTTGAAGATCCACTTATTCTCGATGGCTTGCCGATCGTCGGGCAAGTCAACCGAAGTCCACACTTTGTTCTCATACATGGATCCCATCTCAGATTTCATGGCCTCAAGCCATTTTGCGGAACCTGGGCTCATCATCGCTTCCTCATAGTTCATAGGTTCGCCATGGTCAAGTAACATGACCTCCAGAATAGGATTACCGTACCACTCTGGTGTGGATCTTACTCTGGTTGACCTACGAGGTTCTGTAGTAACTTGATCTGAAGTTTCATGATCAACATCATTAGCTTCCTCACTTATTGGTGTAGTCGTCACAGGAACCGGTTTCTGTGATGAACTATTTTCCAATAAAGGAGCAGGTACAGTTACCTCACCAAGTTCTACTTTCCTCCCACTCACTTCTTTCGAGAGAAACTCCTTCTCTAGAAAGGATCCATTCTTGGCAACAAATGTCTTGCCTTCGGATCTATGATAGAAGGTGTACCCAACAGTTTCCTTTGGGTATCCTATGAAGACACATTTCTCCGATTTGGGTTCGAGCTTATCAGGCTGAAGCTTTTTCACATAAGCATCGCAGCCCCAAACTTTAAGAAACGACAACTTTGGTTTGTTGCCAAACCACAGTTCATAAGGCGTCGTCTCAACGGACTTTGATGGTGCCCTATTTAACGTGAATGCGGCCGTCTCTAAAGCATAACCCGAAAATGATAGCGGTAAATCAGTAAGAGACATCATAGATCGCACCATATCTAGTAAAGTACGATTACGACGTTCGGACACACCATTACGATGTGGTGTTCCGGGTGGCATGAGCGAAACTATTCCGCATTGCTTCAAATGTAAACCAAACTCGTAACTCAAATATTCTCCTCCACGATCAGATCATAGAAACTTTATTTTCTTGTTACGATGATTTTTTAACTTCACTCTGAAATTCTTTGAACTTTTCAAATGTTTCAGACTCATGTTTCATCAAGTAGATATAACCATATCTGCTCAAATCATCTGTGAAGGTGAGAAAATAACGATATCCGTCGCGAGCCTCAACATTCATTGGACCACATACATCAGTATGTATAATTTCCAACAAATCAGTTGCTCGCCCCATAGTTCCGGAGAACGGCGTTATAGTCATCTTGCCCATGAGGCATGGTTCACAAGTACCAAGTGATTCATAATCAAGTGATTCCAAAAGTCCATCAGTATGCAGTTTCTTCATGCGCTTTACACCAATATGACCTAAACGGCAGTGCCACAAATAAGTTGCACTATCATTATCAACTCTGCATCTTTTGGCTTCAACATTATGAATATGTGTATCACTACTATCGAGATTCATAAAAAATAGACCACTCTTTTAAGGGTGCATGACCATAAAAGATATTACTTATATAAATAGAATAACCATTATTCTCAGATTTAAATGAATAACCGTCTCGCATTAAACAAGATCCATATGTAATGTTCATGCTTAACGCTGGCACCAAATAACAATTATTTAGGTCTAAAACAAATCCTGAAGGTAGATGTAGAGGTAGCGTGCCGACGGCGATCACATCGGCTTTGAAACCATTTCCCACGTGCATCGTCACCTCGTCCTTTGCCAGTGTCCGCTTAATCCGTAGTCCCTGTTTGAGTTGCAAATATTAGCAAGTAACCAAAGATCAAATACCAGTGCTATCATGAGCTCGTAAGGTACACATCAATAACATGTATATCACATATACCTTTGTTCACCTTGCCATCCTTCTTATCCGCCAAATACTTGGGGCAGTTCCGCTTCCAGTGACCAGTCAGCTTGCAGTAGAAGCACTCATTCTCAGGCTTAGGACCAGACTTGGGTTTCTACTCTTGAGCAGCAACTTGTTTGCTGTTCTTCTTGAAGTTCCCCTTCTTTTTTCCCTTTGCCCTTTTTCTTGAAACTGGTGGTCTTGTTGACCATCAACACTTGATGCTCCTTCTTGCTTTCTACCTCCGTGGCCTTTAGCATCGCGAAGAGCTCGGGAATTGTCTTTTCCATCCCTTGCATATTATAGTTCATCACGAAGCTCTTGTAGCTTGGTGGCATGTGACGCCCGGATAATTAACTACAGTGATCCCACGCTAATGGTGCCACGTCACCACGATTACTGCTGCTAATCTATCGTTAGGACAAAACCGGTCCAAAATTCAAAATTCAAATTAATGATAACAATAAAAGTTTTCAAAAATTAAAACAAAAATGTTTGGATTGTACTAAATATTACAAAGGTAATTATGGTGCAACAAACCCATTTTTATAAAATTCCTAAGTAATTTAAAATGATTTAAAACAGAAAAGAAAATAAATAAAAGAAAGAAAATACAAAAGAGGAAACAAACAAAAAAAGAAGAAAAGGAAAAGGACCCCCCCGGGCCAGCCGACCCAACAGGCCGGCCCATTCGGCCACACAGACCAGCCCACCCCCACTCCCTTATCCACTCTCCCCCAGAAACCCTAGATCGAACCCCACCCCACCCGCTGCCACTTCTCCCCACGATCCTCGATCTCTCCCCTTCCAGCGTGGATGTGGATCGGGCGCCGCTCAAAATGGTGCCCCGACCCCCATCGCCTCGTCGCCTCGCGGACGCTGCCCGGAGCCCGCGCCGCCGCCTAGACCTCACTGCCCGTCCCCATCATCCTTCCCCAAACCCTAGCCCTACCGATCCTCCTCGTCCTCCCTCTCCCTCGAGCGTGCCCTCGCCTAGATCGGGCACAGCCAGACGCGCCCCGAGCCCGCCCGTCGCTGTTGCCACTGCCCGCCGAGGCCGCCGCCAGACGCCTCCCGCGACCGCCTCTTCGCCGACTTACCCATAGGAGCAAGCCCGAGGCCACTACTTGCCGGATCGGCCTCGCCTTCCACCTCTGCCTCGCGGTCATCGCCGCCGGATCCGCTGCACCGAGCCACTTCCGCCTCCCCAAGCCTCCCTCGCAACGCTGTGAGTGGGCTCCTCCTTCCCCTCTCGATTCCATCATAGGCCGCCATTCGCGCCGTCTGCAGCTTCGACCGTGGGTCATGACATCGCGCGGTCGCTGCGCCCGTGCTTTCGCCTCAAGATGTGCACGACCTTGCTCGCCCGGCAAGATCAAGCCGCACCTGCCACCGCCTCACCTTGCTGCCCCCACTCTGGTCAGCTGCGGCCGCCCTGCCGTGGCCGCCGGCCAGCCAGCACGCGCCCGGGTCCGGTGACCCGGCGCCCACAGCCTTGTTCGGGTGCCCCAGCCGGGTCCTGGCACCCGAGAACCCCGCCCGAGACCCGCTAAGGCCCCCCGGGGCCTATGACAAGTGGGGTCGTCCCCTAAAACGTTTAAAAAAATATTTAAAAAATATAATAATAAGTAAAAATGATTAATTAATTAAGTAATTAATTAAGTTAATTAATCCTGATTTGATTAACCTAATCACTAACTAAACTAATTAATCTGTTTTAGTTAATCTTAGTCAATGACAGTGGGACCCACGCGTCAGTTGGATCCAAATAACCGATCTGCTTATCTGCGACATCACCCTCGACATCATGCTGACATCATAATTACATTTTCTAATTAAATTAATTCTGTTAATTCTAGAAAATGATTAAATCCTTTTAAAATTAAATATAAAATAAACCATAGCTCGGATCGAAAAACTTTGTACATGAAAGTTGCTCAGAACAACGAGACGAATCCGGATACACAGCCCGTTCGTCCGCCACGCTTCCCTAGCATAGTGAACCTGCAACATTTCACCTTTGGTTCATCTGTCCGAAAACACGGAACACCAGGGATACTTTCCCGAATGTTTCCCCCCTTCACCGGTATCACCTCATACCGCGTTAAAACACGTCTAGCTCTGCTTGTTGTCCTGTTATGCACTTGCTTGCAATGTATTTATTGTTTCTCCCCCTCTTCTCTCCGGTAGACCCCATGACGATGCTGATGCCCCTGTGGTTGACTACGTCACCGACGACCCCTCCTTCTTGTCTGAGCAACCAGGCAAGCCCCCCCCCCTTGATCACCAGATATTGCCTATTCTACTCTATACTGCTTGCATTAGAGTAGTGTAGCATGTTACTGCTTTCCGTTATACCTATCCTGATGCATAGCCTGTCCTTGCTACTATCATTTGTTACCTTTACCGCAATCCTACTTGCTTAGTATAGGATGCTAGTATTTCCATCTGTGGCCCTACATTCTTGTCCGTCTGCATGTATATATTATCGGGTCGTGATCACTCGGGAGGTGATCACGGGTATATACTATATACTTATACATGATACATGTGGAGACTAAAGTCGGGTCGGCTTGTGGAGCACCCGCGAGTGGATCTTTGTGGCGGAGCGACAGGGCAGGTTGATACCGCCTAGGAGAGAGGTGGGCCTGGCCCTATTCGGCGTTCGCGGATACTTTGTTGGAAATATGCCCTAGAGGCAAGAATAAAAGCATTATTATATTTCCTTGTTCATGATAATTGTCTTTTATTCATGCTAAAATTGTATTATCCGAAAATCGTAATACATGTGTGAATACATAGACCACAATACGTCCCTAGTGAGCCTCTAGTTGACTAGCTCGTTGGTCAATGGATAGTCATGGTTTCCTGACTATAGACATTGGATGTCATTGACAACGGGATCACGTCATTAGGAGAATGACGTGATGGACAAGACCCAATCCTAAGCATAGCACAAGATCGTAGTTCGCTTTTGCTAGAGCTTTTTCAATGTCAAGTATCTCTTCCTTAGACCATGAGATCGTAACTCCGGATACCGTAGGAGTGCTTTGGGTGTACCAAAGGTCACAAAGTAACCGGGTGACTATAAAGGTGCACTACAGTATCTCCGAAAGTGTCTCGTTAGGTTGACACGGATCGAGATCGAATTTGTCACTCCGCATTTACGGAGAGGTATCACCGGGCCCACTCGGTAGTGCATCATCATAATGAGCTCAAAGTGACCAAGTGTCTGTCACGGATCATGCATTACAAGACGAGTAAAGTGACTTGCCGGTAACGAGACTGAACGAGGTATTGGGATACCGACGATCGAGTCTCGCAAGTAACATACCGTCGACAAAGGGAATAGTATACGGGTTGCTTGAATCCTTGACATCGTGGTTCATCCGATGACATCATCGAGGAGCATGTGGGAGCCAACATGGGTATCCAGATCCCGCTGTTGGTTATTGACCGAGAGCGCCTCGGTCATGTCCATGTCTCCGAACCCGTAGGGTCTACACACTTAAGGTTCGGTGACGCTTAGGGTTATTAGGAAGACTTGTATGTGATTACCGAATGTTGTTCGAGTCCCGGATGAGATCCCTGACGCCACGAGGAGTTCCGGAATAGTCCGTAGGTAAAGATTTATATATGGGAAGTTGTCAAACGGACACCGGAAAGTTTCGGGCGTACGGTATTTTACGGGCCACCGGAAGGGTTCCGAGGTCCACCGGAGGGGCCACCTCCCGGGGCCACTTGGGCTGCGTGGGGAAGGAGCCAGCCTCGGTGGGCTGGGGCACCCCCTGGGCCCTTGCGCCTATAGTTTGGGAACCCTAGAGGGGCGCCTTGCTTGCTTGGGGGCAAGCCACCCCTCCCTCGCCGCCCCTCTAGATTCCCATCTAGAGGGGCCGCCCCTGCCCCTTCCCCTATAAATAGAGGGGTGAGGGAGGGCTGCATACACAAGCCAAGGCGCAGCCCTCCCTCCCCAACACCTCTCCTCCTCCGTGCGTGCTTGGCGGGCCCCTGCCGGAGAATGCTGCACCAACTACACCACGCCGTCGTGCTGCCGCTGGAGCTGTCTTCCTCAACCTCTCCATCCTCCTTGCTGGATCAAGACGGAGGAGACGCCGTCTGCACTGCACGTGTGTTGAACGCGGAGGTGCTGTCCGCTCAGCACTTGGTCATTGGTGATCCGAATCACGACAAGTACGACTCCTCATCACCATCCCCTTGAACGCCCCGCACTCGATCTACAAGTGGTATGTGGATGCAAACTCACCCTTGACTCGTTGCTTAGATGAACTCATAGATGGATCTTGGTGAAACCGTAGGAAAATTTTAATTTTCTGCAACGCTCCCCAACAAAGGGCATCATGAGCTAGGTCTATGCGTAGTTCTCTATTGCACGAGTAGAACACAATTTTGTTGTGGGCGTGATCTTGTCAACTTACTTGCCGCTACTAGTCTTATCTTGCTTCAGCGGTATTGTGGGATGAAGCGCCCGACCAACCTTACACGTGCGCTTACGTGAGACCGGTTCCACCGATCGACATGCACTAGTTGCATAAGGTGGCTGGCGGGTGTCCGCTCTCCCACTTTAGTTGGAGCGGATTCGATGAAAAGGGTCCTTATGAAGGGTAAATAGAAGTTGACAAAATCACGCTGTGGTTATTCGTAGGTAAGAAAACGCTCTTGCTAGAACCCAAGTGCAGCCACGTAAAAGATGCAACAACAATTAGAAGACGCCTAACTTGTTTTTGCAGCAATTGTCATGTGATGTGATATGGCCAAGTTGTGATGAATGATGAATGACATATTGTGATGTATGAGATCATGTTCTTGTAATAGGAATCACGACTTGCATGTCGATGAGTATGACAACCGGCAGGAGCCATAGGAGTTGTCTTTATTTTTGTATGACCTGCGTGTCATTGAAGAACGCCATGTAAATTACTTTACTTTATTGCTAAATGCGTTAGCCATAGAAGTAGAAGTAGTCGTTGGCGTGACAACTTCATGAAGACACAATGATGGAGATCATGGTGTCATGCCGGTGACAAGATGATCATGGAACCCCGAAGATGGAGATCAATGGAGTTTTATGATATTGGCCATATCATGTCACTACTATATAATTGCATGTGATGTTTATTATGTTTATGCATCTTGTTTACTTAGAACGATTTATAGTAAATAAGATGATCCCGCATAACAATTTCAAGAAGTGTTCTCCCTAACTGTGCACCGCTGCTAAAGTTCGTCGCTTCAAGCACCACGTGATGATCGGTGTGATAGATCCTTACGCTCACATACAACGGTGTAAGACAGTTTTACACATGCAAAACACTTAGGGTCAACTTGACGAGCCTAGCATGTACAGACATGGCCTCGGAACACGGAGACCGAAAGGTCGAACACGAGTCATATGGAAGATACAATCAACATGAGAATGTTCACCTACGATGACTAGTCCGTCTCATGTGATGATCGGACACGGTCTAGTCGACTCGGATCGTGTAACACTTAGATGACTAGAGGGATGTCAAATCTGAGTGGGAGTTCATTAAATAATTTGATTAGATGAACTTAATTATCGTGAACTTAGTATAAAATCTTTGCAAAATATGTCTTGTAGATCAAATGGCCAACGCTCATGTTAACATGAACTTCAACGCGTTCCTAGAGAAAACCAAGCTGAAAGATGATGGCAGCAATTATACGGACTGGGTCCGGAACCTTAGGATCATCCTCATAGCTGCCAAGAAAGCATATGTCCTTGAAGCACCGTTAGGTGACCCACCTGCTCTCCCAAAGATTGCAAGACGATTTGAACGCTTGGCGACACGCATCGATGATTACTCCCTCGCTCAAGGCGGCATGCTTTACAGCTTAGAACCGGGCTCCAAAAGCGTTTTGAGCAACACGGAGCATATGAGATGATCGAGGAGCTGAAACTAGTTTTCCAAGCTCATGCCCGGGTCGAGAGATATGAAGTCTCCGACAAGTTCTATAGTTGTAAGATGGAGGAAAATAGTTCTGTCAGTGAACATATACTCAAAATGTCTGGGTTGCACAGCCGTCCGTCCCAGCTGGACATTAACCTCCGGATGAGGCGGTCATTGACAGAATCCTTCATCGCCCCACCAAGCTACAAGAGCTTTGTGATGAACTATAATATGCAGGGATGGTGAAGACCATTCTGAAGTATTTTCGATGCAAGTCGGCAGAGGTTGAAATCAAGAAAGAACATCAAGTGTTGATGGTCAATAAGACCACTAAGTTCAAGAAGGGCAAGGGTAAGAAGAACTTCAAGAAGGACGGCAAAGATGTTGCCGCCCCGATAAGCCAGCTTGCCGGAAGAAGTCAAAGAATGGACCCAAGCCTAAGACTGAGTGCTTTTATTGCAAGGGAAGGGTCATCGAAGCGGAACTGCCCCAAATATTTAGCGGATAAGAAGGCCGCAACACTAAAGGTATATTTGATATACATGTAATTGATGTGTACCTTACCAAGATCTCGTAGTAACTCCTAGGTATTTGATACCGTGCCGCTGTTCATATTTGTAACTCACAGCAGAGCTGCGAATAAGCGGAGACCGGCGAAGGACGAGGTGACGATGCGCGCCGGGAATGGTTCCAAGGTCGATGTGATCGCCGTCCGCACGCTACCTCTACATTTACCTACGGATTAGTTATAAACCTTAATAATTGTTATTTGGTGCCAAGTTTGAGCATGAACATTGTATCCGGATCTCGCTTGATATGAGATGGCTACTCATTTAAACCGAGAATAATGGTTGTTCTATTTATATGAGAGATATGTTTTATGGTCATGTCCGATGGTCAATGGTTTATTCTTAATGAATCTCGAGCGTAATATTACACATATTCATAGCGTGAATACCAAAAGATGTAAAGTTGATAACGATAGTCCCACATACTTGTGGCACTCGCCGCTTTGGTCTCATTGGTGTCAAGCTTATGAAGAAGCTCCATGCTGATGGACTTTTAGAGTCTCTCGATTATGAATCATTTGACACATGCGAACCATGCCTCA
Organism: Aegilops longissima; assembly: GCA_021605205.1. NCBI lineage: Eukaryota > Viridiplantae > Streptophyta > Magnoliopsida > Poales > Poaceae > Aegilops > Aegilops longissima. The sequence goes on from CM038676.1 coordinate 37,604,051, forward strand.
CGGGCAAAATGACCAATACTCTGTTCTCCGGAACAATGGAGCGAGCAATCAACTTGTTGGAAATCATACATACCGATGTGTGCGGTCCAATGAGTGTTGAGGCTCGCGGAGGATATCGTTATGTTCTCACTCTCACAGATGACTTGAGTAGATATGGGTATGTCTACTTGATGAAACACAAGTCCGAGACCTTTGAAAAGTTCAAGGAATTTCAGAATGAAGTAGAGAATCAACGTGACCGAAAGATAAAATTCTTACGATCGGATCGTGGAGGAGAATATTTAAGTCACGAATTTGGTACACACTTAAGAAAATGTGGAATCGTTTCACAACTCACGCCGCTGGAACACCTCAGCGTAACGCTGTGTCCGAACGTCGAATCGCACTCTATTGGATATGGTGCGGTCTATGATGTCTCTTACCGATTTACCGCTATCATTTTGGGGATACGCCTAGAGACAGCTACATTCACTTTAAATAGGGCACCGCCTAAACCGTTGAGACGACACCATATGAATTATGGTTTGGGAAGAAACCTAAGCTGTCGTTTCTAAAAGTTTGGGGAGTGCGATGCTTATGTCAAGAAACTTCAACCTGAAAAGCTCGAACCCAAGTCGGAAAAATGCGTCTTCATAGGATACCCTAAAGAAACCATAGGGTATACCTTCTACTTAAGATCCGAGGGCAAGATCTTTGTTGCCAAGAACGGATCCTTTCTGGAAAAAGAGTTTCTCTCAAAAGAAGTAAGTGGGAGGAAAGTAGAACTCGATGAAGTACTACCTCTTGAACGGGATAATAGTGCAGCTCAGGAAAATGTTCCTGTGATGCCTACACCTGCTGAAGAGGAAAATAATGATGATGATCAATGTACTTCGGATCAAGTTGCTACTGAACTTCGTAGGTCCACAAGGACACGCCCGCACTGCAGTGGTACGCAACCCTGTCCCGGAAATCATGTTGTTAGACAACGTGAACCTTCAACTATGAAGAAGCGATGTCGGGCCCAGATTCCAACAAATGGCTAGAAGCCATGAAATCCGAGATAGAATCCATGTATGAAAACAAAGTATGGACTTTGACTGACTTGCCGATGATCGGCGAGCGATAGAAAACAAATGGAGCTTTAAGAAAAAGACGGATGCGGATGGTAATGTCACCATCTATAAAGCTTAACTTGTCGCTAAGGGTTATCGGCAAGTTCAAGGGATTGACTACGATGAGACTTTGTCTCCCGTAGCGAAGCTTAAGTCCGTCCGAATCATGTTAGCAATTGCCGCATACTATGATTATGAGATATGGCAGATGGACGTCAAAACAGCGTTCCTTAACGGTTATCTTAAGGAAGAACTGTATATGATGCAGCCGGAAGGTTTTGTCGACCCTAAGAATGTCGACAAAGTATGCAAGCTCCAGCGATCCATTTATGGGCTGGTGCAAGCATCTCGAGTTAGAACATTCGCTTGATGAGATGATCAAAGCGTTTAGTTTATGCGACTTATGGAGAAGCCTGCGTTTACAAGAAAGTGAGTGGGAGCTCAGAGCATTTCTCATATTATATGTAGATGACATACTTTTGATGGGAAATGATATAGAATTCTTGGATAGCAATAAGGCCTACTTGAATAAGTGTTTTCAATGAAGGACCTTGGAGAAGCTGCTTATATATTAGGCATCAAGATCTATAGAGATAGATCGAGACGCCTCATAGGTCTTTCACAGAGCACATACCTTGATAAGATTTTGAAGAAGTTCAAAATGGATCAGTCCAAGAAGGGTTCTTGCTTGTATTGCAAGGTGTGAGATTGAGCTCGGCTCAATGCCCCACCACGGCAAAAGATAAAGAAGAGATGAGTGTCATCCCTATGCTTCAGCCATAGGATCTATTATGTATGCCATGCTGTGTACCTGACTGATGTAAACCTTGCCGTAAGTTTGGTAGGAAGGTACCAAAGTAATCCCGCAAGGAACACCGGACAGCGGTCAAGAATATCCTAAAGTACCCGAAAAGGACGAAGGACATGTTTCTAGTTTATGGAGGTGACGAAGAGCTCGTCAGAAGGGTTACGCCGACGCTTAGCTTCGACACAGATCTGATGACTCTAAGTCACAAACCGGATACGTGTATATGTTGAATGGTGGAGCAGTAAGAAGAGCGTCGTGGCGGGATCTACATGTGAAGCGGAGTACATGGCAGCCTCGGAGGCAGCGATGAAGCAATTTGGGTGAAGGAGTTCATCACCGACCTAGGAGTTATACCCAATGCGTCGGGGCCGATCAAACTCTTCTGTGACAACACCGAGCTATTGCACTTGCCAAGGAGCCCAAGTTTCACAAGAAGACCAGGCACATCAAGCGCCGCTCAATTCCATCCGTGAAAATGTTCAAGATGGAGACATAGAAATTTGCAAAGTGCATACGGATCTGAATGTCGCAGATCCGTTGACTAAACCTCTTCCGCGGGCAAAACATGATCAACACCAGAACTCTATGGGTGTTCGATTCATCACAATGTAACTAGATTATTGACTCTAGTGCAAGTGGGAGACTGTTGGAAATATGCCCTAGAGGCAATAATAAAAGCATTATTATATTTCCTTGTTCATGATAATTGTCTTTTATTCATGCTATAATTGTATTATCCGGAAATCGTGATACATGTGTGAATACATAGACCACAATACGTCCCTAGTGAGCCTCTAGTTGACTAGCTCGTTGGTCAATAGATAGTCATGGTTTCCTGACTATAGACATTGGATGTCATTGATAACGGATCACGCCATTAGGAGAATGACGTGATGGACAAGACCCAATCCTAAGCATAGCACAAGATCGTAGTTCGCTTTGCTAGAGCTTTTCAATGTCAAGTATCTCTTCCTTAGACCATGAGATCGTAACTCCGGATACCGTAGGAGTGCTTTGGGTGTACCAAACGTCACAACGAATCGGGTGACTATAAAGGTGCACTACAGGTATCTCCGAAAGTGTCTGGGTTGACACGGATCGAGATCGAATTTGTCACTCCGCATTTACGGAGTGGTATCACCGGGCCCACTCGGTAGTGCATCATCATAATGAGCTCAAAGTGACCAAGTGTCCGGTCACGGATCATGCATTACGGTACGAGTAAAGTGACTTGCCGTAACGAGACTGAACGAGGTATTGGGATACCGACGATCGAAGTCTCGGCAAGTAACATACCGTCGACAAAGGGAATAGTATACGGGTTGCTTGAATCCTTGACATCGTGGTTCATCCGATGACATCATCGAGGAGCATGTGGGAGCCAACATGGGTATCCAGATCCCGCTGTTGGTTATTGACCTAAGAGCGCCTCGGTCATGTCAGATGTCTCCCGAACCCGTAGGGTCTACACACTTAAGGTTCGTGACGCTTAGGGTTATTAGGAAGACTTGTATGTGATTACCGAATGTTGTTCGAGTCCGGATGAGATCCCTGACGTCACGAGGAGTTCCGGAATAGTCCGGAGGTAAAGATTTATATATGGGAAGTTGTCAAACGGACACCGTAAAGTTTCGGGGCGACTGTATTGTACTGGGCCACCGGAAGGGTTCCGGAGGTCCACCGGAGGGGCCACCTCCCGGGGCCACTTGGGCTGCGTGGGGAAGGAGCCAGCCCCTGGTGGCTGGGCGCACCCCCCTTGGGCCCTTGCGCCTAGGGTTTGGGAACCCTAGAGGGGCGCCTGCTTGGGGGCAAGCCACCCCTCCTCAGCCGCCGCCTCTAGATTCCCATCTAGAGGGGCCGCCCCTGCCCCTTCCCCTATAAATAGAGGGGTGAGGGAGGGCTGCATACACAAGCCAAGGCGCAGCCCTCCCTCCCCAACACCTCTCCTCCTCCGTGACGTGCTTGGCGGCCCTGCCGGAGAACTGCTGCACCAACTACACCACGCCAGTGCTGCCGTTGAGCTGTCTTCCTCAACCTCTCCTTCCTCCTTGCTGGATCAAGACGGAGGAGACGTCGTCCGCACTGCACGTGTGTTGAACACGGAGGTGCTGTCCGCTCAGCACTTGGTCATCGGTGATCCGAATCACGGCGATCTACGACTCCTCATCACCATCCCCTTGAACGCTTCGCACTCGATCTACAAGTGGTATGTAGATGCAAACTCACTCCTTTGACTCGCTGCTTAGATGAACTCATAGATGGATCTTGGTGAAACCGTAGGAAAATTTTAATTTTCTGCAACGCTCCCCAACATACTTAACACGCTTAACGAAGTTCTTGGTATTTGATCCGAGTCCGCCATTTTGTCTATACGCACTAACCAACCACGTGGGAAAGATATGGGCACTCGACGCCGTGGTATCAGCCGGCACTTCGTGACGCCGCCGATCGAGGGCGCTACCGGATTGGAATGCAAGCCTGCTCTTGTATTAAGGGGCTAGTTCGCTTCCGTCACAGACGCAACATGCAGGTGTGCTAAGGGCGATGGGCCCGGCACTGCGGCGCTTAGTTTAGACCGGCGTCTTTGGCCTCTCACAGCCTAGGTGGGGCTGCGATGTGTTGATCTTCCGCGCCCAGGCATGACCCGTAAATGTGTGTCCGCCAAATGGGATCAAGCGTGTTGGGTTATGTGGTGCACCCCTGCAGGGAAGTTAATCTATTCGAATAGCCGTGATCTTCGGTAACAGGACGACTTGGAGTTGTACCTTGACCTTATGACAACTAGAACCGGATACTTAATAAAACACACCCTTCCAAGTGCTAGATACAACCCGTGGTCGCTCTCTCTCAGGGTTACGAGGAGGGGATCGCCGGTAGGATTATTGCTATGCGATGCTACTTGAGGACTTCAGACTACCTCTCGCTACATACCGCAAGACGGAGGCTGCCGAAGCGTAGTCTTCAACAGATTAGATATCCCCTCTTATTCGGCATTCTGCAGTTCAGTCCACTGTTATGGCCTTTTACATATATCCATGCATATGTAGTGTAGCTCCTTGCTTGCGAGTACTTTGGATGAGTACTCACGGTTGCCTTGTTCCCCTTTTCCCCTTTCTTTACCCGGTTGCTGCGACTGCACGATGGAGCCCAGAGCGACGCCACCGCCGATGACGACTACTACATCGGAGGTGCCTACTACTACGCAGCCCCCCGACGATTTACCGGGAGTAGTTAGGAGGATCCTGCAGGAGGCCCGCGCTTCTTCGATCTGTATCCCGGTTTGTGCTAGCCATCTTATGGCAACTTGTTTAACTTATGTCTGTACTCAGATATTGTTGCTTCCGCTGACTCGTCTATGATCGAGCATTTGTATTCGAGCCCTCGAGGCCCCTGGCTTGTATTATGATGCTTGTATGACTTATTTATGTTTTAGAGTTGTGTTGTGATATCTTCCCGTGAGTCCCTGATCTTGATCGTACACATTTGCATGCATGATTAGTGTACGATTGAATCGGGGGCGTCACATGGCAGTGATTGAAGAATTCTGTCAATGACGCTATCATCCAGAAGATTAACTCCCAGTTGAATCAAGTGATTGTTATACCCAGACATTCTGAGTATATGCTCACTGACAGAACTATTCTCCTCCATCTTGCAGCTATAGAACTTATTGGAGACTTCATATCTCTCAATCCGGGCATTTGCTTGAAATATTAACTTAAACTCCTGAACATCTCATATGCTCCATGACATTCAAAACGCCGTTGAAGTACCGGTTCTAAGCCGTAAAGCATGGCACATCGAACTATCGAGTAGTCATCAGCTTTGCTTTGCCGTGACGCTCATAACATCTGGTGTTGCTCCTGCAGCAGGTTTGGTACCTAGCGGTGCTTCCAGACGTAATTCTTCCGTGCAGCAATGAGGATAATCCTCAAATTACGGACCCAGTCCGTAATTGCTACCATCATCTTTCAACTTTGCTTTCTCAAGGAACACATTAAAATTCAACGGAACAACAACACGAGCCATCTATCTACAACAAACATAGACAAGCAAAATACTATCGGTACTAAGTTCATGATAAATTTAAGTTCAATTAATCATACTACTTAAGAACTCCCACTTAGATAGACATCCTCTAATCATCTAAGTGATCACGTGATCCAAATCAACTAAACCATAACCGATCATCACGTGAAATGGAGTAGTTTTCAATGGTGAACATCACTATGTTGATCATATCTACTATATGATTCACGCTCGACCTTTCGGTCTCAGTGTTCCGAGGCCATATCTGCATATGCTAGGCTCGCCAAGTTTAACCTGAGTATTCTGCAGTGCAAAACTGGCTTGCACCCGCTGTAGATGGACGAGAGCTTATCACACCCGATCATCACGTGGTGTCCGGGCACGATTTAACTTTGGCAACGGTGCATACTCAGGGAGAACACATTTATCTTGAAATTTAGTGAGAGATCATCTTATAATGCTACCGTCAATCAAACAAGATAAGATGCATAAAAGATAAACATCACATGCAATCAATATAAGTGATATGATATGGCCATCATCATCTTGTGCTTGTGATCTCCATCTCAAGCACCGCCATGATCACCATCGCCACCGCGCGACACCTTGATCTCCATCGTAGCATCGTTGTCGTCTCCCCAACTATTGCTTCTACGACTATCGCTACCGCTTAGTGATAAAGTAAAGCAATTACAGGGCGATTGCATTGCATACAATCAAGCGACAACCTTATGGCTCCTGCCAGTTGCCGATAACTCGTTACAAAACATGATCATCTCATAGAATAAAATATAGCATCACGCCTTGAC